>OY747709.1:16499899-17099899 GCA_963556495.2 Valencia hispanica | reverse complement strand
CTGTGGTGTTTTTTCTCCATATTTAGGTTGAAATTTTCCATGTTCTGCCATGTTTTCACTCAGTTTTATAACTCGTCTTCCCCGTGGGACCTGTTAAAGTAAAGATCTGTGACTTCATCTGGTTTCTGTCTCCGTCTCCTCACTGCCTCTCGGTGCGGTGGTAGCTCTGGCAGAAGGATCACCTCTCTCTCAGAGCTTCTCTCTAAGATATTATTTTCTTTCTTATAAATCTTTCTTCTATCTTATATACTTCTTTTCCCCTTTAAACGTCTTGTTTAAGGGAAGATTGCTGTTTGAAACTGTCTTCTCCAAGGTGTCCCTGGAGTTCATACATTATTGGGCAAAAAGTAAAAAAAAATATATAGAAGAGTTGGTGCATTGCGAAGGCTTGTAAGAGTTTTGCAGTTTTGCAGGTTGTAAATCCTAACCAGTGGCGGTAGCGGGGCACAAACTGGGCCTTTTGTTCTCTGTGACAGTATTACAAATGGTGTTTTAGACATTTTTATACACAATCCTCACGTGATTGATGGAGAAGCTTAAAAAGACTGTAATTACAGTGCCTCGCAAAAGTATTTATACTCCTTGAACATTTTCACATTTTGTCACATCACGATGCATCATGTTCAGAATTTATGGAAAAGGAAGAGAGAACATGTTGTTTGCAGACTAATGAGAAAACAAAAGAACTAAACAGAAAAAAGCTCTTTGTTTCATCATTTTCATTCCGTTTTGGAAACTCTCTGCAAAAGAGCCATATGTGGCTCTGGAGCTGCAGGGTGGAGACCCCTGCGCCAGACCAACACAAAGCAGTGCATTGTTTGGAAGTGGAGGATTAAAAAAAATAATATTTGCATACATACGTATCCAACCCCATTTTCTCTGATACCCATAAATAAAATCTAATGCAATCAAATACCTTTAGAACTCCCAGAAGTGGTAATTGGAGACCAGTTATGTGTTAATCACAGTGTGAAGGCTGCAGATGTTTATAAGAGAACATTAGAGAACAAACAGCATCATGAAGACCAAGGGACAGAGCAGACAGGCCACGGAGGAAGCTGTGCAGAATATGCCAACCTCTCCATATCTCACTTCCTTCTGTTCAGAGAAATGTTCAGTCTATCATACCAAAATATAGAGCATAGAACAACCGCTGACTTAGCAAGACGTGGCTCTCTACCTAATCCGACAGACCGGGCAAGGAGAGCATTAATCCCCATTAATTTAACTGGAGGAACTGAAGAGCTCCACAGCTCAGGTGGGCGTATCTGTTAACAGAAAAACGCTTGGTCATGCACTCCACAAACTGGTCTTTTATTGCTTTTTTAAGATTTGTAAGAAGAACACGATTGTTCATGTACTTAGCAAACAAATGGAAGACTGTGATCCAGTCAAATGAGAGCCTACACGTAAAACTCACAAAACCAATACTGCACAATCACCACGAGCATGCCATTTTCATGTTGAAGATGAATGGTGGTGGCGGCACCATCATGCTGTGTGGATTTGTTTTTTTCCAGCCTTGGACAGGGAAGCATGTCAAAGTACATGGGAAGATGGATGGGGGGTAAAATTGGGCAATCCTGGAAGAAAGCCTGTTAAAGGCTGCAAAAGATTTTAGACAGTCGGAGCTGCAATAGATCAGCTGAATGGCTGTATCAAAATGCAAGCCACAGATTTTTTCAATTCAAAACCATAAATCACTTTAATTCCACTTTGCAATTATATGCTGTTGGTCACCTAACCCCCCCCCCCAAATACACTGAAGTTTGTGAAATGTTTATGTGGTATGAATTTGGGGCAGTGAATTACCACTGTTTCTCATGTTTTAGATGTTCTTTCCTCATCCATCTTGCTGTAACATATTTTAGTTCCTACGGTGAATTTGGCATTGACTTTAAAATCTGTAGTACAAATAAAAATCTATTTTCACAGAACAAAATAAACAGTTAGCTAAATGGTGTTTAACTTTGAATAATTTCCACTTGTGACTCACCCCATTCCCCTCCCTTACCCTTAATCCAGCCTGGCACAATGTAATAACTGCGTGTCACCCGTCATCTGGATCGGCACCAGCTGATCCTCGGCTTTCTTTATGTTTAACTGTCTCGGCCCACACCTCGCCAGGTCCCCCTAAAGCCTCGGCAAACAGGCCCTAATCTAACACGATGGTTGCACAGGGCTCTGTATATAAATGGAGACACGGTTTGGGAGCGTGGAGAGCGCCTGTTTTGGTGCTCGGGAGAGAATGGCGTGTCGGTGGAACAACTGCCTCTGAATTCCAGTAAAGTTGGAGCTCGCCAAGGAGCTTCCAGTAAACAATTTTCTCCTCTCCCACTCCTTCCCTCCATGTCTGTGTCTCCAAACTCGTCCTCGGCTGATGTAAGGAACAGTTGGTGACTAAGCTTTAGCGTAGCTGCACGCTGCGGTGAGTGATTTGTATGGGTAGTAATTGACTTGGGTGTGTTAGGTCTTTTTCAGTGGAGTAAGTACTGGTTCTGCTGGCTTTTTTTGTTGTTTTTTTGCCTTTGTGTAATCTCTGCTGCCGTCCTGTGCCCCTCACCCCACATCCTCCCCGTCTCAGAGGGTTGACTATTTTAGCCTCAATTTTCTGCTTCTCATCTTGTATTTATTTGGTAGTTTCTTATCTCAACACATTATTCCCATGATTATTTTTGCAGCGCTATACATAGTTTACCCCCACAGGCACATATTGTTGTGCAAGCAGCCCCAAGTGCAACAAACTAAGATGCAAAAAAAAAAAAAAAAAGACTTTAAACATCCCGTTTCACATAGCCCTGATGGGACTATTTAGACTGTGTACGCTCACAGTACTTCTCCCTGATAAATGCTTTTCTCCCGCAGTGATTCGTAAAAATAAATAGGGGCTAAATCAGAACAATGCTGCCAATTGGGGAACAACAGTCGGTTGCATTCACATGGTGGTTAGGGCGTAAACATTTAGTTGGAGGTACAAATGAAACTTTAGCCATCCGTTTGTGTTTTTGTTGATGAACTTCACTATTGAGCCTACGGTATGGACTGCTAATTGTCTACTTGGAGAAGAAGGGAGAGATCCTGAGTCTTTTGTGGCAGGAATAGAGTTTTAAATTCAGCTTGTATCTGAAGCCTGTGAGTTCGTGATAATTGAAGCAACGTCTTGGGCAATTTCAGCTTATCTGATGTTGTGTGTACAAAGAGACACAGCAGCACTCCAGGAGTTGGCAGTGATTCGATTTAACAGGCTTAAGGTGGATTTCACAGAATGGAATCATCTCAGTCCACTGGGATAATCCCTCCCACGCTCAAAATTTTCTGCTCCACCAAGCTTCTCTTGATTCTCAGTCTCTGTAGATGGTCACAGAAAAGCTGAGTCACTGCCTTATCGGACAACTCTGCAACACATTTTTGATAAACAGGCTTTTATTTATTTATTTTTGGCTCTTAAAAAACACTGTGATTACTTTGAATGATTGCATTTCTCAGATGTTGTGCTGAGGAATTGTCTCTGATCTTTTGGCAGTTGGTTAGATTAATGGGGGGCATGTTGTCATGCTCTGTCTTGTTAGGCCACATTTTTATAAATGGCAAATAGGGTGAGACATGTTCAGAGAACAGGTCACTTCTACAAACATTTGGTTTCAAATCAAATTGTGAATTAGGCAGACTGTTATCATATCATATGACTTAACAGATCAGCGTAGAGAAAATCATAAAATAGATCAAGCCTAAATCTATAAAAGCATACAAAAACAGTAAAATAAGTCAAAATGTATAAATTGTATATTTCTAACAACAGCTTTGCATTTGAACAGTTTGTGGCTGAAAGCTGTGTAGCAGTGCCTCTCTGTGAGGCAATACAGTACGTCAGAACACGCTCCGATATGCACGGGCCAGTATAAAACTGTTAGCCCATTATAACCCTAAATAAAAATACCACAGTTTCAAGGTATTGGCATAAAGATTTAAAGAACCTCATCTGATTGCTCTTTAAAAGGAAATTGAATAATTGTAATTTTAACGGTTATTTATTTTTATTTTGATCATAAACACCAGCAAAAATATACACGAAACACACAGCAAATCTATTAGTGCTTAGTGTGCAGAATATTGTACCTTTTTGTTGTTCTATATTTTGTAGAGTAGGTCTAACACAAAAGACTGACAAGTTGACATTGGCGAACTAATTATTCAAGCTACCTGCTCCGGTAGTTTAAAAAAAGCATTACCATACTAAGAGTGATGGTTGTCGGTCCTGTTGGTTCAGCACCACATAAGTGTGGCCAAACTTTTTTTTTTTTGTAAATGGAGGAAACGTGTAGGAGTCCTGCTTCACCCTGGTGACTGGCAGTATGCAGCTACAAGGTTGGTGGGGGAACATTACTCTATTCTAGTTACTTGACATTCATTAAAAGACTCCAGTAATAGATGACAAAAATTGTAGCACTTTGGAATGTGAAACTTTCGAGGGTGTTGTATTGGTAAGGATAGCACAGAAATTAGTTAGTGACACAATTTGATGTTAGTTTACTATAAATTCAGACCATAATTTGATTCATATATATTTCATTTACTGTTTAGTTGAGGTTGCAGTCTCCATATTTTGTCTTGACATTAAAAGTTGATTGTTACCCATTTTTAGCCTTCAAGCATGTGTGTATGTGTGTTGGTTATGCCATGAAAGTCGGGACATATTTCCTCTTGGTGACATTCCTGAGCCTGAAGGCTGTGTTTATGTATGTGTGTGAGTGTTTTGGTGGGGGGAGTGCAGAGCAATGTGAAGCGCTTTGTATTGTACTGCTGGTGTGTGAGGTCAGCACTTTCCTTCCCCGCAATCAGTCAGTCATGCCCCCCAGTGCAGCCCAGCACCCACCCTCCCACCATTCGCTCCTAACAGGACGAGCCCTCAGCGGAAACCGGAGGTCACCTAATCCCTCAGTGACTCGCCGACCCGTTGGCTCAGGGTTTTTCATTGTCGATCAACACTGCGCGGCCTCACTCAGCTGCTTTCCATTTTGTTGTCCTGTCTGATAAGTCGTTTTGTTTATTGGTGCATTTGGTCCTGTTCTGGTCACTTCCTCTGGTCAGGAAGTCGACGGCCGTCAGCATTCGGCCTGTTGGCTTGGGGAGGTGTGGTAGGATGGTGTTGCTTTTTCCGCCTGGTTGTCTGGAAATGATGGAAACGAGCACAACTCTGGTCTCCGGAAGCTTTGTGTCAACCAGGGTTGGCTTCCTGAGATCCTTCCAGTCTCGATTTCAACCTCCTTGTCTTCTGTTTTCACTCTGTGTTTCCCTCCTCCTGTTTTCCTGAGTGCGAGGGAACATAGAGAGTAAGAGGTGAAAGGGGATCAGGGAATTTATTGTGTTTGTTAACAACTCCAGATGAAAGCCTGGGTGCAATTGTAAAACAAATGTAATGCCTTCACAGCTGCTCCATTGGTCAACTAATCTTTTTCGCTAATGTCCCCAACCCCCCTCCTGAGCCACATGCCCACACTTCCGTCAGCCCCTACACCTTTATGGCTCCTTGTCCCCCCCCCTCCTTTACCTCTACCACCGTGACCTCTGGCTCATGTTACCCAGCTCTCCTCCCCCATCAGAGACCCCTTCTGTTCCCTGAATCCAGGTACCCCCGGATTGCTAATTACTTGTTGTCACCCTGGATATAAACAGACTGACATGACATGTTACCATTTCACTCAGGGTTTGTGCAGTTCAGGGATGAAAGAGTGGAAGTGAAATAAATGAGGGGAAAGACAAAGCCAGGCTCTCTTGCCCCTAGAAATGACCGGAGAGCTGCTCTGATACAGATCTGACACTGTGTTTATATCTCGCTCTGCTTTATTTTTACAAGATCTCTTTTGCTCGCTGGCCATTCCTCTAAAGCTAACCTTTCTCCCTTTCCTCCTCGTCAGTGCGAGCATGTGTTTGTTTTACTTGGCCAATATCTCTGTGTAAAGCCATGCACAGTTTAACTCACCCTGAGGCAGACACAACCTTTCTGCCTTCTAAAAAGCTCAGTGCCGTACTCGATTGTCAGCCCCCCACCCCCTCATTCTACTTATTCGTCATGTCCTGGGGCCAATTTCTGTTGTCAAGCCACCATGTTACCCATTTATCCATCTATACGACTAGGCATTCATCACTGTCGGCATCTCATCCATCTTAAGTTCTGCCGACATACCGGTGAGCCCTCAGAGGCTCTAGAGTCACTCCGGCTCCCTGAATGTAAAAGGCCCCTGTTCTCATTCTCCATAAACAAACACAGGGCTGCTCAAGGCGCACAGGCCCCTAACATGACAAACAGTTCCTTGTTTGTGGCAGGTTTGAGGGAAAAATGACCACTCTTACTTTGTTAAATATCTCAACTCCAAAAAGGCCCAGACACCTTTGTTTATAAGATCCATCATCTCCGGAACCCTTTTAGGGGATTTGTGCCTGTGTTCATGTTGGGTCAACACATTTCGGCTTCCTTTTTGGTTATTGTTCTGTCTCATGTCTCTTAACCTCGGTTCTGGTTATTCTGTTGCTCGTGCTACCTCGTGCCTCCATGCTTTGATTGGCTGCTTTAGGAAGGAAGTCAGCCTCAGCCGCATGGTTCCTGTTTCCTGTTGTGTCCAGCAACAACCCAAGGCCCCCCCTCCACCTTCTCCATGGAACAAGGAAGCTTGCTTTCCCTGGACTTTTATTTTTTGTCGAGGAATCCTCCTGTTAAATACCCCAGCTGTACTGTTGCTGTGACTCATATTTGGAATATTTGAGGTGCACAAACCCATTCACCTTTACAACCAAAAGGTTGGCTACAACTGAAGCTATGCAGTTCTAGGCCTCCTGTTGGGTGGTGTGCGCTGGAATGCATCTTGTTTATAGAGGCGACACACAATGTAACGCCATCATCTCCACAGGCCTGACCACGATGGATTGCAGCTTGCACTGTAACACCAAAAAGAGGCTAGTGCTCCTCTATTCAGATGCCATGTGGCATTTCAGCTATTTCCATCTGCAACGCCTGTGTGTGTATGTTTTTCCTTTCAGCTTTTGAATGGCATTGCATTCTTCTTGCCTGCTGGTCAGTGTTGAATAGCAATGTTAATGGGTTAGCTGGGAGGAGAGAAAGCAGGGGAGCAAAGAATTTGGGGATTACAAGGAAGGAGAGGTAGGCGAATGAATCGGGGTTTTGGGCAACAGCTGTTCCCCCTCCTCAGACCAAGAGTTCGCCCCGGCATGTCTTCTTTCTTTCTTCAGTCCTCAGCAGGATACAGTATCGCTCTTTTCCTTTCTTAACCCTTCTGTTACTCCATCCCGCCTCTCTGCTGCCTTGTCTGTCTTCTGTCGTGTCTCTGTTAATGAGTAGTCGTATTTATAAGTGAAACAGCTGCCCAACATAGAACCGAGATGCTGACGCGAGGGAGCACTAAACTCAGTGCAGTCCTATTGGTCAAACATCCATACCCTACTTGTGCCGAGTGATTTTTCTTGCCACAATTGTTGTCAGGCTCTTTAGATAACACACCTCCTCACATATGCTCTGCGTCAGCTCGGTGAACCGCAAGTTTATAAAAAGCTGAACAAAGTTGAAGCGAGGCTCACGGTCAATCAGCTAAATCCCCTTGATATGACTCAAGTGGAGCTGCAGCAATGTGCTTTCCGTCTTCCATGTGGTCACTTGTGGCTTCCAAATGAGCTTCCCCGAGCAAGACGAGCTGAAGGGCAAGCTATCTCAGCGCAAGTCTGATGTTGTCTTTGTCCCTGGTGCTGCCTTTTTTCAATTAGCCTTTTCTGGAATCTGACCTTGCAAACCATGTTTGCTTATGACCAACTGTCTCAATGCTTTTCCCAGTCAGTCCCAATGCTGTAACTTGAATCTCTCACTCTGAATGCCTCATTTCACTTTACTAACATGATCTGTTTCTACAGTACCCAATCTCTCTTTTACCACAGTTTTCTTAATTTTCTATGTCTGTTTTCTTTAAAGCGTGTTCTGTGGCCTAGATATCGGCACTCATCTAAATTGTCAAGAACTTTCAACATCCATCATAAGCTGTAAAAATGCTTCAAGCAAGCGAATAAGAAAAAAAAAATGTGTGTTTGTGTGTGTGTGTATGCTTATGCTTGTAGCTGAACTGAATGAATAGAGGGACATGAACAGGTGACAGGCAGTGGACATAATCCCGCTCCTCATGCCACTAGTGTGCTTTGCATACGTGTCTGTGTATTTTGTGCATGCACACGGCTGTGGGTTCATGTGTGCCATGCTTACACGGGCGTGTGTGTGTGTTTATGAACATCCTATGCCATGAGCAGCAGCCCCAGGAATTCTATTGCAGAGCTAAAGGGCAGCCGTCTCAATTTCGGTCTCCTTGATGGTGCACTCTCAGACCAAATTTCACACTGTATTAGGTTCATATATCAACATTTCTATGCACAGCTGGGCACCCTACCTGTATTTCTTTATTTAGAATTAAAGTGTGAAATTAGATGTCATCTTATTTAGGTGATGCCATTTCAAAGTATCCATGGGGGTTTCTGAGAGAAAGAAATATAATAGACTGTTGGGTGCCAAATAGTGCTTGCTCCGGTCCTTTGGTGATTGCTCTTGCACCTTTTTATCTTTAGCCAGGAAAATTTACTTAGAGTTGTGGAATGCCGGAATACTGGTTGTGTTTCTTGAGACAGAGACAGTAAAAACGCAGTAACAGCCGAGAGGGAACTGTGTGAAAAAGTTGAGTAGGAGTAGCAACGTGGTAGGAACGGATTTTGTTTCAGGGCTTGGCTCAAATGAGCAGCATTTTATTTTTAATGGACTGAGTTTTAATGAGTGAACTGAACACTGTGCAGACTCCTCCTGCCTAGGGTTTTTTCTCCCATCTCTCTATCACCTGCCTAAATGTGGTCTTTAGCCATGACACTATTATGTGTCCCCTCGACCTCTATGTGTTGCTGTCAGAGGTGAAAAGTTCAACGCATTTCAAAGAGGCTTGAAGGATCTGGAACTTGCTTTGCTCTGTGCCATTTAGGATGCTACCAGCAGTCCCTATTGTCTTCTTTGGCTGATCATCTGCTGTGAATGTCTTTTTGTCCATGCAGAGTGTCAGCCAGGCTTCTTCAAAGCTGAGGCATCCAATGACAAGTGTGAGCCGTGTCCTGCCAACACCCAGGGCCACAACTCTGCGGCTTTGTTTTGTCCGTGCATGAATGGCTTCTATCGGGCTGATACAGACCCCATCACTGGACCCTGCTCAGGTGAGAATTATGCAGAACTGAACGATAGCCTTTCGAAATTACTAGTTGTTTTAAAAACTAGAGAAGAATCGAAAAAACCTCTTTTGATTGTTATCTATAGGAGTTTATGCCAGCCAGACATAAACGATATCCATCCCAGGTTGCATTTACCACAACATTCTTCATTGTAGATGCTAATACTGAAGAGATGATGTTAGCTCAGTTAGCCATTTTCACTATACTTGATTTAACTGATTTTGAGTCATCAAATTTATTTCAAGATTGTGCAGATCTCAGCACTTCATGACAACTGTAAAGTAGAACACTATATCAGCTGTTACATTAAGATAACACAAGCAACAAAAGAAAAGATCCTTCTCTACTAATAAGAATTTGACAAACTTTTCTAAACTTTTCTATATATAGATTGGTACATAATAAAATGGATCCCAAGCCTTTTAATGGATATGATTCTGTTCTTGGGAGGCATCAGATATTTAGGAGTTCATTTGAAACGGCATTTACATTTATAACATTTGAGAAACAAGTGGTGTTCTGAAAGTGTCAGTTGTCTTATACATACTACATATTCTATCTTTTTCTGATCTGTTCTTGTCAGGCCTCCCTTCTGCCCCTCGAGATCTAGTGGCCACCCCCACCCATCCTCCAGGAAAACTCCTCCTTTCCTGGCAGCCCCCGGATGACACTGGTGGGCGAAACGACATCACCTACAGCGTTGAGTGCCAGCGTTGCGAGGGCTCATTCTGCCAACCGTGTGGCGAGAAAATTCGCTATGACCCAGCCAACATGGGCCTGACAGACACAAAGGTGTCAGTGAGCGACCTGGACCCCTACTTCAACTACACCTTCACCGTGGAGGTGCACAGTGGTGTGTCCATGTTTGCTAGTCAGGCATTGCCGCGCAGTTTCAGGCCACCATCCTCCGCCACACTGAATACATCTCTTCACTACACAGGTGAGTGCTTGTGATATGAAGCAGAGCTGTGATGCTATTTGAGCAGTGGCAATGCCTGATGCTATCAGTGTGGTAGTGACAACTCTGCATGAAGCCTCAGGAGGGGATTGAATTACGAGACCGCAACCGTATTTTAAATTTTTTTCAGCTTGTCAAAATCAATGTTCTCTTCTCCATGTACTGTCCTCAGATCCACCCAGAATTACCTCTATGCGTCTGGTCGAACGGGATTCCACCAGTTTGTTTCTGTCCTGGGATGTTTTTCCTAGACCACGGGTCCAGACCCAGCCTATCCGCTATGAACTCGCCTACCGCAAGAAGGTGCGCTAACCTTTTATTTGTCCCTGACAGCACCTTAAGATTAAAGAGCTTAACTTCATGTTTACATTTAGTCCACACTGCATGCCTAAAGCTTTTTGGAAATGTATGTTGTGTTTTGGTTTGGTGAACGTGAGATTTGAATGTCTCAAAGGTTCTGATCAGATGACTACTTAAAAAGAAAGGCTTTTAATGCCTACGGCAGTAACACTGAATTTAACGGGTGACTTTTTCTCTTTCTCCTAGGACAATAAACTCGATGTAACTACGTTTGTGGTGCTGAAACTGGAGAAGAACTCTGTGCAGATCAACGATCTGTCCCCAGGCACAGCTTACCTGGTCAAGGTCCAGGCCCTGGGCACTGACGGCAGCCGCGGAGCTTCCAGCTTGGAGGAACAATTTGAGACGCTGTCTGAAGGTACAGAGAAAAACCGCTCAAGGAAAAACTCAGGCTTTATTTAAGAATCGTCTCACTGTAAAGCAGGGGTGGGGAACCTTGGCCCTCATCCTGCAAGGTTTCCATCTTTCCCTGCGTCAAGACACCTGATTCAAATTAACTAGTAATTGTGCAGAACTTCATTGGCTGTTGGATCCATTTGATTTGAGTCAGGTGTGTTGAAGCAGGGTTGCATGGAAAACTTAGAGGAATGCGGCCCTCGAGAACCAGGGTTCCCCACCCCTGCTGTAAAGTATGGTTTGTTTTTCTTGCAGGACACCTTAACAAGACTGCTGTTATCCTTGCTGCAACAGTTGCAGGAGCAATCATGCTGTTCATACTGATTGTCATCCTTTTCCTGCGTAGACAGTGAGTAAGCGGCTCACCCTGCCACCCTCCCTCTTTCTTATTCTGTCCCGATAATCTGTCACAACACGACATCCTTTGCTGCCTTCCTCTCTCATTCTTCTGGTTTTCCTTTGTGGGGCCTCCAAATGGCCTTTGCATTCACTCTCTCCTCACCTCTTTCTTTCACTCTTCCTTTAGCCAACTGTCCTTTTCTCTTTCTCTGGATGTGTGTGCCAGCACTCACCAGGGAGGAATTTCTGCTGAATGTGTCTTGTCATTGCGCAATAGTTGCAATTTAGTGAGTGTTGGAGCCTTTGAAAGGAAATTAGACATGAGTGGCGCATTGTTGTTGATAAGAGGCGCTTGCTTCTTTTTGTACGAGGCCGTGGGTCGCTTTGTGAGGGTGACCCCGGCCTGTACTGTAGCAGATTGCAACCACCTCCTTCCCGCCTGCTGGCTTTCAGCCTGTGAATTGGCTCAGCAAATACAGCCGAGCACCAGGCTTTATCAAAGGAACGCTTCTATCTGAATGAATGCATTGCACAAGGGCTTTAAAAAAAAAAAGAAATCTACAAAATTTCTCTAAGAATTGCTGAAGTTGGGTGCTGCACGACTCAGTGTTAGAGCACGAGCTCCATATGAAAAGGCTATAGCTTTTGATGCAACAGTCCTGGGTTCAGTTCTTGTTTCATTCACATCATTTCCTTATGATAAGTAAAATGCCTTACCTTAAGACCTTAAAAAAGGCGCTGTTGTTACAAAAGTGTTTATAGCTGATAAATAATGTCCAGATTTTGTCAGTTTAAAACCTCAGCCTTTATAATTTATGTGATAGACCAGTACAAAGAAGAGCACCCCACAATGGGTTAATACTTTGTAGAATTACCTTTTTCTGCATGTACACCTCCAGGTCTTTTGGGGCATGTATCTACCAGGTTTTCACATCTAGAGACTGAAAGTTTTGGCCACTTATCATTGCAAAAATTACTCAAACTCAGTTTGATAGGATGGAGAGCATCTGTGAACATAAATTTATAAGTCTTGCCACAGATTCTCGGTTGGATAGGTCTGTACTTTGACTAGGCCATTCTAATAGATGAACATGCTTTGAGCTTAACCATACTGTTGTGATTCTCATTGTATATTTAGGGTGTTTATCCTGATGGAAGCTGAATCTGTGCAACATTTTCAAGCCTTTTCCAACCTCTGATAGGTTTGCGTCTTTTACTACCTGGGGCAGCTTCCCTGTCCCTGCTGAAAAAAAGCATTCCCACAACATGATGGTGCTACCACCATGTTTCATACTAGGACTCGTGCATTCAGGGTGATGTCAGTTTTCTGATAAACAGTATTGTGCACAGGGCAAAACGTTGAATCTTAATTTGTCATCTGACAAATGTACCTTCTTCCAGATATGCGTGCTGCATTGCCTTTAGCTAACCGAACTTTAACCTTTTCTGCAACTTTATATCTTGCCTGTCCAGTGTGTATCTTGGTCTTCATAATGGTGATTATGTAATAATATTATCTAACAAACCTCTCACACTTGTTCTAGCATTTTCCTTTCACTTTAAACTTATCTATGTTGGTCAGTCAAATAAAATCCCACTAAGCTATTTTTCCAAACATGACATAATGTGGGAAAGTTCAAGGGTTATGAATACCTCTGTAAGGCATTATATTTGCAAATGACTTAAAACAGTCAAAATATAGAGATAACAATTGTTATCTTTTTATTCAGAAAAAGAAACACACATACGAGGCAAGGACCTGAGGACACTTACTTTTCAAGTCCCGGTAAAAAGAATATAAAAAATTTAACTCACTCTTTCCCATCTAATTGTATGTGTCTTCCTCATTTGTTAACATGCAACCATCTTTCCTTGACTTGTAGACCAATTAAAACCCCTGAAGACCTATGTGGATCCACATACGTACGAGGACCCCAACGTAGCAGTCCTCAAGTTTGCCACTGAAATCAACCCGAGCCACATAACCAAACAGAAAGTCATCGGAGCTGGTGAGTGACAACCCTGCTGACTTGATCTGCTGTGGGGCTTAGCTCTAAAATGTTGAGACTGATGGATGTTTTTTCTTTTTACTTTACTGAGATTAGCATCTATCTGGCTTTTTTCTCTCCTGTCAAGCTGAAACATTTTTTTGTTCTGTGGTAACTCTTGCCGGTGACATCTTTATGTTTTGGCTGAAGATGACATGAACATTGCGCAACAAAATGGCTGCAGACCCACTTTTTTGGAAGAACATCACAACACCTTTCTGGGGCTTGCTCAATGTTCCCATTGAGGATACGTTCATTCAAGTGCGACCACCTTTAGCCTTTGAACCACTAGTCCATTTATAATAGTCCCCCCCCCCCAGCTCTCACGACCAAATGTTCCCTTTCCATCTCATGTGACAACTGATTCCCATGCTCCCACACAACAGGTCATCAACTATTTACACGATGTTGCTTCTTTGGTTCTTTGGTTCTTTCTTTCTTCCGCAACACTGAGCCAAAACACACCTCTGTGGGAGCGCCTCGGGCAAAACAGCCGCAGAGACTTCCTCATTTCTTTTTGTTGTGCTGCCAAGCCCTGTGGCTAGAAGCTTAAGAGGAACCATCACACCAATATATAAACACAAATTCAATTCAGATCTGTTTTCCAAAGCAACTGTTCAATTTATGACTTTTACCCACAGGTGAGTTCGGTGAAGTTTACAGAGGCATCCTGAAAGCGCCAGGGAGAAAAGAGGTGGCGGTCGCTATAAAGACGCTGAAGCCTGGCTACACGGAGAAGCAGAGGCAGGATTTTCTGAGCGAGGCCTCCATCATGGGACAGTTCTCCCACCAGAACATCATTCGTCTTGAGGGAGTGGTCACCAAATGTGAGGGCCCAGTAAAGCTTTCTCTCCACTTTTTTCCTACATATCTGTTGTAGGTCCATTTTGGCTTATAGTTTGTTCTGCTTTTGTGCAGTTAAACATGCAATGATCGTGACTGAATTCATGGAGAATGGAGCACTGGATAGATATCTGAGGGTAAGACCAATTTATTTCGCCTGATGCAAGTTCTTTTGTATGTGTGTGTGTGTTTAAATAGTTGTGGATGGTCACAAATACACAAAAAAACGAACAGAAAACAACAAATCTGAACTTATTGTCTCACATTAGGACCATGACGGAGAACTGTCGTCTCACCAGCTGGTGGGAATGCTGCGTGGCATCTCCGCAGGCATGAAGTACCTTTCTGAAATGAGCTACGTTCACCGTGACCTGGCTGCGCGCAATATCCTGGTCAACACGGCCCTGGAGTGTAAAGTTTCGGATTTTGGCCTGTCCCGAGTGCTTGAAGATGAGCCTGAGGGGACCTACACCACCAGCGTGAGTAGATAGATTGCTTTCCTGGCAGCTTGAAGGAGTAAGATTCCCTTCAGTTTGATGGCGTTTGTTTACTAATGTTTTCTAATAAATCTGTGATTATCCAAATAATAAATTAGTTGACTTTTGAGGGCGATGGGTTGCTAAATTCACAGATCATCTCCAATCCAGGATTTTTGTGTTCCCATCCTGGTATCGATATTCAAATTGGGGATGTCAAATTATCGCGTTAATTGTTAATCTTTAACGTCACCGTTTCTGCATGCGATTTGCTTTTGGCTTCTTGTGATTGAGTTGTAAGGCTTTAACCACACCCTGAAGTGGACATTGATTGGCTGTCACTGTAGACCTGCTTATCAGAAGCTGACTGGCTTCCGTTGTGGTGGGAAGGGCAAGGTGAGCAAGAGCGGTGAGTTGCAGACAGTGTTGCCAACTTAGCGACTTTGTTGCCGTGGGCTTCTCTCTCTGTCCCAGAGCGCCCACAGCAGTCAGCGCGCTGCAGCTCCACCCGCCCAGGTCCAGCTGCAGTCAGAACAGATATTTACCGCACTGAGTCCAGACTGCTAATGAATCGTGCATGCTCGAAGCCGAAGGTTGCAGGCGGCAATGTAATGTAGCAATGTAATGTAATGCATCTGTTCAAGTCTGTTAAAAATAATAAATGACTTTTTCACATTTTTTACTTTACTGAGATTAGCATCTATCTGGCTTTTTTCTCTCCTGTCAAGCTGAAACATTTTTTTGTTCTGTGGTATCTCTTGCCGGTGACATCTTATATATATATATATATATATATATATATATATATATATATATATATATATATATATATATATATATATATATATATATATATCAATCGTTTTGTCTTCCACAATATTAGTAATGAATTTAAATGAAAATACCTCAAGAAAAGGGCATTTCTCTGCAATAATTTGGTGGGATTAAAACAGATATTTGTGAGATTAAGTAATTAATTAAATAATTAATTACTCTCTAATTTTTTTAATCTTTTGACAGCACTATTTCAAATATCTATCAATTAGAAAGTCTTAATCATCTGTTAGTGTGCAAATCATGTAATAACTCTGTGAATGTTATCATTTGCTTAAACGTCCGATGTAAAATGAGTACAATATGAGCTGAGGTAATATAGGACCACACCATCTGGACTGGTTTCCTCAGCACAACACCCAATCCAAGAATGACAGAAAGTTGTGGCTATGACATGATAAAATGTGAAAAAGTTCAAGAAGCATTAATAGTTTTGCATTCACCAAATTATGATTTTTGCAAGATTTTGTTTATGAATCTTTAATTTTTGTATTAGCTTCTCTGACTTGATGTTTTTTTCTTGAACAGGGAGGAAAGATCCCCATCCGCTGGACAGCACCAGAGGCTATAGCCTACAGGAAGTTCACCTCGGCTAGTGATGTCTGGAGTTTCGGCATTGTTATGTGGGAGGTCATGGCGTTTGGGGAAAGACCTTACTGGGATATGAGTAACCACGAGGTAAGTCTTCATTTCTCGAATCATTTAGGCAGTAAAGATCCTGAGATCTTCTTTGAAATGGTGCCAGTTAGGCAAGATTTTAAAATGTACCTGATAAACTGTCAACAGGTGATGAAGGCCATCAATGAGGCTTTCAGACTGCCAGCACCCATGGACTGTCCATCGGCGGTCTACCAGCTGATGCTTCAGTGCTGGCTTCAGGATCGCTCCAAGAGGCCGCGTTTCGGAGACATCGTCAGTCTGCTGGACAAGCTCCTGCGCAGCCCAGACTCACTAAAAACCATTGCAGATTTTGATCCACGGTAAGATTTATTTATTTATCAGGCAAATGTAATAATTTTTTGTTTCTGGCACTGACTCAGTGTATAGTAACTCTCAAAATGAAACCAGCTTCTGTCAAAGATCTTTATGGCACAGCTATAAATTAAGCTTTTGTCTGAGTTTTAGTTTATCATGAATAAAAACTCTGTCATTAATAAAGAAAATAGGGAATTTAAGCAACTGCAAATTAAAAAAAATAGTGAAGTAGTTCAGGTCAAGTGAGGGTGCAAGATAAAAGGGTTAGTACACACTACACATGCCTCTTTTGTTTTTGCTTCTCTGAATGAAAACTTTTTTTTTTCTTTTGACAAAGAGGACAAACACCAAAGACAGAGAAAGAACAAAGGGATGTCATCCTCATATCTTAATCACCTCTCACCCTGACTCCCCCAACCGGTTTTACATTTTTTTTTTATCACCAACTGGTTTCCAGCACAGTGATTACAGACCTCAGTCATCCATCTCTTGTGGGAAAGCGTGTAAATTATTACCTCTAACGTTCTGATCTGCTTCTTCTTTCCCAGCGTATCCATCCGGCTGCCCAGTACCAGCGGCTCAGACGGCTCTCCCTTCAGGTCGGTGTCAGAGTGGCTCGAGTCCATCAAGATGAGCCAGTACAGCGAGAACTTCGCCCGTGCTGGGGTCATCACCATGGACCAGGTCCTGCAGATGAAGAACGAGTGAGTGCCAGTTTTAGTGACAACACATTAATCAGCATTTTTATTTAATGGTATGCATTTTTTTGACAAAAAAAACAACAAAAAGTTATGCACCTAATATATTTGTTTTCCTTAGTTAAGGAATCACGTACAACTGAATAGCTTTGTACCTATTTTTTAAACTTGTTTAAAGCTTGAGAAAAACTTTCAAATGGGAAATCTAATGGAGTGAATGAGCGGTGGGCACATTTGGGGTGGGCTTGTGGTTTCTGTTGCTCTTATTCAGCTTTGCGCTCTCAATTCTCATCCTGCCCTCAACCCAGACACACATAGGCCAGCAGTTTTGCCGGAGCCCCTAAAAACCACCCGTTTTGCTTGTTTAGGTCAAAAGCCCTTTTGTGGCTTCTCCAAAATTAAATGAGAGCAGCAAGGTGCATAGCCAAGTAGAAAAAGATCGACTTGGAACTGAAATAGATCGACTTGATCTAAAGACCTAAGAGACTGAAGAGGTGCGCTGGTGTGCCCCCTGAAGTTTTCACAGTGCAGTTTAAGGCAATTACACCTTCCTTGATGTGTAGGAGTCCTGCAGGAGGCAATTTACCCAAACAGGCGCAACCCTTTGGGAAAAGAAAAAAAAAGCCTTGGTGAAACACATAATTTAAAGTTCCGTGGGAGGAATAATAGAGGACAGAGAGAGTTCTAACCACAAAGCTAAAAAGAAGCCACCTTTTTGTGCCATTGTACGTGTTTAGGTGTGTATCCATGAGAACAAGACTGGATGAGGGTAAAAAAATCCCCAAACTGTGTTTTAAAGAATGTTTGACCAGAACAGAATCTTTGCTTTGATTGGTTTGTAATAGTAACAAAAAAATTATGCTCGTCTTATTCAAAGGTAGTCCTATCGCCAATAAAAGCAATGAAATAGCGTCTTTTTGTTTTCGTAAATAAAATAGAGATATATAATTTTTTTTAAATCCAGCTCGGGTTTGAACAGTCCATAAATTTTAGATTTTAGTTATAGCTAGCTACTGTAGCTAGTAGCAGTATTCTTACAGTGCTTGGAATTTTGTAATTATCTCACTGTTTATTTTTTTTGGCACAGTATGAGAAAATGCTGCCGCACCTTATAAAAATGGTAAAGTGTTGTCAGTCAGCTGAATGAGAAGTTCTCATTGTTTAGGAATAGAAGACTCGCTTTCTTTCTTCAACGTAGGAGTCTTAATCACACGTTTTACACTTTTAATAACATATTTACACTTACTTTACAAGATGAAAAGCTGCTGACAGGTACTGGACAGCACCCCCGAAAGAAAGACTTCACTTTGATAAAAAAAAATATTGTGGCGTTTTGACATCAAAAGGTCTTGTGCCACAAAACCTCTTGTGTTTTCAGAAATGAATGATGGGGTCGTAAATTTAAAATTGTGTTTTGATTATGTAGTTCTTAGAAGATGTTCACCCCTTTGCTAATTATTTATGGATGTGAGAAGCCACCGCCGGCTCATCCGGCCGTGACTCAAGTTTTAGCCTTAGCAGCTAAAAGAAAAAAAATATATCCAGATTCAACTAGGTCACATTGTCTTCCTAAGGTCACTCCGGCTGGTCAGGAGGGTTGGAAATGTGTAATTAAAAAAAACAAAAACTGACAGAAAAAAAGTTCACTTGTAGCTCTAATCATGTTCAGGGTGTTCTTTACTCACGTTTAGTCTCTATCTCATACTCAGTTTGTTAAATTGCAAGCACTTTTTTTTTTAAATAATGCTTTTTTGAGAATAAATAGTTATGGTGCATTATGCCTATTAGGTGACAATGTTTACCACCCAACTACAACTCCTGAACTACCTCCTTTCTCAATTCAAAATAAAGTTTTATTTATAGATGGAACAAAATTTTGAGCCTACAACCCTCAGCCTCATATTCAGTGCTCATAATGACAGCTTTACTTACTCTACTAATGCTTTGCGAGTCAGACAAGGAATATAAAAACGTTAATGTCATGAGATCTCATGCCACGAGATTTTTCTTCTACTCTAAACATATATGTAACTAACTCCTGATCCTCGGGAAGATGGCTGGAACACAAAGCCGAGACAAACCCTTTTGAAGTGTTTGTCGTGCAGCATGGTGTTATTTTTGTTTCCATCCCAGGGCATCTGGTAGCACTCTCTGGAAACCACCAGTCATTTACGATCCACCCTCTGCTTGCCAGACAAAGTGATTCATGGTCAACAGGGAGAATCCTCGTTAAGTAATTAAAGCTGTAATTAAGGCTTTGACTCTGGACTGGTGTTTATGCAGGGCTTTTGCAGGTTCTGCATGTGCTTGAGCAAAGTGAACCCCCCAGTAAACCCTTTATTGTGGAAGATGAGTTGAACCTCGGCAGAGAGCAAACTCGCAACGCACCCCACCTAGCCGTTCTGATTTTAAGCTAGACCTGAATGTATTCAGCTCCAGGCTGGCATTTCATCACTTTAAATGAGTCAGTGATTACTCCAAGGCTTGGGAGGCAGGAAGGATGCATGTGGAAACTGTTGGAACAAGGCCACAGTGAAAATCTGTTTCCAGCTCTTCGTGAACACTGTCATGTCTCTCCTTCACAGGGATATTAAGAACATTGGGGTGAGATTGCCCGGCCATTTGAAGAGAATAGCCTACAGCATCTTGGGCTTAAAGGACCAGACCAGCACCCTGAGCGTGTTTGCGGTGTGATCGTCTGAATGAAAGGGATGTAAAATTGGACACAGGCAGCCCTTTGAACTCCAAGCTGAGCTGGAGCATCTCTGCAGGGACGGCATTGGATCAGCAGCACCAAGAGAAAATGTGCCAACCTATGGGCCAAATCAATCAGACAGATTTACTGTATGTTCTAGATTTCTAGATTTTTGTTTTACCACAGGGAAATGGAGCACATACCCAACAACAGATGTTTCAAGTAGACTTTGGATGTTTAAATAGCTATTTTTGTACTATATCGTCTTCCTTACAGATAGAATTTATTACTCATCCATTTGTGGCCATTTTCCTTTCCTGCTTCAGCTTTATGAAGTTTGAATCAAGCAAACAGGGAGAACTTTTATAATTGAGCAGCAGAGTCCAGTCATGGTTCACATCATGGCTGGTGCCGATGTCTCTGAATCTGTCTCTGATTGGCACTCTGCCCCGTCTTCTAACTGGACGGAACATCGAGAGGCGGAAATGAGCTTGAGCTGGTCCAGATTTAGATTTTATTTTTTTAATGACAGGACCTGTGTTATTTCTAGCCTCCTTCCAACCCTGTGCAGAAATTAAGCTACGATCCTATGGTTGATGTTTATAGTTGATTACAACTACAACAGTTGATTAGGTACTTTTTAAATGTTTTTACAAATTAAGTTTTTTTTACATTTCTTTTTCACATTTAACTGTTACAAAAAACCACAAAAAAAAACATTTTGATTAAGATTCTCTAATATAGCACTTGAACTCATGTTCAATTTTGTCATATTGCAGTCACATTGTCAGATTGCAAACAAAGAAGGGCATTTACAACCAAAAATGGGCAAAATATTTATGTTCTCTGAACCATTCTGCATTTTGTCACTTTTTATTGGGATGTCATGAAATAGACCAAGACACTGAATCATACATTTGAAGTGAAAGGAAAATTATTATTTTGAAGAAAAGCATTTCCACAGCATGACACTGCCACCTCTATGTTTCCTTGTGGGGAATGTGTTTTTTTGGGGGCGGTGTGTGCTATTAGCTTCCCACCTCACAAAGCTTTGCATGTAGGCCAGTAGTGTTTGCCTTCTTTCACCTGTTTACTGAGTCCTCTACATTGTTTGGAGAAAACAGCAAAGAGTACTTTTTATAACTATCTGGCAACAAGGGGACCCACCTCAACAGATTCCCCTATCTGAGAGATAGATTTCTGCTGCTATGCTTCCATTCCATTTTGTTTAGTAATCGAACCTTCTTTAAATTTGGCTATAACTTTATCCCAGACCTGTTTGGTTTGTTCCTTGGTCTTTTTAATGCCATTTGCTGGGTTTCATTTAGAGATATCGAAGTAAAAGGGGTCTGTAAAGGTTGAAAACTGTCTATCCTTCCACTTCCACTTTGCAATAATTCACTACTTTGTGTTGGTCTGTCACATAAAATCCCAATGAAATGCATACACGTTTGTGTTCGTAATTTGCAATATTGTGAACAAATCTAAGGATATTAATAGCTTGGCACTGTACGTGAAAGTCAGAATTTGTGAGATTGAAATGAGTTTAAGTTGGAATTCAGCTAAACTAGTCAAAAAGAAATATGATCCAAGAAAAAAGCTCATACACTAGCCAAAAGAAGAAAAAAAAACATCTTAAAAACAGTTTGGTTTGCAGTTTTACTGTTTTTCATTTTGTCACCGTCTTTATAAGCATTCAATCATAATTAGAGTGAGTTATTGACAGGTTGAAATGAAATGCTTTAAGAATGAGCTGCTTGACTCATTCCAGACGTTTTAAAGAGCTTTTTAAAGTGCCTCTTTGTGGAAGATAAATACGAGTCTGCCTCTTTCTCTTTAAATAAAGCGGCTCTTCTATGTAGCAAGTAGTTTGTAGTTGAAACCCCTGTGCTCTTAATCCATGACTGCAAATCTTGTGTGTTACTGACGTTGCCTTCTTTTACTTGAATTTTTACTTTGTTGTTAAATATGTAATTCTTTTGTAGCTCAGAAACCAAATTTTTTTTTAAAGGGATTTATTTTTTTGTTTATATCTGGGTTTATTGGTTGAAGTTGCATTTTGTAAATTTTGTATAGTATCCAGTATTAATCATATTGCCGAAATGCTTTTTTTGTGTGTTGTTCTGATCTCACGACTTTCCAAAACTTCCTTCATTTATGAGCAAACGCCTCCTTACTTAGCAAATTCTTCTCTTTTTGTCTACTGTTTTATACTGTATTTAATAGTGTATTTATTTTTAAACTGTTATTTATTTATCCTGATAAACACTGAGCTGGGTTTGTAATTGGAGGTTGCTCATTAAGCCTTAATTAAAATAGTAAGAAGAAAAAACAAACATAAACAAAGCCATTATTCTTTTCTTTTTTATTTCTGAACTGTTCTTGCCCAAGATTGCATTTTGGCAAATGAATAAAGTCTCAAGCTGAATTTATCAAAGGCTGTTGTATTACTATTTCACTACAGGGCAGACTAAAGGCTTTTTTATTATTTTCACGGTGCCAGGATGTTTATACTTCCACCTGGGCTTGCACAAACAGTGACTGAGGGACTTTAATTCGGAAGATGGAACCTGAAATAAACATGAGTGCTTCGGTATATCCTGGAAATTAAACAACCGAGGCATGCAAATCACATACGTATCCATGCAGAAGACATATCCAGTGACTCTGACAGCTGTTGTTGCGACGAATTTAGATGATCTGATTGTAATAGCAAAATATTTAAATGACTAGAACTGTTTTTACTCATGAACTTAACCTTGACATTAGAGGAAGCGTACCCTTTTCAATTTCAGGAATATATGAATATTTAGGTCTTTAAAGTCCTTAAAGAACTCTAAAATATACTTACTACTTAAATTACAATAAAAACATATTTTTTGAGCCATCCATCCATTTTCCATACCCGTCCATCCTATGCAGGGTTGCAGGGGGCTGGTGTCTATCTCCAGCAGTCACGGGGCGAGAGGCAATGTACACCCTGGAAGGTCGCCAGTCCATCGCAGTATTTTGTTGAGCATACATTTTGATTTATTAGATAAATAAATTCCTGTTTGGGTTGCACAGTGGCACAGTTGGTAGCACTGTTGCCTTGCACCAAGAAGGCCTGGGTTCAGATCCCGGCCTGGGGGTCTTTCTGCATGGAGATTGCATGTTCTCCCTGTGCATGCGTGGGTTCCCTCTGGGTACTCTGGCTTCCTCACACAGTCCAAAAACATGGCTGTTAGGTTAACTGGTCTAAATCTAAGTCTCTAAATTGCCCTTAGGTATGAATGTGTGCCTGGATTGGTTGTTTGTCCGGTATGTATATCTTCAAGCTTTATTTTGAAAGGGCAACATAATTCCTTCTTTTTTTATGCCTGCTTTACTTGCATTACTAATGAAAAACTTTTGAAATAATTAAATAATGTGGCACCTACTCTAACTTAAGCTATGAAATATTAAGATCCATCCATCCATCCATCCATCCATCCATCAATTATCTATACTCATCCATCCTATGCAGGGTTGCGACAGGCTGGTGCCTAGCTCCAGCATTCATTGGGGTACACCATGGACAGGTTGCCAGTCCATCGCAGGGCAATACAGAGACACACAGGACAAACAACCATGCACGCACACACTCATACCTAAGGGCAATTTTAGAGAGACCAATTAACCTAACAGTGATCTTTTTGGACTGTGGGAGGAAGCCGGAGTAATATTAAGATCCATGAAGTCCAAATGAATTCCCTGAAGGTCACTGGTGGAGATAACGCAGTAAATGATTATAGAAAATCCCTTGCGTTTCATGGAGTGTGAAATTCATACCCACAGGAAGGAAGATATCGAGTATTTTGAACTATAATATGTGTGAGATAAGAACCCTTCACATGTCAGCTCTGCGATATTTAAACAGTTTCCTAATGAAATGAGAGATGACTTTAGAGATCCAGAGAATCTTGTCTTCCTCCACTTGGCTCGTGTTTCTTGTCCTGTCAGTATTTGTTGCAACACTGTGAGCAGGTTCCCAGGCCTCTTAAAACTGTTTGATGAGAAGCCCCTTTCAGGACTGGCAAATCTACAGAACTGGTGACTAATTTAAATGGAATAATTCAATGGTAAACCCGGCATTTAAACAAGATTCATGCAAGGCGTTGTTTTCAGATACGGATGAGTCATGGAACATAAAACCTGATGATCTGTTATGACTAATACTTCTATTAATTTAAAGGTTTACAAGACATGTCAGAACACATCGCAGCTATTTATCCTTATGTAAGATTATGTTTGCTCTTGGAGCGAGTATATGCGGATGTAAGGCATTCATTTTCTACATAATCCACGAGGAATGCATCTATTTAAGTGTATGTGAATAGAAGACGGAATGTTTTGAAAGAGGATTACATTTTTGTGTCTTGTTCTGGCTTTCCTTTCTTTTAGGATGAGTTCCTTTCCAATAACTGACGGTTGTTTTCTTCAGTCTTTGTTAAAGTGAAAAAAGGACTTAAATCAGTTCACAATCTGACTGTAAAGATTAATTTAATCCCCCAAATAATCCACAGCAAGATATTTCTTTGCAGTTAGAATTGCATTGCTCTCAGGCATGCAGGAAGACAACTCATACATGGGAACTGTGGACAGTTTCGAACTATTGACACATATATCTGCTAGGGGGATTTTTTTTTCTTTATATCTCCGGCAAAGTCATTCAAGGATGAACTTCCTTTTACTGCTAGCTAATAATCACGATACTTAAGCAAGTAACTCAGCAAAGTGAATGATGAAAACTTCAGAAGACACTAACAGCAAAAGCTTTTTTCTGTTTCGTACATGGGTGTTTTCTGAGAATTTACATCATAAAGGAAAAATCTGTAGAAGAAGTGAAATCTACTCTGTCCTTTCTTGTGCAAGATGTTGATTATGTCTAGGGTAAAGTAAGAATCAGACCCAAAACTCAGACTAACACCCTGAAACAGTTAATATATATTTATTAACAAGCTATAGCATGTTGAAGGTGATTGGCAGCTTCTCATTTGGGGCTGCCTTCTGGTCAGGCTTCACAGAACACACAAGAAGTTGAGTTGCTTGGCAGACAAACTGGGAATATTGCAGGAGCAGGAAGTAAGAGATAACCTGGCGAAGGTGGTGTCCAAGAAACTCCTCCACGGAGAATTGGACCACAGGAAACGTGTATCTTGAGAGATGTAACTGCAGAGGAAAAGAGATTGTCTGTTTACTGGGGATTGTTTCTCCCGTGGATCGTATAGAGGGGAAGACTCTATACACTGAAAACGGGAAACAATTACGTAAAGGCCGGCGATGGGGTAAGTCCATCCAAACATGCTAATTCTCTTCACAGGACAAACCGAGGATGAATCAGTGATCACAGTTTCCAGAATCCAGTACCTAATGGTCGGGGAAACAGACCAAAGCAGCAAAAGGGCAGGCAGAGAAGGAAGAACAGATTCATAATCCCTGAGGCAGTATTTAGGGTCCAGGTACATGAAACTGGATTCAGAGCCGAATCAGAGTTACTCAGTGCTGGCTGGAAGCAGGCAGAGGTTATAGTCAGGAAGCAGAAAACAGATCAGGTACGTTCAGGAATATTGATTTGGAACCACTCAAAGGCTGTGACATGCATTACAACACCACTGAGGGAGTGCAGAGCAGGAGTTTATTTAGGCAGCAGCACAAGTGGGAGTGATCAGCAGCAAGCAGGAGCAGAAGGAGGGAGAAGCACAGCGTTAAACATGTCAGGAACAGGGGACTCATGTCACAGGGTGGATATTTTTCATTTTTCTCACATCGCCAAACCCCTGAAAAACATAGAGGTCACAGGTTTTATGCTGAACCCCTGATGGGGATGCAGTATGTCAGCCAACACGTTAGTTTCAACTCTTTCAGTGGTTACGAGTTGCATTGTTTTGTTTTTTTTCATATTTCAAGAATCACACCTGCTGGAAGCACCGATAAAATATAACCGCACAGGAGTCTAGCAGGTTTGTACATGCCCTGTGTTCCCTCCCTTCTTTACCTTGACTCAGTCGGCTTGCCTTATCTAACTCCCTCTGACCTCCTGACAGGGAAATCTCTGGTGCCTTACATTCTGGGAACTATCAGCTTTGACTGATTGATGCAACTTACACAGCCTTTAACGAACTCCTTCAGATAAGAGTCACACACTACAAGGAGGAATGTCAATATCTAAGGATTGAACTAATCAGCCGTGTTGCAAGAAAACACAGCTTAAGCCTGGGAACATGGGTTTGCCACTAAGTGTCTTGTGAGCCTTTGTCCTTGACTTCAGCTGGCTGTGTGTTCTTGCCTCTGTTAAACCAATAGGACGCCCAGAAATAGTCCTGGCTTTATGTGGCCACTGTAAACTGAGAAAGCCTTCCACTATTTTCCATCTCCAACCATCCATTGGTCTCAATGTTTCACAGCACATGAAGGTTTTTGTTTTTTTTACCCTCTTCTTCCATCCAAAATGGAAAAACAGGAGCAGAGAGGCACAGTTTAACTGATGATTGCCCTGTTAGGATTTATGCAAATCCCCATCCGAGTGCATCAAAGCGGAGTTTGGTTTACGTCTGTGTCTTCGCCCTGTAACGGGATTATCCTCGCTCCACACAGGCTCAATGTGTGGAAGTTTGCGTCTTGTCATTAGTACTGTAAATGACAGAGGAACACAGGGAGGCAGAGACAGAGCAGGAGGGGAGATGGAGGCCTAGTGATGATGGTGGGAGTAGAGGGGGGTTAGCCGGAGATTTGAATCATACCAGAGCTTTACTGCACGCCACAATAGCATGTGTGGTGATTGTGTTGAAGGCTTGGCGTCCAGGGCCGAGCCTCCCCTTCTGTGGACTGTTGTATGTGGGGGCCGCGGCTCTTCCCTCCTTCTTGTGGCCTGTTAGATGTCTTTGTTCCCCAGGCGGAGGCCAATTGAAAGAAGAAATAAGGAAAAGAGAAAACATTACCACAGCACCGCTCGTGTATGACCTCTCCCTACACCCCTGCCCTTGTGTGTTTTTTTACACGTTTGATTCTTTTCTATGTTATGTCCTTCTGGCAACCCTCGGTGTCATGTGTGGGTATGCGAACCGGCAACGCTCAGGAATTTACATCCTTGCTAATTTTAGCTATGGGTTCCTGACCAGAAAACACATCCTCCAATTTCTGTCTATATTGGTCCTCCTGCCTGCGTCTTTCCGTTCCCGTTTCTCTGAAAATCACCATGAGGCTTTTTGCAGATTATTCTGAAAGCTCACTCTCCTCCAAGCCCCTTCATTTTCCAGTTTTTTGGCACATTCTCAACATGACGGCCTTCTAGGTCCGGATTTGAGAACATGATGAGACGGCTAAAAGCTCCTCTCCAGACCTGATCTGTGAAAAAACAAACGACACAGCCTGAACCGGGTACTGTAATAAACTTCTTTGATAATATAATAGGGAGAAAATAATCATTTCCAGCATCAGGCACTTCCCTCAGTGTGCTGCTGAGACCTGTTTGATGTTACCACAGAGGACATGAGGGGGAGCGGAGAGCCGTAACACAAGCTGCTGTTGACACAAGCTTTGTCTCCCTGCAGACAGCTTGTATATTTTAAAAACGTCCGCCTAACTCGCTCCATATTATTGCTGATGTCACTCGACGCTTTAAAAGTCTCACAGACCTGCCTCACACAAGGCTGCTCGCAGTAAAGCCCAGGTTCTCCGAAGGCTTTGGAGAGGAAGATTATCAGAGGTTTCTGCCAGAATAATCTTCATCAAATGATCAAAAAGCTGAACTCCTTCACGAATCTTTAGGAATGCTATGTTGAAGAAATAAATATGTAACGAAGCTGAATAGTATGTTAAATTCAACAATTTAAGACAAAATATTTACAGTTAAAAAGGAGAAATCTTCTCATAAGTGTAATATTTTAGATATTCAACACTGTAACACAATCTGCTGAACCCTTACAAGCACAGTGTGGTTTGAAATGAATTCAACTTGTTGATTTAATTTGGTTCTTGGATTTTATTCACCAGTAATAGCAGTGACGATCCGCCGCACATCTGCGTTGTTGTTTTTTTAGGAACGTTTAGTAATCCACAGCCTCCTTTCTGTATCAGGGTGTGTTGCTGTGATTGACTCGTCTTGAAAGTGAGAGCTCAGAGTTTGTAATCACGTCATACCCAAATTAAACTTGTTCTGGTAGCAATAAACTTGTAGGATGTGTAATATAAGACAAGTGAACTGTAATTATCTACATTTTATGTGCTCAAATAACAAAATTAGCATATCCATGCATAGAATTGTGCAGTAGGAATCTGGTTTAATGAGATACAGTCTGAAGTCCAAATAAACTGTTCATACGAGCGACTTTCACTGCATTTGAGATGAAGCCATAGCAGATGCTAATCTCAGGGCTGCTTGGTGATATCCAACTTCATAGGCCAGAACTTTGACTTCAAGGGGCGCTCTTGTATTACTGGGTGGGAATTTAGAAAAAGCCATTTTTGAGGGCAAAAAGAAGGCACCATAAGTAATGGTGAAGAGACTCAGTCTTCAAAAAGCAAAAAAACAAGAGACTGAAGCAAATGTACGTTGATCAAGAAAAGGACTGCTCACCTAAAGTTGCTCAACAATTGGAGCTTTGGTAAACAAGCCTGGACAAGGACTTAAAGTTAGTCTAGACACCATGAACTGTGAGGATGATGATATGGAAGATCCAATAATATAACCACTCGCGCTATTAGAAACTATGGAAGACCCTCTAACCCATTTAGAAATATTCAATGTGCAGCCATTTAAACATAGAAAACCTTTAATAAGAATAAGAGATACTTTAATAATCCCCGTGGGGATTTGATAACACTTCATCTGTTTTGTTGATGGTTAACCAAATGTTGGTATCAAAATCCAATTTAAAATAAAATAAAGATATATAATTTTCCACATTTTTGTGTTTTATTTAGAAAAAATATGTAATACATTAGATTAAAAATGAGATGTTCCTGTTTTAGTTGCTTATACATAGAGTCTGTAGAGTTACAATTTTGTTTAAACACAGATTTGGATTAGTATGACAAAGTTGAAATAAATAAAATAAGATACAGACAGGAGAAAAACAAAAAAGATAAAAGGAAAAAATAGAAAAAAAGAAACAAATAGAAAAAGGGGAAAAGTGGAAAAATAATAATGATTGGAGGTAATTGGGTATCTGACGGACGGACTTTTTGCAGGGCAGAATCTGAATTTCTAACCCACCTTACTATAAAAGGTATTCAATTAGATTCAGAATGCTGTTTTCCTGTTTTAATACCAATAGCCTCCATAGAATAAAAAATAAAAGTTAGTTTCATTGATTTCTTTTACTTTCACCATTTAATGTAAGCACAGATTTGGGCCATTGTTGAAAAGTAGGAAAACAAGAAAAAGAAAAAAAAAGAGAACAAAGAGATAAGGAAAATGGGGAAAAAAGGAATAAACACCAAAGCTATGAAAGGAAAACAGTTAACCATAGGAAGGCCTTTGGATCTTTTGCATCTTTTTAACTCAACGTCTTTTATTTGGGGGGTGTTTTGTTTTTGAGGACGATGCGTGGGGAAATGACACACATTTAGAGGCGTAAAAGCCTGAGACATAATGCAAGACATTAGAAGCTAGCCAAAAATATGACAAACAGAACTGAAAACAAAAGAAAAGGTAGATCCTCAAAGAGCAGAACAAAGATAACAAAGATAAGAAAAACAAACATGTCACTATTTTGTGCTGGAATGTTTAAATACACGCTTATTAGCTGAGATAGTTGAGTGACAACTTACTGTCTACTGTATAAACAGCTGAATAACACGCCTCTGTTCCTGTGAGAGGTGTCTTTGAGAGAGAAAAAAAACTAAAAAAAAACTTCTCAGTTTTATTAGACCCTACTCAGCTTTTTTTACTCACATAAAACACAAATCCACTGCAGTCTTGATGTTTTTTTGTTTTTTTTTCACTGTCTACACATGTCACCACAAATGTCTGCAGCCAAAAGTGACTTTCTGCAGACGGTATCTGGCGAGCAGGCCTGGAATTAAGTCCAGGATATGTGTGAATAGTCCATTGTGCAAGTGGAGCAGGTAGTTCTCTGGAGTGCTGACAGGGGGGGGGGGGGGGGGGGGGGGTTGAACCTCCTGATGATGAAGTTCTTTACCGTCTGCCTTTGTTTTACTTTCCACTTTGTTTGTCAGGGAAGCGTAAACACGTACTAAGAGAATAACAGTGATCACCATTGATGAATTGGCGGACTCCACCTCCAGGCTCAGTGTACCGTAAACAAAACTCCGATTTCCACAGCAACTAAATCCAGTTGTGAAAACACATTTTATTCGATGATGATCCTCCTGGTGGTTGTATAAGCATGTGACTCTATAGAAAATGTCCTTGCATGACTTTCAGCATATTCTCATGTGCAGGGGCAGAGTTAGTCTATTTGGGGCCTGAGGCAAACACTGTCATGGCTCCGTCTTTTCCTCCATTTTCAATTTTTTTCTTTGAATTAAACTACATGATGTTTATCCTCTACACATGTCCACAAGTAAATGCATCGAGCAAATCAATGGATGGATGTGCCATAACTGTCTCCAGCTGAACAGAAACAAAACAGAAGTAATTACTTTTGGACCTAAAGAGGAACGATCAATAGCTAGAAAATATTGAACAGGCCCAAAATCTAGGTGTAGTAATGGACTCAGACCGGAACCTGCAGGGTCACATAATGGCAATAACAAGGTCAGCCTTCTATCACCTGAAGAATATTTCTAGGATTAAAGGACTGATGTTGCAACTGGACCTCGAAAAACTCATTCATACGTTTATTGAATTTAGTTGGACTGATTATTGCAACGGCGTCCTCACAGGTCTGCCTAAAAAGTCAGACAGCTGCAGCTGATCCAGGGCTGCTGCTAGTGTCCTCACTAGAACCAGGAAAGTAGAGCACATCAGCCCAGTTCTAAAGTCCTTACACTGGCTCCCTGTAGCTCAGAGAATAGAATTCAAAATACTTTTACTTATTTATAAATCATTGAATGGCTTAGCACAAAAGTATCTTGAAGATCTACTGTTACTATACCAACCCCTCAGACCACTCAGGTCCTCTAATTCCAGTCTACTCAACATCCCTAGAATCAGAACCAAACACGGAGAAGCAGCTTTCAGTTTCTATGCTCCTCTAATCTGGAACAAACTTCCAGACAACTGGAAAGCTGCTGAAATACTGAGTTCTTTTAAATCACAACTAAAAGCATATCTGTTAGAGCTGCCTTTGTGTCATGCTTTGATGTATCATGTTTTGTGTATGCTTCTTGCTTTATTGCTGTTTTTACTTTATATGTTTTGTCTGTGTTTTACTGCTACTTTTATTTTATCCCCTAATCATGTAAAGTACATTTAATTACCTTGTTGTTGAAAATGAGCTATACAAATAAAAATAATAATAATAATGTGTTGTAAAACGAAATAATCTCAGAATCTATGTTTTTATATATACATATATATATATATATATATATATATATATATATATATATATATATATATATATATATATATATATATATATATATATATATATATATATATCTGAAACAGATTTATTATTTGAACATAAACCTATTAAATTTCTTGTTTCAGGAATTTCCCTGATTCATCTTTTCTGCACCAATGAACTGTCCTTTTTGGTAACTGTTGATTCATTCATATCTACAGCATACAAAGTAAAGCTCTTGGTTTATGAAGCACCACAATAGCTCAATCTTTAACTTTTGACCATACATGGATTCCAGGAATCGTAAAGAGAATATGTTATGAGAAGATGTGTGTTTCGGTAAATAACAGTAAATGCTGCAGTTATACCTGATCACCCTGTATTGGAGTTTTAATCAATAATCATATCATTAGATACTTTTCTAAGGTTAAAGAATGTATTTACTTTGTGAAACAAGAAACTCTGAAAAATTCAAATGAAACTTCGCAAAAAAAAAAAAGACATCTAAAGGTCATTTTCATTGAGGGCAGACCTTTTTTTTTACTGAGCCTTGTTGTCTCAGGGTAGCTGTAACTATTACCTCAGCTGTTTTTGATGTTTGCAGATCAGAACAGCATAGATTCACAAATGGCTGTAGACAGAAAGGACCATTTTCCTTTTTCTTTTTTTTAATTTATAAAGAACTTTAAGATAGAGATTAGCTCAATGCTAATTGCATGGGACCTTTGACCTTATCTTAAAATCAGATTTGGGCTTTTGAACGTGATGTCTAGAGGTTTAATGGTGACCCCAAACGGATACAAAACATATCCTTTACTTTTAAACCACTGCTTCAGTGTTAATGCATGAAAATGGTTCAGTGGGGGAAGTAAAAACATCTACAGGACATTAATGAAGCTGCAGCTTTGTGTCAGTGAGACAGCTTTTTGTTTATGTTGTGGATAAATACAATTATGAAGTTCAAATTTACCCTGCAACTACATGGGCGGCATGTCCTGTTTGGCTTCCTATGCACGCCATAAATGTTTTCCTGAAAAAATCCCCCCAAAAAGATCTAGATGTCAGAACAGCATTTTAACACCCTACTAACACACAATTCCGCTCCACAAAAAAGAAAGAAAGAAAGCAACGACAACAACAAAATCCCTCCCCAGCCATGTGTCATTTTTTTCCAAATCTCTCTCACACAGCAGGCCGTGTCTCTCTCTCTGCTGCCTTACGGCTCCTTTCTTCTGCACAGCTATTCTTTGTTTTGTCCTCCACCCTTAGTTTCCGCCTGCCTGCATATGTTTTGGAGGCCATTAATCGTCCCCTGCACAACATGCACCCCAGCAGATAATTACAGTCATTAAACCAATTAGGGAGCACATGGAGGGGAGGCCCTGAGGCCTCACACTCCTGTTCTTCTCTAACAGGACAGCCGAGGTGGTCCGCTGAAACTCTGGCAAAACCTTCAAAAAAGAGAAGGGAGTGATTTACTTCAGTCCAGCTTTGGATTAATGCAATTTCCTGTTGGTGTAGCCTTGAAAGACCTTGCCAACTTTGCTGCAGGCCAAGTAACCAGAGCTGTAGGGCAGCAAAAGTTTCTATCCCATTTTAAGTTTTTTTTTTTTTTCTGGGCGTAGCAGCCGCTGAGGTCGGTGTCATCAAAAATATGCTCTTCTAAAAGTTATGGAGGATATTTTGGGGCTCCCACGTCAAAAAAAAAAAACAAAACAGAAAAAGAGATCCGAAGTGGCAGGAAGGGGAGGGAAGAGCGGTCAATCTGCAGACAGTGGTTTTCAGCAGAGCCGGTCTATCGTACGATTCAAAGCTAATATTATGGTTTCATTGTGCCTGACACAGTGGGAGTTCTGGCAGAGCAGGACCGTAGCACCGTTTACATGCGATTGTGATTCCTTAGTTGCGCAGACAGATAAAAGTGAGATTTCCAGTCATCGTCCACATGTGCAGTCAAGCCACAGACGGGTTCCTAACACTTCCTGAGAAAGGCCGATGACAAACTGCTTTTGTTGGATCGCTGTGGAATGTGTCCGCACTTGATGCCGTCGTTGGCTCATGTGATCTTCTGACCTCTCCAAATCGAGCAAGACTGAGTTTTAGTCTGAGACAGTGAGAGCCATACAGGTGTTCTCCCCTGACTTATGGATGCCATGTAAAAGTGGAATGCACACGGAAAGAAAAACGTATTAAATACTTCACGCTGAGGGTTAAATCATGGGATATATGAGCCTAATGGGGGCCCACCCAGCACTTTTGACCTTGTAGATTTGTGATTTTAGAAAATGGATATGAAATGTGATATGTGCTTAGCCACAAAGGTTGCCCTTTAACTCGGGCCATGGGGAGGTAAAGTTCGAGTTTCTCCTCAATAAAATAAGGAAGCAACATTTTCTAAAGCTTACTGACAGGTTGAGCCTTGTCAATCTAATCCACAGACAAAAGAAATATAGAAATTACATTTCTGTGGCTCTATTGGCTGTGTAATGGCTTTTCATCACAAAATACTTTCCAAGCAGTTAGGCTAAGCCGGGATTAAATCTCCCTAGATAAAGAAACAAAAGCATCATGTTTGCTTTGGAGACATGTGTCCGCATATCCACCGTTTTAAAAACGCTATGCAAGAAAACTCTTTTCACGGTGCCTTGCATAAGTATTCATATCTCCTCACCTTTTTTTCACATTCTCTCATATTAGAAACTAAGAACCAAATTTTGATGTGGTTTTAACGTGATAGAATCAGACCAAGCCCCGGATAAGGGTGGAGTGGAAGGGAAAGGATCCACGCTTTACTTTTTTTTTTTTTTTAAACAATTACAAAGGAAAGTTTATAAAGTGCTTTGCAGGAAAATAGAGGAACAAAGGTAAGATGACCATAATGAATATGTCAAAAGAAGAAATGTTTCTAAAAGAAAACATGTACGGTGCACGGTGGTGCAGTGGTTAGCACTGTCTGCATGGAGTTCGCATGTTCTCCCACTGATTGCGTGGAATCTTTCCGGATACTCTCTAGTGGAAGGTGCCTAATAGATTTTAAAGAGACCTGTTGTCATATTTCTCCGTTTTGGTGTTAGAATTTAGTTATTTTCCTTATTCGGTTTTAGTATCACATTAATGTATTCTTTGGTATTTTATGGCACTTCCTGGTTTTCATTTTCCCTTCATGTTTTTAGATGTTTTCACCTTTTGATGTGTCCTTCTTATTTGTTTCATTAGTTTTCTTTAGATTGTTTCCTAATTAATTTTTTCCTTCTGTTCTCCAGTGTTTTCTTAAGTTCCCCTTCGATTCCTCCCTAGACATAGTATCTTTAGTTTCTAGTTTCTTAAGAGTTTTCTGTCTCCCTGGTCATTTCTTCCCTTTCCTGTTGTCTCCCTGCCACTCTGCTCTCTACCCAGTTTCACTCATTGTCCTCACCTGCATCTGCTTTCACTAATTGGTCATTGGTCTTCTCTGTCACTTCCTCATTCCCTCCTCAGTATATATTCAGCTCTCATTCAGTCACTACTCGCTGGTTCGTTCTCATTTCTTCCCCGCTTGGTTCCTGTTTGCTCATCGCTGCATTTTTTTGATTCCCTGACTTCTGTAAGTCCTTGTTTTGTTATTATTAAAGCATTCTTATTTACTTGCTGCATTTGGGTCCTATATTATATATACAAAAGCGTGACACCTGTATATTTATTATATTACAATAACCCGACCTACAAAAATAAAAACTAGATTCATCATGCACTCCACAATTCTGGCCTTAAATGCATGGCAAAAAGATAGCTGCTGTCAAAAGAATGCAAGGAGTAATAAAATACATACCTACATGCAAAAGATCATCCACACAATCCTGATGTGAAAATGTTATCTCTGCTAATGTTAAGATGAACAGAGCTAAATACAGGGTAATCTTGAAGATAAATGCATAAATAAAAACAGAGTAGGACCAATGTGAAACAGCTACCCTTTAGCAAATAATTCAAAATAAGTTTAGAATGACTGCCAAGCAAAATTTCATCGCTAGGCTATGTTTTATTTAGGATTTGAGTTGATGCTGAGTTTCACACCACAACAAACAAAACAAAAAATGAGCAGAGAAATAGCAGCAACCTTAATCAGTCTGTCTTCCCGGGGCTGATTGCTGCTGACTGTACACTCTGCAGCTTCAGTGCAGCCAAACTCTGTTGAGGTAAATGACGATTCTCCTTGAGTAAGTACATTTTTCTCAGCTACCACTCACCAAAGGCGGCAGGACTGCACAGGGAAACTTCAAGTAGGAAATTTAATGCATGGGGTGGGTCTATAAAAAGCACGGTGGTCTGTCAGCTTGACCTTGTTAACGACATAAAGTTCTCTCTATTCCAAAAAATTTGTTTCCAAATTTTGTTTAGACTTGGCAATTCCTACACTAACAGAGAGGGAAGAAAACTAAAGCACCACAGAAACCAGAGTAAATTTTGTTTGTGATAAGAAAATGAAGGTGATCACATTTGTTTTCCATCAAAACTTGACAGAGAAGCAGAAAAACGCTGCATCATGAATACTTTGTAGGATTTTGGAGTGATCCAGCACTGAGAAGCTTCCAGCTCTCGTTCTGCCTCAGCGGACCACAGAGATGATTGTTGCTGAATGGTTGTGGCTTCCCACTGAGGAGCATCACAGACTAACGAGGATGCTGAACATTCCTCCTGCTCCCTTTTTAGTCATCAACGGAAAAAAATAAAATCATCAACTGACGCAAAAGCCAACAATGTCATCTGATCAATCTCAAGGTTCATTATCCGTGACGGGGCCTCTACAAAGACCAGAGACTGATTACCACAGAACAAAACAGGAGCCATTTTGCAGACGCCGTCTCAAAAGTGCACAATGTGACAGGACAGTGTTGCAAGGTGAGATGCAAGAGGGGGCTTGGGAACACTTTATTCTGGCTGAAATGTAATATTCATGAAACAATTTTCAAAGAGGTTTATTCTTTGTAAAGCGTGTTGTTACCTGTTGTTTAAAAAACCCACATTTCTTCCGAAATGTTTGGTTCAGCGGTACATTAGCAGGAAATCAATGTAACAATTGCAAAGGTACAGTGGCTCTAAAATGTTTGTAAAAGTCATTTTAATAGAGCTGTATGGACAGTGGGCTGCACAGTGGACCAGCAGGTACTGTTGCCTTGCAGCAAGAAGGTCCCTGGTTCAAATCCCTGCCTGCGGTTTTCTGCATGGAAGTTGCATGTTCTCCCTGTGCACTCTTGGGTTCTCTCCGGCTACTCAGGCTTCCTCCCACAATCCAAAATCATGACTCCTTCACAGCGAGTCTGGAACGGATGCAGACCGGACTCCGTACGGCTTCTGCAAAGACGTACAAAACACTGAGTCCAATCAGAGCATTCTAACAGGCTGCGGTGCGGATCCGGATGCGGAGCTCCTGAAAGTTTCCGCATGAAGTCTATTTTTTCCAGATGCCGCATGCAGATTTCCATGAAGTTAAAGAAATTACATGAGTCAGACAGGAAGTAAGACGTGGGTTTGCGAGGTGCGTCCGGTATTTTAAAATAAAACCAGTGTTGCATTTTTTTCCTGTTTTTTTTTCTTTTATTATTGATGACAGGGATATCAGTTCACATTGTATGATAGTTCACGTCATTTATATCATTTATATCACGTCAAGTATATCTTTAAATGCATGATGTCAAATTTTGTCAATGTTTTGCAAACTATTGCTAAACATTCCTTGCTTTCACTCTGTGCTTTCCAGAGACGTTCAGCACACGAACCACAGTCGGTGTCGTACGTAAGCTGCACGAAGACCGGAACAAATCCGTTCCATAGTTACTGTGAATGGGGCTGCAGGTTTATTGGTCTCTCTAAATTGCCCTTAGGTATTAGTGTTTGTGTAATTGGTTGTTTGTTCTGCGTGTCTTTATCTTGCGCTGCGATGGACTGGTGATCTGTCCAGGGTGTACCCCGGCTCTCACCCAATCACTGCTGGAGATAGACATGAGCTCCCAGCAACCCTGCAAAGGATCGACAGTTTAGATAATGGATGTGTGGAGAGCAAATTTTAAAGCTTTCTCCAATAAATAAAGTCACGTTTATCCTGCCGTTAAGCTGAAAACATACAAATCTTCCAGAAAGAAAAATTTAAAAATAAATAAGGTGGTCGCATGAAGACACCCTTGAACAAATGCTTTTCTGAAACACTTCTTCTACATTCCATCTTTCTTTGGTAGGAGTTATGACTTGACAGTATTTATCAACTCTATTTAGCAAAAACTGATCAGGTTGTCTTCAGCCCTCTCGAGGTGACCCCACAGGTTTAGAAGGATTTAGCGCTAATCTCTCACCACACAGCTAAAGGTTTTTGGTCTAAGCTGACTGGTATTTGAAGGTAATTGTCAATTTTGCTCGGAAGGTTGGTCGAGCCATGCTCCACTGTAGCCTCAGCAGGTCTACCATTGGCTTGGCTAAGTGTGGGCCGGGCCAATCACAGCGCTCTATGGGGCTGATTTATCAAAGGAAGGTTTGCGCTTGTTAAAACGCGCGCAATTCTCACAGTAGGCGCAAAAACATGCAGCAGGTAATTTACTAAGAGAGCACTGCAAGATACATGCAATCCAGTTAGCGTTTTTGTCCTTGAATATGCAATATGGGCTTTTCTGTCAGAAGCCGCAAATAAGTAGGTAAGGCAAGGCAATTCTATTTGCATAGCACACTTTCAACAACAAGGTAATTCAAGGTGCTTAACATTATTATGGGGTAAAATAAAAATAGCAGTAAAACACAGACAAAGCATATAAAGTAAAAACAGTAATAAAGCAAGAAGCATACACAAAACATATGATACAGCAAAGCATTACTCAAAGGTAGCTCTAAACAGATACGTTTTTAGTTGGGATTTAATAGAACTCAGTGTTTCAGCAGCTTTGCTGTTTTCTGGAAGTTTTTTCCAGATTAGAAGAGCATAGAAACTGAAAGCTGCTTCTCCGTGTTTGGTTATGATTCTAGGGATGTTGAGTAGACTGGAATTAGAGGACCTGAGTGTTCTGGTCGGTTGGTGTAGTAACAGCAGATCTTCAACATATTTTGGTGCTAAGCCATTCAATGGTTTATTAACTAGTAAAAGCATTTTGAAGTCTATTCTCTGAGCTACAGGGAGCCAGTGTAAGGACTTTAGAACTGGGGTGATGTGCTCTACTTTCCTGGTTCTAGTGAGGACAAGAGCAGCAGCATTCTGGATCAGCTGCAGCTGTCTGACTTTTTAGGCAGACCTGTGAAGATACTGTTTCAGTAATCAATTCGACTAAAGATAAACGCATGGATGAGTTTTTCAAGGTCCTGTTGGGACATCAGTCCTTTAATCCTAGAAATGTTCTTCAGGTGATAGAAGGCTGACCTTGTTATTGCCTTTATGTGACCCTGGAGGTTCAGGTCTGAATCCATAACCACACCTAAATTTCAGGCCTGATCAGTAGTTTCTAGCTGTATTAGCTGAAGATGTGTGCTGACTATTGATTGTTCCCCTTTAGGTCTAAAAGTAATTACTTCTGTTTTGTTTCTGTTCAGCTGGAGAAAGTTATGGCAGATCCATCCATTGATTTACTCGATGCATTTACTTAGGGTTTGGATGGGTTCAAAGTCACCTGGTGACATTGTAATGTAGAGCTGAGTATCATCTGCGTAGTTATGGTAGCTAATCCTATTGGTTGTTATCATCTTGGCTAGAAGGAGCATGTAAATATTAAATAAGAGGGGCCACAGGATGGAGCCCTGGGGCACCCCACATGTGATTTTGGTTTGTTCTGATGAAAAGTTTTCTATTGAAACAAAGAAGTCCCTGTTCTTTAGGTAAGATTCAAACCAGCCAAGTACTGTACCAAAGCGTCCAACCCAGCTCTCCAGTCGTTCCAATAGTATATCATGATCGACAGTGTCAAATGCTGCACTGAGGTCCAACAGAACCATGACTGTGGTTCTACCACAGTCTTAGTCTCAGTGCTTTGGTGAGCACGGAAACCAGACTGAAAAACATCAAAGCGGTTGGTCATTGTTATGAAGCTATTTAACTGCTGAAACACAGCTTTTTCAATAATTTTACTGATGAATGGAAGATTAGAGATCGGCCTGTAGTTCTGCATTACTGTGTTGTCCAGATTATTCTTTTTAAGCAGTGGTTTAATAACTCCTGTTTTTAAAGCCTGGGAGAAGAGACCTGACAGGAGGGACTATTTGTCCGTGCATTATTAATGTTTCTGTTAAAGAGGCTGTTTGCAACTTTTCCCCCAAAATAAAGGTAACAACAGCCTTTTTATTTGACCATTTATGACTCAAACATCTCCTGATGAGCACACTGACACCTTGTCAGCTCACAGTGGGTGCACCTATAAGCCTGTATCCAATTTTTTCTATTTTCTGTCGGGTCCAATTTTCCTGCGCTGTCTGTGGATGTGACGTCAAGCGCGTTCATGTTAAATGTTTCAGATCACTACCGGTAGTCAGCACTCGCAAGCAGTTCAATGGATTGTGCGAATACACAGAAGAGACCCAGGACAACTTTGACACCAACAGTAACTCCACATAAGACTAAAAAAGTTAAACTCCTGACAAGTGCCCGAAAAAGATAGAAGATTGAGAGCGACCGGCGCACTAGCGCACGCTGCGAGAGCGAGAGCAGAAAGGAAGAGCAGTTCCGTTTTTGGCCACATGGGGTCAGTCGCGAGTTAAAATTTCAGAAAATTGCATTTAGCCTCTTTAATGATTTCAGAGAAGAAAGATTCCCTAGCTTCTTTTGAAGATAACTGATATCTGTTCAGTCTCTCTTTGTAGATCTCACAGTGAACCTGGAGTCGAGTTTTCCGCCATTTTCTCTCGGCTCATCAACACTCCCTTTTTTCCCTACGTACCAGTGGATCGCTTGTCCACAGAGACTTCTTTCTACCTGAGACTACTTTCACTTTAGTCGGAGCAATGAAATTAATGATGTCTGAGATTTTCACAAGGAAATGATCTACCAGCTTGTTTATTGAGTTGGAGTTGGGAGATGAGGGGGATGTGGTGGAAGGGTAAATACTTTTAAATGTTTCAACAGAACTGTCTCTTAAAGAACACTTTTTTACAGTTATCTTACTGTGGCTAGATATTTTAGCAGAGATGGTACTTTCAAAGAAAACACAGAAATGATCAGATAATGCAATATCAATTGCCGAGATGTCAGATATAGTTAAACCAATGCAGATAATGAAGTCCATAGTGTTTCCTTTATTGTGTGTTGGTTGTTTGACATGCTAGGTCAGGCCTAAGTTGTGAAGAGTGTCACTTAATGTTTTTGCCACTCTATCCTGGGGGTTGTCAGTATGGATGTTGAAGTCCTCCGCAATGATTAATTGGTCATAATTGATACATTTTATGGAGAAAAGGTCACTGAACTCATTAAAGAAGTTAGAGTTAAGTTTTGGGGGTTTTATATAAACTTAGAAATAGAGCTTTTTTAGGCTAATTTATCTGCGTGGCTAGGTATTCAAAAGAATCAAATATGCCCAGGGATACCTTTTTAAAGTTCATTGAGTTATGAAAAATTGTGGCTACGCCTCCATCTCGTCTGTTTCTCCTGCTCTCGCTTAAGAAATTGTAATTTGGAGGAGTAGATTCTATGAATGCAAATTCAATTCAATTCCATTCAGTTTATTTATATAGCGCCAATTCACAACAGATGTCATCTCAAGGCACTTAACAAGAAGTCATTTCAATACAATTATACAAACATTCCAATCAGTTAAAAAGTTTCTTATTTAAGGAATCCCAGCAGATTGAAGTCAGTCATTGGCGTGAGGTTGGGCAGATTTCCAACCACAGCAATCCTTCAGCAATCCCTCATACTGAGCATCCCAGTCGATGCCCCCCGTCCAACAGGGCATTGCAGCCAAGCAGGATACCAGACCAGGTATATCTTCGATGGGGAGAAAAACACTGAGAGAAAACAAAATTAACAGTCGAAATAACAGAATGTACTGTAATACAACTGGAGAGTCGTTCTAGAAAAGGAAGTAGCAGAGTGAAGAAAATTGGTAAGTCTGTCCTCCAGCAGTCTAAGCCTATAGCAGCATAACTACAGAGATAGCTCAGGATGACCTAAGCCACTCTAACTATAAGCTTTATCAAAAAGGAAAGTTTTAAGCCTGGCCTTAAAAGTAAACAGAGTGTCTGCCTCACGGACTAAAGCTGGGAGCAAATGTTTCATTGTTTACGTCTAGCCAGGTTTCAGATAAAAAAAGGCATGTATTTTATGTTCAGTGATGAATTCATTGATTAGGAGCGACTTTCCTGATAAATACCTAATATAGCTAATAAAGCTAACTAACCTAAGTGGTTTGATAATCGGTAGCTGAACCTTCTGACAGGCGATCAGTTTGAGATTTGTTTTATTATGAAAGCGTTTGGCTTTAGTTTTTTGTTTTCAGGCAGCAGTCTCAAAAAGACAATAGAAAGGGGATATTTTAGTCTTTAGTTTTCATCTTCATTCTCCTCAGTCTATTAATAGAAGAACTCTCACTTTGCACAATGTTATTATAATTTTTGTGTCCTTGTGGACCTACTGGATCTTTGCCCCTTTTGTCAAAACGTCTAGCCTAATAGTAATCAACTCTCTAACAGCCATAGATTTGACAGGTAGGCTATGTCGTTTTTTTCCCCTATTTTATTTTTACCAAAGATGCATCATATATCCTCTGCGCCTATTCCTCCTCTCTCTGGCTGTGGCACAGTGCATGGGACAGAGAGGCTGGCACACACAGCAGAGGACGCGAAGCCCTCATTTGAATACTGCTCTTTGTGCCTGTTATGGTGTGCCCACACAATCTTAGTAGATTACCCGCAAATCAGGAACACGCCCTTGGCGCAGAATTTTTGTGGCGCATGCAATTTTGAGCTCTTTATTTTGAATATTGATCAATCAGGCCCTTTGTTTGTTTAGAGACATTGGGCAGGCCTAGCACCAACACGCCAGAGCTGCGACGGAGCAAAACAACAAATATGGTTGCGGCTCAGGAATGGTCTGTTGTCAGTAGGCTACAACAGATATTCTCATATTTTTCTGACAAAAACAACAGAAGTCATTGATGTTGATGTTGTTATAGGATGCCTTGACTGCCTCGTTCTTCTTCTTCAATGGTGTATGGCGGACTGCCACATTGACTGATTTCCATCTATGGACACATCACAATTGCGTGCAGAGACAGATTGAAAGACAACCGTAGATTCCGCCCCTTGGATTGAGTTTGTTTATGGGTCATGGCCAGACTATATATTTATATACATAAGATGTCCATTGTTGTTTTTGGTCAGACTTACCTTTAAAAACCTATAACATGTTCTCCAATATGTCAGTCTGCCCAGGATGTTCTACCTAAAATGCTAACTGTCTCATAGCCCTGAAAAACATTGCAGCTAGAATTTGGCAGAAATTATTGCAGTTCTGCCTCCCTGGCTAGTTTCTTGTCCTTTTTTTTTATTATCAATATTTGAAAAAACTCTACATTTTATAATATCACATGTCCAATACCTTTAACAATTATGACCCACTGTTGTCACTGTGCCATAAAACCATTGATATTTTGTGCCCTTCTGCTGACTGATACCTTTGTGCAATCAGACCTTTGTAACCTCCTTTTTTAACCTTGGCTTTAGCTGAAGGATGCAAATGACTGTACTTCAAGAAAACCCTACTAAGACAGTAAAACTGTATTTCTAGTTCATCAGATTCTCCAGAATTAATGGAAGGTGTGAATTCAAAGAGAATGAATTGTGAAAAGGAATGAAAAAGGTGTGTCAGCAAATTAGTTTAAAAGTCTGCACACTTATGAAACCAGGTTGTTGGAAGTTTAGTCGTTTCTCATCACACAGATTTTTTTGTTATTCAGATTTTTGGAAAATGTTTCAAAATTATTTATCTTTGCCACATTTTGTCCATAACAAAAACCAGGGATTTTAAGAGTCTCTGTTGACTTTGGAGGGCCACTGAAAACTAATGGAGCTGTTGCACTTTTACCATTCTACCACCAGAGGTCAGACAGATCCTAAGCCTGTCCTGTCCTGTCAATAAGAGTAGGGTGTTTCAGCATGATTTGTTGAGACATTAAACAGCTTTTGAGACTCAAAGATGGGATTTCATTGGAATTTTTTCGTGTAGCTTTGGATTTCTTTAATGACAAATGGGAAAGTTCTCTGATTTCATGCTCCCCAAGCAAGGGTATAGGGGTGACTAAGCATGTCTGGAAGGTTTCATCATTCCAGAAAGAGGTTTCCGGAGTTCTTGGATGTTTTTCCTGGGTTACGACATACTAAAGGTTCACGTATTGGGTTCTCTCTTTTTTTGTCTTTTCAAAGGTTTTCCCAAAAGAGCGCAATGAGTCTGTGAGAGGCCCTGCTTTTGTTCGAGGTGCTCTTGTGTTTCTCCAGGGAGTCCCTAGAGGAGGTTTCAGAAGCACTCAGGGGATTATTAGTAGTTCACCATAAAGCTTTAAGATCTGTTTACTCTTTTCTGTAATGTTTTCTAAGAATCCCGTAGGACTCCACATTTTCTGGGAGACTTCCACAATGTCCCAGTGAGGTTGCAGGGTTCATTGAAGTCTCAAGGGAACCAAAATAGCATCAGATTTAAAGCTGTGTTTACTGGTGCGAATGAGACTCTCAAAAGACTTGTGATCTCAAGAAAACCAATAAAACATTTCATCTTTTAATTTGGTCACATGAAACTGAGAGCTCAGATCAATCTGTGAAAGTCAACAGAAATATCAAACAGGTTAAAATCAGATAAAACTAAATTAACTGTAAGTAGGACATTTGTTATTCCTTACATGTTTGGTGTAGATCAGTTATGAACTATCACAGACACAAGGCGTGGGAATAATTTAATCAGATCTAATCTCTGTAATCACTATTAGTTTTTCTAAGGGCTTTCTCATCATTTCCTTCTGTGAGAGTTTACAAGTTACTTGTGATAATTTCTGCTTGGGTTGACTTTAAAATGGAGAATTTGGTCTATGGGCTCACTTAGAAGGGAAATGAAACGCATCACTCATATCTTTTTCGGTAAATTCCTTTAAATAAATGAAATCCGTGTCTGAATGTTTGCAAACTTTATCGACACAGACCTCCAATGTACAATACATTTTGTTTTTTTTCTTTCTCTGGCCAATTACTTTAAAACAAGCTGCAGAAGCATGGATGTAGTTGCTACGGCAACATGATTTTCCTCCACCATGGAGGAAAAAGTGCTGTTGCTCAGTGTGACATAAGCATCAGTTACAATGCCAGGATAGGGATCACCAGAGCAGGGAAAGGAATACAGATTGTGTCATTTGTGTTTGTATTAGATTGTACGTCAGAATGTATTTGGTCCAGATTTTTGTGTAAGTTGTGGAGTTTCACTTCTTCTTTCAGAGCAATACTGTCATTGAGTCTGCTTCATCATTTAGTCATATGATGAAAATTTTAAGCTGTAAATCAAGCTTTACTGAGATGATGGTAAGGAGGTTAGCAGATAGAAACATTATTGCTTATTACAGCTTCACCCACCAAGGACCAAGATGGCATTTTATTTCATCTTATTATTTTTTAGGTTTTTATTTGCTTAAACTTGTGGTTTTAACATTTTCTTTTTGTATGAATTTGTCTCATAATTTATGCTTTTAAGATATGCTTTGTATTTTAATAAACTCAGCAAAAAAAGAAACGTCCCTTTTTCAGGACTGTGTATTTCAACAATAATGTTGTAAAAATCCAAATAACTTTACAGATCTTCATTGTAAAGGGTTTAAACAATGTTTTCCATGCATGTTCAATTAACCATAATCAATTAATTAACATGCACCTTTGGAATGGTCGTTAAGACCTTAACAGCTTACAGAAAGTAGGCATTTAAGGTCACAGTTCTAAAAACGCAGGACACTAAAGAGACTTGTCTAGCGACTGTGAAAAACACCCAAAGAAAGATGCCCAGGGTCCCTGCTCATCTGCGTGAACGTGCATTAGGCATGCTGCAGGGAGGCATGAGGACTGCTGATGTGGCAAGGGCAATAAATTGCCATGTCCGCACTGTGAGACGCCTAAGACAGCGCTACAGGGAGACGGGAAGGACAGCTGATCATCCTCGCAGTGGAAGACCACGTGTAACAACACCTGCACAGGATCGGTACAGCCGAATATCACACCTGCGTGACAGGTACACAGGATGGCCACAACAACTGCCCGAGTCACACCAGGAACACACAATCCCTCCAACAGTGCTCAGACTGTCCGCAATAGGCTGAGAGAGGCTGGATTGAGGGCTTGTAGGCCTGTTGTAAGGCAGGTCCTTACCAGACATCACCAGCAACAAAGCCGCCTATGGGCACAAACCCACCTTCGCTGGACCAGACAGGAGTGGAAAAAAGTGCTCTTCACTGATGAGTCACGGTTTTGTCTCACCAGGGGTGATGGACGGATTCGTGTTTATTGTCGAAGGAATGAGCGTTACACCGAGGCCTGTACCCTGGACCGGGATCGATTTGGAGGTGGGGGGTCCGTCATGGTCTGGGGCGGTATATCACATCACCATCGGACTGAGCTTATTGTCATTGTAGGCAATCTCAATGCCTTGCGGTACAGGGAAGACATCCTCCTTCCTCATGTGGTACTCTTTATGCATGCTCTTCCGGACATGGTCCTCCAGCAGGACAATGCCACCAGCCACACTGCTGTCATGCAGAAACTCACGCACAGAACGAGCAATGTCAGTGTTCTGCCATGGCCAGCGAAGAGCCCGGATCTCAATCCCATTGAGCACGTCTGGGACCTGTTGGATCGCAGGGTGAGGGCTAGGGCCATTCCCCCCAGAAATGTCCAGAAACTTGCAAGTGCCTTGGTGGAAGAGTGGGGTAACATCTCACAGCAAGAACTGACAAATCTGGTCCAGTCCATGAGGAGGAGATGCACTGCAGTACTTCAAGCAGCTGGTGGCCACACCAGATACTGACTGGTACTTTTGATTTTGAGCCTCCCTTCATTCAAGGACACGTTATTCTATTTCTGTTAGTCACATGTCTGTGAAACATTTTTAGTTTATGTCTTATGGTGTTGACTCTTTTAGTGTTCATACAAATATTTACACACATTAAGTTTAATGAAAGTAAAAACAGTTGAAAGTCAGAGGATGTTTCTTTTTTTTGCTGAGTTTATATATTATTTTGTTTATTTGGTGTTTTTTTGTAGTTCTCTTTAAGCAACTTATTATAAAGCACTTTGAATTACCCTGCTGCCTATATGGATGGTGCTAGAGTATACAAAAAAAATGTCTTTGCCCTGTGTGGACACATCAATATTATACCTAAAAGGTTAAATAAAGACTAAAAATGCATCAGGTCCTGCTATGAACATATTTTCCATAATCAGAGACGTTTACAATATGTTGTTTGCATACAGTAATATTATTGCGAAAGAAAACGGAATCTAGAACTGTTTCTGTTTACATGCAAGCTAGCATTAGCATCACAATACAGCTAGCTGCAACAAGAAAGTAAGTAGCAGGTTAACACTCTTATTAAGCCTATGCTTAACCCTCTGCTGGACATAAATACAGAGGAGTTATTCTGTGATAAAAGTTATTATACAAAGCAATAGTTCTGTAGGATCTATATTTTTTTCTCTTATGGCTGCCTACCTCTGCAATTTGGTTCATCACTGAAAATTCAAAAGGTTCTGCAAACTTAAAAGGTTTAAGGTTCAATACGACAACAAAAAAAATTATGAAAAAAATTCTAACGTTTTCATCATTGGTGCATCGTTCAGTTTCACAATCACAAACTAAAATGCAGATAACACTCTAACGACTGACAAAACAGATATATGTGACTTGTTTTGCTTTTACGGTGACTTAACGATCAGTGGGACATTAATTCAAACATTTGCTTTAAACATTTCGAATTCTTTGTTATATTACTAGCCATGCAGAGTCTCAATTTTTTTCAAACTTCCAAAATTCCCCTGGACTTGCATTTGTTCATGGTATTTAGAAGAAAAAATTGGAGCAGGTAACTCTTTGATCTAATCAAATCAAATCAAACTTTATTTCTAAAGCGCTTTTCATACAAGAAGTTGCATTACAAAGTGCTTTACAGATTAAAATGACCCCACATAAAACCACCTTCCCTTCCCTCCCCCACAGATTTAAAAGCATGGTCACAGTTATACCCCCCTCCCCCCAACCCAACTCCCATGCACACACACAGTTAAAAGAAAAAGTAAAAAAGGACATTGGGGACCGATGATGATGATGATGATGATGATGATGCGTCTTATATTCTCCCCCTGCTCCCAAGACATAAATTAGCTTCACTTCCAGATCAATTCCTTTGTCGAGTCTATTGTTGAGTGTGAGGACAGCTATTGACCTTGCTGAACAAGTTAATAGCACAGTTGATTGGTGAACACATATTCTTCTCTTCAATGATGCGGAGACCCCAAAAGCAAATGTCTTAGGAGGCAGACAGGTCGAGGTAATGAATACATTTAAACACATACCAGATGCAGTAACATAAAGCCCAACAACAACAACCTAATATTGTAAATACAAACAATCTGAGGCTCAGCTGGACCAATGCAAAAAGCTTAGCTCAGAGGATGACCAACAGAGACAGAAGAAACAAAGATGTTGCAGAGAACAAATAAAACCCCAGGAGCATATTTACTGAGACGATAATGAGCAGCACAGAGCAAAGGTGTGCTAATTAGCAATGTAAGGCCAGCTCAACCAGAGAGTAGAAGGCAATTTTTGAAACGAGGAGCCAGACTGGCAAATATAGCAAGGGCGCAGAACAGGCTGCAGCACAAGAACTGATAGAACCAGGACGAACATCAGGGTTAGAGGTGAGACAGATCCAGAAACAGTTATGCAAAACCACTTTTCAACATGACTTTTTCTGCTTTGAAAAATGAAAAGTGGTTTCTTATGCTGATGGAAGAAAAATGAAGAAGTGCAAGGAGGCACCTCTGGTGTAGCAAATGACAGAACAGATAAAGAGGGAGAATGTGAATAGAAAGGTACCTCCTTTTATGTTTTTGTAAGTTTTTTTGCAAGACCACTTTTAGAAAATAGTCCAAGTGTGGTGTCCTGTGAGAGGCTGAGAAGAAGACAATATGGCTAGAACAAATGTCCGAGGACACCAAGCTGTGACATGAGTCAGCAGCACTAAAAATAGAAATGCTTCTATATTATTCAACAAAATACACATTTTATTGTTCACTTAATCAAATTGTAGAACATTATGTCAGTGGCTCCAATAGATAAAACAGAGCAGTGAAATACAATTATTTAAAGTGATTATTCATAAGAGTGAATCATTCAGAAAAGTCAAAAAAGGATTATGTGGAGATGCTGTTCTTTAGGTCCAAAACTTTAATTCTATAGGAACACTCGCATAGCACATCACCTTCAACACAACATCTCCAGGGTGAAGCATGGTGGTGTTAGCATCATGCTGTTTTCGGTGGTTTTATTTTGCAGCTGCAGCTGATGAGAGTTGATGGATGAAGCTAAATGTAGGGGAGTATTAGGAAATAAAACAAATGTTAGAGGCTGTAGAGACTTGAGATAAGGGTGGAGGTTCACCTCCAGCAGGGCCACAACCCTGATCATACCAGCAAAGCTAGAATAGAGGGGTTTAGATCATTTTATTGTTGTTCCTTTAACCAATAAGGTTAGCTACCATAACTATGCAGATGATACTCAGCTCTACATTACGATGTCACCAGGTGACTTTGAACCCATCCAAACCCTAAGAAAATTAATCGAGCAAACCATTGCATGGATGTGCTTTAACTTTCTCCAGCTGAACAGAAACAAATCAGAAGTAATTACTTTTGGAACTAAAGAGGAACGATCAAGAGTTAGCACACATCTTTAGTTAATACAGCTAGAAACTACTGATCAGGCCTGAAATTTAGGTGTGGTTATGGATTCAGACCTGAACCTCCAGGGTCACATAAAGGCAATAACAAGATCAGCCTTCTATCACCTGAAGAACATTTCTAGGATTAAAGGTATGATTTCGCAACAGGACCTAGAAAAACTCATCCATGCATTTATCTTTAGTCGGATTGATTACTGCAACAGTGTCCTCACAGGTCTACTTAAAAAGTCAATTAGACAGCTGCAGCTGATACAGAATGCTGCTGCTGGTGTCCTCACTAGAACCAGGAAAGTAGAGCACATCACCCCAGCTCTAAAGTCCTTACACTGGCTCCCTGTAGCTCAGATAGTACATTTCAAAATACTTGTACTAGTTTATAAATCATTGAATGGCTTAGCACAAAAGTATCCTGAAGATCTGCTGTTATTATACCAACCGACAAGAACACTCAGGTCCTCTAATTTCAGTCTACTCAACATCCCTAGAATCAGAACCAAACACAGAGAAGCAGCTTTCAGTTTCTATGCTCCTCTAATCTGGAACAAACTTCCAGACAACTGGAAAGCTGCTGAAACACTGAGTTCTTTTAAATCACAACTAAAAACTCATCTGTTTAGAGCTGCCTTTGAGTCATGTTATCATGAAACCAAGACAAGTCTGAGTGTTAAAAAATTACCAAAGAACCTTAAAAAAAGACAATCATGAAGATGATCAATGTGATATAATAAATGTTTTATCGACTACTGGGAGTAGACTCCATCCTTTAGCCAGATAATTCACAAACAGATTATCCTTGGCTCCATTAACATGCTCTCTGTTCACAGTGAGGCTGTAATAGATACAGTAGTATGGAGAGGGAGAATACAGTGGGAGGAGAATGGGAGACACAGAAGGGGAGGGGATTCACACTCGTCAGCAAACGGGCATTAAGGCTTTCTCCCCAATTTCCCCTCCCCTCACTCTGTTAGTGTCGCTCTCTCACCTCTTTTCTCCCATATAGAGAAGTCAGCCGGTGCATCAGTCTCCAGCCTATCCGGCGATTGCTCCCCCCCGACTCTGCTTCTCAGCCTAGTGATACTTCTCCTGCCTCTGCTGCATCTTTTCTCTCCTCCTCCTCTTTTCCACTCTTCCTCCTCCTCCACCATGGTGAACAGATAACCGGTTGGCTGCGCTTAGACCATGGGTGCCTGCCTCTGCAAAGGTCACAAAGGTCAGTTTCAGAGCCCACCTGTTTGTGCCTGAATGTCCGAGGATTGTCTCAACTTGCAGGACAAGTCGGCGGATATTGGAGCCGTAGGTGAAGTTTTATATGAAGTTTGTGAGAGTTAAGTGTTGTAGCTGAAGCAGATTTAGCCGACGGGTATCCCTGCAGCGCTGACACCCGACAGAGATGGAGAGTGTCAGGTTTGGCGTATCAGAGTTGACTCTGTTATGGGAACAATTGCTCTGAAATCAGAAAAAGTCTGGACTATAAGCAATGATCTGAAAAATTTACCACGCTCAGCTCTATAACAGCTTTTCCCTCAAAGCAATCTGTAGATGCTGACTTGAGGGCAGGAGGTTGATGATTCAGGGGGGGGGGACAGTGAGTTGGAAATGTGACAGCCTCATCTGACTGCCATCCCCGATTTGTCAAGACTTCAAGATGTGACTTGAGTTTCAATTTTCTCTTGCAGGAAAAAAATAATAATTGAGTGTTTGACACATTTCAAACGCTGTTTGACTGGAATGATTGGATGTGTTTCAGAAAGGAGTAATGTAACCAAGCCATCCAGGGATGATCAAAATTTTAAACGGATTTGAGGTGTCCACTCTTTCTGTAATGCCACATTTTTTTAGCTTAACACCCAGTATTACAATGTCCTCCAATACATTTTGGGCTGGTTTTGTCAGCTTAAAATAAAGAAATCCGAAAACACGTTCTGTTTCACTTAGAAAGAGAGGTATTGAGAGCTTTGGAGGCAGGCAGCAGCGAGGCGGTGGACAAACAGATAAGAGGACACCAGGAGAAAGAGAGTGCGTGTGTGTGCATGTGTGTGTGTTAGTCAGGGTGGGAATTAAACCTACAGAGACAGAGGATTGGTTGTGGACCCATGACAGCGTTTTCCTGACCTGCAGGATGAGGCTGGAGATCAGAAACAGCTCTGTGCACAGAATGTGTCTCCATCAGTGTGTGTCTGTATCACATAAGTGACTGGAAGGGTATCAGCTGGCTTCGGTTGCTGCGGTGTTTCCATCGTGACCGCCGATTGTCTTGACAACATAACCCCCCCCCCCCCACTCCCCTCCCGGGAAACCCCAAGCATGTGTTTGTATTCTTGAGTGTGAAAATGTGTGTGTACGTCTGCTGACCTTTTCAATGATGTCAATTCTCCACAGCACAGGCCTCCACTTCATTTCCCCTTGTCATTCATATGAGCCTCATCACCATCAATTATGAAGAAAATAGGCAGAGCGAGAACGGATGCAAAGCTAAATATATGCAAAGGGGCCTTGGTTAAATGGCACTAACAGGATTCAAAGCTCTCCCTCTCTCACACATCACCTCATCCATTATGTATAAGCCTTGCCTGACCCCTGGCTGCACATAAGTATGAATCTATAACCAGTTATTTGTGTGTGATTCCCCACAGAACTCCACTTACCTTCCACATCGTTGCACCAGACCGAAGAAGATCAGTCAGCTCCCATCAAGGTACGTCTTGTCTGTGTCTGGTAAGCGAATATCCTGACTTTAATGTCCAGAATTGAACCAGTTTCACTGTTCATCACAAGTCAGATGTAAAAAAACCAAAAACATTCCATCTTAAACATGAAATACATTTTCCCACTTAGGACACTGCACTCAAAGAAGAAGACCAGCTTTCTTTTTATTTAGATGGTTATACTGATTATAGTTAACTTGCTATCATAACACCTGATGCAATTAAGACCTGTAGCTCTATTGCCAGCTTCAAGAATCAACTAAAAGATCTACTTAAAAATTCCCAAGATTGTAAGCACTGAAATTTTTTTTCTTTATTTTTAAAAACATTTTTGTATATGCTCATGCGTATGGGTGTGTATGTGTGTGTGTGTGTGTGTGTGTGTGTGTGTGTGCTTATACGATTGTATTTAATTTTTATATATTTGTAATGTTTTTTTATGCTGGGACGTGTCTTGCTAAGGGACTGTAGATGCGAATTACAGTGGCTTGCAAAAGTATTCGGCCCCCTTGAACTTTTCCACATTTTGTCACATTAGAGCCACAAACATGAATCAGTTTTATTGGAATTCCATGTGAAAGACCAATATAAAGTGGTGTACACGTGAGAAGTGGAACGAAAATCATACATGATTCCAAACATTTTTTACAAATACATAACTGAAAAGTGGGGTGTGTGTAATTACTCAGCCCCCTGAGTCAATACTTTGTAGAACCACCTTTTGCTGCACTTACAGCTGCCAGTCTTTTAGGGTATGTCTCTACCAGCTTTGCACATCTAGAGACTGAAATTCTTGCCCATTCTTCTTTGGAAAACAGCTCCAGCTCAGTCAGATTAGATGGACAGCGTTTGTGAACAGCAGTTTTCAGATCTTGCCACAGATTCTTGATTGGATTTAGATCTGGACTTTGACTGGGCCATTCTAACACATGGATATGTTTTGTTTTAAACCATTCCATTGTTGCCCTGGCTTTATGTTTAGGGTCGTTGTCCTGCTGGAAGGTGAACCTCCGCCCCAGTCTCAAGTCTTTTGCAGACTCCAAGAGGTTTTCTTCCAAGATTGCCCTGTATTTGGCTCCATCCATCTTCCCATCAACTCTAAGCAGCTTCCCTGTCCCTGCTGAAGAGAAGCACCCCCAGAGCATGATGCTGCCACCACCATATTTGACAGTGGGGATGGTGTGTTCAGAGTGATGTGCAGTGTTAGTTTTCCGCCACACATAGCGTTTTGCATTTTGGCCAAAAAGTTCCATTTTGGTCTCATCTGACCATGGCACCTTCTTCCACATGTTTGCTGTGTCCCCCACATGGCTTGTGGGAAACTTCAAACGGGACTTCTTATGGTTTTCTTTTAACAATGGCTTTCTTCTTGCCACTCTTCCATAAAGGCCAACTTTGTGCAGTGCACCACTAATAGTTGTCCTATGTACAGATTCCCCCACCTGAGCTGTAGATCTCTGCAGCTCATCCAGAGTCACCATGGGCCTCTTGCCTGCATTTCTGATCAGCGCTCTCCTTGTTCGGCCTGTGAGTTTAGGTGGACGGCCTTGTCTTGGTAGGTTTACAGTTGTGCCATACTCCTTCCATTTCTGAATGATCACTTGAACAGTGCTCCGTGGGATGTTCAAGGTTTGGGAAATCTTTTTGTAGCCTAAGCCTGCTTTAAATTTCTCAATAACTGTATCCCTGACCTGTCTGGTGTGTTCTTTGGACTTCATGGTGTTGTTGCTCCCAACATTCTCTTAGACAACCTCTGAGGCCGTCACAGGGCAGCTGTATTTGTACTGACATTAGATTACACACAGGTGCACTCTATTCAGTCATTAGCACTCATCAGACAATGTCTATGGGCAACTGACTGCACTCAGACCAAAGGGGGCTGAATAATTACGCACACCCCACTTTTCAGTTATTTATTTGTAAAAAATGTTTGGAATCATGTATGATTTTCATTCCACTTTTCACGTGTGCACCACTTTGTATTGGTCTTTGTATTGGGGCCGAATACTTTTGCAAGCCACTGTAGCTCACAGCTAAATTTAGTACACTGCATCAAATGGCAACATTTATGTTTATTGAACATGGTCTCTGCTCAAATAAACTTAAATATAAACACATGAACAGGGACTACAGGATGAATATAAGACCTAATATTAATTCATCAAATTTTTTCACTAAATACAATGGAGTAATCTATCTATCTATCTATCTATCTATCTATCTATCTATCTATCTATCTATCTATCTATCTATCTATCTATCTATCTATCTATCTATCTATCTATCTATCTATCTATCTATCTATCTATCTATCTATCTATCTATCTATCTATCTATCTATCTATCTATCTATCTATCTATCTATCTATCTATCTATCTATCTATCTATCTATCTATCTATCTATCTATCTATCTATCTATCTATCTATCTATCTATCTATCTATCTATCTATCTATCTATCTATCTATCTATCTATCTATCTATCTATCTATCTATCTATCTATCTATCTATCTATCTATCTATCTATCTATCTATCTATCTATCTATCTATCTATCTATCTATCTATCTATCTATCTATCTATCTATCTATCTATCTATCTATCTATCTATCTATCTATCTATCTATCTATCTATCTATCTATCTATCTATCTAACTAACTAACAATTAAAAACACTGAAAACAAAATTGCAATCTATACTATACTATGCCTGTTTATGGTCTGGGCAATACTGATCATTGCCCAGCAATTTCAATGGCAGCCTGAAGAGGAGCGGGTACCCAGTGTTTTGCACAGATCATGCACTGTAGGAAAATACATCTGATTTGTAGCTTTAGATTTGGGTGTACAATAAAGAATCAATTGGTATTATTCAAGAAATTGCCATCTTTAGTTAAAAATATAAAATACTTAGACCGGTGAGAGTAGATTCTACACTGCAGAGAGATATTTTACGTACCTTTATTATTTGTGGAAAACTCATAAAAAAGAATTTCCTTGTGCTTTCTTTGGCATTACGACCAGCTTAGATTTTTGTTGGTTGCTTAGAAGAAGGGGCTCACCCAAAGCACCATTCAAACTAGGATAACCCCTGGACTGAGAGCTTGATTCTCAAATGCAGGAGGTAGATTTTTTGCTGGTCAAATTAAGAGTCTTTTGAACTCAATGACATAGAGACTGCCAATACATCTAGACTTTTTGCAGAAAAGGCACATCGATCCTTTCCAAATCATGTCATGGAAAAGTTCTGCCCATCACAACAGGTCTACTCTGCCCAAACATCAACCATCCCTCCAATACAAAACAATGACCCATGGAAAAAGAATACAAAGCCTACTTTAAAGCTCACTCAAAAAAAGGAAAAAATACCAGACTGCAGTGTCCTAAATGTGTCTGGTTAATGAGCTAATTGAAGTACAAAACTAATCTAAACCCTGCAATTGTCGTGAAGGTTGAACCCACATGCAGGCAAGCTAAAAGGCATTGATTTTAATGAAGTATCAGACTGAGACTCGGTATTGGCAAATGTTTGTTTTTAAATTACTTGGATCAATATCTAGGACAAAAAATTCTGACTTGGACACCCCTACTTAGTGAACATGAAATTCAGGACAATGTAGTCTCGGCTATTTTCCCTTATCGTGACAGGACCTGATCATTTGTCCCAAATGAAGCTTCAAGTTAGCCTTAATTGGCTGCTTCAACATGGGTAAATGATGTTTGGAAAGCTACTGTAATGTCCTGACAACACATCACCTGAAACATTAATAGCTTTTTCCTTCTTTCTAAAGATACTGTAAGTGTAGCTCAATACATACAGTTTAATGTTTTGAGAGTCATCTGCTCTCTATGCAGCTCCCCAGCTCACAGACTACTGTTTGGGGATATTGGAGAGCAGGTTGCAAGACAGGTCACATGACCCAGATAGACAGGGAGCCAGAGCAGGCTGTCTTTCACCATTATATTGTGTAGTTAATGCAAATGTAGATTAACAACCAGATCTTTTTCTGCTGCATGGAAAGTACAGTTTTTTTTTTTTTTACTTATTCTTATCATTACTGCAGTCCTTTCATGACACTTAATGTTGATGAAATGACCCGTTTTTAAAACGCAACCTTTTGCAAATATGCTCACTGTGATTACGGCAAAACATTTCATTGCCTTAAAGCCTCGATGAGTCCATAAAAATCAGCCACAGCTACACGAAAAGATACATTTGCTTTGTTATTTTGGGAGCAATTTTTACTCGAATTTTGAAACTGCAAACTCATAATGGTGCCAGGCCCCGAAAAACCTATACTTGATTGTTCCCCCTGATGAAGTTGTTTGAAATGTCCTCAAAGTTTCATCTTGGACTTGTTGGGCGCTGTTCTGTGTCAAACTGAGCATGACAGATTTCAGTGGTGAAAAATCCCATCAAATAAAAGCAGAAATGTGTTATAGGCAAACTACATATCCCTAAATGTTGTAGAATATTTTGAAAAGTAAGGCATCCGTAATAAAGTAAAAACTAAATGTGTCCACAATCACAAGCCTTTGTTACTGTCTATAAATTACACCTATATTTTGAATATTTTTTCTTCCCTTCAGACTCATACAGGAACATCTGAAGAAATCTGAATATTATGAAAAATGTTAATAGATTTTGCAACTGATTTTGGAAATTGAAACTCATTTATATTCATTGTACAAAGAGTGAACTATTTCAAGGTTTTATTTCTTGGTATTTTGATGATTATGCCTTACAAGTTATGAATATGACACAATACCAATTAAAGGTAATCTATGTGTTATGTAATGGCTATATTGTGGCCTAAACAATCATGAGGAAGACTGTGGAGTTGACAGATGTCCAAGTCATTAACACTCTCCACAAGGAGGGTAAGCTCCATAAGGTCATTGCTAAAGAAGCTGGTTCTTCAGAGAGGGCTGTATCCAAGTATATTCATTGAAAGTTGAGTGGAAGGAAAAAGCGTGCACTAGCAACAGGGATAACTGCAACCCTTAGAGGATTGTCAAGCAAAATCCACTGAACAATTTGGGGAAGCTTTACCAGGAGTTGACTGAGACTGGAGTCAGTGCTTTAAGATTCTGACTGTTGTTCCGTGGTCCAAAGTCCTCTTTTCAGATTAAGGTAAAGTTTACATTTCATTTAGAAATCAAGGTCTCAGAGTCTGGTGGAATAGTGGAGAGACACAGAATCCAAGTGGCTTGAAGTCCAGTGTAAAGCTTCCACAGTCAGTGATGGTTTTGGGAACCATGTCATCTGCTGGTGTTAGTCCACAGTGTTTTCTGAAGTCCACAGTCAACACAGCCACCTACTAGGAAATACTGGATCACTTTATGCTTCCTTCAGCTGACAAGCGTTGTTCAGTTGCTGAATTTATTTGCTACCAGAACTCAGCACCTGTCCACACAGTGGAAGTGAACCAATAGCTGGTTCAATGTAAATGGTGTTACTGTGCTTGATTTGCCAGTGAACTGCCAACGTATGAGTTTTTTATTATTTAATTAGCTGCATACTATAAGCATATCAATCAGGCATGAGCCAGTTGTTTCTACCAAGATATGCCAAGGTTTAAAACAGTAGTTCACATACATTTTACAGATACCAGAGCAGCATACACTAAGTTCCAAGTACACACACGAAAACATCAAAGAGAACACAAGAAGGATTCTAATTCATTGGTACTGTGTATACGTTTAAAGGATATAGTTTAAGGATCCCATTCAGACACAAAAGCTAACTAACTAACTACAAATGTATGGTTCTGTTGGTTAATCATCTTATTATGTTACTCGCTAATGTACTGTAAACTTCTATTAATGGGAAGGTTTTGTTACAATGAATGTATAAAATACAGTGAAATGCATTGTTATTGCTTTGTATTAGCTAAATAACAGTAAAGAAAGATGACATCTGCTGGTCCGGGTTCTGACTTGAAATGAGAATTAAATGCATCCTGATTAACCAGCAGTCCTTTTTCCAGTCCACTTTGCTACAGTTAAATTTCCAGAACTTTTTGATTGAAGCAAAGATCAATATCTTGAAGAATTTCTTTTTTTGATAGCTTTACATCGCAGTTTAGCTTGCAATGGTCATTTCGCTCCATATTCACCTTACATACATTTCTTTTAGGAACCACTGGAGGCAGCTTAAGTACCACCAGTATAAAATAAATAAATAAAAAGCAACCTCAAGAGTGGAGGCAATTCAACACAACCCTCAGGCATCTCATTTTCATTTTCCATGTTGAATGCGGAAATCTCATTAAAATGTATGAAGGAAATTCTTTATCATTGGCCTTTTTGTTGGAAAAAAGAGGAGGAGAGGCCTTCATTAAGCTCTTTTGAGAGGCAGTTATAATTAAAATGAGCATGACTGCCAACCAATCAGAGGAGAAGGGAAAATCTAGCTGTTGTCTAAAAGAGAAAATAAAGAAATCTAGTTTGCAATGGAAACAACGGTCCGTCCTCTAGCATAGGAAAGCACATCTGCCTAGAATACATTCTTGCTTGCACTTTCTTCAAAAAAAAAAAAAAAACCTTGACGTCTTTGCAGTCAGCTCAAGAATGCTAAATCAGAATTATGATTTAGGCAAAGCAGCTCATTTTTTTTGCTCTGATTGCACCTACTTGGGTGTTGAGATTGTGCCTTCTGTTGTTAGCACCTGATTCAGATTGAGTGTGAATGCCGAAGAACTTCTGGCTGTTAACTTCATTAACATTCTTATTTGCCTGGAAGAAAATAAAGTGGCAAATGTGTGGGTTGAATTGTAAGAAAGGGGAGATGTGAATGTTCTACTTGTGGACCTGCTTTAAATAAAAAAGTTTGTTGTTGTCTTCTGCAGAATCCTAATTTATCCAATCACACACATTTATACACCTACACAGTCTCTTGAGTCTCTGTAGTGATGTCATTGTCCATAGCTGAGGCACACAAAAACGAACAAATCAAAGGCGAAGTAGGGTTCAGTATCTTGTTAAACATGCACAGGTGGTTGTGCAAAGTATTGCCTTGGCAGGGATAAATACATGTGCATGTGACACTTTTATCTGTAAAAAATTTGACACCATTTATCCTTCATTTACACGTCACAACTATGTGTATTTGTCACATAAAATCACACTTAAACACAATGAGGCTTGGGGTTAACACATCAGGGAGTATCAATACCCTGGTAAGGTAACAACGCATGTTATTATTATTCAAAAACTAAGATGAAACTGATTTCTAACTTCTCACTAGAATAATCTTTCATCCTTCTGTCTCTCTTGCATCGTGCCGTGCAGGATGGTCAGAATCCGTCCAACGGCACTGTGGCAGAAAAGTCCAGCCGCTACGACATCGCGGAGCTGGCTACATCCTCTCTGATAGGTGAGAAACACGAAAAACAAACATGTCTGATTCAAATCAATACTGGGGAAGCTTGTTGGTACCACAAGGGGTTGGAAGTGCAATTTACCTCCTTCTTCAATCTTCTTCTCTTACTCACCCAAACACACACTCGTCATCAATTAGATCTCCTTCTTTTATCTTTGTGTCTCACTTCCTGATCTCATGTTATTGCATCCTCCTCCTCCTGTCACCCTGTTTCATCGTTCATCTTTAACAGCTTCTCTCGCCCTGCAGGAGGCTCATTATCTTTGTTGATGTGTTATGCCTTGATGAACTTTTCCAAATGGAAGCTCCTTTATTAGGCTGACAGAGTAATTATCAGCAGCATAAAAACCTCATGAATAGGTTAGACTAACATATTCAGGCACACGGCTGAGACGCTGACAGACTCAATCCAATAAAGTGTGTTTAAAAGGCTTTTTAACATTTACTCGGATATAATCAATCATCACAAACTGGCAGGGCACTTTCTGGTGAGGTGCTGTGAGTTGCTAAAATTCACATCATGCAGTTTTAGAACAAAATGCCCATGTTAATGTTTTCTTGCACACCGTTTCTGCTTTTACTCTCGTTGCTATGTGTCGTTAGATTGACACATCAGCATATGTGTATGATTTATTTATACCCCTTTAACCTTTCAGATTATGATCACAAACTTTAGTTTATTCCATTGGGATTTGAAAAAAGACAGTACAACACAAAGTATGACATAGTCGTGAACTGGAAGGATGTGAGATATGTGCCTTTAATTAAATTTTATAAATATAATCTGAAGGGTGTGAATGTTAATCGTATTCAGAATTTTGTAATAAAAAAAAAAGCCTCCAGACAGCATGATGCTGCCACCACCATGTTTCACTACAGGGCTTGTATGCTTGGAGTGATGTACCTTGTTTTAAAGCTGCATTATGTAATATATTTGTTCAAATAAAGCGTTTTTTGTAATATATATAGTCCTTTTTTTCATATCCTGACGATACGATTGACTCTAGCATGTTTTGCCACGGTGGCAGATAAGGATTGCAATTCCATTTATTTTGAGGTTGATACGGGTCTGAACAGTCATGGGGCGCTTGTGACGTAATGACGCAGGTACGTACCCGTGTATGTGCGTTCATGAGGAGGCTGTGTTTCACAATTCAAACACAGTTTACTCTCAAAAGAGAAGGAGAGAAGCGCGTAGTGAAGCGTTCCGCTGCTTTAGCCATCTCACACACGAATAAGCATGCGCTTTAAAATCAAGGTAGTGCCCATATTGATGACTGCAGCTCCTCTAATGGCTACATGGTGGCAGCACTCACCAGAGCAGCTTTAAACAATGGTTTTCTTCCTGCCACACAAAGGTTAGATTTGTGGAGTCCATTGCACTCTTCCACCAACAGGTTCACCCACCTGAGTTGTGAATCTGCTTCTCCTCCAGAGTTACCATGAGCCTCCTACGTATTTCTCTTGCTTTGATTGTACAGGCTTACACGTTTCTCTTGTTCACCGGATGAAATACGCCTTTGTGTGATTGTAGTTATTTTAAGGGGGAAGAAATGCAGGGCTTTTCTAATTCATTCCCCGTATATATATATCTATATATTTTTTTTTATTTTTTTCCCCTTTTAATTACATTTTACAAAAGGTTTTATGTAAATGGTTGTTTTTTTTCAGTTGTAATGGTGTGCTTGAAAGAATCATTGCTGCTACAATTCCTTTTAAACATCTACATGTCCCAGTAGGCTAAAAAAACACACACTTTCATTGGGTGTCCTCTTTGAAGGTCAGTATAAAGCAAAACCACGCTTTTATATCCCCCCACCATACAAACTGTAGAAACTTTAAAGCCACATTCACTGTTTAAGCTTTAATGATCTCTTTAGATTTTTTTCTCCTCATTTTCTTTCCTTTCTAAACCTTTAACAAGTGTACCATCAGTTTCACCCCTTTTGTCTTTTTTTTTAACCTTTGACTGATAAATACCAAACTCCTGCCTTTATATCCTGGCCTGTTTGCTCATGTAACAAAGCAGCACGGAGCTAAAGATATCCACATAATATAATATGCAACTAATTTTTACAAACTGCCCTTCTCGTAACTATTTCTGTTTACTTTAATCAACTTCAAACCTGTATTTACTGCTTTACTCATAAACTAGACAGTAAAACCTCTTTACTTTCAGACTGTGACAGTCTTGAACAATTTCTTGCTCTGACTGAGCTTGAAATTTCAAGATAGTTTTCTCATTTTTTTTAGTTATTATTGGAAAACTTTCATTTGGTAGATTGAGGATATTTACTACATTACAACTGTTTGTGCTGGTAGAACTAGCTGGATGGAGGCCATTACCAGCCTCGGCCAAAATCACATTGAAACTTATAAGTGTAATATTTTGGCTGTTGTTATCAAGTATGTGTTACTTATTTAGCTTCAGCCAAACCGGGTTCATGCCCCCACCGACAAACGTCTAATTACTCATTATAAAAGATAAGAAGTGCATTCATGTTTGTTCTGTTTTTTCAGCATAAAGTGCAGTATTATTAGTAATTTCTCATCTGTTTTAATGTTGATTTTCCTTGTAGTCAAATTTTGATTCAGCAGTTTTTTCCCCCCTAATCATCTAGTGGAATATATTGAAGTCATACATCGTCTTGTAACGGCTCGGTTAATGTAATTGTTGTGTTTGAGGTGGTTTACATTTTGGGCTGTGTGTCAGGGTCCACTTGGTGATAATATTTGCTGAACACTTTACCTCTCATATTAGATCAAGGCTTATTAAAAAGCATGACCTTCACAATACTTGGCTCATGGCAGTTAAATTAAATGAAATTCTCTTTAGACATACAATAATACTAGTGCACCAAATACAACCCCCCCCCCAATTCATAGAAATGTTTCAGCTGACCTTTAAGAATACATGCCAACTGAATATTGGTGACAGTTAATTGTCTGCATTTTAAAACAATCTGGTATTTCTTTTCTAGCTGTAACGGGTATCTGGGCTGCAGGATGCTGAATCAAATATTGTATGTAACCTCTAGACATACAGTGATCTCACAATATGTATTAAGGCATAAATATATTTTAAAAAGCACAGCTTAGAAAATTGCAAAAATAGGTTTTTTCCAACCTTTCCAGTTCAATTGCATACAGTCATGGAGCTCATGAAAGGTATATCAATTTTATATTCATTATCAAGGCAGTTGGCAAATAATAATGTCTTTATGTCTGGAACTGAATTTTCGCTCCACTTCTCACGTGTACACCACTTTGTATTGGTCTTTCACGCGGAATTCCAATAAAACAGATTCATGTTTGTGGCTGTAATGTGACAAAATGTGGAAAAGTTCAAGGGGGCCGAATACTTTTGCAAGCCACTGTATGTATATATATATATATATATATATATATATATATATATATATATATATATATATATATATATATATATGTATATATAGAGTATGCTTCCTGTGCACTACAAACAAGGCTGGGTAAAACGCAGCCTTAAAATAGACGGTTCCCCCTCTGCAGAATAAATTTTAGTTCAAGGGGGCAACAACTGCAGAATATCAACGAAAGATTTGTGTATCATATGGCCATCAATCTGTCATTTTGATACTGAATTTGGGGAAAACTGCACATGTCTAACAACAGAATCCATGTAACAAGATGTTAACTTGAATATATTATAGCTTCTTGTCAGGAATTGGCAGCCGTATTCTGAAGAAAAAGTTAAATAGGCTGTTTATGATGTGCTCTTGACAAAGTGATTGCTTTTTGAAAATTGTTTTGCACTTGACACTTGCAAGCTGATTAGCGTCTTCCTTCTTCAGATGTTTGCAGTCATGAGGTGTTTGCAATCATCATGCATCCATTGGATGAAGAAGATAGTGCACTATTTGTACCATTATGTTCAAGCCTCATTTTAAAATGTGGAAATATTTGTTTTTGCTTCCTTTTACACAGACGAAGATTACCTTCAAGCCCAATTTCTGTCTTTGAAATAAACAAAAACATATAAAAAAGGAAATGTGCGCTTTTCTGGTGTGTTCGTGTTGCCTAAACTGATGTAAGCAGATAATATCTTGCTCAGATTTAACACTCAACACTCCTAACAGAGCCACCGCTTTGTGAAAGCAGGGTGAGACAGCTGTGGGTGACACAACACACAATAAAACCTGCTGTGAATTCTGCAGGTATTGAGCTCAAATGAAAATAAAGTGGCTGAGATGTTTATCTCAGCTCACAGCACTGAGGTAACCAGCAGCCTTTTTTATGCTGTCTGTTTCCTGTCATTACACTGCCATGATTTTTTCTACGGTTTCCCCATTGACTCATTTTTTTTAACATCATCTGTTCTGTCTCTTATTTGACCTTTGTCTTTTCAACCTTTCCATTTTTTTGTCTTTGATATTGCTTTAATTTTCTACTCTGAAATATGACTAAGGCGTACTGTCACTTTCACTTCCGCTCCTCATTTCCCGAGACCTTTCTACCCTTGTCTCCTATGATTACATGAAAGGATGGCTTCTTGTTGTTTTGTCCAGTAATTTCAGCAGGTCATGAATAACGCATAAATGTCTGAGCTACGGGAACATAGAGACGCACAGCTTGAATGTAAGACTGGAGCAGATGATTCCTCAAGGAGGTTGACGTTTCCTTGAAAAAACATTATGAGCATTTTTGTCTTTATATTCGTTTTTTAGTCTTGTAGAGCGGATTCTTCTTGGAAATGTTTCATTACATTAATTTCCTTCATGGAGATAGGGGGTTTAGATCAAATCAAGCAGTGACGCTCTGTTAAATAGAAGCACATGATAAGCAAGTCATTAGAATGGCATGATTTGTATCTGACATCTTGATGATCTTTTGGGAAAATTATGTCAACAAATAACACGTTATTATTTTTACTATTTTAGATATTTTAAACACAGATAGGGGAGCATATTACACTAGAAAAGAACTCTGAGACCCCCTCATGTTGTGATCTAATTCGAACTTTTAGATTCCTTGACCATGAAAAAATTCCTTTAGCCGCTGGATTGACACTGATATGATTATTAGTTCAGTAGTTATTCATTAAAATCATTTTCTCGGTAGTGACGGTTTTCTTCTGGATCTAGCGCCATGGCTTCTGAAGACACATGATATCCATTAGCCCATTTCAGATTCCACAATTTATTGGCTATACTGTATGTTGGTGTTTGTTGCATGTCTATACCTTAATTTGTTCCTCTGGAGTTTCCAAATTTCCAAAGGTCCCCTATGTTTTGCTTGTTCTGGATCACAGTATCCAGGATTTTGGCAGGATCCAGATCAATCTTTGATTTCCTGTAGAACGTGTTGGGAATTATTCTGTATTTTTTTAATAAGCACCCTGGCTATTTATTGTGGAGCTACATGCACATATGTTGAAAACAGCCCTATCTCCCAATGATAAAGAATCCTGAAAAGAATTCCTGGATCCAGACAGTGATCCAGATCCCCTCCAAATTCCCAATCACTTGTTCCTGGTCCCATTGCAGACATTTCCTGAAAATGTCATCAAATTCCACCTATACCTTTTTTGAGTTGTGTTGCAAACCACAGACAGACAAAACGTGCCGAAAACATAACCTCCTTGGCGGATGTAATCTGTCTGACAGTTTGGGCAACAATATCACCCAGCTAGCCTGCGTTTAGGGTATTTATGATAACTGACAGCAGTGCAGGCATTTTTTTTTTAACCAAATGACCTGTGGCTCAGTCCCACTCAGCCCTGTCCCCTAAATGCAAACGAACCAATAGCATTCAACTACCAGTTCCTAATAAACAGACTCTGACATTCACGCCGTCTGGGTCCATAGTGAAAAATTAGGGCCTTTTGTGGCCCTAATTTTGTGTTTTAAGACACAAAATAGTTAAACATGCAAAACTGATACACAGAGAGGATAAGTAACGGAGTTTATTTTATCCCATTTTCTTAACTGAAACAAAACATGGACAAATGTCTTAGTTGACTGTGTGGTCTGCCACACAGCTTTATTCAACTAAATATGATAACTATAAACAAGAATCTCCATGTTTTTTCTAATCAGGTCATTTAAGTTAAAATCAATCACATAAAGCCTAGCGCGAATAAGCTTTCTTAAGCTAGCCACCTAGCAGGCTATTGTTATGTTAACTGATGGTAAATTAATTTAACACATTACCCTGCTGTACGTGAAAAAGGCTGGTCTCCAATTATGTTTATCTCGTCAAAGACGATTGACACTAGATGAGGCTTCTCCCTCTAGCTTTGTGGTTTGAAGATCTGTGCCTCTAATTTTAGTTCCAATTCGAAATGTTTAACGTAGCTCTCAATGGCATAATGCCGACCTTTCTGAAGGCTACTAGAAGATAGTAACTGTTGTTAGCTCCAAAAGTTGTCAAGAGCTTGCAGAATTGCCTCGGCACTTATTGTAAACATGCAGTCAGCTGTGACTGCTTGTTCGAGTTAGCAACAATTATTAAGGAGGGCGGGGCTTAGTGCGACTGAGCCACAGGTCAATTCAGGATTTGGCTTTTTGGATGCCGCACAGTAGCAGAGATTTTTTTTCTCCTCATTTACTTTCCTTTCTAAACCTTTAACAAGTGTACCATCAGTTTCACCCCCTTTGTCTTTTTTTTTTTACCTTTGACTGATAAATACCAAACTCCTGCCTTTATATCCTGGCCTGTTTGCTCATGTACCAACGCAGCACGGAGCTAAAGATATCCACATAATGTAATATGCAACTAATTTTACAAACTGCCCTTCTCGTAACTATTTCTGTTTACTTTAATCAACTTCAAACCTGTATTTACTGCTTTACTCATAAACTAGACAGTAAAACCTCTTTACTTTCAGACTGTGACAGTCTTGAACAATTTCTTGCTCTGACTAAGCTTGAAATTTCAAGATAGTTTTCTCATTTTTTTCAGTTATTATTGGAAAACTTTCATTTGGTAGATTGAGGATATTTACTACATTACAACTGTTTGTGCTGGTAGAACTAGCTGGATGGAGGCCATTACCAGCCTCGGCCAAAATCACATTGAAACTTATAAGTGTAATATTTTGGCTGTTGTTATCAAGTATTTGTTACTTATTTAGCTTCAGCCAAACCGGGTTCATGCCCCCACCGCCAAATGTCTAATTACTCATTATAAAAGATAAGAAGTGCATTCATGTTTGTTCTGTTTATTCAGCATAAAGTGCAGTATTATTAGTAATTTTTAATTAGCATTTTTTTTTATTTTATTAGTAATTTAACTGTTTTAATGTTGATTTTCCTTGTAGTCAAATTTTGATTCAGCAGTATCTTCCCCCCTAATCATCTAGTGGAATATATTGAAGTCATACATCGTCATGTAACGGCTCGGTTAATGTAATTGCTGTGTTTGAGGTGGTTTACATTTTGGGCTGTGTGTCAGGGTCCACTTGGTGATAATATTTGCTGAACACTTTACCTCTCATATTAGATCAAGGCTTATTAAAAAGCATGACCTTCACAATACTTGGCTCATGGCAGTTAAATTAAATGAAATTCTCTTTAGACATACAATACAGCTTCTGACTGCAATACTAGTGCACCATATATACAACCCCCCCCACCACCAATTCATAGAAATGTTTCAGCTGACCTTTAAGAATACATGCCAACTGAATATTGGTGACAGTTAATTGTCTGCATTTTAAAACAATCTGGTATTTCTTTTCTAGCTGTAACGGGTATCTGGGCTGCAGGATTCTGAATCAAATATTGTATGTAACCTTTAGACATAAAGTGATCTCACAATATGTATCAAGGCATAAATATATTTTAAAAAGCACAGCTAAGAAAATTGCTAAAATATGTTTTTTCCAACCTTTCCTGTTCAATTGCATACAGTCATGGAGCTCATGAAAGGTATATCAATTTTCTAAGCAATATCAAGGCAGTTGGCAAATAATAATTTCTTTATGTTTGGAACTAAATTAACAAACTTGAGCATTAACCCAGAACAGAATGGCCGCCCAAGTATTCAGCATGAATCTGAACTAATGAGGTAAAGATTTACATGCTGAGTTATCCAGTTAAAAGGAGGAAAAAGGGAGAAATGTAAACATGCAGTCAGCTGTGACTGCTTGTCCGAGTTAGCAACAATTATTAAGGAGGGCGGGGCTTAGTGCGACTGAGCCACAGGTCAATTCAGGATTTGGCTTTTTGGATGCCGCACAGTAGCCTATCATAATGGAAGCGATTGGCACCTATAAATATTCCCTCCTGTTATGCAGGGGATAAACATTAACAGGAAAAATCTGGGATATAATGTTTTCATACAGGTTAGTTCTAAGCTCAGTTTGTTAAAAAATACTTCTAAATGGATCATAAATGTCTAGACAAACATGTATATATTTGATCTAAAATGGAACGTTTTTTATGTGTTTTGAGACTTATTAGAAGCCCGTGGACCTGCTTTAGTCAAGATCGACAAGCGTAAACACTGAAATCTGTGAATGAGTTGTGCTCAAACTCAGGAACTCTCAAAGAACAACATGATTTCTCTGCTAGATGAATCATGCAATCACACCCACCTACATCTACAAATGACATATGACAGCAGAAAAAATTGCATCATAACGCATGGAGATATAAAAAAATAACATATCCTTTTCTTTTTCAGGAGACTTCGCTACAATATTGCATGATACCATTCTCAAAATAATAGTGACATGTATTTAACCGTGTTACATTTCACTATGATTGGCTCCAGACCTTCAAAACAACAATTTATTGATGATAGATTCTTACTTTAAAAAAATGTGCTGCATGCAGAAGTTTTGATTTAAGAAAGGATCGCCATTTTATCTAGGTTTTATCTTCAGAGAGCTACCAGGCAGGGATGTCCTCTCTCTCCCTCCCTGTTCGCTATTTTTATTGAACCCCTAGCTGCAGCAATCAGGCAAACTCACAATATTAAAGGCATAAAATGCAATAACATAGAACATAAAATCAGTCTATATGCAGATGATGTATTACTTTTTCTCAAGCATTCACAAACCTCTTTCTCTCAGGTAATCGGGTTGTTAAACTCTTACTCAAATGTTTCAGATTATTCTATAAATTGGTTAAAATCTACAGTTCTTCCAATCAATTGTTCTGTCCAGAATCCAACTAATACACAACTGCAGTCAGGGAATATTACCTATTTAGGTATCAATGTCTCACCAAGACTGGCAGATTTAATAAAGCTAAACTACATCCCACTTTTAAAAAAAGTGGAAGATGATCTTGCTAGATGGAAAACCCTACCCATATCACTTATGGGAAGGGTTGCTTCAATAAAAATGATGGTTTTGCCCAGAATCAACTACTTATTCTCAATGATCCCAAGTAAACCATCACTAGACTGGTTTAGATCTCTGGACTCCTCTATCTCTAAATTTCTTTGGAAAGATAAACCCCCACGTATCAGCTTAAAAACACTGCAGAAGACCAAAGAAAAAGGAGGTCTAGTGCTACCAAACTTCCATCATTATTTCTTAGCCAACAGGCTCCAATACATTTCAAGATGGTTAAAACATAGCTACCTAGACGAGTCCTGGATAGACGTAGAACAGACACTATGTAATAAGATAAAACTTTCAGACCTACCATTTATTAGCTCAAATATAAAACAATATGAATGCTTTAAAAGCATAAATATCAGCTCCTCTCTGACAGCATGGTGGGAGTTTCTAAAAATGACAGAGTCCACAATAATCCCATGCAGACGTACACCCATCTGGAATAACCCCGACATCTTGCAAAAAAAATTTATGATAAGTTTTCCGGTCTGGAGGTGCAATGGAATTGAATACCTGGAACATATATTTGAAGCAACAGACTTTATCCCATTTAATACATTAATTACACAATATGGAATTGATAAAAACAAATTCTTAGAATATCAACAAATTAAATCTATTATTAAAGGTGAATTTAGGCTCAATACAGCTGAATTACAAATTCCAGCAAGAGTTTTAGATTTTCTTAATCTCAACCCCCCCAAATTGCTGTCTAAAATATACAAAACTTTATCTACATTAGATGAATCAATAGCCATCCCTATTTCAAAATGGGAGGTGGATTTATCAGCCAGCTTTGACCAAAACGTCTGGTCTCAGATATGTTGAAGAACCTTTTAAAATAACAAAAAATCCTCATTTGCAATTAATACAATACAGAATCCTTCATAGAGCACACTACACAGGTCAACGAATGTTTAGGATGGATTTTACATCGTCTAATACCTGCTTACAATGCACAAGCAATATACCAGATACTTATGTTCATGTGCTTTGGTTCTGTCCACCTGTTAAGAAATTTTGGTGCCAGATATGTGAAGACTTATCAAAGTGTCTGAAATGTAACATCCCACCATCTCCCTCAATTTGCCTGTCAGGAAATTTAAATGATGTCACCATGGACACAAAGTCAGCCTGGGTGTCTAGTGTCTTTTGTGTTTTGAGAGTAGAGCGAATGTCAGGGTGGGTTTAGTTCCCCTTCTGGGATGGGACTGGGGGGACTGCCTTGGGGTCCGTGGGGCTTTATGGTGCTGTGGCCATGGGCCCCGGGTCGAACGTGCCATGGCCTCCCTCCCCTGGTGGATCCCGGTGCACAGCGGTGCCTATTGGGGTCAGTGGGGGAGCTGGCTCCCTGGGAAGACATTTTGTCTCCCAGTACTTCCCTCCCCATCCCTGGACACCTCTGTCCACCCGCTCCATCACTTTACCACTCATATAGGGTGTTGGGGCATGGGCACATCACTGGGGTGCGAGGAGGGGCTTCCCTCCTCGCTATCCCGTGGCGTCCTGGGTCCCAATTTTAATATACAACTTAGACACTCCCACTTATAACATTCTCACGAGACACATATGTAGGGACTTTGGGGTGGGCACACTTTTTGGCATCTGGAGGGGGAGCGGTTCAATCAGCTTCACCTCTGGTGCCGGTGCCCACTGTTAAACCACAAATAGACACTGAGGGCTCGGGGTGGAGGTTGGGGGATGTGTGGCTGCCTTCCCCACATCCCACCCCTCTGTTTTAAATGCACATTATAACAACACGCATTAACACCATACTTGAGTGGGAGGATGGAGGCTAGGGTTCTTTTCACACCCCTGTTCGTTACGGGCTATCAGGGGTTGGGGTCCTGAGGAGGAACAGGCGGTCTGGTCGGGGTCCTGGGCTGTCGGGCGGCTTTGCCACTGTTGGGCCCTTGGCGGTCTGCTTGTCTCCGTCCTAGAAGGTAGGCGGTCCATCTCCTGGGTCCGGGGGCTGGTGGCTCTACTGGGGCATCGGTACCTGGACCTGGGAGCATAAAGTGTGTATGGGGTGTGTGAGTGAGGGTACAGCGTAATTTTTTTGGGTGTCTTGGTGAGTCAGTGAGAATGTATGGGTTTAAGAGGGAGGAAACGTATGACTGTGGCTGTATGTCTTTGTCTACCTGTCAGGTTGGATCTTGGTCTGCCCCCTCACCTGGCGCACCTTAGGCCTTACACTTAATGGGGGGCCTATTTCCCCTCCGTCACTCCCCGCCGGTGACGGGGGCCCTGCCTGCCGGAGCATCGGTGGTCAATCCGGTTCGGGGCTGGTGCGTGCCTGGCCGGGCCTGGGGGGGGGCGGTGTGTCGGTCGACCGATGCGCTGGGCCGATATCTTCCTTTGGTTGGTTGGGGCACCTCTTTTAGGGGTGCCAGGTTTGGGATTGTTGGGTGGTGCCTGTTCGGTGGCTCGGTGGGATGCGGATCCGGCGTCTCTGCTCGTTTGATCACCTGTTCTGTGCGCATCTTGCGTGGTCGGTTCATTGGACCAGCCCTAGCCATCGTTGGATGCCTGGTCTCGGCGCTCTGCGTTGCGCGGGATCAGAACCCGGGAGCTGGTACAACTTGGTGTCCAGATGCTGGCTGAGCACGGCCTGGGGATGCTGTCGGTCCCCTGCGGCTATCGGTGGGGCGCCCCGACGTAGGGCAGGGGTGGGGCGCTGGGATGTTGGCGGTGGGGATTAGCCTAGGGTGGTGGCGGCACGTGGCGGCACGTGGCGGCGCGTGGCGGCCGGTCCCTTGTCGGGTCCCTGCTGGGGGGTGGGGTGCCCCTGGGCCCCGGCTCTCCCGGTCCATTGACCGGCCCGCCCTGGCTTGGCCGGTTGCTGGCGGGGCCCGTGGGCTCGTCACTGCTGCCCCCCGGGTCCCTGCATAGTAGCCGCTGGACGTTCCCCTGGGGTTCTCCTTTGCTCCAGTCTTGGGGGATGCAGTCGGCCCAGCCGGGTCCGCCTGGGGCTCTGGGGGTCCTTTGGACGTCTTTGCTCCGATCTCCTTCATGTCTGCATCGATTCCTGGGAGACGGATTGATGCCTGCTCACACCAATTATCGAACACTCTTATGGAGAAACCTTATATGCACCAGCATGCTAACACACACACATAGATGTGGGGTCTCTGGTGTTTAAGGATATATTCTTGGGCTGAGGTTATCATTACTAGAGCTTGATTAATCGGTACCATGAGTTTTTCTGTGACATTGTTGCTGTATTTTTATATCTATTTTTGTGTGATGTGGTAGTGTAATTCTTAGTTCACAATGTTTGGTTTGTTTTGTCGATGTTCCTTTTTCTTGTTTAGTTTTGTTTTTCCCCCTCTCTCTGCCGTCCTGTGGGTATGGAGGCAGACTTCAATGTCTTCCTGTGTTTTATTTGTTACCCTTCCACTCTTGCATTTTCAACTCACCCTCTCTCTTGACTTTTTGTTTCCTACCTCTTTTCTTCATCTTCCTTCTTTCTTCTCCTTAATTTTCCGTCTCCGTGTCCATAACATTAGGAAAGAAAAACCCCAACAATTCATAATAAAGATTTTTCACACATATATCAAGTGGAGGACTATAGCAAAAGCTGTACTGCTCCGCTTGTGAAAGTAAATCTGTTGGGCTTCTACTTGGTACTCAGACACCAATTCTGAGCTCCACACTGCCAAACAGGACACGGGAAAAAAAAAGAAAAAAGAAAGAAAGAAAGGATCGCCGTATTTGTTTTTGTCAGTCTTAAATTAATATTTATCATGTCGGTTATGCTATGACATCATGTTTTTCATTAAGTTGTCAATCTTTATAAGGGATCTTACTTACTTACTTTATTGATCTCAGCGGGGGGAAATTCACAGCCAATGGCAGCATACACAAACAAGAAAAGGAATAAGGTGCAGTGGTAAAAGACAGACACCAGTATAACACTGGTGGAAGATGGAATAAGTAGAATGAACAAAAATGAGTTTACAAGAGGAACTGTACATAAACAAATATAAATATACCATATATCACATAGCAATGTGAAATAAAAGCCTCATGGATGCTGTTGTTAGACTGGCGGCAGCTGATTAACATCACAAAAGCTCAAATAATACCTCAACTACAGCCACAAAACCCTGATGAGTTGAAAAGAAGACCCCATAGATCCAGAGTATCCTCTACATCAGACTGTCATACAACTACAGAGCGTCTTCAGTCAGAGGCTTCTTCAGATCTGCAGAGCGCTACAAGAGATCATCCCTACCCACAGCCATCAGCATCTACAACAAATCTTTGAAGGAACTTGCATAATGAGTTACAACAACATTTAATTTCCCTTTGGGATTAATAAAGTAATTTTGAATTTGAATTTGAATTGAATTATATTTCAGTCTGTTTCTTTTGAATAGCTTAATCTGACTGCAGCAATAGAAATTTTCCTATCCTACTGTACCTCCTCATCAGATTATCTGCTTTGTTACTCTTCTCAGCCAGCCTACCTTTAATCTAATACATTTTATGAAGATGTATTTCTTCTTCTCTTCCTCTCTCTGTTTAGGTCTGGTGGCCACGATAAAGGAGCACATCACCAAGCCTACAGCGATGGCCCAGGGGCGAGTCGCTCACCTGATTGAGTGGAAAGGTTGGGGTGGATGTGGTGAGGGTGGGGGTGGGGGAAGCAGGGCCGGGTGGAGCGGTGGCTGGAGCAAAGGAGGAGGAGGATGGGGGGGTATGGGGACCGAGCTGCAGGAGGATGAGCAGTTCTATTCCCAAATGACAGATGAAATCAAGGAGGCCCGCTTTGCTGCAGGTGAGACAAATGGATGAGTTTGATTTAAGTGAAACAAACGGTGGTCAAGCAGTGATGGGGAGATGCTCTGATCTGTCCGACATAGTTTCTGTTTGATTAGCCTGGTCTACAGAAATCAATAACCTTAAGGGCTTCCGAGGACAGTGACTTAAATGTACTGCTCTTATTTGATTTATTGGATTTCTTTCTAATTTGTGACGCCTGTTAGACCTCTTCAGAAACGACAAGGGGTTGACTCATAAGAAAACATGTTTATGTTTTGTTTCCCAGGTGTAGCAGAACAGTTCGCCCTGGCCGAGGCGGCGATGAACATGTGGTCCATGAGCGATAACTTAGAGCAGCCGTCCACCAGCTCACAAGGTTGGTGAGTCACCGAAGCTTTTAGTCTTGATACGTTTTCAAGAAACCCCGCAAACTTCGCTGAATACAAATGGACCAAAAGATTAAAACAACATCGCAGGCCATTTCTTCTGTAATGGCTTTGGCTGATTACAATCAAAAGCTTATTTGAAGGCTTTCTTTAATGGATTTTTGAGAGAAAAGCCTTCAACGAGGTCAGAGAGTGAACTTGTGTTTTAAAGCATAGCTGGTTTTAAAGTTTGAATAAAATCATAATGTTTTAAGTAATGTACATGACTGCCCAATTTGACTGGATCTCAGATACAGTGGACAAAAAGTGTTTCCTCCGTTTTGTTATATTCTGGTCTTTACTGAACACAAACACAGTTCCTGTTGTTACATCTTTTCTTCTTTGAAGTTTTTTCTTTCCAACTTGAAAAGCGTATAATTCTTTCTATGTAAATCCCAATAACAAAAGTGTTATTCTTCAGAACATTTTCGTGTACCTAAACAAAACTCACTATTTAATTCCAGAACTTGTCCTAAATGTAATGTCCTGGATACACACTATAACATTGAAAACATTTTGTACACATATTGTCTCTCTCTCTCTTTTATTCACTTCACATAGTCCTCACACCGCTGTGATTTGACTACTATGCAGCCTGATCTGGTGGTGATAACTGGGGTGCAGTTCTCAACAGCAACTGTTACCCTGTGTCCCTCATTGATGGAGTGAGGTTGAACAGCTTCTTACTGACTGGGTCTGACAGTTTCTCTGACAATTGTCTCCTTGTTCGAATGCCCATGTGTATGGCTGAGGTGCCTCTGATTTCTCCTCAGAACCTTCCCTGAGTCCAACTGGTCTTCATATGACAGATTTGAGCACGTTTTTAGGTCTCCAGACAATGTGCTGTTCGAATGGTTGCCCTCTCACACAGTCACCTGGTTTTAGAAAGTCCATGGGCCTGATTTATCAATATTCCAAATAAAGAGCGCAACATTGCGTGTGGCGTGACAAAATTGCCCCCGTGGGTTGTCCTTCATTTGGAAAATAAGACATACCTGTAAAGTCTTTGGCTGTTACAGAGTTAATTACTAGGCTCGAATGTCTATGAATGTTATTTTTTGTTTGTCAATAATAAACTTAATGTGTGAGAGCTAAGTGCTCTGTTAGGAACATGTGGAACAATCCGATCTTTGATGTATGATGGAGCTTGAACATTAAGGGCTTTATGTGTTAGAATGAGGATCTTAAATTCTATTCTGGATTTAATAGAAAACATAAGAAAGGAAGGTAAAACAGGAGAAATGTGATCTCTTTTTTTAATACTCAGTGGTTCTTTTCAGTTTCAGGAATGCTTCATTATGTTGCACTGTCCAGTTCCACTCAGTGTCTTTGTGTGTTAGTTGCCTCAGAATCTTGCAGTGGTCAGAGAGATGTGGGCAGAACTTAGCCAGATAATTCACCATACCTCTGTACTGTTTTCACATCAGTAGGTTTTAGCATCTATTTCACAGCAAGCACTTTCTCCAGGTCTATTTACAGTCCATTTAATGTCAGAAGATGTCCTATGTATGTGGTCTCTCTTAGTCTCAGCTTGAACTTGTCCACATTCACATTAGGGATAATGTTATTTACATGAGTGTTATTCCTATTGGGTCTGAATTTTAATGAAATAAGTAAAAGTATCCTTTGATATTACTAATAATGAATGAGAAGAAACACTATTTTCATTAGTGTAATATTTATTACCCCAAAAATGTAGACAATAACAAGGGTAGCCCCAAATAACACAAACTGACAATGTCAGTAGCGGGTGTTTCCACCATTTTGCCGCAATGACAGCTTGACAGCGACGTCTCATGCTCCTCACTAGCCTCGTGATGTTGTCCTGAGGCGATGCATTCCACTCTTCCACAAGTGCTACATGCAGTTCTGTCAGGTCACATGGGGGTGGGGTACGATCATCCAGTCTCTGCTTCAGCTGGTCCCAAACGTGATCTATGGGGTTCAGGTCAGGGGACATTGTTGGTCATACCATATGAGGCACTCCGACTTCCTGAAGTGGAGCTGTGACAATTCTGGTACGATGTGGTGGAGCATTATCATCCATTAACAGAAAGTTGGGGGTGTGCTGGCGGAATTGGGGGATGATGATGGGTTCTATGATGTCTCTGAGATAAGAACGTGCAGTGACTGAGCCATCTACAATAACCAAATCAGTTTTGCGCTGACTGGTGATGCCTGCCCAGACTGTTACATCTCCTCCACCAAAGCTAACCCTGGGGACCATGTTGACCTCGGCGTATTGCTCACCTCGCCTTCTTAAGCAACTCTGACAACCATCATTTCTGTACATGGTGACCCAACACTCATCAGTGAACAGGACGGTAGACCACTGCTGCATTGTCCAGGTCACATGGTCTTGTGCCCACTGCAACGTTCACGGTGGTGTCTTGGTGTCAGTGGAGTCACCTGCAATGGTCGTCTGGCATTCAAGCCAAAGCGGTGGAGTCAGTTGCGAATGGTTTGTCTGGAAACCCTAGTACCCCTCACATCTTGTAAACGGGCCTGCAGCTGTGTGGCAGTTCCATGACGATGTCTGAGTGCATAGGTCCTTAGGTACTGGTCATCGTTGTGGTCTGTCACCCGTGGGGCTCCACTCCTGTGTCTGTCACGAACTCTTCCAGTAGTTCTGTGTCTTGATGCAAGTCTGCTGATGACACTTTGAGACCCACCAAGTTCACGTGCAACATCTGACTGCCTGCCACAGACCCGAAGGTGTGGTGCTGCTCATCCGTTAAGTGACATTGTGTGTTCATGTCTCAGTTTGCTTTTATTGTACATCAGTATTTCTGTTTTTGTTTTCTCAAGCTTTGTTCCTTGTTGGAGTAAGTGGATTGGCATGATGTTGCAACTAGCACCCCAGCCTATTTGGGATTTTACAACATCTTTGTCCATTAGCATGCCTGCAAAAAGCTGTCTTTCACTGTCTATCAATGTCCACTGCAGTAACATTTACAGTCTGCACTTTCACATGCTATCACATTGTGCACAGATTTCTTCTTCTCTTGTTGAGGACGTGCTCTACACTTTGCTCCAAAATGGTTAGCATTGCCATATTTTTTACACTTTTACACTACACCCATATACTGCACATGTAAGTTTAGTCCTCAAGCGTTTGAACTGTTTCATTCACTGTAGGGTTACAGTTCTGATCAAACTTTACAGTAATGTCCTCTAATTTCTATTCTTCTTTAGCTGTGCCCCCCATTAGCATGTCTAGCAGCTCCCTGCCACTTTCTCCAACAAGATAACTGAGAAGATTCACCATTTTTTTTTCATCATCGGACAACATAGTCAGTTACACATAGAGTGTAAACCCATCCCTCTATGTCTTCCATGTCCTCAACAAGTTGCTAGAATGGATGCACAAAGTTAGCGGTGGTCTTAGTCCACAGCTCCTGCAGTCGCGGCCCACTCAGCCCACTTCTGGGCTGATTTGTGATTTTTACAAAATAATGACAATAAAATATGAAACATAAAATTAGTAATTGTATAAATATCCACCCTCTTTAAAGTGACTGACCTATTTCAATAGCGGTCCAGCCAGTTGGTGCTAGTAGTCTCATATGGAGATCAACTGAGTGTAGTGACTGAGTCAAGTGATTGTATTATAAAGATACCTGTGTCAGGAAGGTCCTTCCCTGGTTAATCAGTATTCCTGGCTCCCATTACAACATAAGGTCAAAAGAATGCTCTAAGCAAATCGGATAAATATTTTTTGAAGAGTATAAGTCAAGGGATGGATACAATAATATCTCTAAAGGCACTGAGAAAGAAATGAAAGGAATATGGTACATGTGTAAATCTGCCTAGATCAGGCCGACCGCACAAACTGGGTGACCTTACAAGAAGGAGACTAGGAAGGGCCACCAAGAAACACATGACTACACTGAAAGAGTTACAAGCTTCAGCAGCTGAGATGGCAGAGACTCTGCATACAACAACTTTTGCCTGGGTTCTTCACCAGTCAAAGCTTTATGGAAGAGGCCATGAGAAAGCCCCGGTTGAAGAAAACTCAAACCAAGACTCAACCAGAGTTTGCCAAAAGGTATGAGGGAGACTCCACGGTCAAGTGGAAGAAAGTTCTTGGGTCTCATGAAGCCAAGAAAAGAAGCTAAGTTTGTCGAACATCAAACTCTGCACATCACTACAAGCAAACCATCCCCAATTTTTTAAAAGGTCAACTTTTGTCTCACAAGTCCATTGTTTATTTTCCAAAAAGTTTTGATAATCATCACAATGCTTTTTTTTTTTTTTTTTTAGCAGGGATTGGCTTTTTTGTTGGTTTTGGTCATTTAAATTTTTCCGTGGAACTCTTCCCCGGGATGCTACCATTTTCCCCCATTTTGTTTCTTGTTGTTGAATCATGAACACTGTCCTTAACTGATGCAGGTTAGGCCAGTGCTTTAGATGCTGTTCTGGGTTCTTCTGTGACCCCTGAATGAACCAAAGTGCTACACAGAAGATGGCGAAATATACAACCAAAATATAAGATATTACAGTGAAATAAAAAATTGTTGCACACAAACAACAAATAAAAGTACAAATAACAGAAATACAAATGGCGCAACAATTTACAAGAAACCCCAGTAGAAGACAGCATGCACAATAGTCTTAGTCATAGATTTTAAGGCTGATTAAAAGCGAGAGTAAAATAGAATGTCCTCAGGCTGTTTGTTATGAAGGTCCTGTGGGAAAAAAGCAAACATATTTACATATGTACATATTTATAAAATATGACTGTTGTCTAGGGGGAGCATATTCCATAGTCTGGGGGCAAACACTGCAAAAGCGGTTTTGCCAAGACATTTGAAGCGCACCATAGGGACATGCAGAAAAAGTTGGTTGGTGGACCTAAGAGAACAGGAGGGGAGGTATGGATGCAATGGCGCAGACAGACAGGGAAGTGCAAGACCATTTAATGATTTAAAAACAAATAAGAGGACTTTAAACCAATCCTGATATGGACAGGCAGCCAATGTAATAGACTCAGGATGGGTGTAATGTGACATCCCTTATCTGCACCAGTGAGAAACCTAACAGCTGTGTTCTGTACTAGCTGACGCCGGAAAAGGGATGTAGCCTACCTTCCAATTTTGGTAGGCAGGGAAGGAAAACTGTTCCATGTTTTCTCTGATTTTGGAAAATGTCCTTCACTTTGGTTCACTGGCGACAAAAAGCCTTCGAAATGGTTTTCCTTAAAAAAATGAACTCCTTATTTAAAAACTTCATTTTATATTTACTCAGGTTCTTTTTTTGCTGTTAACAGTTGTTTGATCTGAAACATTTAAGTGTGGTAAAAAACTGACATTTTTTTCTGTCATATGAAAGACAACTTGTTTGATTCCTGTGTTGAGTTTGTATTTATTCTAATTACTCAACGTGCTGTTCAAGATTGCAGCCCCATACCATGCAACAGCTGGTTCAAATCAGTGTCTCTAATACAAGCAATTTGTCTGCACTTGCAAGTCAACATGAACAAATCCGGCTGTGATTGTTTTCACCAGTTGTTTAAATTGTTTTGAGCAACTCACCAACACTGTCCTCCCTTTTTCAGCTGCAGAGGGCCACTTCTTGTCCAAGTATTTGCTTGATGGAGGAAGCGTAGGTGTACCTCAACATCTGTACAGCATTCACACCCAGACTTACGGCGACAGCAATGCAGCGGAGCTGATCCACCCACCACCGGTCGGCTCGATTTCCCAAACATGTACGGCTCGGCAGGACGTTGATCATCCTTTTGAGGGCAGAAGCACAGTGACGACAGAAGCTGCCGTCCGACACGTCGACAGCAGCTCTCTGTCTGAGGATGATGTTTTTTACAACTAGTCTTCGAATTAAAACACGCTGGTCATGACAGTGGAAATGTCCATAAGACTCAGTGAGATTTCACGCCTCATCCGCCAGCAATGATTGTTCTGCAAGACATTTTAGGGTAAAACTCTTCAAAATGCATCAAATAGAAGGATTTAAAGGCATGACCTTGAGAGATCACAGATACTATTTTTCCTTCTGTCCCTCATGTGAATAAACAGTTGAACTGTGACATTTTAGTTTTTTAAATCTAAGTAGAAAACAATTGGAGTTGAGCTGTAAAGAGTTGAATATTTCTGGTGTAAATACTGTGTGTTGTTATAAAGGATTGGTTTTAATATATATGTGATGAATATGGCTGTCTGGTTTTGTTGTAGATCCATTTTTCTCTTAAACTGAAGGACTCAAGACCTTGACCTAGTGAGAATACCAGAAAAAAAAAGAAAAATCTGTCCTCTTTAAGATTTCTCAACTGAATATGGAGAAAAAAAGGGTCCTCCATCCAATTACCTGACTGAGTCAGAAGCATGATTAGGTATAATTCACACTTTTCTGTCTGAAAGCCCTAGGTGCAGCGAAGAGAAACGACGGGTTTAGAAAATACAGAGAGGGAGGGGGGGGGGGCAGCTCACGTGTGGTTGGTGTGTTACGTCAGCAACCCTGCGTGTTAAAGAGAAACAGGAGGATGCTGAATGGAGCTGTTGGAACGACCTGTCATCATAATCTTTCAAGGGACGCCTGTACAAAAAGATGCTGTGCATAGTGGCTTTTTCTCCACTTTGGTGTTAGGAGATCAGGCGATAGATGTTCTTGAAAAAATGGGTTTCAGTGACTCATCAGAGTCCTTCGGGAGAGTACAGAAGTAATGATGGTCTATTTCCCCCCTGCAAATATAACATGTAGGGTTATTTAGAAAGACAGGACACTAAAAGACGAAGGACAGCTGGAATTACAGAGATGTGAAATGCAAAAATATTTGTACCTGATTATTGTTTATGAAAATACTTTTACACTTTCCATATTTTATCCATCATTTTTTTCAGATGAGAAATTTTGTCTTTAAAATAGTCTTTATCAACATCCTTCCAGGCATTTTGAAGGCCTTTCAAAGTTTTCTTTGGACTTTGTCCCTTATTGTGTTTGTAGTATCTGACCATGATAGCATACTGGGAAAAAAAACCCACAACAAACGACTGCCTCAGATTTAATTTAAGCTTGATAAAAACAAGCATGTAAGTAACATTATTTCAGTGAAGAAGAAAACATTGTCTGCACCAGATTTATCCAGATGCAAAATTCTTTCTCCAGTCCTCAAGGTCACCTTTTACACAGGATTTCGACTGTTCTACGAACTCCGAGATCTGCAAGATTGCCTGAATGCCACTGGATTGGTGCAAAGATGGAAAACCTAATCTTTTTGTGAAGGCCCGACACTACTGCACTAGGATATTTTTTCACAATCTGACAAACCTCACTAAAAATATAAGGGGTTTCTGCATCTGTACAGTCAGTTTCAGCCACATTGACCATTCTGCTAAACAAATTTGACCTTTGCCTCGTTGATACATATCCTTGCATGTTCATTCAAAATGAATAATTCAGATAAAATCCATTGCCTCTTTTTCACAGATCACTATGAGTTGAGCACACACTGAAAGTCATACTCTGAGAATTTTTAATACTGTAAATCCTAACAGCTGCTGCTCACAGTTTTTCCTTCTGCTCCCTCATCCCACCTCATTACTAAATATGATGCAGGGCTTCTCTTTAACAGTGAAAAAACATCTAGCATTTTACATTCTGGATCCAGGAGAACTCATAACTTTAGCCATTTCTCAGGTGTCGGCATATATGTATTTTGTAGGCATTTGTTTCTCCCATGCTACAGGGAATGCAGCTCAAATTAGTCCCTAAATGCGTAAGGCATGCATTTAAAACTTAGCAATTCTTCACAAAGATAGGCCAAAGCCTCCATAAATAAGCTTTACTAAGCAGATGGTAGTCCTGCCTTTCAGTGCATTGAAATCACCTATTGAATGTCACAGACCAGTAAAGAAGAGTTTAATAGCATATCACTAAAATAGGTCTGCAACGTTTTCAACAAATTTCCTTTTTGTTTGGCGAAAACATAAAAATCCATAAGTTACTTCTAACCATTGTGTTTTTGGGGGCTAGACACAACAACACACGTCCTGACCTGGTCTAATCTTGGAAAATCACAAAGCCATGAATCTACAGGGCCTTGCAAAATTATTCAGAACACCCTTTCATGTTACAAACAAGTCGTTCTGTGTATTTATTTTACGTAATTTACCAACTCAGAGTATGTCTCTACCAGAAGTGCTCACCTAGACTCTAAAATGTTTGCTCATTCTTTTTTGGTAATAAGCTGCAGCTCAGTCAGATCTGATGGAAAACATCTGTGAAAAACAGTTTACAAGTCTTGTCACAGACTCTTATCTCCATTTTGGTCATTGCATCATAGGTCTGCCTGTAATTTCCTCCAGCATCGCCCTGTATTTAGCTCCAGTAGGCAAGGCAAGGCAATTTTATTTGTATAGCACACTTTCAACAAGTGATTCAATGTGCTTTACATGATTAAGAGGTAAAATAAAAATAGCAGTAAAAGACAGACAAAGCATATAAAGTAAAAACAGCAATAAAGGAAGAAGTATACACAGATACATCAAATCATTGCGAAGCATATAATGTAAAAACAGCAAGAAGCATACACAAAACATGATACATCAAATCATTACTCAAAAGCAGCTCTAAACATATATGTTCTTTAGTTGTGATTTAAAAGAAGTCAGTGTTTCAGCAGCTTTGCAGTTGTCTGGAAGTTTGTTCCAGATTAGAGGAGGATAGAAACTGAAAGCTGCTTCTCCATGTTTGGTTATGATTCTAGGGACGTTGAGTAGACTTGGATTAGAGGACCTGAGACTTCCATTACTCTTCCAATTACTTTGGACCAGTGTTCCTGTCCCTGCTGAAGAAAAGTCTCCCCAGGGCATGATGCTGCCACCACCATGTTTCACAGTGGCAATGATTTTAGAGTGATGTGCACTGTTGGTTTTCCTTAACCCGCGTTTTGCATGGAGGCAAAAAAGTTCAATTTCAGGCTCCATCCTGCTTCTCTGGTTAATGCTCTCCTTCTCTGTTCTGTCCGTTTAGATGGACGTCTGTGTTTTGGTCAGTTTGGAGTTGTGCCCTGCTCTTTCCACTTTCAAATGTAAGATTGAACAGTTCTCTGTCAGATGATTTTAGCAAGAGTTACTGTGTCATAACCTAACTGTGAAACAGATTGTTTACGCTGTATTTTATTTAGTTGTGTCGGAGCAGAGGGGGCTGAATACAAATACATGAATACCATGTATCTTTTTCCCTTCTACTTTACAATTAATGGACTGCTATGCATTGTTCTATCACATAAACTTGTAGCAAAACAGTAGATACTGAATAAAACTTATTTATCAGGATGAGAAAAAAATAACACAGATTTCATTGTAGCAACGGGTGTTCATGCTCGCTGAATATTAATGTGGACAGAAGTACTTATCTTATTACCATGTCAAAAAGCACAGATCTGTATATAGTGCGCTATCTCCTTTTTGGACCCGACACCGCTTATTACAATTAATGGCAAAGACAAAAAAGCTATAATGAATATTTCCCATCTGAGCCAACAGTTAATTACAGTTTTGTTCATGTGCAAACATCGTTACACTTGGGGAATGAAGAAGTGATATCATTATTGAGCGCAGGCTTTGTTGCACACCGATCAAAGAAAGATGCATTCATGTTGGGTTAAATATTGTCACAGGGAGTGCTGATCCCATGTTGATCCTGCTCAGATCTCATTAGCCAAGCCCTCCAATATTTGTTTCATCTGAAAAGAGAGAGACAAAAAGACTCAGCTGGATCTAAAGGGCAATTTGCTCTTGAAAAGTTTCTAAACTTTAACCAGCTGCATGTAAATACTATTTTATGGGGAACCATAATATTCTCAGCAGTTAGTACCTCTGACCATGTGATTTGTCCCACCAGCTTTCCTTTATCAGCCACAAATAAAGTCTGAGCTCCAGCTATGCTCAACATACTGTAGGCCTGAAAGGGGAAAAAGTTAAAGGATCTGAATTCACAGATTTAAACAGAAAGTTTGTTTGCTTGATCAATTTCTTGATATGAAAAGTGAATGACTTTACAGATGCCGAGCAACTTGTTGCTACGCTTGGTAAGAACATTACAGCATAATTTTACACACCCAAAAAAAATCCAACCCATAATTAGAGAACATAATAGGAGGGGAAAAAAAACCTTAAGAAATATTTTGTTTAAGATTATGACGGTTTAATCAATGTATCTCAATGTAACAATTCCTTTAAAGTAAATTTAATCAAAGCATTTTTTTATTTTAAACTTAACTTGAACAATCCAACTAGTAATTTTAACTTTTGGTTAAAATGGGCTATAAATATGAGCCCATTTCTTTTTGCCACTGATCATTTGACTGGATGAGGTCCAAATCTTTTTCTTTCCACCAAACCCAGAGAGAAACGATGTAAGGCAGGTAAAAACAACATCTCCAAAGCTCACTGTAGAGAACTGCAGCAAGGAGTCACATCCTAAGGCCACCAAGTTTCCAAAACAACCATTTGAGTCTGTCTACATGCCAACTGGTCGCTTGGATACTATGTCAGGTATCATGCCCTGCTCTCTTTCCATTATAAACATAAACATTTAGTTTGCTAAGCTCTACTCAGACCTCAACTGGAACTGCGTGCTTTGGTTAGATGAAACTAATCTGGAGAACTGAACAAATACTCTAGGTGAGTCTGGCATTAAGCAAAGACAGAGCATGGTAGAGGACATGTGATGCTGTGGGCCCCCAAAGGCACTGGAAACCTTGTTAAAATGCATGGCATAATGAACTCTTTGAAATACCAGGCGTTTCTTTGTCGATAACCTAATGGACTTGGCAACAACAAAAAAACTTTCTTTTACCAAGATGGCGACCCAAAACATATCAAAATGAGAACGGCTTTACCAGAGACTATATTAACCTTCTTCCATGGCCATCTTGATCCCAAGCCCTAAACCTTACAGAAAACCTGTGACCCGCTGTCTGATTGGCAGTAGGAGCTTGAAAAAGGGATGACTACAAACCTCTTAACATTTGATTTGATCAGTTTAACTGTGTTTGTAATGACACAAACACTGTTGTAAAAAACAAACAAACAAAAAAATCGACTATTTTGTGTTTTTTCCTCATGGATTTCAGACTAAAGCGACTTTTGATTATAAGGTTACTCCTTTTTGTCTCATCCTGGCACTCCTAGAGTCCAGAGGGAAATTTGTGGCTTCTGTGCTAAAAGCTGTGCTGTGCTGAGTTCTAGCAATCTGCTGTTTAGTGTCGTGTTGTGCAGAGATGTTTGTGCAGACTCTGGGAATAATTCTCAGAAGATTCACTTTAAGTGCCACACTCACAGCGTTTTCATGTAACTAAATAAAAAACAACTATAAAGGCAAAACAGTTGCCGCTTTATCTTACTTGTCACTGTCTGAAACCAAACACCCTGATATTTACAGCAATTTTGTGCGCTCTGAAATGTTTTAGCTAGAATGGCGTTTGGAAGAAACAGAGAGCTTGCAAGCCTGTAAATACCATCCTAACTGTGAAGTACAGCGGTGGCAGCATCATGTTGTGGGAGTCCGCACTTTATAAAATAGATAGCATCATGGGGAAAGAAGATTTTGTGGAAATATTGAAGCAACATCTAAAGATATCAGTGAGGACATTATACTGTAGCATGGGCACAAATGCATCTTCCGAATGGAACCCGAGCATGCTACTAAATTTACAAAGTGGCTTAAGGATAATAAAGTCAGTGTTTTGGAGAGGCTATCACAAAGCCCTGATCTCATTTCCAGAAGAAATGTTTGAGCATAGCCAAAAAGGTGTGTGGGATAAACTTTGACTCAGTAGCAGCAGGAATGGGGCCTAAACCCCAACAAATTATTCCAAGGAGCATTTGGATGGATACTCGAAATGTATGCCCCAAGTCATAGAGTTTAAAGGAAACACCTCTATATATTCTCAAATAAAATCTGTCTTTCGCTATTCTGGTGTTTAGCAAATAGAAATAATTTTGGTAATGCTAACCAATCTTGTTTTGTATCAAAATTGTATCTGATTTCATGTCAGACCGTGAGAAATAAAGGTTTTGTATACTTTTATACAGTTGATCTAAAGTACCTGGAATTTAGGATTTAAAAAGCAATGTCAGACATATAGTTTTATTTGGGGTGCCAGGGGAAAAAAGCATGAATACACTGCACGTTCCAACAAAGAAAGCTTTGAGAAAAACTACACTTTCTCTATAATTCTACAGCAATTTTCTGCTTTATGCACAAAATCTCCATAAATCACTGGCTGTAGCTGCGTCTGCAACCACTCACTTTCCTTTAAATACTCTACTTAGTAAACTCAGCCTATGTAGTAGAGTCTACCGCATAGGCTGAGTTTTTCCTTTTGTAGGGCTGTCTAAATGTAAAGTAAGTATTTATGTGCTCTATGTAGAGATCTCCCCTCCCATCATTTCAAACGGTCTGCAACCTTGAAACTAGAAATGCAAACACTTTATTTCTCGGCATGATAAATGCAAACAATACTTGAAATGAGAAGACAAATAAGAGAAGCCATTTAAAATGCATCCTGGTCGATTCTGATCAGATGATCACCAATCTGAGCCAGTCAAGGATCAAATCGACTTACTCTGGTCCCCAGCTGATTTCTTGGTGCATGGAGACTGTTCGGAGGAAAATCCAGCAGAGACTGTACTTCTTGTGCTCGAGAAGTACAACACATAAAGAAGCTGCTGGTCATTTTCTTCATGGCCATTATTCAGTCTGTCCTGTGCACATCCATCACTGTGTGGCCCTGCTCAGCCACAAAACATGACAGGACTCCAACAAGCAATCAGATCTACAGAGAGGATCATTAGGGTTGACATTCCCTCCATCCAGGGCAGCTAAAGTCTCTCCAGTCCCCACACATCCTGGACACACACCGTTTAGATGTTTACCTTCGGGTCAGTGCTGTGGAACGTTATTTGCAAAAGCGAACCTGCCACAAAGAAGGTTTCTTCCCCCAAACTGTCTCTCTGATGAACTTCTAACAATCCCAGAGTATTCAGATCGATACCAAAACACTCAACCGTGTCAACAGTGTGTATATATATATTTACAAGAAGAAAAAAACAAATTTCCTCACCAATTTTATATGTCTGCATATATTTAAAATGCTTTCACATATTAAATTTGACTTCAGTTTAAAAGTGGAACTGAAGTCAAATTCCCTGCTTGTGTAATATTGTATAATTGCCAATAAAGCTGATTCTGATCGCTATCTCAGATCCATGCTGAGGTGGATTTAACATGTTCTCTAACTTCTTACCTCCTCCACTGTGTTATGAGGTGATACCAGGACTGAGTTTGGATGGATGCTGCAGACCTCCTCCAGCCGTTCCTCCGTACACTGCACAAAAGTAATAAGCATTCAAGTCATGAGGTTGGATTCAGCCATAGCTGTTGTTACAAAAAGTCTCTTTTCATATTCTCTAAATTTAAGCCTTGACCAAAGCTGAAGAGCAATTTTTTGATAAGCAGCGTTTATCTGTGAATAGATGTTGCCTTCAGATGGATGTGAGGCGTCATTAAATGAGCTTTTACATCGGACTCGCAGCAGTCCTGTCTGTACATCGTGCCTCCATCCTCTATTTTTTTTCACTCTAAGGGATTTTTAAGGACAAGAACTGGTTTTCAAGCAGGTCTATTTCAAACGCTCCTCCTCTAAGCTTTGCAGCAATCCCTGCGTTTGTATGCACCCAATTACCTGAGTCTGACAGCGATGCAGGTACAGCAGCAGCTCCGATCGCAAAACAAATCCCAGAAAAACCTGTGACTCTGACAAAAACAAAGCAGAAAGAAAGTAAAGCTCTTTTCAAAGGCGGTGTAAGTAAGGCAATCAGGTTTTGGGGGGCTAAAGGTTCCAGACATAAAAATGGCCCCATGTGATTGCTGCTAAAAAAAGAAGTCAGAAGTCTATTTTCACAAAATTGTCACCTCTGTGAGCACTTTCATACCGTCGAACCGTTTTAGCCTGTAATAGTTTCTTAAAGTGCCTCTCCAGCTTGTTGCTCTGCTTTTAAAATCTCACAAAGTATCGGTGAGTTTCACAACAATTTCTCAAGATTGTTGTGATTTTGTGTATGCAATCGACATCTACGGAGCCCCTAGTGGTCTGAGTCAGCATAGTGAGATCCCGGTGTGTATATTTAGAGTTCTTTGCGTACCGTGTGAGTCCACCACAGAGATTTGTGCTTCACTGCAGCCGTCAACAGCAGACTGAACCTCTGCTGGCCCAGCTGCTTTCTGGAGCTGCACTGATTTTACTCCCAAAACCTGCCCGAGTGGTGTGGAGGGAAGCCTGCAAAGACAGAGACAGAATATGTAAAACCTCCAACAAAACCAGCTGGGGATGTTACAAATGGACAATCAGACAAGAATACACAATATTTTTCAAATAATATTTTTTTTCTCTGAATTCTATTTTTTTTTTTACATCATTCAACTTTTACAGCATTAGTTGAAAGTAATATTGCCACCTCAAGCTCGAGGTTTTGCTTTGTATATTTTAGGTTAGAAGCTTAGAGACATTTCACAGCCTTTTGTCAGGACAATAAACCAAAAAAGAAACTGAATGCAAATCATGCAGTTGTTGACAAATGATTTTATTTACGCTTTAAAGCACCCAGAGTAGAATGACCTGTTGCCTTTTTTAATTTGCACATTACACCAACAAGGATCCGAGCAAGGAAGTTTGGGGTCCAAGCAGAATTTGATTTGGGGGTCTTCCAACCAACATTGATCCCGTCAGTTCAACTACGGTAATGTCCAGTTCTTGTAGCCCATGTTTAGGTGGCTTTTGGAATAGTATTGTATTTTATATCAAATTGTTCAGTTTAGGTTATTTTATTGTGTGCAGGGTTGTACTGTTGGTCTACTAGTAAAATGTTAACATATTCAACAAAAAGTTTTCAGGGTCTGACTGAGGGATTGACATACCTCTCTGCATCTATGAACCTGAACCACTTGGACCTCAAGGACATCTACTGTAGTTTATATACGCTCTACTCAGAATCCTAGAAGATGAAACAAACTAAGAGATTTCTCACCAGAATTTGAACGCAGTTTTTACCTACGCCAAGGAGGTTATGTTTTTGCCAGGGTCTGTCTGTCTGTAATAGTAGTTTGTTTTTTATGTGAATACACTATTGAGTCAGGAAATTGGTTGCTGGTGAGATTTAAAGACTCCAAGTAAACTGAAGGAAGATTCGTCTCTTTAAACCACCTCAAAATGTTAACAAACAGGTCCAGTTCAGTTACAACTGCATTCAGTCAGTCAGTGATTAGTTAACAAGTGAAAAATACATAAATATATTGTTGGATAAGTTAACGTCTAATTAGAATATGCCACAAAAGAAAATAAATATGTAATTAATTAGTGAAAATGTAAAGATAAATTGTAACTGTGAGGGATGTAAAGATGGTATCTCTTATTTCTGTTAACATATTTTTTTATTATTCATTTTTTGGATCTTTTATCTAGCAAATTTAGGCCGAATTTAATCTTGGAATTTCTTATTTATGTTTTTGAGTCTGTGAGGTTTTTAGTCAATCATCCTGTCATTAAATGAAAATATTTTTTCAGACAGAATGCATGCACTAAGTCATTATTACCTATAACATTTTACAGGCATGAACCACAAACCTACTGGCATCAATCTAAAACTTCAATATAAGCATTTATTGTTAGTTTAGATTAAAGCCTGAAAATGATGGGAAAACATGACTCAACAAATTCTCCATATCAAATGCTAATCAGACAATAATACAGAATCTAACCGACTGTTGAAGTATAACATTAATGTCATTATGACTGAAGTTGTCAATACTGAATAATTAGCTCTGTGTCTCTTCTTACTGTGGACATGCCTTCTTCAGCGAGGGCAGGTACGGGAGCTTCTTACTGATAGAGAGGGCATCATAGAAGGATGGACGGTTCCCAGAGCGTGCCAGGGCATTGGCCAGCAGAGTGGACAGGAGGACGGGCACAGCATGGCTGAACTGACCTGTTAACTCTAGAGCCAGCAGCGCCGGGGACAGTGTGTGGGTTACAGCACCAGAGAAGGCAGCTGCACCTGCAAGGCAGAAACAATTATTGGAAGTCAAATGAACTGTTTCTCAATGTTCAATAAGTTTTTTGCTCAACTGTAGGCAACATAAAATTATACATATGATTTATTGCATCCTGATATAAAATTCACAAACAGAACTGTATTAATAATACTGTAAATACTTCTTGAAGATCGTTCAAATCTGTAAGTCTAATTTACAAATCTGCTAAGCATATGGATCATCAGACCTATTCAACATGTTACAACATCACCAATGGCTTGAAAGACAGATCAGTTCTGACCAGTAATACAGTTGCCATACTTGGTAAGAAAAAAAAAAAAAAAGATATTTTCCAAATCATGAAAAGAATAGTCACTAGCTGCTGTTAGCTTTTCTAAAAGCCCTTCTTAAGCTTGAAGAAATGAACATCAAATGCTGTCATGTAGCCTATGAAGCATATGAAATTCCATATTAAGGATCGGCTGACAATCTTTGGTTGAAAGTTTAATACTTTATATAAAGTCTATAAGTTTGGCAATGTGGGTAAATAGTTAGTCCAAGTGCTCAGCAAACCAGGGTGAGTGAACCTTCATCAGTGTAAACAGAGTGTCTGCATTAAATAACAAGAGATCAAGTACATTAATCCGGTCAGTACCGCAACATTTGAGCACCACTAATGTGAATTTTGAACCTGGTTTATCTGGATGCATTTTATTATGTCTTTCAATTGCGAGACTTGTGTAGCTGAATTCTTAAACATGCAACAAACCTGTTGCAGGCCGGATTTGCCAGAGATCACATAATGTATCCTACAGTATCAGATGGTTCAGCATTACTGAAAAGATTATTTTCACTTTTTGCGACCTGCCAATAACCCTTCCTCAGAGTGGTCGGCTGATCCGCCAAATCACCCTCTCATTATCTTGTTAGCTTCCACAACTCTAAGGATTTATTTATGTTTCAACTAGCACACAATGATATAACATATTTCTTCTGCAGGTAAGGGAACTATTATTGATAACTTTGTAGAATAGCACATAAAAAAATAAACAAACAAACACATAATAACATATATAAAAGTCTTTAAACCCTAAGCATATTTTTCACTTCATTTCTTCTGCTTTTATACTGAATTATTCTTAGTGACAATGTAATATTGAGCTGTATCATTTATGTTTGTTATTCATCTGAGCTTGCTCATGTCATTGTTTTATATCAAGACCAAAGAGACACAGTTCACATTGTTCTACCTGCAAGTGCATAGCCTCCAGGATTTACCGATGTCCACTGTTGTCCTAAAACCCCTCCACCGGCGAACATGTAGGCGACTCCTTCCCCAACCAAACGGCCAATTGCTGCCCCTGTGGAAGCACAATAAGCTCCCTGAGTTTTTAAATTTCAAACAAAATATCTGCTGAGATTGCACTAGGCATTCACCGGTTACTGGTATCAAGTTAAGCCAAAGTTTGTTTCAAAACCATCTGCAGTTTCAAAGGTTTTCTGTCACGTTTACGAGAAATTGCAGGTATCACCAGAGTTTTCCCTGTCTGTATCAAGCTCAAGTTAATGCAGCATTGTCCCTCCCAGCTGTTGCTGCACACTCTCAGTCAGTTGTCGGAGAGAAGCACATTACTCTCATCCTTCACATATAAGAAATACAATTTTGGCTGTCAAAAAACACAGACAAGTTGACTTGTTAAACCTTCAGTCTTAAACAGAGCGACAAAATGGTCCAACATTATGTGCCATAAGCACTGGAAAACTACAGCTAATTTACTATTGCTTAATTTTAACGGTCCAAATCATATTTTGATGTAAATCCAGCTACACTGGGAGATCAAAGAATCTCATATTGACCGTACTCTTGTTTGCATTGCCAAATTTAAACAGGAACCATTTTTTGCCCTTCTGTTAGAACATCTTGTTTTGGTTTTGTCACTCTCACTCACCAATGACAAACACAGGCATGAAGTATCCGGCTGGCAGAGGCAGCGTGCAGGCCAGGACCGACATCCACATCTCAGAATCAACAACAGAGGAACAGACGGTTAAATCCTTCCAGCTCTGCTGACACCTGCACCGATAATGAGTCACTGGCAACTTGTATGCAGGGAAGTGTTTGTGCCACTCAGTTTTACAGTCATAAATACTGAATGAATCTCATTTCAATTTTCCATTTGGATGCGGTATGAAGAGCGAAGCCATAGTAAATAAATCCTGAACAAATTGCACTTAAGTGGGTGTTGCATTTATGATGATTGACAGTGTGACTGAAATTGCTCAAAAAGAACACATTTCTACATTCGAAACATGTCTTTGCACAAATGCTATGCCATCCATCTGCAATGTACTAAGATTTCTACATGAAAAGAGTCAGTCAATTTATTCCTTGCATCCGCAGCGTTGGTATCTTAACATCATGTGTCAGAAAACGTTTCAGCCTGAAAGGTTAAACTGGCTTTTGTTTCCTTTTTCTTTTGTGAAAATGTTAATGCCTTTATGTCTTTGAGGAGTTGGAAGGTTGACCGAAAGAGCACATTCATTAATTGGCCTTTAAATTATTTGTACCTTCATGAACAGGAAGAAAGCCAAGGACAGGAAAATGGGGGTGCCTGCGGAGCTCCACTCCAGCAATTCCAGATCCAGTCGCATTGATGCATTGTGGGACTGAGAGCTCCATTGTCTGTTATCCAGGAGGGAAGTGAGGAGCTGCTTTGTGGTGTACTGATACACAGATAAGTGACATTTAGATTACACTCTGGCCACAACTAAAGCTGGTATAAAACAAAACAAACCCTTAAGATTGCTTTTTTCCCCTAAAAATTCTTTGGGCACTACACAAAAATTGATTTTGGGTACTTTCAGCAACCATCAGTCACCACAGCTCAACTACTTCATATAATCCATGCTCAAACGATTAGACATTATACATCCCACCATTATTGATATATGGTTTTAAAACTGTTTAACAAATGAAAATATGAGAAGTGTGACATGCACGTGTATTCAGTTCCCTGTACTCTGATACCTCTAAATAAAATCCTGGGGATCCAGTTGTTCACAGAAGTCACCTACAGTATTTGGTAAATAGGGTAACTGTAATAAATCCATCTGCTTAGTGAAGGCCTCAGAGGTTTGTTAGAGAGCATTAGAGAACTAGAAAAGCACTCAGAGGGCGCAGACCTTTGTCAAGGAAGCTAATGGAAGGAAGGAAGGATGGATGGATGGATGGATGGATGGATGGTTGTATGGTTGGTTGGATGCATGGATGGATGGATGGATGGATTAAAACCATTAACCTGGCCTAATCGAAAATCAGCAACAGACCATAACACATCCAGCTGCAGCTTGAAAGAATTCATAGGGGACATAGAAAACACTTAGAAGAAGGCCCTTCGGTCTGATGAGAGCAACGTTTAAGGAAAATTAGCACAACACCATGCCCTGACCACACCATATAGAATATGTGAGCAGTATCATGGTGTGGGATTCGTTTCTTCAGCAGATACAAGCTGGAAGCTGGTCAGAGTTTATTTGAAGATAAATGGAGTTAAATATAAGCCACACTAGAAAATCTGAGGCAGCTAAATACTTAAAACTGGGGTGAGAGTGTCATGGTTCCTAGGTGTTTGTGTTTTTCTTAGTTATTTTCCTTATTTAGTTCTATTATCGTGTTTAGTTATTCTTTGTTTCTACTAGTTATTTCGGCACTTTCTTGTTTCCATATTTCTCCTTGTTCTTAGATGTTTTTCACCCTTTGCTCCTTTCTATTTTGTATTCCTCTTTAGTATTATCCTCTGTGTCTAGTCCTTATATTTTGCTCCTGGTCTTCCTCAACGTTTCCCTAGCCATTCTGGCTTCCATCCCAGCTGTTAATTAGTTTCACCTGCTCACTCCCTCTCAGCTGCAACCGCTTCCCTTAATTAGTCCTCAGCTCCTTCTGCTCCCATCCTCACACTCCCCCTCAGTATAAATACAGTCCACACTCAGTCACAACTCGCTGGTTCGTTGTCTTTCCTCCCTTCCTGGTTCCCGCGTTCCCTGGTCTGTCTTCCCGCGTTCCCTGGTCTCCATGTTCCCTGGCTTTCTCGTCATTATTTTGTAAGTTTTGTTATTTATTATTTAATGAAATCTAAACCATTAAAGTTCTGCATTTTGGGTCCTATTTCAAACACACAAACCTGACAGAGAGTTCCCCTTCTGGCAGGATAACAACTCTAAACATGTTACCAGAGCTAGAGTGGAAGGATTTTGGTCAAAGCATTTTGTTTCTTTGTTAACCCAGTCAATGTTCAAATCTTAACCCAACTGAGAATCTGTGGCAGGACTTAAAAATTCCAGTCTATAGAAGCTCCTCATCCAGAATGACTAAGGTTAGGAAAAATATCATCTGTAGAAGAACAAAGTTGGTAAAGACAACCCCCAAAAGATTTTAAAGGCAGCAAATGATGGTTCAACAAAATACTGACTTAGAATGCTGAATTAATGTGCTCCACACTTTTCAGATTTGTATCTGTAAAACAAACTTGAAAACCATGTATCCCTCTCTATGTAAAGAAATATACAAAGAATTTCCTATTTTAATCAATTTACCCTTAGTAAACAATGGATTCAGCCTATTGATTGTGTGGCTGAGCTTTTGAATGCTCTCACCTTAGAGGCCATGTATTGACCGGCAGAGTTTGGAAACGTCAGCGATGCCAGCAAGAAAACAACAAGACCAGAGTACAGACCCTTCCTGCAGAGAGGTTTTAACACAACACAGGCATTTAGATCATTCTTCTTGAAGTGGGGAGAAGAATTAATCATGTAGATTATCTTTGTTTGAGAAAAGAAGCTAGTAAATGAGAAATACATTGGTATCATTATGGTTACTTTGAAAGGCACTTCAGGTGACTCACACTGCCTCACAGTCTGACTGTCACATTGTAAAGAAGCCTTACTCTGTTGTCAGCATCTTAAGGAAGAGCCGGTTGGTTTTGGTAAACTGGAGGATCCAGCGGTGGCAGAAAAGGTAGCAGCAGCCGAGAGCTCCACACACCAGCCTGTTTTCAGACAGTGACACAAATGAGAAACCAGGGGCTCATTTTGAGTCAGGCAGCAGAGGACGATTGGAAGTCATTAGACTCATGGAAGGTTTGAGGGGGAGGCCAGGAAATCATATGAAAGTGAAATAAAAACTAGGAATACTAATTAGAAATGAATGAAAACACAGAAGACCTCATTCTCCATGCGAATGATAATATGAAAACCAAATGTCAGTTTTTATTAAGCAGCCAAAGATAAATAGAGAATTTGTTTAACTAAGCAGAAGCTGTCAGTCAACTAACCCCAGAAAAGCAAACAGCAGGATTTCCAGTGGGAAGAAAGGTGAAGCAGTGAGGAAATTGGTTTTGAACAACGCCTGAAGAGTCTCTGTGGACACAAAGCAAATTGGAATCATCCCTCCTGTTTTTAACAGCCGGTAAAAGATCTAATATCCACTCACATTATTGCTCTGATACTTTGAGGAAATTTAACGTTAGCCCAAGTGCCTCGGATAGTTTTTCCCAAGGTAATATTCTAGGTTATTGGCATTGCAGGTAATTCGATTACTTACAACACTGCTGACAAGTGAACATATTAAAGCATACCTTTACCTTTTAAATTAGACCTTGTTCTTTGAAATAGAAGATATTTCTGGGCTCCATTAAAGGAATAGTTCAGGATTTTTGAAGTGAGGGTATGTTAAGAGCTTGTAGATAGGTAATGTCTTCAATAAAGTCTTTAACTGTCAGGAACTCATCACGTCTAACATCGGCCAGCTGTGCTGAGAGGGAACTGGCTGCAGAGCGCAGAAAGAGGTAGAGTCGGGTCAGTTGTCAGACCCAAACCATATTTGGCACTATTGCACTCCGGAACTTTTACACACTTACCATTACCAGTAGATGTGCACATTCTGTAAATATTTATAAATCATCATGCTCAGTTACACATTCTTCAAATGTAGAGTATGCCATTTTTATTTTTAACAACTCCACAGTACTTTAGTTTTGTAATTTTTGTCCTTACTATGCATACAGTATATCTTTCTTAATTCTGTTTTAATATTTTTTCTTTTCTTATGTGAATCTAAGTGGTTCAAATACCTGTCACTTTGCTGCTGAACTTACGCTCTGTGGGACAATAATGGATGAATGTATTCTATTCTTTGTTTTTGAACACCCTTTTTTCTTTTTTTTTACATTGCTAAACAGAAAGTAATTAAGAAACAATATATTTACAACTTTATTCTTTGGCTTTACTCTTTTAATTGTTTTATTTTGTTAAAGCCGGAGACAACTGTATTTCATCAATTGCTGAGAAGTGTGGAACCACTGCTGTTTGTAGGAAAAGTATGATAAAAAATTCCACTGCACAGGCCTATATGTTGTGAAGCAGGTCAACAGATTAATTAAAGGGGGAGACCGTAAATGTACAAAGTCAAATTAGACATTGATGTGAACTGTAGTTTCCATAATATTCAGCCAGAATCTGCTGTTCATGTATTTTGGCTTTGACCTTATGGTAAAAACTTATGGCAAAATATCTGTTTACTGCAGAAAACATTGGTAAAGGATTTGTTCTGTTCTGGAAAAATTTGCTATTTAGTCTTTAAGAAGAAAAAAACATAATACCATATTTGTATTTAACCTTTCTATATTATGTGCAGAATCTCCACAAATGTAAGTTTACAGAACACATCCATGTTTTCTTGGATACACTCATAAATCTATGCAGTACATTGATTCAGTTAAACACTAAGAATCCTAAAACTGTTAAAACTCTTCCTGCTTGTGATAAAGTGAACATTTTCAAGCAGAATAACTCTTTGGTTTCATTAGTTTTCCGCTTTTTCTCCACTCTTTTTAGTGCTCTGTTTTAAAAAAACAAAAATATTCCTTTTTACCAATAAAATTGCTTTTGTAAATGTACTTGTTTATACAACTTTTTCTATATTAAAGATTCACTGAAAAGTACAAAAGCATTGTTCATTCAATAAAGATATATTTTTAAACGGGGTTACAAAATAGCACCCTCTTCATTTCCAGAGTTTAATAGTGCCAGTGATGTTTTTTAAAATAAAACATTTTTAAGTTTATTAGCAATAGAAATAGAGCAGAGACTGCACTCAAAAAAGCATAGTCTACATTATAAATTATTCTTACATATTTCAACCAATTATTGGAGGATTTAAAGAAAAAATAAATGAACAGCAACGTTACAAAACTTAAATTAAAAAAATGGCATTTACAATGTACACAAATCAAAATATCGTTGATATGCAGTGAAATGTTAATGTAATGATAAGGGTGAGCGGCAGGGGGCAGTGTATTTTGGAGAAGCTAATGAATGGCAACTGGGTAGCACATAAAGAAGGCCGGATCTTTGGTGTTGAAAAATAAAAAGTTTGAAGCAGTAGCTTTCACGTCATGATGGAAAGATGCTATGCTGCCACACTGGAGACTGGATTTAAGTGCCACTTCATCCAAAGTTTTGAAAGGAAACATTTCTCCAACTGAAGCGATCAGAAGACGAAAAGACTCTGAAAAAAAAAAACGTTTCCCGTAAGGTATTGTTTCGGGGGGGGCACACATCGGGCTCTTTGGAGTCTGCAGTGGCTGTTTTTAGGAATCCATCAGCTCCTCTCAGATCCTAGAACTGGTACCATCTTTGTTCCAGCTCGGTGTCGCCAAGAGGCCCTAGCCTGGGTTCACTCCTCTCTGGTAGCGGGCTATGGCGGTGCTGACAGGACTCTCTGGTTTATCCACCGTGCTCTGTGGTGGCCTTCCATAGCATGAGACCTCAAGAGCTTTGTCAATGCCTGTCACGTCTGCACCCAAGCTAGGTCTGTTTCTCAGCAGCAGACAGGACTACTTCAGCTCCTCCCGGTTCCGGATCAACCATGGGGAGTACCCATCACTGGTGACTTCATCACTCGTATTGCCACCACTGACAGCCTGAACACCATTGCCACCTTTGCCAACGGATCTTCCAAAGCATTTCATCTGGTTGCCCTGCCTAGCCAACTAATTACCAAGAGGACTGCTGAACTCATTCTGCAACACGCCTCCATAGGTTTTCTCAAGATGTTGTCTCTGATAGGGGTCCTCAGTTCACCGCCAAGCAACTGCTAGTCTCTCCTCCGGCTTCCACCCAGAGATCAACCAGCAGATGGAGAGGTCTAACCAACAAGTGGGAAAGTACCTACAGTGCTTTGCCTCCACACAGCCTGCTCTGGGCAGAACTTTCCATCAACCTCTAGGTTACTTGTGCCCAGGGCCGTTTCAATGAATTTAGGGGCCCCAAGCAAAATGGTCATGGAGGCCCCCCACGCAAAGCCTACATGAACCACAGCATAGCCATACAGTTTAAGTTCACACACACTTTATATAAATAAAATAGTGAAAATACTGCTGTTGCATATTCTGTGCAAAACATTTGCAAAAAAAACGCCACCAAAAAAGTGCACAATAACTAAATCTCTCACACACACACACACACACACACATATATATATATATATATATTTGATTTCCAGTGAATATATATATTCACTGGAGAACAAACTACAGAGGAACAATATCCGAGATGTCTGGTCAGGAATGCAAAACATTTGCAAAAAAAAACGCCACCAAAAAAGTGCACAATAACTAAATCCAACACACACACATATATGTATATATATTTCACTGGAGAACAAACTACAGAGGAACAATATCCGAGATGTCTCGTCAGGAATGAGAAAGATCACAGGCTTTAAGGACAGGAAGGATTGGATAGATGGAAGTCTGGACAGAGCCAATAAACTGAACATATTCTTCAACAGGTTCAGTTCAGGAACTAGCTCAGCATTCTCCTCTCCTGTTCCCAGCCAAACAGACATCCCACTCTCCTCTGATCAACAGCTTTCCTATTACACCTCGGATGTTTTATCCTTCACCTCAGCCATGGACTCTTCTAATTCCACAAGTTTGACTTCAACCAAGTCAGGAAATGCTGCTACCCCCTTTGCCTCCCCCTCCCACTTCTCTGTCTCCAAAAGTCATGTGAAGAGGCAGCTGGAGAAACTAAACCGGAACAAGGCTGCAGGTCCAGATCAGATGGTGTCAGCCCCAGAGTCCTGAAGGCCTGTGCAGAGCAGCTCTGTGGGATTCTGCAGCACATCTTCAACCTTAGCCTAACTCAGGAGAAGGTTCCAGTGTTGTGGAAGACTTCCGGCCTTGTTCCAGTACCCAAAAGAATTCACCCATCAGTAATCAATGACTATAGACCTGTTGCCCTGACATCCCACATCATGAAGGTCCTGGAGAGACTCCTGTTGGCACCCCTGAGTAAGCAAACAAGAACGTATCAGGACCCACTGCAGTTTGCTTATCGCTGTGGAGTTGGAGTTGAAGATGCCATCATCCACCTACTTCAACCAACCCACTGTCATCTGGACAAAGCAGGCAGCACTGTGAGGATCATGTTCTTTGATTTCTCCAGTGCATTTACTACAATTCAGTCTGATTTGCTTTGTCAGAAACTCCTGAAGACCAGGTGGAGCCCTCAACAATCGCCTGGATCAATGACTACCTGACCAACAGACCACAATTTGTGAGACTGAAGAATTGTGTGTCAAACCAGGTGGTCAGCAGCACAGGAGCACCACAAGGGACCGTACTCTCACCATTCCTTTTCACTCTGTACACCTCAGACTTCCAGTAAAAATCAGAGACCTGTCACCTGCAAATCAGAGACCTGTGATCTGCAGAAATACTCAGATGACTCTGCAATTGTCGGGTGTATCCGAGATGGACAAGAAACTGAATACAGAGAGCTATTGGACCGCCTTGTGAATGTGAACAAAACAAAGGAGATGATTGTGGATTTCAGAAGAATTCTTGAGGAAGCTTGGGTCCTTCAAGATTTGCAGAAAGATGCTGCAAATCTTCTACAAGTATGTTGTGGAGAGTGTAATATCTTTAGCCATTATCTGTTGGGGTAGCAGCATCAGAGCCAGGGACTTCAAAAGGCTCAACAAGCTGATAAAGAAGGCTGGTTCTGTTCTTGGGACAACTGTGGGACATTTTGAGATGATGATGTAAAGAAGGATTCTTCATCAAATCAAAAAATTATGGACAACCCTGAGCATCCTCTTCATGAGACCATCCTGCAACAACAGTGTCTTTAGTCGGAGGTTTCTTCAGTTTCACTGCAACAGAGACGGCTACAGGAAATCCTTCCTGCCCACAGCGATCATGATCTACAACAACTCCTTATATAATTAATTGTATGAGCTACAACAACACTTAATGTCCCTCTAGGATCAATGAAGTTTTTTTGAATTAAATTGATTGAATTGACTCCCCAGCTCCCTGCATGTTGCCCGTGTCGGCTATAGCTCCTCTGAAGACGGGTCAATTTGCTGGCTGACTGGGCTTAGTCGGTAGCCAGCCTCCCTGCCTCCACAGTAAGCCCTAATCAGCTCTTACGTCCATCCACGAGTCAGAGTCAACCAGCTCTGCTAATTTCGTGGCCAAAGCCCACTCTCTTCTACGTGTGGAATGTGAGAAATACTTTACTTACTGCAAGGAAGATGCAAAAAACACAGCAATAAAAAAATTTGAAAAAGGAAATCTCATTTCCTCTGCTCTATATGCCATGCTTTGTATCTAGGCAAGAAGTTCAGTAATGTTTGATGTTAGATTTTGAGTTGCCTCTGTCCACCATCTTGTTTATCTTTCACGCCAACCATTGCTCACACAGGTATGTGCTACGAAACATGAAGAACCTTTGAGCAGTTTGAAAGCAGACTTGAGACTTCAATTCTTCTACAAACTCCATCAGGACATGGACAGGTGATAACCACGACAGATTAAAAAATAATTGTAGCTTTTTAATAACAGGGAAGACTGTGAACTCGTTTTTTTCAGTTAAATGTGCACTTGGTAATGGATGAGTTGGTTTTCCATTTCATGGTAAACAGGAAAAGTGTTGCAAGTTTCCTTGCTGTATCTGACTATCTAATAGGTGCGAGTAGCTGCTGCAATGCATTATCAAATATGTTGTATGATTGGTGTGAGAGCTATACATGATCAACCAGTTATCTATTTGCAATAAAATAATATATGACATTATTTTGTGGGGGGGTGTTATGTCTTGATCCTTACACACTAACATGTGTAGTGTAACTTGATGAGGAGAGTAAAAAAAGGAATAGTGCATCATCACACAACTGTCTTTTTCATTTTTCAATTGCCTCAGGACATTGATTGGTTGAAGGATGGTGCTTTATGACTTGATCACTAATCTGGATAGCTACACTGCTTTGGCAAAAGGGGGCTTTCCAGATTAACATGAAAACACAGGTAAGAATTGAAAAGAAAAACAACAGAATCTGAAGTTACCTCAACAAACCACTAATCTGTCTTGTGGTACAGGACCCAGTTGATTAAATTTCCCTGTGGTCCCTGTATGAAATTAACTGGTCATTCTCCCCCAGTTGCCCCCGCTGATTTTCCTTCCCAGCTGTTATGCATAATTTATTTCAACTCAACCCTTCGTGTCTCAGTGATCCCCAGCCTCAATATTTATACTCCTGCTTTGCATTCAATCTTTGTCAGATCCATCAATTGTCTCACCATTTTACATCTTGTGGTTCTTCCTTCCTGTTTCCAGCTCTTATAAGTTTTTTTTCTCATTAAATACCTCTTCATGATGATTCTGCCAGCCTTCTGCCTGCACTTGGATCCTCTTCAGTAACTTAATGAAACATCACTGACGGTGCACCTCCTTCTACCTCCATTTCTCATGTGAATGTTTATTGGTTTCTTTCTAAATATGTTTTCTACACAAATATGACACCAGTTGAAAAGTAAAAAAAAACAGCATTTGGATAAAGCTTCACCCTCCAGGAACAACTGAAATTGATTTCTACAGAACAAAGCCCCAGAGACTCACTAACTGCAGGTAAGATAATAACTACTTCTAACCTTAAACAACAGAATTTCAGTTCAAATACTCAGAACTATCCCTCTAATGTTGTATTTTGTTCAGATAGGAGTGTAATCCATGACCTACTGAATGCTGATGAATTATCAACATGCAAAACTTTCTGAACTACAATCATCTTGATTCCAGATAACACTGACATCGAGTTTTGATCGATAGACCGTTTACCTCCATCTCCGCTCCACACAAATAGGAGGTGGAAGGTCAGACACCCACAGACAGCTGAGAAGAAACATGGGCAGTATTGCCTCAGGGCAAAGTGAGAGCTCATCACCTCCACACTGAACAGCACACCTACACCACAAAAGGACAAGGCAATTACAAATTTGAAAGCTTATAGTGTCTTCAGATAGTTGATTTAAGCTGTTTCCTGTGTTGAGAAGCATGCATGTTGTGTTGAAAGTATTATCAGACAGCTTAGTGTTTTATGTTAATTGTGACATTTCTGAGTTGGTCCCACACACTGATGTTAAACAGCAATCAGTCTGCCGGACAAAAGGGTGAACAAATAGATGTTATCGAAGAAAAAGTAAAAAGAGCAGAGTTAGAAAAACACCCTTTCTTACTAAAAGAAAAGGTATGTTTTAAAAAAGGTAATGAGATTGTTCTCATTTTCGATAATTATGTTGTTTTTTTATACTGGCTTTCTTGTTGTGTATTAAAGTGGTCCTAATCAATATGATCTAAGCTTTCTGGTGGTCTCTTAAAGTATTTCGTTGGATTTTGGCCGCTTTCCCTGCATCTTTAGTCCATCAGGAGGGCATTCAAAAAAAGAAAATGTTTTTTAATGATTACTTGTATGTGTCAGTCGAGGTTGGGCACCCCCCTATGTTGTTACAGTGTAAGCATTGTAAAAAATGTTTCAACCAGCGTGTCACAAAGCTGTAACTATTTCTTTGGTTCGATCAATGAAAAATACCAAAGAGAGTTTGACAGACATTAAATTCAATTTAATAACAAATCTGCCTCATTAGAAACACAGCAAAGATGAAAGTAGAGGAGGTGAACTCCTTGTTCATAATACTATAGAAAGAAAATCAAATATATAAATGCAGAGATCATTAAACTCATACGAAACAAACTAAATCATCACATGCATTAAATACATTCTCTTTCCTTTATGAATTTCACTCACCACTGATGGGTGCTCCAAAGCAGCTTGCTACTCCAACCGCAGCAGCTACAACCATCATTTCTGTTCCTGCATCCTCCTGAAGAACATATTGCACTTAATGTGGCAAACAAATCTCATTAAGGCCTTCCCATCTACACACATCAGATTTGTAGTGTTTTGCGCAGGGAGAAAACTATAACTTTTACCACTAAAAGCTTGAGAACAACAAACTGGAAGGTGAGAAATCCTAAATGATTAACTGAAAATCTGTAAATAAACAAACCAGATGGATATACAATGTTGACGTAGACCTAAATAGAATTAAGCTAAAGGATTTAAACATTTGTACTTTTAATTGGTTTTACCTTCTTTTTGCCTTGTGTGAGACGGCAAAGCTTGTCCAAATAGGCTTCTAACATGGTGGAAAGATGTACAAATGGACCCTGGAGTTAAGAGGTAGAGGCAAAAACATAAAAAAAATTAAAAAAAACCACCTGCAGCATGTATTAACTGCCTGTAAACATATATTTTACGATCTGTATATGGAAAGCAGTTGCTCCAAGTCATTACTTACGACTTTGCCGAGGAAAACGGTGCTGCCTGCAGCAAGTGTGCAGGTAAGACCCAGAAACTTAGCGAACATATTAGTGAGAGACAAGTAATGAGGCATTTCAATGCCGGCCAACATGGTTCTCACTTCTGGTATCCCAGAGCCTGAGCAAAAATAATGGCAAATGAACCAGAGGACAGAGTAACAGTCAGAAAAGCTTCACACACAAAAAAGATTGATCTTGGGATAATTAAATAGGGATTCTGAGAAAGACAGGGATCTCTGTGGGATATCAAGGATAGTCAGAGAAGCCGAAATTGAAGCTTTGTTGAATTTTTTGCTTCTGAAGCCTGGTGATATAATGAAGCTTCTCCATCTTTCATTTCGTTGTCTTCCACTGGAAGAGAGGGGTTGTATAATCTTTGTGTTTCCTAGCTGAGTTGTGCAAAGATAATAAAAACAAAACGAAGAAACTGTACTTCATTCTGCCAAGCTGTAACAACATAAACATACACTGACATCTCAGCACCAGCAAAGTCATTTTTACTGGGATCACATGAAGCTCTGACAAATTTTGATAAAATCATGGTGCACCTCCTTCCACCACTCCCTAACATCTTTTTTTTTTTTTTCTTAGTGACATTTCTTAAAGAAAAACTAAATCCCTGAAAGCAGTTTCATAAGAGATGTGGGCAACGCATTGTTCAGAACAAGGCTATTGTAATTGCTTCTGGACAAACCTGTGGAAAAGGGACAGATGTTATGGGAGAAGGTTGATGCGAAAGCACAGAGGCATGCTGGGTACAGTGTCCAGCAGAGGAACTGCAGCAGAACGTGGCCTTCCAGCTTCGCATAAAGCAACTGATGAGCTGTAGATGTAATAAGAGAGCATTTAATCATTTCCATTTTAGGCCACATCAAGATCATGAATGTCCTTAACGGGCGGTTGTTGCAGAAAGTATTGATAAAACTATCTTTAACAAACTGGTAAAATATTAATAAATTTCTGTCTCCTTTTTCGACAAGTACTTCTTAAAAGTAAAAAATACTGAACATATTTTCACAATGATGTTATTTAGGACTATTCAAATAAATACTGATTTGGTTTGACTGATCAAAATAGTATTTAGGTGCACATAAACAGAACTTCAAGGTTCTATTTATATGGTCCTATGTGCTCTGCACTTTCTTCAAAAAGTATTTTTACCCATTGAACATTTTGACATTATGTCCTGTTAGAACCTCAAACATGAATGCGTTTTGTTGGGTTGGTATTCAGTATGCAGTGTTATATGTGAAAGAAGCTCCCCTGGTCAGATGAGATCAAAATTGATTTCTTTGCCTTCCATGTAGCACTTTGTGTGAAAGATAGTCAACACTGCTCTTCTCCCTGAATACATCTTTCCGACTGCGAAACGTGGTGGTGGTGGTAGTATCATGCTGTCAGGATGCGCTTCCTCACCAGGAACAGGGTAACTGGTCAAAGTTGATAGTAAGAAAATAAATATTTTTACAAATCCTGGCAGAAAATCTGTTGGAGGCTGTAAAAGATTTGACACCGGGGGGAGGTTCACCTTCCAGAAGGACCATGGCCCTAAACCTACAGACAGCACAGCAACTAAATTATGTTTTTTAGTTGTAAAAAACATTTTAAAATGTGTTGTTCTCTTGCACCTCACAATTAGTCAGTACTTTGTGTTGACCTGTCAAATAGAACCAACAAAATACCTTGACATTTGCATTTGTAATGTCAAAACATGTGAAAGGGTTTGAATATATTTGCTTGAAACTGTTGTCTTAGATTTAAAAGCACAAAAGCTGAAAATGTGTGTGTACTGTATGTTTGTTTACCTCGCAGCAGCTTTGCTACACTGAGATCCATGAGGAAACTTAGGACGGCTGTCAAAATGCCCAAGGTAGCAAAGCCATACCACTGAATCCCACAGATACTCCCCAAGCGATCTCTCAGCTTTAACAGCAGCTCTTTAAAGACAAACAGTTGTGTGACGTGTGTCAAGTTAAAATGTCTTTAATGTCAGTGTGACACAAAGATTTCAGTTGTATTTAGAAACATTCTTTATAGCTTCCTGATTCGCATTACAAAGCTGTTGCAGAGAGACATCTGGGTAAAGGACAACTCAAGTGCAAACAGAAAATAATAGCTGATAAGACTTTTTTTCCACTTCTTAACAAAAGTACATGCGAAAAGATAAGTGCAAGAGACAAATTATCATTGTAATTGCAAAACTAGAGAAGATGAGATTTATGCAAGGATGCGCACTTGTTAGCAAGGAAAATTGTGAAAAGATTTGTAAAACACGCATGGTTACGTTCTTAAACATTTATATACTTCCGCCTTTCAGAAACATAATGAACCCCTTCTAACGTTCAGTCTAGGTGCAGAAATCACTTATTGACATATCAGAAGATATGATTTCTTATCATTAAAAGCTTGATGCATATTAACTGAGTTGTTCATGAACTTGTCAATAACTAAATCAAAACATTGCAAATAGTTTTCCAGATTATTACTCTTTAAACTAATGATTAGCTTATTTTTCACATCACTAACCTTTGACAATGGCACGGGGCCCCCTGAATGGTTTCCATGAGTCCATCAGAAGTGGGATTATATTATGGGATATTTCTGAGTTTTTTTCCTGTTTCTGGATGTTGTCTTCCTCATCTGTTTCTATCCCAGGTGACTTATTAAAGCTCTTCATTTTTCCTTTAAATATAGTAAAATGGAAGAATCAAAATCTACAACAATAATCTAAATGAGAGTGAAATGAGTTTATAAGGCAGACAGACTTACCTTTTGCTTGCAGGTTCTCAGTCAGTTACATCCGTATAGTTGTAAACAGGAGTGTGCGTGGTGTAAATAGGTTTATACCTGGGTTGTGACTGACCTCTGTTAAGGTATTTGCATAAATGTGACGGAGCAGTCACGGTTGAAAGCATAGCTAATATTTACTCTTTGGAGGAACATTTGAAGGTGACCCTCACGTGTCCAGACTATAAAAACATTGGATGGTTAAGTACTCGCTCAGCACTTCGTTGAATTTTATTGACTGCATCACACTATGATTTTCCATATATAGAATGTTAAAAGGTAACCCCACTCTTTAAGCAAAAGTTAAAGGAAGCAAAAGTGCTGCACTGTTCTAACTTTTTTTTTTTTTTAACACTTTGGCTTAGCTAAATAAATCAACCTATGTAATATTACATGTTGTTATTCATCTGAAGTTATCTTTACATTATAACATAAGCATATCCATATGTTGTATGAGCATGTATGAGTCACCTCGGTGACTGCAGATTCCGGAATCATTACTGAATATCACTTTCACAACTTAATAACCCATTTAATCTTCACAGTGGTTTATGTTTGGCTCTTCTGGATGAAAATCCTATTTCCTTCAGCCAATTTATTACAGCTTGTCAAATTAATTGATTCTCATTCTGCATATGTGTCTTCATTTACAGGCCAAAGGCTTATTTTTTTTCTGTTCTGACACTTAGAAACACCTTGTTGGACTTGAATTATTATCCCCGGCTTGTCCTATGTAAATTATTTCAAATATCTTTTTCAAAGAATAACCCCCAAATAAAACAAAATACATTGAAACATCCATCATAACTCCTGTAATTGTTTGACACTTCATAGGAAATCAAAGCTTAGCCTTAACAACCTGTGGAAGGTCAGTGTAATCATTGTTCACACCCTATGTCTTTCTTTAATGAGCCGTTAGCTAATGTTTATCTTTCTCAGCTATTTCTTCCATGTATTCTTTTAATTAGCACTTGTGTTATTTTTAGAGCCTTGAAATCAGCATGCTGAGAGCATCAGACATGCCAGCTCTCCCACATCCATATATACAAACACAGAGCTCTTTTCAGTGTAAAACTTGTTTCCATGGAAGCAGCACATAGAGACAAAGCACGATAAAGATCACAGTATCACTCAGAAATCCAATTCTGGTTCCAGTTCCACTAAACTAGGTTGTTTAACTGGAACCGTGTGTTAAATTCGATCAACAAAATCCAATAACCTTAATACAACTCGATGATGATAAATAAACTGAACAAAACTACCATGAGTAAATTGTAATAGCATCTGTTACAGATGTCATGACAAATTAAATTAAATCATTTTTAAATAAACATAATTAATTTAAATTAGAGTTTTATTTCTGATCTGGGAAACGTTTACAAAAGAAAGAGATGAAAGTAAAATACAAACTGGATCTGTAATCATTCAAGAGTTTTTTTCTGAGAGCAGAGGAAATCAAATGATTGCAAAAATGTATCGGTGGAGTTTAGCTCTTTATTGCCTTGTAACACAGATCGGTGTCATTTAAAACTTTCCATAAACTCAACTGGAGTCGTGAGTGAAAAGATGGGGCTTTTGGGTCTGCAGCTCCCCTGGTGGTGGCTGGACGACATGAAAACTTTAGACAAGGAGCAATCACATTTTGTCATAAGCATTAACCTTCAATAATTAGTTTTTACCAGCGGTAATCATACAGAGGATTACATTGGTAAGGCTTAGGGTAAGCCAAACATTATTGATAGCCTTTGAAAGTTTAAGTTTAAAGTGATCTTTTTATTTGATCAATTTTGTTCTGCTGACAGAAGGTAATATTTGACTTTTATAAATATCTTTGAATAATTATTGAGGAGAACATAACTAAAGTTGTTACTTTTATCAATATGTAAATAGAAACGGGTCTTTAATCCAAAATGAATTCTCCTTTTACATTATTTTATAGAGAGATGCATAAATCTCTTGAATGAAAAAATCAAAATTGTTAAATGTATTTTTTTTAAACCGGAAGAACCTGAATCTCAATTTGCTGTTTCTGTTTAGTTTTAGCACTTCAACACAGCTAGCTGCTGAAAGAAACTAGAAATAAAAGCCGTTTAAAACTCAAATGAAGCATTACTTCAATATTTTTAGGATTTGTAGTTCTCTTTTGCCTTTATTGCTGGACTTGCCGACCAATTTGGTCGATAACTGTTGTTGGATGAAGATAAAAGGAGTATTCATAGCATATATTGCTTTATTGTTGATGTCTTACCATCATCCTAAATCTCATCATATGAAAAACAAAACATTGTTTACATAGTGAAATATGAAGCTATGTATTGGTTACGGAGGCATATTGCAACCCTGCAAAAACTCAAGCTACAAAGTCTCCATAATCTGCACCAAAAAACAGGGAGCAGGTGGTCAGCCAAGCAACGAATAAACAGCATGATGAAAAGCAGTGGTGCTTAAAACATCCCTAATGTGGTGGAGGAGATAATGTTCAATTGGAGCCCTGTGGGGTTTCAGCTTTTTTTTTCTCTTTGTACTTTTTTCTATTTTCCAAAAAAAAGCAATACACCTCAGTGCAAATCATTGCAATTTAAAGGGAAGATAAATCACATCTGACAGTGTTTGTAAACTCAACCTTGGCTCCTTTTCCTGAGCTACAAAGCCAGAAATCGGGAGTTGGACAGTGAGGGTGACATAAAAGCACAGCGTAGCTTGCAAGGACAAAAGGGTGAATCTAAAACGGCAAAAGGCATTTGTAGTATGTTTGAATGTGAAGCTTAAGAAGTACCCTAGTGCCCCTAATCAAGAATGTAAAATGTCACCACACTGTTGATTTCATGCAACAACGTGCATAGTGTGAGGATTTTTTTTCTGTTTTCATTTGCTTCTCCAACATTGGTTGAATCTTCTTTCTGTTTGTCTGTTTTAGTATATTCCAGTATTTTAGCTCTGTGATAGACTGGCAACCTGTCCAGGATGGACCCCACCTGCAAAAATAGGCCCAATAACTCCATGACCATTCCATTCTTTTAAGGGGGCATAGGAAGTAAAATCGGGAAATGTGAAGGTGTCTTTCTCAATCCTATTCAATTCTACGTTCTCTGTCTGATCTTCAACCCATGGTTGTGTCAGTCTTGTCCGTTCTACTTCTTGATTTTCTTCCTGTGTATCACATCTTTAGATATTTTCTGTATCTGCAGTATCTCTTAGTTTCTTTGTTCATCTGTTAAAAGCTGGTTTTGCCTGTAACCAAAAGCCACCTACTCCCAAGTTGTGTGTATGTGTCCTCTCTTTACCACAAAATGGGACAGCTTTTTACCTCCATAACTTTGCTCAGTCTGGTCAAAATTATTAACAGCCCTACAGTGCTTTGACAATCACCGCTGTGGTCCACAAGCCACTATCGCATTTTAATATTGTATTGTCAGCAGAACAAAAGTATTGCAATTTTATGAAAAATAGTGTTGAAAATTGTTCTCTGATGAGTTTATCTAGCAGGTACGATCGATACTGGGTGCGCCACTATGCATTAAAGTATCTCGAATGAGCCTCCATTTATGTTTTTCCTTAGGTTTCCTTGAAAAGACTTAGGGGACATATTATGCAAATTAGATCTTTTTTTATCCTTTGGCTCTTTGCTGTTCTATCAGCACTCCAAACAAGATTAAAAACCATCCATCCATTTTTTTTTTTGCGAATATATGCTGTCAGAAATATTGTGCTTCTACAAGCCATTTGAAAAAGGGCCTTAATGTGACGTCACAATAAGTGGAATTTGCCCATAGCCTTTTATAACATATAATATAGACCTATTATCACTTGTTTATAAATGTAAGAATGTGAGGAAGAATATTTCTGTTAAACATCTTGCTTTGACAGCTCATCCTGAAGCACAGCCTGTTATCTTGGATAGTTTTATGCCTTTAACTACATTTGAGTTAACTAAATGTATTAGTAAAATGAAGGCCTCATCCCTATGTCCTTATCTAAAAATATTCTATAGAGCATTGGTCCGAGTGTACTCACTATTATTAATGAATCTTTAGTCTCCGATAAGGTTCCAGCTTTCTTCAAAAATGCTGTCATCCATCCTCTTTTGAAAAACGAGAACTTAGACCCTACGGTTCCTAGTAGTTATAGATCAATCTCTAATGCTCTCATTTACTGCCAAGGTTTTAGAAAAGGTAGTGGTGAATCATTTGATTGCTGCCCTTGACAAACATTGTATTCTTGATGATTTTCAGTCTGCTCTTTCGTGGTTTTCATTCAACTGAGACGGCCTTGCTTAGAGTTTCTAATGAAATTTTCATGCAGACTGACAAGGGGAACTATTCAGTTTTACTGATGCTGGACCTTACGTCTGCCTTTGACACAATTGACCATCGAGTTCTGCTTGATGGGCTGAAGTGCTGGGTTGGCGTATCAGGTTCTGCCTTGGACTGGTTTTCTTCTTATTTGTCTAATAGGTCGTCTTGGTAGCTCATACTAAGTTCAGATCTACTCCACAACCGGTCCATTATGGTGTCCCCCAGGGTTCCGTGTTGGGACCACTTTTATTTTCCTTGTATTTGCTTCCTCTTGGATATATTATGTCAACGTTTAAGGAGATTCAATATCAGCTCTATGTTGATGAAATTTAGTTATACATTTCATTTAACCCATCTGAAATGTCCAATATTTGCACTTTATGCAAATGCTTAGACTCCACAAAATGGTGGATGGCAGACAGTTTCTTGCAACGAAATTATCAAAAAACAGAAGTTGTTATTTTTGCCCCTGACAATAAGTGACAGGCATAAAGAAGCTGCTTGGACCCCTTGGCACCAAGTCTTTGGTCAGAAATATTGGCATAAATGTTGATTTTGGATTTACGTTAGTTGCACATGTGAGTTCTTTGGTTCGTTCATGTTTTCATCACTTGCACACAATTGCTAAAATAAGGTAGATTGTTTCATATTCAATCAATCAATCAATCAATCAATCAATCTTTATTTATAAAGCGCTTTTCATACAAATTGCATCTCAAAGTGCTTTACAGATTAAAACCTCACATAAAACCACCTTCCCATCCCTCCCTTAAAGAACTAAAAACATAATATTCTGAGCTTGAAATTGTTATTTATGCTTTTGTTTCATCATGATTGGATTAACGTAATGGTCTGTTTACAGTACTCAATAAAACCTCTCTTGAACAACTGCAAGTTGTTCCAAATGCTGCAGCCAGGCTTCTGACTGAACCCTACAGGCTTTCTCCAGCAACTCCAATCCTGATTAAACTACATTGGCTTCCAGTATTTATTAGGGTGCAATTAAAATCATTTTGCTTACTAGGACAGCTCTTCGTGGACAAGCACCAAATTATATTACAAGGAACTTGCATTTATATGTTCCTAGCAGGTCCCTGAGGTCCTGTGGTCAGGGTCTGTTGCCAGTTCCTACAAAAAGATTGAAAAAAACGGGAGAGGGAGCTTTTTGCTTGGCGGCCCCAAGACTTATGGGACTCCTTACCAATGGACTTGAGATCGGTGGACTCTATTGTTTCTTTTAAGGGCCAGTTGAAGACCTATCTTTTCAGAACAGCCTTTTCTTAACTGTTTTTTGTATATTTTAATGTATTTATGATTCTCTAAAACACCTTGTGATTCTATATCTTGAAAGGTGTTCTTTAAAGATGACTTTACTTGCTTACTTAAAAACCTTTAAAACCTCAGACTACCTTAATATTGTAGAAACATTTGTGTGTCACTCAGTATTCAAGGTGTTATATGTAAGCAAAAGGGGAAAGCATTAACAGGCACACACATATAGATCAGCAGTGGGACAACTTCAGTTGCTAGTGACTGGATCAGAGTCTGTCACTTTTCTTCCTTTCACTTAGTTGCTTTCTCACAAGTTTGATATTTTGTCTCAGAAACAATTGTTAGCAGCATTGCAACTTCATTGGTTTACTTAAAGTGTTGACTTTTATCCATCCATCCATCCATTTTCTGTACCTGTCCATCCTAATGCAGGGCGGGGGGGGGGGGGGGGGGGCTTGTGCCTATCTCCAGCAGTCAAGGGGCGAGAGGCAGGGTACACCCTAGACAGGTCACCAGTCCATCGCAGGTTGACTTTGATCATTTCTCCTAAAAAAATCCCTCTGTTTTCTGTTAAGCCTGATTACAGAATGAACAACCTGGCTTTATTCATACAGTATGTGTTTATTTCCATCCATCCATCCATCCATTTTCCATACCCGTCCATCCTATGTAGGGTTGCGGGGCGGCTGGTGCCTATCTCCAGCAGTCAAGGGGCGAGAGGCAGGGTACACCCTAGACAGGTCACCAGTCCATCGCAGGTTGACTTTGATCATTTCTCCTAAAAAAATCCCTCTGTTTTCTGTTAAGCCTGATTACAGAATGAACAACCTGGCTTTATTCATACAGTATGTGTTTATTTCCGACCCACATAATCCCTATGCCTTAAGGTGGTAATCACACTGTCTGCCTAGATAAGATTATTCTTTTTATTAAAGTTGTGAAAGGTGTAATGATTTCCTGAGCTTGGCAACACAAGCATCTTGCACCTTATGATTTAGAGCTTCCTGGAATCAGGCCAGTTGCTATGATACAATCTTTTCCGGCTTTCCAATTGCTCTTTTTTTCACAAAACAGCAGTTCAAAAGAGTAAAAAACTCACATTTTCAGAGTTTTAAGGATGTTAATATTTATGATTTGAATTCAGTTTGTGTATCAATGGCAATTTAGATTTTGCTAAAGCTAAACATAAATCAGGATAACTGAAAAAGAAATACAGAACCTTTTCTTAGGGTACAACATTAATCCATATTTCCACCTTTTAAAATTGCTGGGTGAAAACATTTCATTTTGTGTTAATTTGCTGATCTGCCCCCGATCAGCTCAGGCCTGGGATGAGTTAACAAGAAATTGGTTAAAGTGACTAATGTGTGATATTAAGGCTATCAAAGAGTGGGTTGAAAACAATGACACACAACCTGGTTTTGTAAACAAGTAATAGTTACTTTTAAGTAAATAATCTATTAATTTTTTATACCTGCTTAACCCCTGCAGGCTCACAATTGATGCCAATCTTCAGAGGTAAAAGAAATGGGATTTCTCACTAAACTAAATCAATTCATCACTTTATCAAGTAAATCTATTCAAATTATATAACAAGAAATTGCACTCGGCCAATCAAATGCCTGCATTCCAATTCATTTAGCCATCTAGAAGGATGTTGATGTTCAAACTGATAATTTGAATGGTCAAGAAGGGGAATTTCAGTCACTCTGAATGTATCATGGTTGTTGGTACCATATGTATTGGTTAGAGTATTTCAGAAACTGTTGATCTACTGGAATTTTCACACACAACCATCTCTCACGTTGACAAAGAATGATCTGGAAAAATCCCCAAAAAACACTCATTTAGACCAAGGAATGAGGAATAACATCTCAGAATGTAAAACATGTCAAAACGTGAAGCAGATGATTCACACCAGCAAAACACTGCATCAGGTCCCACTCCTGACGAACGGGAAACCAAAACTAAAATTCACATAGATTCAGAACAGTGATGAAAAAGGATTGACAGAACCTAGCTGGTCCGATTTGTCATATGAGTATTGTTGCTCACAGCGTGTTCATTCCCTTATGTACAGCCTAGATCTCAGTACAACAAAGCACCTTTGGGATGTGGTAGAACAGGAAACACACATGATGGATGTGCAGTCCACAAGCAGCACAGGAGCACCACAGGGGACTGTACTCTCACCATCCCTTTTCACTCTGTACACCTCAGACTTCCAGTACAAATCAGAAACCTGTCATCTGCAGAAATACTCAGATGACTCTGCAATTGTCGGGTGTATCAGAGATGGACAAGAAGCTGAATACAGAGAGCTGGTGGACCGCTTTGTGACATGGTGTGGAAACAATCGTCTCACCTTGAATGTGAACAAAACAAAGGAGATGATTGTAGATTCCAGAAGAAACAGGGATAAGTCAAACACTGTTTCCATCATGGGAGAAGAAGTGGAGGTGGTTGAGGAGTATAAATACCTCGGAGTTCACCTGGACAACAGACTGGACAGTGAAGCCGTCTACAAGAAGGGACAGAGCAGACTGTTCTTCTTGAGAAAGCTGAGGTCCTTCAAGGTTTGCAGCAACATGCTGCAGATCTTCTACAAGTCTGTTGTGGAGAGTGTAATCTCTTCAGCCGTCATCTGTTGGGGTAGCCGCATCAGAGCCAGAGATTTAAAAAGGCTAAACAACCTGATAAAGAAGGCTGGTTCTGTTCTGGGGACAACTGTGGAAAATCTGGAGATGATCATGCAAAGAAGGATTCTTCATAAAATCAAAAAAAATATGGACAACCCTGAGCATCCTCTTCATGAGACAGTCATACAACAACAGAGCGTCTTCGGTCTGAGGCTTCTTCAGTTTCGCTGCAAAACAGACTGCTACAGGAAATCCTTCCTGCCCACAGCTATCATCATCTACAACTCCTGAAAGAATTAATTATATGAGCTATACCAACACTTAATTTCCCGCTGGGATCAATAAAGTATTTTTGAATTGAATTGAATTTGAAATCTGCAGCAGCTGTGTAATGTTATGTGAATGTGTTGAATGTATGCCACAAAGATTTAAGGACAGCTGTGATGACAAAAGGGAATCTAACCCAATACTAGTAAGGCATACCTAATAAATTGGCTTATGAGTGAATATGACAAGGCCTTACTATGTCTAATAAGCTGTTTACTGAAATTTGGTAGCAAAATGCATATGGTAAAAATACTTTATTAAAATAACCTTTCTATAGTGTCTATATAACCAGTTCTTTGGTCAAAGTGTAAATGTTGATCATAGCTAGCATTAGCTTCAACTAACTACTTAGCAGTAGTGTTATCAGAGTCAGTGATTGTTATGTTAACTATTTTGTTGAAGATGTAGACACTAAGTTTGAATCCAAGTTTGAATAATGTATGAACATCTCAGCTGTTCTGTGCAATGAAAGCTCAAAATAATCAAACAGATTTAGGTGCTTGAACATCGTGCCAGTCAATTAATAAAATGACATAGCTGCTAGTCACTGATTTGGAGCTATAAAGAAGAAACTCTGAATGTAAGGAACCACACTGGCAGACAGGCGGAAGTGACAGATTCTTTGTTTCATTACTTCACTGTTTTCATCATACGGCTGAAAATCAGCAAACAGAAGCGATGTCATGTTATTGCTGAATATGATATTCAAACACCTAAACCTCACATAAACATATTTGTTTGGCAATTTTATGTTTGTGTTACACCAAACACACCAATAGTTGCATTGACTCCTATTCAAACTCTATGATCTAATTTCCTCCAAAAGTGGGCGGAGCTGTTTTGCAATGAAATGAAATATCAAGTGGATTTGAATCCATGCGTAATGGAGTTCAAAATGATGGTCACTGAAGAATGATAAGGCTTCTTCTACTCTCTGATCTGCCAACAAACTGGGTCACAAATATTCATTAAACATTTGGTTGAAAAAAATCCTTCAACTTCTATCCCAACAACATAAACCTAGTTTTTAGGTTAAAGAAAGAACCAGCAAATTTTAGAGTGAGCATTCTCTCTGGAAAGCTTTTCCACCTTTCTCACCCTTCACTCTTTCCACTGGGCTTGATAATCCCCCATCAAAGCAACATTTGTCAGCCTGTCATTTTTCGCCCAGCTTTTGAAGCCTCCCCATTAGCGATCATCTTCTGCTTCACTGGGAAAGCAGCCTGGTCACAGGCTTGTTAATGTACTGTAAATACCCCGAGGTTGTTTGGATTTTGACTCCTGTTGAGTAATGTTTATGATTCATGCATGGGATTGCCTTTTTGAAGCAATCACGGAAGTTTTTGCATTTGCATTTAAAAAATAACCAAAATAACAGTAAGTGTTCTGTATAAATGTGGGTAGCATAACTGATATGAGTGAGAAAAAAATATTTCACTTATAAATTCCTATTTTTTTGTCCTCCTGAAGGCTTTAGTTTTAATTAATGATAGCTTACATTAGAGGGACACAGCAGTAAAGCCACAGAAAAACAACAATATTGTTGTTGTTAGGAAACCGAGGGGGCCCTGCATGCTCCCTAGATGGGAGGAGGTGAGTTGCTAGGCTGGATTTAGACCCTTAGCAGGGGGCTCTGTGCTCTATGGTGATAAGGCTGAAATCAAATAATACTTGGTTGAGTGATCTGTAATGTCTGGTAACCTTACAGGCATCTTTAATAAAGAGGTCTCCATTTGGCAGCAGACACCTAGGGGATTTTTAAAGACTATAATGACAGATGTTAATGACTGGTACAAATCAGTAGCAAATCAGTGGATGTGTTTGCGTTTCTTAAATTCTATGCTACGTACTGCATGAAACTTCAAAGCTCGACTCAAATACACAACATCAGAAAGCCCATAAATGGATTTAAATGGATTAGCTGTCAGCGGCACTAACTAGGAAAAAAAGAGAGCAGCCAGCATTTTCTAATCATGACCGGCTGCACACCTCATGCAGATATTAATAGCCACCAAGTAATGTCACCACTAAGTCCCCTGTTCCTGCCTATAGGCTTTGTTTTCAATCACATTCTTTCCATCTTTGTTTTGCTCTTAACTTATCTGCAAAGATATGAGACAGGGCTTTTTTTACGTTCCCATTTAAAGAGACAGCGTAAACAGTATTTTTCCAGCAGATCAAAAGCTAGCCTTTGTAGTAAAAACAGTCAGCCTTACATTAGATGTAGTTTCTCACATTATGGTCAGTTTTTCTATGTTAGGCTTTTACCTAATGTAAAATAAACGGTTTATGTAAACTAAGATTTGATTGTCTTGAAAAAATGTTGAAAAGTTCAGATGATGATGATGTCATTGCTTTATACATTTTTGATGAATTCACAACATTTAAGGTAAACTGAGTGCACTTGTAGATGTATTTTAGGACAACTTCTTAAAAATGTTGCTTCCTTGTGTGACATTATGTAAACATTAAATGGAATCAACAAGGAATCAGTAAGAAGATAATTGTAGACCTCCACAAGTCCTATTGATCCTTGGGTAAAACTTCAAGACACCTGAAAGTTCTACCTTCATCTGCTTAAGTAATTTATATGCAAGCATGGACACAGTTTGAATGACCAGCCATTATTCTCTGTGTCCCAGAAATTAACACGTTTTTGCTGTGAAATGTGTGAATTAACACCCAGAACAAAAGCAAAAAACCTTGTAGAGATGCTGGTTGAAGCTGGTAAGAGTGTCATCATTCACAATGAAAGAGAGGAGGAAGGCGTTACTACAAAAGAAGCATCAAAAGCAAGATCATAGCCTTCAAATGCTCACAGGAACAAAGACCTTCATTTTTGGAGACATCTGCAGTCTGATAAAACTAAGTTTGAAGTGTTTGTCCATAATGACCATTGCTACATCTAGAAGAAAAAGAATGGAGCTTACAATCATGAGACCATCATCCCAACTGTTGAGAACGGTTGTATAGGTTGTAGAGGGTGTACTCCACCAAGCAGGAGCAGGTGTACTTTACCAAATGGATGGCATCATGGGGGAAATCCATCATGCATTCATTTGCACTTGTAAATATGGATCTTACCAATAGACAATGGCTACAACTCAAACCTGACTCCTTTACACCAGTTCTCTCTGGAGAAATGGGACAAGAATCCACCAAACTATTGTGAGAAGATGGAGAAAAATCGCTAAAACAGTTGATCCAAGTCAAACAGTATGAAGACAATTTTAGCAAATACTAAGGAAATGCAGGCAAAATTCTTAATTAGAAGAACATTTTAATAATTCTTCCATCTGGTATAGAGCTTGATTGTTTCAGAAGACATGTTGAAACCTGTTACCATAGTGTTTATCTTTATAGTGTTTATTAATACAAGCTGCTGCCCTCCATATTTTTGCCTCTTATAATCTCATCTACCCAGATACACACATAGGAGAATAAGGAGCTTGTTGTTTCTTCTGTACACTTTCTAAAAGTAAGTAAGCTTGTCGTCTCTTCTTATTACTGAAGTTGTATAGAGTTTGTATCAGACTAGACCTTGCAGTAATAATAGATGAAAATCTCTCTTTTAAATCTCAGATTAGAATCAAGCAACCTGGAGAAACTTCAACTAAGGCTTTTATTTTTGGGAAAAGATCTATGGTTCTTATAATGGCAGAAAATATCCTGTTACTCCCACTTTCCTACAGGTCCTTGGCTACGGTGATTTCTTTTACATGATTTACATGTGCCACGTTGGCGAGCGCCTGGTGGACAGGCTTTCAGCCAGGCTGGGCTCAGACCGTAGAGCTGACATGGGCCCCCCTTCCCAAGGGCTCACCATCTATTGGAGGGACCACAGGGGTCGGGTGCAATTTGAAATGGGCGGTGGCCAAAGGCGGGAACCTAGGTCCGATCCTTGGCAACAGAAGCTGACTATCGGGACATAGAATGTCACCTCTCTCGTGGGGAAGGAGCCGGAGCAGGTGTGCGAGGCTGAGCAGTTCCGACTGGACATCGTCGGACTCACCTCGACGCACGGCTCCACCTCTGGAACCAGTCTCCTCGAGAGGGGTTGGACTCTCTTCCCCTCTGTAGTTGCCACTCTGGCGCGGAGCAGGGGTGGACATACTTTTTGCCCCCAATCTTGATGCCTGTATGTTGGGGTTCACCCCGGTGAATGAGAGTGTAGCCTCCCTCCGCGCAAACTACAGTCAAGACCTTTTGCGTCAAAAGGCAGATCAGATTACCCACCCTTTTTGGAGTCCTTGTAGGGGGTGCTGGAGAGTGCTCCTCCCAGGGACTCCCTTGTTCTGCTGGGGGACTTCAACACTCCCAAAGAGACCTGGAGGGGTGTGTTTGGGAGGAATGCTCCCCGATCTGAACCCAAGTGGTGTTTTGTTATGGGATTTCTTTGCTTGGAATGGATTGTCTATAACTAACACCATGTTCAAGCATAAGGGTGTCCATATGTGCACTTGGCACCAGGACACCGTAGGCCGCAGCCCGATGATCAACTTTGTTGTTGTTTCATCTGATCTGCGGCCGCATGTTTTGGACACTCAGATGAAGAGAGGGGCAGAGCTGTCCACTGACCACTACCTGGTGGTGAGTTGGCTCCAATGGTGGGGGAGGATGCCGGACAGACCTGGCAGGCCCAGACGTGTTGTGAGGGTCTGCTGGGAACATCTGGCCGCATCTCCTGTCAGAAGGAGCTTCAACTCTCACCTCTGGCAGTTTGAACACGTCTCGGGGGAGGCGTGGAACATGGAGCCTGAGTTTGCAATGTTCTGTGCCTCTATTGTTGAGGCGGCTGACCGGAGCTGTGGCCTTAAGGTGGTTGATGCCCGTTGCGCCGGCAACCCTCAAACCCGCTGGTGGACACCGGTGGTAACGGATGGCGTCAAGCTGAAGAAGGAGTCCTATCGGGTCTTTTTGGCTCGTGGGACCCCGGAAGCTGCTGATAGGTAAAGGCAGGCCAAGCATAATGTGGCTCGGATGGTCACTGAGTCAAATACTTGGGCGTGGGAGGAGTTCAGTGAGGCCATGGAGAAAGACCTCTGCATGAATTTGAGGCGATTCTGGTCCACCATCCGGCGTCTCAGGAGGGGGAAGCGGTGCCAGGAGGGGGAAGCGGTGCATCACCAACACTGTATACAGTGGGGATGGTGTGCTGCTAACCTTGAATAGGGACGTCCTCAGTCGGTGGAGGGAATACTTCCAAGACCTCCTCAGTCCCACTGGCACGCCTTCCAATCTGGAAGCGGAGTCTGAGGACTTTGGGTCGAGCTCTCCAATTTCTGGTGCTGAGGTCGCCAAGGTGGTAAAAAAGCTCCTCGGTGGCAAGGCACAGGGGGTGGATGAGATTCCCTGAGAGTTAAGGCTCTGGATTTGTGGGACTGTGTTGGTTAACATGGCTTTGCAATAATGTGTGGACATCGGGGGCAGTTCCCTTGGATTGAATGAAATAAATATCTAAAAATGACTCTACTTAAAGACGATTCTTTTTTTTTTTTTTTTGCTTGTTTGTTTGTTAGTAAGAAACGATTCACCCATGTATAGCATCTTTAATATTGTGTTTATCACATACAAGAAAAAAATTAATAATCAGGTGATTAACAAGTGTTCAAGAGATGAAATAAGCCCTCACGACTTAGATCTCATTACCCTGTAAAAACACTGGACTGTAAGTCATTTGATGGCAGAGCAGTCTTGGATACAATTTCAGGTCAAAGATGTTGGACTGAATTTTAAGAAAGCTGAAGATTCAGACAGAAGGAGTGATGGAGTGCAGTGAGAGTTAGAGAGTGCACGGAGAAGCTATTTTAGGGATGATGTGCCTGGAATGACAACTGTTGTGCCCATCACCCCCCACTCTGCTCATTCCCTACCTCTCTCTACCAAATCCTAGTCTCTCTCTCTCCCTCTCTTAACCTCAGGCCCTTCATCACGCAAAACTTTTCCAACCACAGACTCTGCTCTTCATCCCTCTGTGTGTCTCATGATAAAAATAGAACACTATTAGCCTTTTCCAAATGAGCTGTGACACATGTGCCACCTCCCCAACATGCATGAGGCTGACCAGTATATAAAGTACAGGAGTACTGGGCTGTAGGAGAGCTGGACAATCAGTCTTAAAGAAAAAGAAAAAATGAAATAGACATAAAAGGAGAGAATTTAAAAAGAGTTGTGTGATTTATTTTAAATATCTAAGCCTCTCAGAGCTGCTCCCGGAAGAATCCTTTCTCTCCTCCTCCTTGTTTATTCCTTCTACTCTCCTCCTCTGCCTTATCCAGTACTTGCGACCATCCATGAGTGTGACCAACTCCTCTGCCTATCGATCGGAGCGCAGTTTCCACCAGACTTCATCCTCAACCTCGTCCTCTTGTAACCCATACATGGAGAAGAGCCGGGGGCTGTTCACCGAGGACTTTGGCTCCTTCATGAGGCCTGGGAGCGACGCGTTGGGATTTTCCAGTAAGTTGGGAGGGAACTTTATGCCCTTGGAGCTCACTTTGTAGACAAGAAAATGTTATGAAGAAATACCAAAAGTGCAGCTATAATTGTGAAAGTGATTTATGTTATTTTCCAAAAAAGCAGGTTAAATACAGTGCGATGTTTTCTTTACATTGTGTTGATAGAATATGTTATAGGTGGCAGAGGCAAAAATGAGTTTGATGTGAGTGAACAAAAGCGGTCATATGAGAGACAATAGAAAAGCTGCAGCGAAGATAAAACAGATGCGACTGAGCACACAGTGTTTTAATTAGAAGCCTATTTTCATTCCAGGTTTTTTTCAGCACTTCTATGACTGAAATACAAAGTAAGGTCATGAGGCATTTCACTTTAAAGTGTGTGGTTTGTTTTTGGGCTCAGTAATGTCTCCAGGTGGTGTGAACTAGTTGGGTTTTGATACACAAACAAGATACAAGTGTTAAAATCTGACATGGAAACTTTATAATAAACTCTCGGGCAGGTGTCCTCTATAGGTCCAAGGTCACAGTAGGATTGTTTGAAACCCTAGACCTGTGGTATCATACAGGATGAGAACACTCCACATAATGGCACACAGTGTCATGTAGAAGTATTTACACGCCTTGAACTTGAAAGCTTGAACGGTTTGCTGTGATAGACCAATACTAAGTAGATTATAAAAGTGAATTGGAAAGCAAATGTTTTCAGTTTTTTTACCAATAAAAATCTGAAAAGTGAGGCTTACAGTTGAAACCAGATATTTAAATACACTTCAGAAAAAAAAATTGTTTACTGTCAAATCAAAGTAAACTTTTTGTTTTGTTTTGGATCAATAAATATTAACATAATTTTTTGTTGTTATGAAATGTCAAAATAAAGAGAATTGTTATGTATTTTTTATTACTTTCATCAAAGTCAGAAGTATACATACACTAAGTTTCAACAGTACATAGACACATTCTCCAACCTTTCATTGCATCCTCCTAAATAAAACCTAGTGCAACCTTTTGCCTTGAAAAGTCATAATGAAATGAATGTACAAAAAACTTAATGAAGAGAAAGAAACACAGCAAACAGGTCAGTGATAAAGTTGTGTGGAGGTTTAATGCAGGGTTAGGTTTTTAATTAACATCCTGCGACACTTGAAAAGGGACAGACTATGACAGAACTGCAAGCCTTCCAAAAACAGGCCTGTTCACCTTAACCCACATGCCTGGCAAGGAAAACATTAACAGATCAAGTAGGAGAATCTGACAACAAATAGAAGAGTAGTTGTGCACTCCACAAATTTGGTCTTTACAGAAAAGAGGCAAGAAAAAACATATAAAAAGTAATGTTTGAAGTTCCCCACAATCCATGTAGAAGACCTAGCAAATATGTGGAAGAAGGTGTTTTGGTCAGATGAGACTAAAATAATACGTTTTTTTCCCCCTCTACATGTGAAGCACTACTTGTTGAGAAAAGCTAACACTGTATATCACCTTGGGCGTACCATGTCCAAGGTGAAATGTGGTGGCAGCAGCATCATGCTGTTGGGATGTATTTTTTCAGCATAGACAGGGAAGATTCTTAACACTTGATGGGAGGCTGAATAGAGCCAAATCCAGCACAATGCTGAAGGAAAACCTGTCAGAGGCTGGAAATTACTTGAGACTGGGGTGGAAGTATACCTTCCATCAGGACATATACCCAAAATATACAGCCAGAGCAGCATTAAAATTGTTTTGAATAAAGAACCTTCACATGTTAGAATGGCCTAGTCAAAGCTCTGACCCAAATCCAGTTGAGAATTTGTTGGCCTCCATTGATGCTCTCTGTATAATCTGACTGTGTTTAAGATATTTTGCAAACGAAAGGAGAACAGGCATTAATTACAACGCAAGGCTGGTAGAAATATCCCCCTAAGTACTTGCCATGGTAACTACGATAAAGTGGGATGGTGGCTGAATACAAAAGCACATCATGCTTTTCAGATTTTAATTAGCATAAATATTAAGAAAACAACCATGTATAATTGTATTTTCATTTAGTAAATATGCCCTACTTTATGTTGGTCTGTTACATACAATCCCAATAAAATACATGAACCTTTGTAGTAATATTTGCAAGACACTGTACGTGTCTGAAAGCAGGAATTCTGGACAGACTCCCGACTGTGTGACTTCACACGCTGAGTATCTGAGATGACGCCTGCATAAGGAATGAGCAAATGGTTGCTGGGTGATCAGTGTCTACACATACATACACATACACACACACACACACACACACACACACACACACACACACACACACACACACACACACACACACACACACACACACACACACACACACACACACATGCATGCCTCTCTATACTTGTGTGGACATTGTATTGCCTTCCATTGATTTTACTATGCCTAACCCAAACACTTTCCGTAACCCTAACGAAAATGTAATTCAGACTATACCTCTTAACCTAACTAGAAGAGGTCAGTCACTTGTAATTGTGTGGCAAAATGTCCACACAACAACAAGCGACTGAGCTCTACACTATGCTGGTGGGCTGTCAAAGGTTGGACTGCACAACTATATAAATACATGCTCACACACACGCACACACACAGAGTTGGAATGATGTCACACACTGAAACCATAATGTGTAGTCAGAGTACACACTCTGACACTGGGACATGAGACTTAGAGCCATGTCACACACAGTACAGTACTTTAGTGAACCCAGAAACAAACTGGACATGCTAGACATGAAACATATCCAACCATTCTTCTCTACATTAACAAACCTGTTTTCAGTGTTTCAGTGGATCAGTTGATTTTATTATGCTACACACCACACCACATATGGTGACAAATCCGGAAATCTGTATCTGAAATTCCTTTCAACTCTACAGATTTATTTTTGCTCCTAGGCACTTTTTAAAAATTTTTATAGATCTGGCTTGAAGCTTCTTTTAGACAGACAAAAGCAGTGCGCGTGCGGGCAAAAGCCAATACCACTCTGACTGATCAATATTGCAAAGATGAGCCATTGTTGCACACTGGCATGGTGTCTGTAAGGGAAAGACATAGAATGGGGGGTCGAAGTAAATGAGCCACTGAGCAGGCAGCCTGTAGCCTAATCTATGTTCGACTGAACTTCCCAGCAGCTCTTCTATCACTTAGCTTATTGACAACCAGCTTGCTAGAAAGATCACACTCGGTGGGAGTTTTTTATATTGCCCATATGGGCAGTTACCCAGGGTAACATTAAAAAGGGGGTTGCACAAACATCTGATGAAAATATAAATCTCAAAAAAGGCACTTTCTGCTTGCTGGTGAGGATGTTGAGACTATATTATATGCTTTGTGCAGGACTGGAATGCATTTTATATTTATTGTTTTACATTTTAAGAATCCTCTCACATGCTTCTTGCAATAATTTGCTGGAATTTTCTTCCTGAAAGATGGAAATTAGTCAGGCACACACTCTTTTTTTTAAGCTCTTTTAGGACAGAAATCAGGGCTTTCTGATGGCCGCTCCAAAACACTGACTTTGTTTTCCTTGAGCCCTTTTTTACTTAATCTGGCCCCATATTCCGGATCATTATCAATTTGGACGACCCATTTGTGCTCCAACTGTAACTTCCAGGTCCTTGTGTTGAGATGTTCCAGAGAGTGTTTTTTCCTCATGATCCCATCTAGTATTTGAAGTGCAGCACTCCCTGCTGTGGCAAACCATCCCCACAACATGATGCTACCATTCACGTACTAGACAATTTGGATTATATTTTCATATTCTTTTATTACGCTTCACTCCTTTTCCTCCATATGTAAAAATGGTCATCAGACCACATGACATGCTTGTAAATGATAAAGCCTTTGTCTTTTTGTGCATTTTCCAAAACAGTAATTAATCAAAAGGGTTATTCCTCGCTAAACATTAAAAACATCAAACTCTCCTAAAGTGACAGTAACTTGGAAAAGAACCAAATGCATCAGTATGGAGAGAAATAAAATGTGCAAAAAAAAAACAACTTAATGGGGGAAGAGTTCCCCACAACCCATCTGACTTGTGAAGATCCACTAATCTGTCCTTCGGATCTTGCCTTACATCTTTACATTTTTCCATTAAGTCATACAACAAAGAAATGTGTTTAAGGTGTTCTGAATTAACCAATCAGAGGCTGACAAACTATGATATCATCATCTGGGATTTTTTAGATAATGTAAAGTCAGATTTTGACAACCGTTTTCGATTGTTTAAAAAAAATAAATTAGGAAATAAGAATGGTTTTGGTCTTTCTAACTAACCCAGCTCTGTAGGTTTTCGTCTTTCTCTCTGACCCAGAACAGGAAAAATTTAGTGAGAAAAAAATGTTGTGTATTTTTATACGTGTGTCCATCCGTTTTCGATAACCACTTATCCTTGCAGGGTCACATGGGAGCTGGTGCTTATCTCCAGAGGTCATTGGGTGAGAGGCGGGGTACACCCTGGACAGGTCTCTAGTCCATCCCAGGGGAAACACAGAGACACAAAGAACTAGTCATGCACGCACACACTCATGCCTGAGGGCAATTCAGAATATACAATGAACCTAACAGTCATGTTTTAGGAGCCCAAGCATGCACATGGAAAACATTACCAATTGGTTAAACGAAAGTATATATTCTTTTAAGTTTAGGGTTTATAGGATTTTTAAACTGTAGTTTTTCATTAGCTATTGCATGAGGCTACATTACTGAATAAATATGGAAAAGTTGTAATGGGGGGGGGGGGGGGGGTTCTTCATGAATCATTTTTATTTATTGTATTTTGCCTCAGAGGAGCTTACTTTTTAATCATCTTTTAAAGTATTAATCAATTATTAATTTGGCGTTCTGTGGGCGCTTTTAAGTTTTTTCATGTTAAAAATGTGTTTTCCTTTTCACTCCACTTTAACTCCAATACTGGACTATTACTTTTTTTTCTTTTTTTGTTGTTTGTTTAGTTCGCTCTCACTTAGCAATTATTTCGACATAAAATGGCTTCTCTATTATAGTGATGAACTAACGCTTTGACAGCAACACACATTTTGGCAAGGAACTAATTTTAAACCGGATATTTAATATCCGCTTTCCTTTACAAAGACAGAATTTGTCCAATTTTACCAAAAGGGGGAATCCCAAAGAACTGCTAGTTAAAAACTTGCCATACAATAAGGATAGTTACTGAAGGATAGTTAATTGGCATGTGATTTCCAGTATGTTAAAGATATGACTCCCAGATACTGATAGGATCCAGTGGAACCTTTTCTGCTGGCTTGTCTGCTTGTCTGCTTTTCTCACATTTGGTGGGTTTTTTTTTTTTAGACAAATTAAAAATGGTTCTTTTCTATGGTTTCTGATGAGAGTGAATTTAGCTTATAAGACGGGAAGTTTCAGATAATCCCTGTAGTGTTCTATATCAGTGATTGTAGTGACAGCTCTGTAGCATCAACAAACAAAACTACAAAGTGCTTAAATTATTTACCTTTGAGTCATGTATTTGATCTTTTTTACATTATTATGGGCATTGAAAGAATAATGTCCCTTGATTTGATTTTTTTCTTATGATCTCATGCACTCTTAAAGAATTGCCAGGGCCTTTAGAGGCCCAGTGCATTACAGTTTCTCCCACCCTACTTAATAGTGGAAAAGAGGCACCTTCCCTCATATTCATTACTAATTTTATGCCAAGCCCACCTGGAGTGTTTGGAGTGGAAAAGCACAATAGGGTTTCACATGACAAAGTACACAGTTCCAGGAGACTGTAGCCAACTAAGGAGTTTTATGTTTGTAACAGGCGGGCAAAAAAGGCTTTTTCCTGGTATACTCTCCAGACAACAAGATGGCATGTAGATGGTGTCTAATGGTTTCTATGGAGATACTTTGCTGCAGTGAGATATGGAGACTTTTATTTTTCTTCCCTCATCATCCTTCACAGTGTGTGGTTACAATATAAATATGGGTTCCTGATCAAGCAGAGTGGCCAGGAGCAAAAAGGGTCTATACTGCATGGTAATAGAAAGCCATTACTCTGTGTAAGTATTATTATTAGTGGTGCCAATAATTATGCCATTGCTGATTTTGTTAAAAACAATTATTTCTTTCACAAGGGTGCCAATACGTGACAGCATGTTTAACTGTGCTTCCTTTCAACCAAACATATTGTAAGCTCTGTATCTGGTGGTTTCAGGTGGAGCTGGAAATATCAAAACTCTTGATGATTCGTACCAGTTTACAGTCGACGTGCAGGACTTTTCTCCGGAGGATGTGATTGTAACAACATCCAACAATCAGATAGAAGTCCGTGCAGAAAAGGTGAACAGTGCGTTGGAACTTTAACTTGAGAAGCAGAAGAACCCCAAACTACACCATATGTCGTCTGTAACATCCTTTTTCTTTCTACAGTTGGCCCAGGATGGTTCAGTCATGAACACTTTCACCCACAAGTGCCAACTTCCAGAAGATGTGGACCCCACCTCGGTGACATCATCCCTGGGTCCCGAGGGCACTCTGACAGTCCGGGCGCGCAGACAGCAGGCCAAGCATGAGCTCGCACAGACCTTTCGCACCGAGATCAAAATCTAGAGACAATTCGACATCCTCAGCACCAACCCACCATGTTTTTGTGTTTTTAGAGCTAATGTCTTTACTGTTGTCCTTATTGTTATTATTCCACTTTATCCACTTCTCTAATTAAGCTACATCAAAGTCCTGTTATGGATGAGGATATGATTTGTTATACATAGACACAAAAAAGTCAAATGACCTGTTCAGACATAAAGATTGAAATGCCAGAAGCAGGTACATGAACTCACAGACACCAAGAGAATAATTATTATGCAACCTCACTCACACATACTTTTAACACTTTATACCCCTGTGACACAATTACATATATCTGCCTTTTGTTTCAGTTGTGTCTGAAGAAGGGGTGGGAACCTCTGGGTACATCCCGATACGATACAATTTGCTATACAAGGCTCACGATAATGATTATCTCACAATATGACGATACAGCGATTATCGATATATATATTGGTCTGGAAATAGATCTGCGATAATCTACTCTGAAGACATGATTTCATGGAAAATGGATATTGTAGCAGACACAACTTTATCACCAGCTAAGCCAGGATGCCATGGATCCTTTGGACATGTCCAAACATTGCGCTACAAGAGAGGCACAGTTTTCACACACCATATAAAACCCACATACACAGCACAGCTACAGAACTGACATCCACCTCACACACCACAGCATGCCGAATGATTGACGCTAAAAGTGAAACTGATGTCATGACCTAGTTTTTGATCAATTAGGCAACAACTTGGAGGTACTCATGGGACATTGAAATCACATACCCAGATGGTTAGGTGATCCTTAAATAAGAACAACAACAAAAATCCAAATGGTGACTCACTAACAATAATAACATACCCCATCATCACACTAAAGAGCACTGTGAATAACACAACCTTAATCCCAATACAGATTTCCTATTCAGAATTGATGCACTTTAAAACTGAAACACATACTTCAAAGATGACAGGACTTGATGTTTGACAAAATACTATTCAAATCTCATGCTTTGACCCATGAAACACTTCTTTTAGTACACCAGCATACATTGCAAGGTAGGAAAAACTGTAAAAAACAGCTTAGCTCAGGTTCCTCTTCAAGTTTAAAAATCAGTCGCTCATTTCATACAGTGCCAATACTGATAATTAATGTATACTAATTTATTGTATATTTTATTCTGTGACTAAGCTTACATTAAACGTGAATGCTAACAAATATCATCGTCTGTGAGACTTTTTTTACAGAATATATCACCAAGGAATAATTAATAATAGTTAAGTCAATACTTAATATTAATTAACTAATTAGGCTTTTTTGTAAGAGTAAAGTGTAGAAGATGAAAATAAACTTACTGCATTTTATTTCATCGTCTCTCTGTGAAAAATAAGGAACAACAAGCAGCATTATTGTATATTGTGGCCCTCGTTTACCATTTCAGGACAAATTTGTGAATTTCTCATTTCAATTGAGTAATTTAAAATATGTAGGCTCTCAATTTGGGTAGAGTCAAAGTTGATTATTGATACCACATTATCCACTTTATCTATCCTTTTATTACAGTGTAATTACAGTTTAGGTCCCGCTGGTTGGAACCTTTCCCAGTTCACTTGGAGAGAAACAGAACTGGTCAAATCTGTCCATTTTGATAGAGAATCTTTGGCTGTGGGAGTGAACTGAATCACCTTGATTAAGAATGTCTGTCTCACTGTACCTTTGAAAAAAAAAAAAAAATCCAGGTAGAAATGTTCAAACATGTGAATTGTTAGTGACCACCACAAGGACACAACAAAACATACATTTAACATTTATTTACAAAATCTGAATCTGTGTTATGATTCAATAACTGCTCAGTGAATGTAAGGGGCTTCTATTCTGCTTTTGTGAAATTTTTAATATGTAGTCATTTTGTGAGGAACATTAAAGAAACTATTCAAGGTGAAAGTGTTACGGTATTTGTTGTACAGTACCCTCCGAACTTATTTCCACCCACATTGAATATGTGTAAAACTTTTATAATACGATATATGTTTTATTGCAGAAGCATAACCTAACTCAAAATCATTTGGAAAAAATACAGCCACTTATTGAAGTACATTCATTTGATTTGAAAGAAAATCCCACACAAATAGCTTGCATTTACACTACCGTTCAAAAGTTTGGGGTCACATTGAAATGTCCTTATTTTTGAAGGAATAGCACTGTACTTTTCAACGAAGATAACTTTAAACTAGTCTTAACTTTAAAGAAATACACTCTATACATTGCTAATGTGGTAAATGACTATTCTAGCTGCAAATGTCTGGTTTTTGGTGCAATATCTACATAGGTGTATAGAGGCCCATTTCCAGCAACTATCACTCCAGTGTTCTAATGGTACAATGTGTTTGCTCATTGGCTCAGAAGGCTAATTGATGATTAGAAAACCCTTGTGCAATCATGTTCACACATCTGAAAACAGTTTAGCTCGGTACAGAAGCTACAAAACTGACCTTCCTTTGAGCAGATTGAGTTTCTGGAGCATCACATTTGTGGGGTCAATTAAACGCTCAAAATGGCCAGAAAAAGAGAACTTTCATCTGAAACTCGACAGTCTATTCTTGTTCTTAGAAATGAAGGCTATTCCATGCGAGAAATTGCTAAGAAATTGAAGATTTCCTATAACGGTGTGTACTACTCCCTTCAGAGGACAGCACAAACAGGCTCTAACCAGAGTAGAAAAAGAAGTGGGAGGCCGCGTTGCACAACTGAGCAAGAAGATAAGTACATTAGAGTCTCTAGTTTGAGAAACAGACGCCTCACAGGTCCCCAACTGGCATCTTCATTAAATAGTACCCGCAAAAGACCAGTGTCAACATCTACAGTGAAGAGGCGGCTGCGGGATTCTGGGCTTCAGGGCAGAGTGGCAAAGAAAAAGCCATATCTGAGACTGGCCAATAAAAGAAAAAGATTAAGATGGGCAAAAGAACACAGACATTGGACAGAGGAAGACTGGAAAAAAGTGTTGTGGACGGATGAATCCAAGTTTGAGGTGTTTGGATCAAAAAGAAGAACGTTTGTGAGACGCAGAACAACTGAAAAGATGCTGGAAGAATGCCTGACGCCATCTGTTAAGCATGGTGGAGGTAATGTGATGGTCTGGGGTTGCTTTGGTGCTGGTAAGGTGGGAGATTTGTACAGGGTAAAAGGGATTCTGAATAAGGAAGGCTATCACTCCATTTTGCAATGCCATGCCATACCCAGTGGACAGCGCTTGATTGGAGCCAATTTCATCCTACAACAGGACAATGACCCAAAACACACCTCCAAATTGTGCAAGAACTATTTAGAGAAGAAGCAGGCAGCTGGTATTCTATCGGTAATGGAGTGGCCAGCGCAGTCACCAGATTTGAACCCCATTGAGCTGTTGTGGGAGCAGCTTGACCGTATGGTACGCAAGAAGTGCCCATCCAACCAATCCAAATTGTGGGAGCTGCTTCTAGAAGCGTGGGGTGCAATTTCTCCAGATTACCTCAACAAATTAACAGCTAGAATGCCAAAGGTCTGCAATGCTGTAATTGCTGCAAATGGAGGATTCTTTGACGAAAGCAAAGTTTGATGTAAAAAAAAATCTTATTTCAAATACAAATCATTATTTCTAACCTTGTCAATGTCTTGACTCTATTTTCTATTCATTTCACAACGTATGGTGGTGAATAAGTGTGACTTTTCATGGAAAACACAAAATTGTTTGGGTGACCCCAAACTTTTGAACGGTAGTGTATATAGCGCTCTTCAAGACCCTCAAAGCACTATACAACTCCATTATTCATTCACTCTCACATTCACACACTGGTGGAAGCCAGCTACGATTGTAACCACAGCTGCCCTGGGGCAGCCTGACAGAAGCTAGGCTGCCATATCGCGCCATTGGCCCCTCTGGCCAACACCAGTAGGCACGTAGGTGAAGTGTCTTGCCCAAGGATACAACGACATGTAGCAGAAGCAAGAATCAAACCCATGATTTCTGGGTTGACAGCTCTACCACTTAACTACAGCCGCTACAGTAGAAAAATAGTGATTTCTCTAAATGTGTCCAAATAGTTATTAACACAACTGTACCACATTTACTGAAACCACAAACAATTCAACGCACTGTAACTTTAATGTATATTCTTTTGTGTGTCTATTGTCATGAAACCATAAGTTAGAAATTTATTAATTTCTTTTGCTCTGAGGTACAAGTATTATGAGCCACAAAGTTCAATTTCTCTTATCCAGTCTTAAAAATAGGCAAGACCAGAGAACACGGCATTCAAGTAACCCAAAAGTGTGTTGAGCTTCATAAGTCAGGAAATGGCCACTAGAAAAGTAGTTGCTTCTCTAAATGTGTCTATGTCTACAATCAGAGCAATAAATAAATAAGTGGAACTGTAAAGGAAATGGCTCAAAAAAGACCACCAAGCACAGTGAGGAAAAAGGAAAGGGAGCTAGATGTTTCTTCAGTGTCTTCAGAGTGAAAATATGCAACAGGAATAAAAGATTATTACATTTTATGGGGTTTTACATATCTTTACAAGGTGTGCCAAAAATGTGTATAGACATACTAGAGAGTATAGATGAGTATAGATGTAGTTTGTTCTTTAGTTCTATCAAACAGTGATTCTTCAATTAATTTGTATTGGCTTAACTTCTCTTTTGTGTGGCCCTTTGACATTCATTTGGCAAGGTCACCATTTAGGATGTGGTTCAACAAAACAACAAAAAACTGACAAAGGTATCTAATAAATGTACAGTGCTGTGCAGATGTTTTAGGCAACACAATTTGTCCAGACTTGTTTTCTCAGAAAGCCAGATTTTCTTGTAATCTTCCAGTTTGTTGTCATTCAAGACTTTTTGGTGACATCATAGTTTATTTATTCATCATTTTTTATTTTTGCTTTATTAATTTGATGTCTGATTCTCAATCCTAAAAATGGCATGATATTGTGCAATGAGTCTAAAAAAAGATGCAAAAACGGATAAGTTTGGATTCAATAATTTTCTGTATCTCAAATTGTTTTTGGTATTTCTAATAAATTTAGCTGAGTAAATTGGGCCTTTCTGATAGGCTGCTGGTAAGAGTTTGGTCCAGGATCCCATTTAAAGCTTTGTTTGATGAGTCTGTAGGCTATATGTGGACTAAAAGGTGGTTCATCTCTTTAGTTTAAAAGGCTTTTTAAATCTAAATGTCTGGCTTCTTTTAAGCAATCAAATAATTGTTTATGCATATCAAATCAAATTAAATCAAACTTTATTTAGAAAGTGCTTTTCAAACAAGAGTTGCAACTCAAAGTGCTTTACAGATTAAAATAACCCCACATAAACCATATTCCCATCTCTCATCCACAGATTTAAAACCATGATCACAGTTATACCCCCCCTCCCCCCAACCCAACTCCCATGCACACAAACACTTAAGAACAACAATAAAAAGGACATTGGGCCATGTGCAGATGAGTCAGGTAAGGAAACACCAACAAGTGAGCCATCTGCGCCGGCGGCAGCAGATCATCCGCAGCAGCCGAGGCACACAGGGCACCCAGAGGGGGCAAGGCCGAGACCCCCAACTCCACCCAATCGCTACCTGGAGACCACCCAGTCAGCCACAGCCGACCACCGTCCCGAGGCAGAGAGCTCCCATAGAGGAAACACTGGCAGGAAGATTAAATTAACAGGTTAAAGTATAAAAATTACAGGGGATATATATAAGACTGCACAGTAAAACACTGAAAATATAATCAAGCAATAATCAGTTAAAAGCTAGGCTAAAAGGGTGAGTCTTGACCCTGGTCTTAAAAACATGAATGTTCTCTGGGGCCCTGAGGTTCCAGTTCCGAAAGATTAAGAAGGTCCAAGACCATTAAGACACTTAAAAACCATTAAAAGAACCTTAAAATCGATCCTAATACATACGGGGAGCCAATGCAGTGAATTTAAGACTGATGTAATGTGTTCCCGCCTCCTGGTCTTTGTCAGGACACGTGCTGCTGAATTTTGTAGAAGTTGTGAACCTGAGATATTCTTTTTGGGAAGACCAGAAAGCAGGGCATTACAGTAATCAATTCTACTAGAGATAAAAGCATGCATCAGTACCTCCGTGTAGGCCCGAGAGAGAATGGGGCGGACTCTGGCGATGTTCTTTAGATGACAAAAACTTATTTTGGTGATGTTTTTAATGTGAGGGATAAAAGTCAGCTCAGAATCAAAAATCAAGCCCAGGTTCTTCACTTGTAAAGTAGGATTAAAAGACAGCGATTGTAGTTTTGGTAAAAGTTTCTCTCTCTGAGCCTCAGGGCCGATGACTAAAACTTCAGTTTTGTCCTGGTTGAGCTGGAGAAAGTTTCCTGCCATCCAGGATTTGATGTCTAAAATGCAGTTAAAAGTATCAAGGACATACAATAAATCAATTTAATGCATCTAATATTTGTAACTGTATTGTAGCCATTGACTGCCAACGATTTGAGTAGCAATAGTTTTAAAAACCTAAAAATCTAACATTTTGCGCCATCTTGTGGTCATCGTTGAGCCTAACAAGTGCTCACACTGCGCCTGCACCGTTTTGGCACATCCGGCCGGTCCCTATCAATCGATCAGAGAGAGGAAGATGGCGGCGGATGCACTGAGCAAGGGAGGATCGATCACCGAAAAACTCGATTGGGTTCGTTTTCTTCCCCTGAGCTAAAAACCAAACAGTACTGCGTAATTAAACACTGCGAAGCCGAAGCGAGGAGGCCGTGAAAAACAGGTAATTGTGGAGATTTTATTCCCCTCCTGTAATAATGGCGCATAAATGGGGTTTAGAGACGGAGCTAACCGTGAAAACAACAGGAGAGGAGGACAGGCCTCTCAGCTCCGACATCTTGTTTTTACCTTCACTGCATGCATGTAGGCACGCTAAATTAATCCCTGATAGCAAAGCTACAAGGATGGAGGAATTGTAATCGATGCGTTGCACTGTCAAACCTAAAAGGTTTACTTCCGAGTGTTCATGTTAATTTGCAAAAATGTGCTCAGCCTCCAGAACTGAAGTAGAACTTTAATGTGGCCATAGACTGTATAGCCTATGCGACTGGTGGTTCTGCTAGCTGTCCTCACATTACACTCTTATCATGTTGTTGCGTGCCTCTGTTGGCTATAATGGGCAGTTATTGTTTTTATTTGTAAAAACTTGCATCACATAAAAATAAAATAAAAAAAAGGGGGGGGGGGAATTGTCTTCCAGTCCTGTAATTTACTGGTATAAATTATGAATAGATTAATAAAAGGTGTTCAGAGTAAAGAGTGACCACAAGCAAGTTTTCCTACTCTGAGCTGTTTAAATGATCCCCAATGTAAAATCATAATAACAAAAGATTCATAACTTGAACTGATGCACAACATATCTACACAACTATTGTGTGAAAAACCCCCAACTAATTTAGGTTGTTTGACCACGAGTTCAAAAGAGTTGAAAAAAAGCAATTTTATCTGAAAAACAAACAAACAGGAAAAAAACAAAACTTTTAAATGATACCAATATAATTAGTGCAGGTCAGAAATTTATACAGCCAGAGTCTTTGAAAACTGTGTTTACAGTCCAAGTTATGACTAAAATTGCAAAAAGAAAACACGTAGCTTTTTGAATTATGGAGGCACAGCCAACAAATGATGTTTGATACATTTACATCTTTTTTTTACATTTGTTTTTTAGTTTCGGAACAAATGTCAGTTAATTGATCTCTACTTGTTCTTGTTTGCAACCAAATGATCACATGTGTTTTCTGTAGCATAAAGCAGAGATGGACAATATTTATTTTACAAACTAAGAAAGTACAAGTAATTTCTGTAATTAAGATGCAATATTATACTTAATTTTGATAAAATATGGATCTTGACGTGGCAAATTAATAATGTGCCCATGTATCTAATCAGTTATTTTTTATCATATAGGTGGTTAAAGACGTTAACCGTCAATTTCGCTGATTATTTTTCAAGTAAATCATTTTTCAGATTAAAGCTTTTCTACAAATATGTTGATCACATGAATGAAAAAAAAATACTTGGGCAGTGCAGGCAGTAGTTCAATCACCAGCCGGATGATAGGGTCATAAACAGTGGACTCTCTGAAACTAACATACTTACCTAAAGTAGGCTACTTCTTACTGTATTATGACTCCAGTATATTAGTGTTTATGGCAAAAAATCAAGGAAACTTATATAATCCTTTACAAATACCTTTTATTAGCTTAAAAAGTTATTTATACCAAAACAAATGACATTCTCTTCTTTTTAAATGATTTTTTCCCCTTGTTTTTAAACAATGATAATCTTTTACAGCGAGAGACATTTGTACCTTTAACAGCTGCTGTGATGTAGACTGTAAATAACCAAAACTGGAAAGTTCACCTTCTGGATGGAAAGTTCTTTCAACGTTTTTAAACTACCAGCTGAGCATTTTTTTTCCACCAAGCTCCAACCAGAGTAGAGATAAAACCCAGGAAATCTGGGTCACATGTTTGTGAGAAAGTTACATCTTGTTAAATCAAGGCTTTGGATAATTAAGGCGATGATTCACTTTAAACTGGATTGGTTGAGATCTGCTTTTAGTGAAATGTGCTCAGCTTATGCGTAGGAATCTGCACAAAGCTTTTGATAAATTGATAGGAAGTTCTTCCTTCATGCGCTCAATATTTTTAACAGAGGAAGCAGTTTGACTTTCATCAAAACAAACACCAAAAACAGAAACCACTTAGGTTAAAAGAAAATAAATAAAACGAGGCTAAAATTCTCTAGAAAGTAAAGGAAAAAAAGGAACGGCAAAGATCGGAAGTTATTTTCCCTAATGAATCGTGCTTTCTATTTTTGTGACATCTGGATAGGAGACGATAGGAGCTACCTCAGGTCCTTGCTCATGCAAAAAAGAAAGCATACTCATAGAACCCATGTGTGAGGTACTTCTCATCCAAGGAAGTGGGTTTACTCACAATACATTTTAAAAACTCCAGCATCAAAACACAACGGATCAGCATGTCAAAAGGAATACCAGATTGTAACAGACTGTAAGGATTTTTTCCTGACTAAAATATTATGTTTTAACATACAGTAGACTGATGTTTTGGAAGTAGCGTAGCTGTTTGTATTTCTTTCTACATCCTTCCATCATGTCACGGTGGAGCAGTGTGTGACAAACTACAAAAAAAAAAGATTTTAGGATTAATAAAATGTGCGTGAGTTGGAGGAAGCCCCTGAGGAACATGAGCTGGTCTGAATCCATTGGACTTTATTTTACGAGTTCACAAAACTTTTAAAAGTTTTAATTCTTATCATTTATCTAATAAAACATATGGTCTTTGTCAGCTTTTAGACTGACTTTAATTTTTTAGCTTAGGAGTTATTTAATTTTTAATAAATTCTTTTTATTTCTGCTTGTTTAACTGTTCTTTAGGTAGTTTTTCTTCCCCCTTTTTGCATAACCACTTGAAAAGAATTTCTGTTTTATTTGTTTTTTCTTTTTTTTAAAAATTATTTTTACCTTAACATTTTTGTGGCTTTATAAGTATTTACTGTATCATTTTATTTATTTATTTATTTATTTATTTATTTATTTATTTATTTATTTATTTATTTATTTATTTTTGTCTTAGATTTTGTATATTTTTATACATATTTTCTTGGGGGGGTCTTGCAGATTCATACATGCGTATACAGTGTGATTCATACTTGGATTAATTAAAATGATTTCAGTTAAAAGCAGTAGCAGAATACTGAGCTTGTTTTGTGCTTCAGATAAACAGAACCAGTTCCTGCTAAGCTCTGGCTTCCCCCCTGAACCCCGACAGTGATGGAGTTCCCCTGGCACAGCGGGGAGGTTCTGGAGCAGCTGAACCGGCAGCGGAAGCAGGGCCTGCTGTGCGACTGCACCTTCGTGGTGGACGGGGTGGACTTCAAGGCCCACAAAGCCGTGCTGGCAGCGTGCAGTGTGTACTTCCGAACCCTTTTCCTTGATCAGAAGGATGTGGTGCATTTGGACATCAGCAACGCTGCTGGTAGGGTCCAGTTGACATGTGGAAGGTGTCTGACTATTCTCGAAACACGAAGGCAGCATATCTGTCATGGGGTCCTAACCAGCTCTTATATTTTTTCTGTTTCTGTTTTTTTTTTTTTTTTCAGGTTTGGGTCAAGTCCTGGATTTTATGTACACCTCCAAATTGAGCTTGAATCCCCAGAACATCGAGGACGTGTTGTCTGTTGCCCATTTCTTGCAGATGCAGGAAATCATAAATGCTTGTTCTGCATATCAGTCGATGTCGAATCAAGCTCCATCCATCATAACTCTGGATCTTCCAGATGATGAGCCAGGTCTTTAAATATTAGGATTTTCTTTTTGTTTGTGTGTTGATAATTTGAGAATAATCAGGGCTGCACACCATCAGGAAAATAAGTATTTGCAAGACTAATGCTGAAAATTGGGATGGTATCGATTCTGATTAACATTTTCACGTGGTAAATATATTGTTGGTGTGCTATATTTGAAACATTGATATTGCTGTATTGATTGCCACTTGATATATTATGCAGCTCTACATCAGATTATATTGTCTTTGTGTGAATTTATAAATGATGTCAGCTTTTTTTTAACCTTTTTTGTTACAATCCTCTTTGATATTTATCAGTCTTATAAATTTGACATTTTAGTTCAGGTGTATATACACTCACCTTGAGCAAGGTTGTCATATTAATTTAGGGTTTTAATAATGCATTTGAATGTTTTTCAGTCCAAATTGATAATACAACCCAAGAGTTTAGTGATTTTTATTTTTATTTTTAAAGAATACCAAGTTTGAATTTACTGTAATTGTTCTGTAATCCACTCAGGGTGAAAAATGTTACATAATTTCTTGAATATAGACATGCAATCTTGAATAATATTTGGTTAAATGTCCTTTGGGATATACAGCAGCTCAAAATATTAAGGCTTTAGAAGCATAGTCAAAGTCTGGACTTAGATCTGATTAGGATGCTGTGGCATGACCATAAACAGTTGTTTCATGCTTTGAAACCTTTCAACTTCTGCTGGAATAAAAACAATGCTGTAAAGAGCAGTTCCTCCGCACTAATGGTAAAGACTCATTTCTAGTTATCACCCCAGCTTGAAGGTCGTTGTTGCCGCTAAGCATGGTACAACCTGTTATTAGGTTAAATACATTTTCACAAAATAGCAGGATTGATTGAAAAGCTTCTTTCTTTACAGGAGGGAAGCATCATTTTAAAACTGTATTTTGTATTTACTAAATTTGGTTGATCTGAAGTGTAAAGAGGCAAGTATATTTCAGGGGCTTAGATTTAAATCCTTGACTTTTCACCACAGTCTTATGTCCTAACACATCCTGTCCCTTGTATTTATTTTTTTAACAAACCAGATGAAAAGGCAGTTGGAAAAGAGCAGAAATACGTCGCGGACAGTCAGCTGTCGGAGGTTGCGGCCCAAGTGGAGGAGTGTCCTTCTAGCACACCCACAGAAGTTCACAGGAATCCACAGGGTGAGGATGATGTGACCAGAGACATTTGCGTTGCTCCACAACAAACTGCGTCTCAGCCTGATCCCATCAGAAAGCACACGGGCCGTGGACGACCCCCCAAAAGCGCTCAGGTTTCTGCACAAAGGATGGTGTCGGTGAAGGAGGAGGAGGAATGCTCGACGGCCAACGCTACAGGATTTCAGGATGACCCCTCGGACGCTGACTACACACCCAGTAAAAACATATTTATGTGATGTGAAGATCCATAAATGGCGCATAACAAATATTAATAAGCTGGTAACCTTTGAATTCATCTGCAGAAGCGCAGCTGAGATCTTCAGGCAGCTACTTGAGCTCACGTGGAAGAAGGGTCAGAAAACCCGCCCGACGTAGGTTTCCACCCGGTGAGCACGATCAGCTGCGCCAGCTTCCTTTTGATATTTGAACTCTGTCAAAACAAAAATCTGTCGAGTAGTAGTATGTTCACATTTTGTCTTTGCTGCAAACGGTTTATTGCAATTTTCCAGAAAATGACCCTGAGGACGAGGGTCCGTCAAAGGCAAAAAAAGAGAAAAGGGTGACTGAGCCCGAACAGGTGGCCGACAGACAGGAGCCAGACGCTGGGGAGGCTAGTGACGGTGAGGGCATGGAAGAAGCAGAGGACGACGTTGAACAGCAAGGGGATGGAGACAGCGAGGAAGATGGAAGTCAAAATCTGGCAGCCTCTATGAGCAACCGATCCGAATCTAAGCCTTACAGCTCTGTGACGCACAAATGTGGGGTGAGACATGATTTGTTTGTAGCACCGTTTCTTCCTCCTTCCTTCTAATCTTTCTTACCGCTTGAATAAAGGTGATCAACGTTTTGCTTCGAAGCAGAACGGATGTGTGATCCGCAGGGCCTTCTAAAACGTGTTCCACATCTTGTGTTGTTACAGCCACAAACGTCAATGTGTTTTATAGGGGGTTTAGATGAAAGAACAACAGGTAGGCAGTAATTATGAAGTTAAAGAAAATTGCATCAAGGTTTTCCTAATTCTTTGACAGATAAAAATCTGAAATAAATTTCGTTCAATTATTTTCAGCTTACTCAACTCGATATATTGCATAACTGCCTTCCAGTCCAAATGCAGCTGCAAAGACAGCTGGAGTATGTCTCTACCAGCTTTGCACGTCTTACACAGCTTTTTGTCTATTCTTGTTTGCAAAATCGCTGAAGCTCACTTAGGTTGCATCACCTGTGAACATCAGTTTTCAGGTATTGACACAGATTTCCAGACTGCGTTTAGGTGTGGACCTTGACTAGGCCCTTGTAGCACATTAATGCGCTTTAATTTAAACAATTTAGGCACCTCTGGTGTATTTTTCAAGTCGCCAAGCTGGACTGCAAACTTTCCTTCCTCAAATCGGTTTTTTCACCAGCGTCGTCCTGTATTTAGCTATATTCATCTTCCCTTTAACTCTGACCAGCTTCCGTGTCACGGCTGAAGAAAAGCATCCCCACGGCATGATACTGCCACCACCACATTTCACCATGGAGCTGTTTTAGGGCGATGTGCAGTGTTGGTTTTCTGCCCAACACGACAGTTTGTATGCAGACCAGACAGTTTAGTTCCTGTCTTATCTAACCAAAGCACCTTCTTCAATGTGTGCCTTGGAGCAAACCGGATATCTTACTGTTTGTTTTTTTGTTATGCTGCCAAGGGCGTCAGTTTGTTTTTAAAGTTCCTGGGGACAATAACAATAAACTTGAGTGTGGTTTGAAGATAGCTGGGGACAATTATTATTAATTATTCATATAGTCTATAAATATTCATCCGTTTTACGTTTATACACTGCAGCGTATAAACAGGTGTTGAAAATCGTATCTATTCCATCAATAAAAGTTGAAAGCCACAGGCTTATGTGTTTTGTTTTTCAAACGGCACTAAAAACTATCACTAGGCAGTTGGCTTGCATGGCTTCATTAAAATCCACGTCATAGCACAAAGAACAATGTTTGCTATATATACTCGCCCCCAGAAGAATATGCCCAGCAATAAAACACGTTCCCTTTTACAACCCTTGCCATTCTGTGCGGAAAAACGTCAACTTTAACTTACAGTTCAGAGTCCTGCAACCGGCTGGTACCTGTGGGTGACCTGCATAAAGTTTTTACATCATAAAGTTGTGAAATTACAGTTCACGGGTCCAGGAGGAAGTTTCTTTAATGCTTTATTGTTTTGTTTAAGACTCCCAAAGAGGATTGTGTTGATATATTGTGTTTGTGGAGAGAGCATGCCAGAATATTCCCCCAACGTTGCGCTGACAGCGGAATGTTCTCGCTATCTAGGCATCCTGCGCCGCCAGAGAGAGACTTTGCTGCGGCGGGATTTGTGATTCAGGAACGGAGAACACAGTTAAAGCCAGGGACTGTGGATAATACTTTGTTTCTGCACAGTAATTTCTGCAGCAAATAAATTTCAGCTTTCATAAATTTCAGAAAAATCTCTCTCTGGCAGCGTAGGTTGGCGAGATAGCAAGAACATTCCGCGGTCAGCGCAAAGTTGGGGGAATATTCTGGCATGCTCTCCTCACAAACACATTATGTCAACACGATTCTCTTTGGGAGTCTTAAACAAAGAAAAATATTTCATAAATAGTTTTTCACCCGCAGTGCAGAAACTTCCTCCAGACCCTTGAAATTTTATTTATGGATTTTTCCATTATGAAATGGGTACCTGCGACATTGCAGGACTCTGCCCTGAACGTGTTTCCAGCGGACTACGAGTCTTCTAAAGCCTTGAATTCCCACTGCGAAGAATGCTGCAGCATCTTCGCAGAAGGAAAACACGAATGTATAAGAACGTGGAATGGAGTGATATAAATAATAGCTTGTTCAGATACTGATTATGTGGAAATTGTGCTGGGAGCACAAGTGGATGTTAGATCTGCACTGGTAAGAAATTCCGCATGAGGTTATTAAAAGTGGTGGGGATAAAACTGTCAATCATATATGTTGCTGGGGACATGTCCCCAGCTAAAATGATGCCTATACATGCTGCTCTCCCATAAAGAGTTGGGAGTTAGGAATAATGGTTAGTCTGTAAACAAAACCTCACACCTTAGCTTTGGATCTCCGCAGCTCCTCCAGAGTCACCATGGGCTTCTTTCCTGCTTCTCTGATTAATCTTCTCCGTCCGTCTCTGGCCTTACATTTGATGTGCATGGCCATGTCTACGTAGATTTTCAGCTTTAAAATATTCTTCAGTTTCAGATGATGGATTGAGCAGAGCTCTGTGACATAGCCAAAGTTTGAGATATTATTTCATAACTTCATCCTTCTTTAAATTTCTCCACAGCTTCTTTCCTGACCTTTCTGCTGTGTTTCTTGGTCTTTATGATGCTGTTCACTGATGTTCTCTAACAATCCTCTGAGGTTTGACGTTGTTTTTAGGTATTGATTTTGCTTAAAAACATGTTTTTTACTTCCACTTCCAAATGAACTACCTTATGTTGATCTATCAATTGTGTGCAGAGATGTCAGTCAGTTTCCTTAAATGTTGGCTAGAGAATAAACTATTTGCGTTTAAACTGCACTGAGGTTTGCACTTTATATTATTCCTCTTCAATATTAATTTTTTTAGCTCAGATTGCAGTTTTTCTTTTCTTTGTTTCAGGACTGTGGAAAGAAATTTACCCACACGGGTAATTTCAAGAGACACATGCGTATCCACACTGGAGAGAAGCCATTCAGCTGTCGGGACTGCAACAAGGCTTTCTCTGACCCTGCAGCTTGTAAAGCCCATGAGAAAACACACAGGTGAGCTCCACATGTTTTATACACGCCTCCACTTCCTTTGGCTCAGTCAGCTTCGTATCCCACAATGCACCGTTGGTCCCCTCTTAGTCCCCTGAAGCCGTATAGCTGCTCCACTTGTGGGAAGAGCTACCGGCAGGTGAGCCTGCTCAACCTGCACAGGAAACGGCACACGGGCGAAGCGCGGTACAGCTGTGACGTCTGCGGCAAGCTTTTCACGACTTCGGGCAACCTGAAGCGCCACCAGCTGGTGCACAGCGGAGAGAAGCCATACCACTGCGACTTCTGCGACAAGGCTTTCTCCGACCCCACGGCCAAGATGCGACACCTGGAGACGCACGACACGGAGAAGGGCAACAAGTGTCCGCACTGTGACAAACGCTTCAACCAGGTGACACTATGCCCTGAAGTATTTTACTGTTAGGGCCTTTATGAGGGAAGATAATAGCATCTGCAGCTTTTTATAACACAAACTGAATTTCCAATAAATTTTTTCATTCTTCTTTCTTGCCTTTTTTTTTAGGTGGGAAATCTGAAAGCCCACTTAAAGATACACATTGCAGATGGGCCTCTAAAGTGCAAGGAGTGTGGCAAACAGTTTACCACTTCAGGTAAAAGACATAAATTGAATTTTAGAAATACGTTTTTTTTTTTTTAAAAAGGTCACAAAATCTTTATTTGGAGCTTTTGGTGCTTTTGCTGAAACTGCTGTGTCTTCACACCCCTGAAACTCCAACGCATTTCTTTACAAACACAATGTAGTGTTGAAATATGAAACGTAAGGTTATAAGTACATGGTTTTCAAAAATCAGAAAATTTTGTCTTTCATCTGCAATCAGTCCTCTGAGTCAGAGCTTTGTAGAACCACCTTTAGCTGCAAGTTTTTCGGGGATGTTTTTATGCAGAGGTTAAAATTGTTGCTCATTCTTCTTCGGAGAATTGGTCAATCTCATTCAGATTGGATTTTTAAAGCTGCTACACCGAATCTGCAGAACAAGCTAGCTTTTCAACATAAACACAGAACTCTCACCCCTCCCGTCAGCTATCATCCCTGGGCCACGTCCCCCTAATATGGGAACGCGCATTGCCACAGTAAACAAGAGAGCGCCAAAACACCAGTCGCCGTTTTCGTGAAGTAAAATGGCAGTAACATCTTTGTTGTCTGTTATTTCAAATGGCGTTTTTCTTTTTGGGACTCTGGTAGTTTGTCCTAAAGTTGAAGTGGTAGCAGCCGGCTGTTTTTCCTTGTCTGACATTATTTAGCGGAAAAGCTCTCACGCTACTGCTGTTCTGTTGGAAAACGTGGGATTTTTCCCACGTAATGAGTGGAGGACCTAGGGTAAATGCAGAATGTGCTTGTCCGGTGAGACAGTCAACCGGATGGTCCAATCGTTGGTTTCAGACCTAGCCATGTTATTGGCTAAAGTTTTTAGACAAATGCGACAGAACCACTTCATTAAGTTTTTCTGTTTTCTTGTTGTTGTTTTTTTTTTTTACTCCACAAAATATTTATAGCTATACTATGTTAGAACGTTGTTAAGAGGCATTAAAAAAATTTTATAGGCTGGCTTGTTTTGCAGATTTGCCATAGGAGCTTTATTGTGAAAAGCCATTCAGTCATTCTGGTTATGTGTTTAGGGGTGTTATTTTGCTTTTAAGCTCCAGTCTGGAGGCTTTTTCAGCCTCTACCAGGTTTTCTTCCAGAATTGTTCTGAATTTAGCTACCATTAACTCTGATCAGCCTCTCTGTCTCTGCTGAAGAAAAGTATCCCCACAGAATGATGCTGCCACTGCTGTGTTTCAACATGCTGATTGTGTGTTAGTTTCCCACCACTCGTAACATTCTGTATGAAGACGTGAAAGTCTGGTCTCATCTGACCAGAACATTTTTTTTTTTTTATGATTTCTTGCCTGGATTCTGCGTTTAAGTCAATGGTCATGTCTTGAAGGTATTCTACCAAATAGTGCCACACCAAGATTCTACCAAAGCAGTCTTTTAGAAGAGGAGAAAATTATATTGTTCTGTTGTTAGGTATGGGTATAATAGATAAAGAATATGTTTAATATATATAACCAACACTTTTCATAACTGAGTGCCTCACATATTTAGGTTCTCTAAAGTGTGGATTTCAAAGGAAGTTGACATCATTATTTGGTTCCTTTGAGTCATCATATTTTACATTTGTGGGTTGGTATCTGCTTTTTAGGAAATCTAAAAAGACACCTGCGTGTTCACAGCGGGGAGAAACCATACGTGTGTTCACACTGTCAGAGATCTTTTAGCGACCCCGGAGCGCTGCAGCGCCACGAACGCATTCACACAGGTAATCCTGTCACATTCTGGTCTGTTATTTTTGTTTAATCAGCAATGTTTTCTCATTTTTCTTCCCTAAAATCCCAAAATTAACGTTGATAATCTCCCACCAACATGAGACCGTGTTGTACTGTATGTGTTACAGGAGAAAAACCTTGCGTCTGTCCTGTCTGTGGTAAGGCTTTCACCCAAGCCAGCTCCCTCATCGCTCACGTCCGACAGCACACTGGAGAGAAGCCCTACGTCTGTGATCGCTGTGGGAAAAGGTCAGCTGGGAAAGAATTAACCGTTGCATCAGTGCAGAAATAGTTTTTTTTTTTTTTCATCTAACTGAGCTAGAAAAGATTAGATTATTCAAACATGACAGATGTGAAAGAGAGAACCGAAAAGTAGCAGCGTGAGACGTTTAGGTGCCACATAGAACAGTGTTATGTGAATATGCGAAATCATTCATAGCCACTCACTTTAATCTAATTCTACACCCTTGGATGTATTTCTGTGTGAGACCGCCGGGGTTAGGATAGTTTCCCCTAAGTGATCCCTCGTTTGCAAGAACTTCTTAAAAACAATATTCTACAGTTTTATAAATGTATGCACTTTGAGGACATTCAGTAAAAATTAAGGAAAAAATCTGATACAGTGAATCACTCCAGTCTACAGTGAGACCAGACAAGCATCGAAACTCCAATTGACAGTAATAAGGAACCTGTTAACCTGCATCGGATGTGGTGGAAAACTTTTTTGGACCTCTTGTGTCAAAACGTCACTTAGCTTAGAGCTATAGAGGAGACTAGAGAGAAACATGAAGTTTTAGTTTTCGCAGGTTCTGTATTTCACACTCTACATCCTCTAGGGCTGGGCGATAAATCGATTTTATCGATTAATTCGAATTTGCAGTTTAAGAAGATTTATTTTTGGGAAAATCGAGATTTTCCCAAAAATATATGGTGCCTGTTTATACAGTGAAAAAGCCTGGCTTTATTTGCCTACTGAAAACTTTGGACGCCAGGTATGTGCTACCAACTTTGCACACAACTTTAAATTTAGGTAGACTTCGAAAGGAGATATTAAAAGAAGAGTTTCAAAAAAATAGATTCTGTCATTTGTTATTTCTGTTTAAGAAAGTAAAGGGAGAAAGAAAAAAATCGATTAGAATCGGAAATCGGATTTGGTGTAAAATAATCTGAGATTTTATTTTTAGGCCATATCGCCCAGCCCTAACATCCACTAATTTGATAGGAAACGTTTGTAATTATAACTGGGCCCAAAACTGACTAAGACATCTTGAAACTCTCTGGAAAAGTACAGAATTTAGACTTTTGTTTGTTCTAATCCCTTTAATGCCCCTTTTCCCTTTATCCTCTGCTGCACCAGTCTTATGTTTAATGGTAGAATAACCTTTCATCCGCAATGAAGAAGAGATCAAATTGAGCTAAACTGACAATCTCACATTCAACCCCAACGAGACACTGCCACAGCTATTACAGCTATTTCTTTGTGTTATCTCTCTCCAACCTGTGGCCGGAATACTGACCCATTCCAAATTAATATCTGAACAGATTTGTGCAGTCCAGCCAGTTGGCCAATCATATTCGCCACCACGACAACGTGCGGCCACACAAGTGCCAGATGTGCAACAAGGCATTTGTGAATGTAGGAGATCTGTCCAAACACATCATCATTCACACGGGTAAGGACAAACTCAGTTAAGGGTCATGCTGGAATTCTGTAGAAACCTGCCTCTAAAAAATAATTTCACCAGAAAGCTACAGCTTGTAAAATTTCCCCTGTCTTGTTTCAGGTGAGAAACCTTTCCTTTGTGATAAATGTGGCCGCGGCTTTAACCGGGTGGACAACCTGCGCTCCCATGTTAAGACCGTTCACCACGGCAAGGCCGGCATGAAGCGGCTGGTGTTGACTGGGGGAACCATCGAAGAAGATGGCGAGGACTGCGCCGAGGGGGAGGGCTCAGACGAGATCAAAATAGTCACAGTCACCACAGAGGACATCGTCTCCCTCGCGACCGAGGCGCTGGCAGGCAGCGCTGTAGCTCAACTCACAGGTCAGTATTTTTCAGGCCCGATCGTTAACAATGCCTCAGACATTAGGCTGTATCTTTTATTAGGAAATGAACAGATTTGATATTGAGATTGGATAAACGTTTGTCCTGTGTTGGTTAACAGTCCTCCCGGTGGCTGCCTCGGTGTGTGCAGATGAAACTGAGGCTTTGAAAGCTGAAATCACCAAAGCAGTAGAAAAAGTGCAAGAAGAAGGTAAAATCTGAACTCTGATTTATCCTATAAAATCATAAAATTAGAAGAGAAACTTTAATATTTGTGTTTACACTAAAGGGTGACAGACATGTGTTTGGATAAAATGTAAGCCGTGATTCCATACTGTATAAACCTCCTCAGGAAGTGTCGTGTGGGAAAGTGCGAAAACTTCTTCATACTTTCAGTGGGTTGAAAAAGAATTCACGCCCTTGTCATTTTTCCACAGTTTACCTCATTGCAACCAGAAGCTTTCAGTGCATCTTACTAGGATTTAATGTGATATACCAACAAAGTAGTGCATAAATGTGAAGTGGAAATTGGAGAAGACATGGGTTTTGTTATTTTTTACAAATAAAATGAAACCAGTTGATTTCAGAATTCATCTAATTAGTAAGAAGAAAACCACTATTGAAATAAAACACACAAGAAGACCAGTTTAAACTTTACCACAAATCAAATCAAATCAAATCAAACTTTACTTATAAAGCGCTTTTCATACAAGAAGTTGCATCACAAAGTGCTTTACAGATTAAAATGACCCCACATAAAACCACCTTCCCTTCCCTCCCCACAGATTTAAAAGCATGGTCACAGTTATACCCCCCACCCCCCAACCCAACTCCCATGCATACACACAGTTAAAAGAAAAAGTAAAAAAGGACATTGGGCCGAGTGTAGATGAACCATGCAAGGAGACGCCATCAGAGGAGCCATCTGCCCCGGCAGCCGTAGATTAACAGCAGCAGCCGAGGCACCGACACAGGGCACCCAGTGGAGGCAAGGCCAAGTAACCCCTGTGACCCCTTACAAGCCATGTAAGGGGTCACACCTCCAATTTCTTTTAGTTTCTCTCTGAGTTTCTCTCTACTTTCTCCATATTTAATACAATTACAAATTACATGTTTAACTGTCTCTCTCTCTACTACACGTCCACACATACCTGTAGAATGCTTACCTATCAAAAACATAGTATGTCCCATTCTTAGTCATGAAATTGTTCTCTGATCTCTACTGTTCCTTCTTATATCTTTCCATTTCCTTACTTTCCCTTGTATTTGAAATAAGTGTCTTTCTTTCTCTTCTTTTTCCCACTTACTTTGCCACTCTTTCATTATCTGTTCCTTAATAATAGCCTTAATTTCAGCTACACTATATGCAACATCAATTATTGTTCTTTCCCTAATTGCCTTTTTCTGCATAGTAATCTGCCATTTCGTTTCCTTCTATTCCTCTATGCGCTGGTACCCATACATTCTTTTACTTACACTTCCAATTTATTTAATCTAAACAAGGTCTCATATATTTCAAACAATATATCTGTTCTACTTTTAGTAGACATTAATTTAACTCACATTAATACAGATAACGAGTCTGTACATATAATTCCTCCGAAAGGGAGTAGGTAGAAGTAAAAGGTTGTTGTGCACCTACCCCTTCCACCTAGATAAATTAAGCCAGGGCACACACATTTTAAGATTAATTTGTAAGCTTAAATTTTCTCAACACCACAGTGTGAAGAATAGCGCACAGTGCACCCCCCCAAAAAAGTGTTATTTATATACGCATCTTTTTGTATATATTATACAAAAAATGTCAATACATATAAATGTTGAAAATCTCTAATCATTTTGTGCTTTCCTACACTAAATTTCCAAGCATTTCAACAAGGAATCATAATCTGCATTTTATCATCTTTATTTTGTAAGTGACTACATTAATATAATTTGATGATCAGCATTAACCATAAACATAAGCATCTTGGTAACATTTCATGACTTGTCTTCTTGTTGAAATTGTTTTTAAAAAAAACTTAAGGATAGACGTTTTTATCTTATAAGATGTGATATAGTTAGAAATAAGACTTTCTGCGCACATGTTCTTCTGTTCCCAGACCCCAACACCCAGATCTTGTACGCTTGCGACTCGTGCGGCGATAAATTTCTGGACGCCACTTCTTTGGCTCAGCATGTTCGGATCCACACAGCTCAAGCCCTGGTCATGTTTCAGGCAGATTCCGACTTCTACCAGTACACTGCAGCAACTGCCACCGGAGAGGGGGATGATGCAGCTGCTTCAACCTGGCAGCCTGCGCCCGAACAGGTCATCCAGGAAGGAGAGCTGATCTTCCGTACAGATGAAGAAGAGAGAAAAACAAAAGGGATGGATGGAGAGATGCAAGAAGAACAAGGGTCAGAGACCGTAATTCATGTAGAGGAGGCAGTTGAAGTGGAAGAAGCTACTTCTGAGCACCAAACAGATGAGAGGGATGGACAAGAAGAAAAGGAAGAGTATATGAAATGTGAGGGTCAGGGGTAGTGGAACAGATTTGTCTAGGATGTATAATATGTTGCTTTTGTCAGAAATCTAATTTATATGAGAGGAAGTTAAGAGATTGAATTTTTCGATGAAAAATAACATGTTTAAATAAATCTAATCAGGAGTCAGTCGTTTAAAACAAAATTGATTTTAAGATAATTTAATCTGATGTGAAGTATTTGCTTTACTGTGAATAGCAATACTGCTGATTTGGTAAAGAATTGCAGAGATGATTATACAAGTTTGTAGAGTTGGTTTATTTTTAGACTGAAATGTAGGACTGTATTTTGTCCCTTTATGCTAGATCATAAATATAATATTAGAGACTCATATTTTTCCATTTTTTGATTAAATGTCCACTCCTTCTTCAAACATGCACTGTATTTTACTGTGCTTTGTGTAGAGTGCTTAATGTGGGATTGCTACATGAACATGTGAGTTTACTAAAGCCTAAGGCGAGAGTCAGAGAATGTAGAAGGTAGGTTGGAATAAGGGGATGTTTTTTTTTGTTTTTTTTTACAGGTTTTACGAATCCTGTGCTTGTATAAATGCCAGTCAAGGAAGTCTTAATATATCAGATTTAAAACCGTTCAGTTGTGGCTTTGGAGTTGAATTCAAGATGGTTTGTTGTTTTTTTCTGATCTGTTTATATTGCTGCTTGTAAAAAAAGAATCTGGAGTAAATTTTTGTAGACTTACTGGATCATTAAAGAATTAATGCTGTCTAATATTCAAAAGCAAAGTATTGTCTTTTTATTATTTTTTTCTTTGCTAAGTTCAGGATAGTCACGAACAATTAAAAATGTTTCAACAAAATAGCTTAACACACGAAGTTTTTATTTTTTTATTGAACATAGTACAAAACAAGAAATGGTATACATTGAATGAAATACAAATTTTAGAAAGTGATTGCCAGAGGGAACCAATAAACAGACAAAATATATGCTTAACACACGAAGTAATATAAAGATAACAGCAATTATTCTGGTATTTCAAGTCCGTCTTTCCACGTTCCAACCAAACAACACGGGCTTCATCTCATTGGTGGAGTGGCTGTCAGGCCGACGCGTTCCTTCCTGTGATTGGCTGGACCCTGGGGTCAAAGTTGAGACTAGCTCCGCAAACGCTGACGTCGACTTGTGCAGCAAAATGGCGGCGTTGACAGCAGTGAGGCAGGCGGGCCGGTTCGGTTCTTTATTATCTCAAAAGCGAACTGGAATGAAGACGACACGGTGTTGGACGCTTCTGGACTGCAGTGTCCTCTTGTTGCTTTCGTTAGCCTCCATGCTGCCCTGCGCTGAGGCTGAAGGGAAAACGCTGGTGCTGCTGGACAACCTCAACATCAAAGACACCCATTCAATCTTCTTCCGCAGTCTGGCAGGTCAGTTTTAACGATGCTGTTTCTTCACATTTGTAGTTTCTGCATGGTAAACACGAGTGGCTCCACCTTTTGTCTATTTTATAAGGTGTTTTCCTGACCACATAAAAAAAAAAAAAAAAAAAAAAAAAGCTCCGACCGAACTGTTGCCTTCATTCAGCACAGCATGGCCTTAGCTAATCCAGTGTTGGTTCTCACCAAGTTCCACGAAAACACACGTTATTTGCGCTCAACTATGTAACTTCTCTTTATAACTAAGCTCAAAAATATTGTCCCGAGTGTAAAGTTTCCGAGTGCAACTAAAAGATTTACACACAAATAAATCGCAATGTACATTTAAATAGTATTTTAAACGTTTAAACAGGAATATGAACAGATTTTTACCAGTTAAAGTCCTGAAGACAACCATTGTCATCATCACAGTTTCCTTCAGGTTTGGGGCTCATCAGAATTTAGCTGCATATGCAAATGCATAATTCAGAAAGAAGGGAGAAAAATGCCACTTGTTATACATGCAATTATAGCATTTACTCAGAGGAAGTTTTCTACATTGTTCTGATTGCATTCAACTCCAAAGTAAGGATTCTGAGAGATCCAGAGATCTCCCCAAACCTTGATTAACGCATCATGTTAAATTAAAGTACAGCCAAACAGAAACATGTTTTATTTTTGCTGATCTGTCCTTTCCAGATCGTGGATTTGACCTCTCATTCAAGACCGCCGACGATCCCTCTCTGTCCTTGATCAAATATGGGCAGTTCCTCTACGACCATCTAATCATCTTTGCGCCATCCGTTGAAGGTAGAGGTCTCTTGACTTTTTTTATTTATATATAGCTTATTCTGCTTTTGAAGTGGTGTGTAATATTTTTTTCTTTCTGGTCGTTTGTACAGACTTTGGTGGAAATATAAACTTGGAAACTATAACGTCCTTCATCGATGGTGGAGGCAACGTTCTGGTTGCGGCAAGTTCAGATATTGGTCAGTTGACAAATAAATGTTTTCATCTTCCATTGGCTGAAATACCAGATTGTTATTCATAGTAATTTCTGTAATACAGGCGACCCATTGAGGGAGCTAGGTAGTGAGTGTGGCATCGAGTTTGATGAGGAGAAGACGGCTGTTATTGACCACCACAACTATGATATTTCTGACCCTGGAGAGGTACACGGCTTGGTCTGCACAGTATTCGTATCAATATTGTTTCACTCGTCCAATCCTGCACTTTGACTCTATATTTTCTGGTTATCTTGCATCTTTCCAGCACACCCTGATCGTTGCTGACCCAGAGAACCTGCTTAAAGCTCCCACTATTGTTGGCAAACCCAGCAACAAGCCTGTTCTATTTAAGGGTGTTGGGTAAGTCGAATTATTCCAACCGGAGTCGCTGGATCCAATTTCTGCCTCTAAATGACTGTAATGCTTTGAATTGGTGTTGAATATGGGAGGATTCTGGTGTTCGTAAAATAGTTTTCCCTTTCTTGGTTGATTTTCTACTATTATGTTTGTCTAATTTTGCAAGAAACCTGTTGAAATTATCATTGAATTGTTTGAGTTTTGTTTCATTTGGAACATTCTCAAAAGAAACAGGACTGTATTGTACCTGTTTAGGAATGTGAAGTTTTAAATGAATGTCATGGTTGGAAACCACGTAATCTATCATTCCAGCATGGTTGCTGACCCAGACAACCCACTCGTCCTGGACATCCTTACTGGTTCTTCAACCTCCTACTCCTACTTCCCCGACAGAGCCATCTCTCAGGTAACGCCACCTCTGATTATTTAGTCAGATTTGTTTCATAAAAATTGAGACATTTCCCTAAATCTGAACTTCTTTGGTCAAAAACACTGGATATATGAGCGTAACACAATATTCTGGTTTTGTATTATTATCAAGCAGCATCACCTAAAAACAAAACTGCATCTAAAACTTGTGGTCTTCACCTCCAACTCATTAAATCCATGAAAACTAAGAACTCTCAATGTTTCTGGTCTTTAAATCAAACAAACAAACAGTGTGCACTTGGATGCACTTCTTTTGAGCACAGCAACAATCAGATAAAGGTTGGTGATGGATGCTTCGGTGTACAAATGGGTATAATCTCGTCCTTCCTTCCTTTGCTGTTGGAGTAACTAAATGACATTTATATAATGTATATAGTATGTCCAGCTCTATGTCAGAACTGGGTTAAATTACTGCTGCAAAGCTTATTTTATAGTGGTTCAACTTGGAGATTCAGATTTTATTTGATTTTGGTCAACTTTGGGAAGAACTACCGAAAAATCAGTCTACACCATCAGGTATAACCTTAGCACTAAAAGTATGAGAATTTATGTTTGATTTATTCCTTCAGAGCAATGCTGCTTGGCAATAAATACATTGGGAACGCCTGTGTATTTCCCTTTTTTTTTATGGTGCCCCATTTGTAGGGAAAATAAATGTGTATTTAGCTACAGCTGTGGGAAAAGCTTACCAAGTCCCCTCTTCGGATTCCAAAATCCTTATTCTGCTGTTGCCTCTTATTTGGTGTCATTTATTGGATTGGATGATTGAAGATTGAAGAAACAAGGCATGTTGGAGGTCACATTAGTGTGTGGGAGAACCATTCATTACCGCAACGGCCAGGCACCTCCCTCTCAGGCTGGTCATCACCTCGGTCGTACACTGCGTTGGGCCGGCATCCCATTCTTTAACTGGCGTTATTTGCAAGTCGGCCGATATGGTTTGTATGTATTTTAGGGGTAAATGTCATTCCATCTGCTCTTAGATTCTGGAGGTGATCTCTCTTAAACGTCTCTCTTTGGGGGAAGATTCAATGTCTTGAGGGATGCAGCTTGGTCCCTAGGAGTGTAGAAAATTAGACTGCCACTGATGGCAGAGTCTCATCTCTGTGTCCCTTTGATTGAGATTGCCTTCGTTGATGACGAGCCTTGTTTTTCCAGGTAGAGAGATGCTGCTTTACATCTCCCCATTGCCTCCATCATAAGCTGTTTGGTATTAGCAGTGAGGACTAGACACGTTTTTCATGAACGTAATCGACACACTTGGCACAGCTGTTCAACCCAGTAACAATCAAGTTAAACACAAAAACCTTTATTCTTTGTGCTAAGTTTTATTTTGTAAGACCTGCCTTGTTTGACGAGGCTGAAGTTGGTTTCCGTTTCTAGCTTCCGATTCGGGAAATGGCTAAAGGGCTATTACACCTAATTTTTCTCTACTCTGAGGGTCTTTAATCTGCTCTAGTTTAAAATCTACAGTACTTAGACATTTCAGACCTGGACTAAATTATTCCACATTAGCAGAAGAATAATTAAAACCAACTCTGATTTGTGAAACTTCAATAAAGGCAGATTTCAGCACTTTTTCTGCCTTTGGACCACATTATTTTAGCTGTAGCTAGAAAAATACAACACTCAGTCATTTCAGACCTGGACTAAATTATTCTACATTACCAGAAGAATAATTAAAACCAACTCTGGGATTTGTGAAACCTTTCTGTGATTTGTGAAACTTCAATAAAGGCAGATTTCAGCACTATTTGTGCCTCTCGACTAGGGATGTAAGAAAATATGGATACACCGATTTATCGCAATATTTAGTTTCACGATATTGTATCGATATTCCCAAAACAAATTCGATTTTATTTTTTTTAGGATTTGAATGGAACCATTAATGACAGTAATTTTTGTAGTGAAATTAAAATTGTGACTGGTAGTTTGTGGCTGTTGTCACCTTCTTCTTTCCAGTGGATCAACTAGATCTAGTAATAAAACTGGATGTGTTAAAGTATGAAACAGGTTGGAGAGTTTAGAATGCTGTGACAGTTTTCCTACTGTTAAATTGATTTTTAAAAAGCACAATATATCCTCTTACTCATAGTATCGCAATATATCACAATATATCGTATCGTCTCCCCTGTATCGCGATACATATCGTATCGCCAGATTTTTGCCAATACGCATCCTTACTCTGGAAAATACAATACTCAATTAAAGTGATCTTTTTGAATGAGCCATTTCCAAATCCTGAACCACAAGCTATCACTTCAGCGTGAGGAAATGCTGCAGCAGCAAACTTCATTGTCTATCATATGTTTTGTGTGTTTTATGTATCATTTCTGTTTTTATTTTTTTTATCTCTAATGTTGTATTTTATGCTTTTCATTGTTTAATTATATATCATATTTTTTTCTTCATAAAAAAATAATGTAAAGCACCTTGAATTACCCTGCTGCTGAATGTGTGCTATACCAATAAATTCCTGTTGCCTTGCAGCATATGCTTGTCTTCTGCGACCATGATTGGCACACAATAGGACTGAAAAAATATGTGCATCTGCATCAAGTGGCCAAGGGTATGAATTATAATCTGTCTTCAGATTCCTATTAGTGTAGGAATATATAATCCAGGTCTGAAATGTCTGAGTGTTGTATTTTTCTAGCTACAGTTAAAATGGTTTTGTCCAGAGGCAGGAAAAGGGCTAAAATCTGCCTTTTATTGAAGTTTCACAAATCCCAGAGTTGGTTTTAATTATTCTTCTGCTAATGTGGAAGTATTTAGTCCAGGTCTGAAATGTCTAAGTACTGTAGATTTTCAACCAGAGCAGATTAAAGACCCTCAGAGTAGAGAAATATTTGGTGTAATAGCCCTTTAGCCATTTCCCGACTCGGAAGCTAGAAACGGAAACCAACTTCAGCCTCGTCTGCTGTTTCATCATTTGCCTCTGTTTGAGGTGAAAGCTAATGATTTAAGGAGTGTAAGATGGCATGTTATTTTCTGATAAAAGCGACAGGGTTGTTAAAGAGAGCTTTTTACCTTTGCAGTACCCCCATGCTGTGGGGAAGAACACCCTGCTGATCGCCGGGCTGCAGGCCAGAAACAACGCTAGGGTGGTTTTCAGCGGCTCCCTGGACTTCTTCAGCGATGCCTTCTTCAACTCTGCAGTGCAGAAAGCCAGGCCGGGTTCTCAAAGGTACAGATCAGATCTATTTGTTTTGTCGCTTGTATGGCACATTACCTGGATTCTTGGTTAAACGGACGAAAAAAAAGCAAAACAATAGAACGTCCCACTTGTCTGGGTTTTACCAGGCACGAGCAGACGGGGAACATGGAGCTGGCCATCGCTCTGTCCCGCTGGGTGTTTAAGGAGGCAGGAGTGCTCAGAGTGGGAGCCGTTACTCATCATCCTGTGGGAGAGACCGCTCCTCCTGCTGCATACACTGTTACTGACCTCGTGGTGAGTTTAGCAAGAGTCAATACAGTAAAGGGTTTGTTAAATGAGGAGCTGTGGGTGTGAGTTAAACCTTCTCTTTCAGGAGTACAGCATCGTCATCGAGATGTTGTCCGAGGGTCGCTGGGTTCCCTTCGACGGGGATGATATTCAGTTCGAGTTTGTGAGGATCGACCCCTTTGTCAGAACTTACCTCAAGAAAAATGGTACGTTTGAGCATATTCCATTCTATAATAAGTTTTTTTTTTATTTTTACTGTATATTGTTTCTTATTACTGTGTATTGTTTTTCATTAGGAGGTAAATACAGGGTTCAGTTCAAGTTGCCTGACGTTTATGGAGTCTTCCAGTTCAAGGTGGACTACAACCGACTGGGATATACACATCTCTACTCATCCACTCAGGCAAGTTAAACAAGCTTAACTCGCCTGGGCTTACTCTAACCAAAAAACACTGAACGTTTGTACTTTAAGAGATTACATCAGTAAGATTTTAAAGTATGTTTGCTTATTTAGAAATCATAAATCTGGAGTAATTCTGAGTATCTTGGTCAGTTTTTCTTAATTATAGATGATTAGGATTCTAATTACCTTCTACACCTGTTTGTTTTCCTCTGCAGGTATCAGTCCGCCCCCTGCAGCACACTCAGTACGAACGCTTCATTCCCTCAGCCTTTCCATACTACGCCAGCGCCTTCTCCATGATGACGGGACTCTTTGTCTTCAGTGTAGTCTTCCTGCACATGAAAGAGAAGGAGAAGTCTGACTAAAGCAAAGACAACAATCGGGACAGAACAACAAAAAGTGTGAAATTTAAATTGTGGTGTGAAGAATTGAAACTGAATGCCCCACTGGCTCAAAGTTGTCATTTTGAGATTGCGACTGTTTCTTTCTTGTTAAGGGCATGGGTCTGGTGCGTTGGGTCTAAAGGGGTGTTGGCTGCAATGTAGGTTTTTTTTCTTCTTTTTTTTTTAAGATTCATCTTAAAATCTCCCAAAGCCCACGTATGTTGTGAAATCAGTCTGCTCTTGTATAAAGTTCCTTCACATTTAGCTAAAATCTAAGCTAAAGCTGTTGCAAATGTGTAAATTTAATCTACATCCTTCTCAGAAAATGCACTGAATATGCCAACAGTTCTTTTGTTTTTTTAAAGAAACTTTTGAAAAAGCTGCAGGACTCTTTGAAATAAAATAACCACATTCCACTTGGCATGAGTTTGATTTGTATTACAAGAAATACTGTGCTTTGAAAAGGTATTCAAACCCACTGAGCTTTTTTACAGTCTGTCTCACAAGTAATATCCCAAAATGAAATCAAGTAAAACTAGTTTCCTTTTCTGTTTGCAAGTTACACAGTGTGATATCAAATCATTATAAAGGAAGGAATGCACCAGGCAGGAAGTTTGGAGCAGGTTTATGTTATAAGCAAAACTTGTGGACATCTCATTCAATTAATACATTATCCCAAAAGGGAATTAAATGTCATAACTCCTATCAAAGTATCTTCAAAGAGTTATTGTGGAGGGTGTTGCTTCCATGGCAGTCTTATGACATGCTGATGGCTCTATTTCTGGGAAGCAGAGATGATATTCCACAGTAACGATAATGTCCTGTATGACTCCCATCAGTTAAGAACTGCTAATCCGCCTCATTTGCTTTTGCCACTCCTCTTTAAATCTGTCTGGCAGTATAGTTGAAAAGCCGGGCAGATGGACGTTGGAGGTGGGGATATGATCGTTGTCTATTCTGATGGATGGAAGAGGTGGTTTAAACTTCCTCGTCTCTCTCCTCTGTGGTCCTGTTTTGAATCCCTGAAGCCTAGCTTTTCATTCTAGAAATTCAACTTTAGACAAAATCTAAATACATTAAAAGTCGGGGTGGGTAGAGTAGCCAAAAATTGTACTCCAGTAAAAGTAGCACTTCAGTATTTTTATTCAAGTAAAAGTACAAAATTGTAATCCAAAGAAATTGCTCTGGACTATGACAAAAAGGCTACTCCTGTATTGAGTACTTGAGTGTTTGTTCTGAGATCATAGCATGATTTAATATTCATGTAAATGGACAAAAATGTAAAGTTATGTGCAAATTTGTAAGACAAAAATAAATAAATACATGACATATTTGTACAAAAACAAAGTAAAACCAATTAAACAAAGTAGTTAATGTGTATATATATATATATTTAGACCAGGGTAAGGTACCCCCACTTGACCTCCAAATGGCACAACAGCCTCAGCAGAAAGAAAACAATGTAAAAAAAAAAAAATGAAGCTCCTGTACAATCAAGAGGTCTCGCTGCATGTATGACTCTAATGCATTATTGGTTAAAACAAGCATTGAGTAGGCTAATACTCGCTGTGGGTAGAGTAGCCAGAAACTTCACTCAAGTAACAGGAGCGATACTTAATGTATAAATTAGTCTAGTAAAACTACCCCCCCCCCCCCCCCTCCAAAAAAGTTACTCAAGTTAATGTAACTGAGTAAAGTAAACAATTAATTTATAACCCACCTCTACATTAAAGTAAAAAAGTGTCACTAATCAGAAAGTAAATGATTCTAATGAAGGGAAATCCTTCATAATAATTATATTATGTATATTTAGCATAAATCTACAGGATAAGGATTGTTGAACGTCTTTCTTACTGAAGTCACGTTTAGGTGACGTAACCCTCCGCCGATTGGCTTTTCCTTTAGACTACCAGGAGATGTAGCACCTTAGCATACTCTACGTTTCATTCATCGCATCAATAGGCAAATGCTCCCAAAGTTAACATTTAACAATTAGCCACCCGAGTGACACCAGTTTTATCTAAAGAATGCTCTGGATGTTATCTCCCCTAGGACACTGAGAAGTTGCTTATTAGAGGTTTTTAGCTAACTCGTAAACATTCCTTCGGCTAACGCTGAGTTGAAGCTACGCGCAGTTTGGTAGGCACAAGCGTAAACGTTTTAAACTAGCGAAAGACTTTTCGGAATTAAAAAAACCACAAGCTGTGTGTTTAGTTTTAAGGTGGTATGTTGAGCAGCTAATGTGGGCGGCGTTAGCTTTAGCAAAAAAAAAGCGGAGAGAAAAAAAAGAAGAGCGTTGCTTCGGGAGAGTCAGCTGACAGCCGTCTGCTGCCAACAGCCCCAGTGATGGATCAACTCAAAGTGAAGGACCGCATATTGGAAAACATCTCGCTGTCGGTCAAGAAGGTAAACTCCCAACTAGTCGGACTACACCATGTTTGATATTTTTACTGTAGCAACGTCTGTTCCACATGCTTGAGTCATTGTAGCTAATATTAGGTCATCTTCTGTTTGCGAAAGAGGGCAAGTTTTCAAGCTGGAAGGACGCATAAGGGCCTTGCCCTTTACGAGCTCAAACGGCTAAAACTTTCAGTTGAACGTTGTAGTTTTTTTTTTTTTTTTTGTCCATAATAGTGGCCCTGACCCTCCTCGTGCTCGCACACTGCAGCAGTGAAACAGTGTAAACAAAGCTGCGATCACACCACAGATGAATCTGCAACACAAGGATGAAGAACCATTAGCTCCTTTCTGTTTATGCAAACACATTCATCTAGGATTAGAACAGCGTTCTTTTTATCTCCGTTCAATGCAATAGTCTTATCGCATGGGGCGTGAATAGTTTCGGAAGGCACTTTATGTGGTTAGATTGTAAAAGGTAACTTTAGCGCAGTGGGCGGCACTGGAACTCTAACTTGATCTTGTACAGTGGCACCTATTTTATCGTTCATATCTTTATGTAATTGCCATTATTTTGTAGAAATCAGTTTTCGCTTTGACATCAGAAGGTCGTTTTTTGTGATTCGTTTTTGTTATAAAAAGCCAAATTTCAATCGTGATTGATTTGTAAAAGCAATAAAAAGGGTAAAACATCCAAGGGGGTGAATACTTTTCTTAAGCACTTTGTCTTTCCACTGTATCTTTTCTAACAGTAGACGTGCGCTCTATCTTAGTTTCCAGGGACCTAAAATAGCTAAACCTACACCAACTTGCTTAAATCTCTAATCCACAGGCAATAGTTGGTGGTTCGCCTGTTTTCTAGCGATGCTCTTTCAGGTTCGTGTCGCAGGCGGCTTCATTTACTTCCCTTGTCGGTGCGTTCACATACCTCCCTGGATGGTGTGAAGGGCAAAAATGATCCCTCTATTTAGTCCGACATTTCCTGTTGTTTTGGTCGCTGTTGGATTACTGTCTAGCTGCACAAACTGAAACAGGCAGCATAGATGTCTTTAAAACATCTAATTCATTAAGTTATCATTTTAACTTTGTGTTGAAAGTTGAAAGGATACCCACAGGGACTACAGCAGATGACCTATTCTACAAATTCAGTACCTTCTAAATCATCTGTGTAAAGAAATGTCTTGAATTTCTACTCTGAATGCTTACAGAAAGACTCTCGCCTCCTCCTCCTTCTCTCTCTAAGAGCAATTTGAACTGCATATGTACCTCCACAGTTACAGAGTTACTTTGCAGCCTGTGAGGATGAAACTCCAGCTATCCGCAATCACGACCGGGTCCTGCAGCGTCTTTGTGAACACATTGACCATGCTCTGCTGTATGGGTAAGAGGTTTACTGCAAGACAGTAAACAGAATGTTGGAAATCATCATATTACTTCAAATTCTTTGTACTATTCTGCATGGATCCGATTGTTCTTATTCTGGTGTTACATGTATAATGAGGGCCATGTACCTTTTAGCCAACAGGTTCTTGTTTTTCAATTTAAATTTTTCTTCTTCATCTTCTTCTTTCGCACATTTAATCTACATTGAAAAATAATTGAGCAACGTCTGTAGAATTGATCAAAAAGGCTCTCAACTGCTTTGAAATGTATGAGAGTTGGTGTTTAAAAGCTATGTTAGGGTTCTTTTTTGTTAGAACCCCCCCCCCCCCCCCCCAATATAATTCCAACATCATGTTTTTGTTGTTTTTCTTTCAACAGGTTGAGTCTGCCTACAGTACGGTGTACATTTTAGGACATTCTCAGGTTTGCAGGAACCGGATTCAGACTGAAAGACTCGGGCCATTTTCTTTTAGTCTAACACGTTTGTTGAATAAATTTAAATGCTTTTTTGTCTATAGTCTGATTATGTTTTTTTGAGCCCTGAGAATGTCCTCAAGTATACACCATACTACAGCTGATATACTGGCAATGTACCAGTAACAACTTAGTGGTATGGCATTGTAGTTTGCTAATGACCTCATCAAAACCTCTTAGTGGCTTCTTAAATAATGTTCTATAGCTTTAAACAAACAACACCAAATATAACCGACACATAGATAATATCTGCGTTACATCTATGTAATTGGCTAGTATTTATTGCTACCCAAGCAATTATTTTGTAATATTTATATTGCACACAGTGATATGTTGATGTGCAATGATTTGCATCATTATGTTTCGCCCTAGCCACTGTCATTAGTTAGTTGGTTTTCTGTATGTATATTTTCCTTCATGTTTCACCACTTCTCTACTTCTGGCAAAAAGAGTTGAGCCACCTCTTATTTCTTCAGATTTTGGTTCAAAGGTACCAGGCTGTTTTGTAATCTCTTACACTGACCTCAAGTAACACTTTAAAAGATTTTCTGAAGGTTTTCCAAAAAAAAAAAGCAAACGGCTGAATTAAACTGCATTTGTGTTTTATTTAGGCCGCTAAAGGGTTAGTTTGTGTATTTTGAAGTGAGGTTATTACTGGTAACAGTTCTACCTATAGTAGAAAGATGTAGCCTAAATATCACTATGAACTTGTTGGAACAGTAAACACATACTTTAAATGGTAGAACGTTAACGAGCGAGCTGATTTTTGCAGATTACCTGATTGTTAGTCTGCTTGGATAAACCACTGGGAGGCCTGGAAAGGTGCAGGAACAGGACATCTTCGATGCTATTGCATAACTGAAAAAAATGGAAGGGGTTTACTCCATTCTTTGTGGATCTAGAGGAGAGTGCCGAGTCGCAGGAAAACGGATGTTGTTCAGCCGAACATTTAAAGACGTTGTCTTCTAAAAGCAGTAATTTTCTGCTAACTGCTATAGCGTTCTGCCCCGCCGATCACATTTTCACTCTGGGTTGCTTTAAATGGCTAACAGTTAAAACAGAAGCTTTACATCGGATTAGCTTGTTAGCTTTCACCTCTCGGGGGAATTTATTTGCTGTTCAACAAGCTCACAGTGACATGTTTCTTCTACACGCGAAGGAAGTGTTACCAATAATAACTTCAAAAGACCTCGCTTGAAGAAAATCAAATTTATAAGTATGTAATTGTAGGGAAATGCTACGTTTCTGCCTATAAGGAAGAGACAGTTTGTTAAAGAACCTGTGCTATTAGCCAAACACGCAGGAGATGATGGATATGGCATCCACCAGATCTTGTAGGATCCTAAAATTAAACTTAGTTTTTAACATATCTGATTGAGAATCTACACCTACCTCCTTTTGACATATCTCATTTTTGGTCCAGTTTGCTCAACGTTCTTAAGGACAAACAGCAACCATGGGCATATAAGCCCATTTTATTTTAATATCTCATGCAATACATGTATGGTTTCACAACAGATATAACAAAGAAAGGTTCAATGAATGCAAGTTTCCTCCACTGACTGAAAATCAGTAGTAGACATTGAGAGATGATGGATAAATGAGATACTGATGTGTTCAGGTCAATATGCTCCAGGATATGTGTTATTTACAAAAATGTTTATGTTGAGGTTTTATATATATTTAAAACCTCCTGTCATCTGTGGTTCCTTCTTAGCTTGTGCTGTCTCTTTTTTTCCAACATGATCATTTTGCTGTTTTAGGCTGCAGGACATCTCATCAGGCTACTGGGTCCTGGTCGTTCACTTCACCAGGAGAGAGGCTGTTCGACAGATAGATGAGCTTCAGCACATAGCCACCAACCTTGGCCGAAGTAAGCCCTATTTACTTCGTAGGGAATTGCATTTGAAATACAAGGATGCATGGTTTATTAGAGTGTGAGATGCACAAATGAAAGGAGCCTTTATCTGTTCTGTGTAGGTCGAGCATGGTTGTACCTGGCACTGAGTGAGAGCTCTTTAGAAAGCTATCTACGCCTCTTCCAGGAGAATCAAGGATTGTTACAGAAGTATTATTTCAAGTATGCTCAGATTTTTGTCTTTACTATTAAAACATGTTTGGCTGCTGGTAACAGGTTCTGCTTGGACTTTTACTGTTTACATAGTTTAATATTTATTGAAAGTCCTAAATCGTAATTAATATCTTTCACTTGCAGAAATGCATTGGTCTGCAGCCATGACCACCTCACGCTCTTCCTCACGCTGGTGTCCGGCCTTGAGTTCATTCGCTTCGATCTGGAGCTGGTCAGCATAAGCGGCGTCACGATATTGTCATAAACTGCTGTGATCTTGTCCACTTTGCTGGGTGTCCCTAACATGCCAGATACCTGTTGCCGGTTTAGGATGTGCCCTATCTAGATGTGGCTCCATATATGCCCGAGTACTACAAACCACACAACCTGCTGGACTTTGAGGAGAGGCTTCCCAGCTCGGACAGCTTGTCTCTGCACTCGTTTACCTCCCTGACGTCCACCAACCTGGAGTGGGATGACAGCGCCATAGCTCCCTCCAGTGAAGGTAGATCATGCTGGGTTTTTTCTCTGACCATCCTATTCCTGACTGAGGGCATACACATTACCCTTAAATTTGTTTATTTACATCTAGTAATGATATGCAGACCCGTTTTCAGATTCACTCTTTATTTTTTATGCTTAGTTCACCTTTGAATATCTAGTGTAAATATGTCTTGTAATGCAGTGGTCCTCAACCTTTTCTTTCACCACAATATTCACACGGAATGGTGGATAAATGCAACAAAATAGAAAGAAAGAACAGGGTGTTCTGACGGAACCATCAGAATGGCATACCTTCGGGTAATGTGCATGCGCTGCAGTGAAACTTGCAGAATTGTGCATGTGTTAAAATCAAACCATCATTTCAGCAGGAGGTTTTGGTGTATTATATCGCATATTTTGCACACATTACCTAATTGCATGCCTTATACAATCACAAGAGATGTTAACAGAAGTTTTACATATACTATTTTTAGCAAGTGGAGTCATGCAATTCTGTAATGTTGCGTTAAAATAGTTAAATCTGGTGTATTAGGGCTATTGTAGGTAAAATAAATTGGGTAGATTTTTGGCTAGAAACTCTATTTACTGCTGAATTTTACATATTTTAAAGAAAAAAACTCTCTGAGGTTAATAAGTCGTAAATTTGTCAGAGAAAACAGAAATTTCCATGATTAAAGGCAAACATTTTTGATATTTAAACTAAGATATTTTTTGACATTGTAAAGTCAGGGGAAAAAACAATGAGAAAAAAACTATGCTGAGATTTTAAATCAGTTATGTCCAACAGAAAATAAGATTCAAGTGTCAAATTTACAAGATGCGCATCTGGGTAATTTCAAAAGTGTAAGTGGATCTTTTCCGGGATCAGAACAACAACTCCTGGGTTCAGACTTGCCATGAACTCCTCGAGAAAACAGCTCACCCCTTTATAAACTTTATTTTCTAAGAATCAAAGACCTGTCAAAAGAGCATACCCAGTTACAAACGCCGATATGCTGTTTCGATAAACTAGACTAAACTGACAGACGGCGCTATAAAAATCTACTTCCGTTTTGCAATTCCGACAGGGTGTGCCACATCGACAAAACACCGGCATAAAAAAACTGTTATTTTTGAAGTATAATAATAAATGTAAATCCAATGTGTGCTAATAACTTTATTAGCGTTTCCGTTACATCGTGTCAACAACACAACGTGAGTACCATCCTCTATGCCCCATATTGCTCCCTGTTCGCTAGGGTAACGTTTAAACATGCCTTTTAAAATAGGTTTTACCACAAAAACAAATATAATGTGGATGAATAATACAATCCACCTCAACGGTGAATCAGTGGGAGCCCAGTGGTTGTTTCTGTGTAACAGACTGTCCCATCTGGGCCAGTTTTAAAGGCTTCGTTGCCTCATTAGAAAGCCGGTTGGCACATGTTAAGCAGAGTTGGGGCTTGGTGCATGGAAACCGCCTGTCGCGATACATGCAAATTTTCGGACTCCTGGTATTGTCTGTTAAATGTAGCTGTCTTTTTCTTCGAAGTCGTAGGCTTTTCTGTCTCTTCACTAAACGTTTTCCGTTTCGCAAAGATACTTTTCAGAAACCTCTGTTTTTTTAAATCTTTTCCTAGCTTGTGGATTTAGTTTTAGCATTGACGTATCGCGTCACCAAGGCAAGCGTTTTAAAATCTGTCAAATATAAATTATAGCCGGATGAAACAGAGAGAATCTCGTCATTTTTCAAAATAAAGCATCGTTTAGGGATCATAAAAAATAAAACTGAAATACTGTAAGTTATTTATTCTCTTTGTGTGGCCCGGTACTAAATGACCCACTGCCCGGTTCCGGTCAGGGGGTTGGGGACTACTGTTGTAATGGATACATTTGTTGTCTTGTCATTATATTATATTATGTTTTATCTTTTGGGGTCTCGGATGGGTTTAGAGCCTGTTGTTGTTTAAATGTAAATTCATATGCTTAAACCACGCAAGGCTCTGTAGCTCCTGTATGCTGGAATGCATTTTAACATAAGCAGTCAAGAAAAAATTAGGACACCCCATGAAAAATTCAGCTGTTTAACAGAGACAATCACATTTCCATGTCTGACTGCACAAATTTTTTATCTCTAGAAAGAAAAGGGATCCAGTTGCACTTACACAACAAACATTAATCTCGTTTTACTCGTTAAACAAAAGAGATCAACAAGATGTGTTTTCTAGCTGAGGAAGTTAGGACACCCTACCCCCTCATAACTAGTGTTACCCCCTTTGGTTCAAATAACTTGAGTTAGACAGGTCTTGCAGCCATCTTCCAGACAGGTCTGAGAAAAGTTTGCCCCTCTCCTCCCTTTCAGCTGTCAGATGTTTCAGGGGTTTGCTGCAGGAACATAATCCTTCTAATCACCCCACAGTCTCTCAATGAGATCAAGATTTAGGGTTCGACCTGGTGCAGGACTTCCTATTTCTTCATTACAAGCCAATCTTTGGTGGACTTTGTGATATGTAGAGAGAAACAAAACATATTTTCTTCAGTTTTCTCTGATGCAAGGTAGAATTCACAGTGGGCTCTATGATGGCGAACCGTCCAGGGTCCTGCTGCAGCCAAGCATCCCCAAACCATGACTCTTCCAACTCCATGCTTCACACTTGATACGAGGTCCTCTCTTTTTTTTCTTTTTTCCAATTCTGGTTGAGGTTCATTCGTCCAAAGAATATTTGGTCCTGCTTTTTGTCTACGTTCTCTCTGGCAAACTTAACTCTGCCATTCATGTTTTTCTTGGTTTCCTCCCTTCATATTTCCAAGGAAAGTGAAACCTCAGCCATCTCTTTCTCACTGTATAGACATGCACTTCCATATCAACAGTAGCAAGCGGCTACTGGAGGTCCCTCAATGACATTTCAGGGTTTATCGAGACTTGTTTTGTCATTTTGCGCGTTGCTTGCAGGGCGAACTTCCTTTCACAACCAGAACTTGGCATGTTGGCATGTAGTTTTGAATGCCCTCCACTTATTGACTGCTTCCTGAACAGTGAAAAGTGGTTTTAATTTTTTTTAGAGGCCTCTTAAAATCCCGTACCAGACTTCTAAACTGCCACAGTCTCCTTCCTGAATGCTTGGTTCCTTTGGTTCTTACCATAGTGATCATTCTCTCCTCAACAGTCAGCACCCCACCACAAAAAAGTATCTGAGGTTTCAACAGGGCAAAAAAACATGCTGAGTACGAATGTTCTAATCATGTGCACCAAATGTGACTTCTGGGTGTGTTTAAGCTATTTCAAGTCGTAAAAAATTTATTTAAATTTATTCCTCAGCAGATATTGTATTGCTTTTACGTAGATTTGACTGAAATTTTAAAAAGTATCTTTTATTTTATTTTTCAATTATATGAGTTGTACTTTTCAGTATTTTAACAGTTGGTAATGATTATTTATTTTTCAAAACAGTTTGGATACACATGCAGGCTGTCATGGGTTGTCCTAAGTGTTTTTTTTTTACATGGCTATCTCATTTTATATGCTCACTGATGGTAGCAGAATACCTTCATTGTGGTAATTGCAGCGCTCAGTTTCTGTTTTCCCCATCAGTCCCCAAAAAGTACTGAACCAGTTCTCTGTTTTAGCTCATACTTCTCTGTTTTTACCCTCATTGATTCTGTTGTTTCATATTCCATGTATCATGTTATTTTACCATTTCTCTGCCATTGATTCAGTCTCCTCTGTCTTTTTGTTCTGCATTCAGGCTCTCCCTAATTTTCAATATTATCCCCTCCTTTTCTTTTTTTCTTTTAGATTATGATTTTGGTGACATGTTCCCCGTGTTGCAGTCATTCCCAAGTGCAGACTGGGAAGGTGGGACAATGGTCAACCCTTCCTTCCTGCCTCTTCCTGCCATGTTTGCTCTCCCTCCTTTATAGCATGAATTTGTGCACAGTTTGGGGTTGAATGCATGCTGGGTACCTAAACAGTAAAACAGTTACTGATGCAAAATAATTTTTCTGAATTTGGAAAAATATGAAGTAAATTAAAAAAGTTTTTTGGCAGTTGGTTTTAACAGATTTCAATTTGGATCTTAGTTTCCTGTTTACCTATTTAGGGTAATGCAGTGGTCAGGATCATACTTTTGTGGTATGTTCACTTTGTGGAAGAATATCACAGTTTCATAACATGCTCCAGATACTTTTATTTAAAACAGAAAAAACAAGAATCTTACGGCTGCAAAAATAATGTTACATAGTGAATTTTACAGTTCTAATATTCTTAAAGGGATTTCTATGTTGTTGGATGGACTAATGCAAAAAGTTTAGAATAACCATCTGCTTATTTAGTAGACATTTTGAGTAACTTATTTCTGCAGGATTTTTTTCCCTTGTTTTTGTTCTGCTCTTAAGAGAATAATACTGAGAGTCCACTAAGCTGATATTAGCTGCGATATGGACAGGTGGCAAGCTTGCATTCTTTACAACTTTAAAGACATACCACTAGTTCCTTCCCAACAGTAACTTCAAACCTAAAAAAGACTAATAGGTGGTGCTCCACCAGTTTCTAAAATACTGTTAAATACCTTTTTAGCCAGCTGAATGGCAGTTCACAGCAACATTTGGGGTAGCGGCACTACTGCGTTACTCCATTCTCCGTTCAGCCAAAGAAAACTGTCACTCCGGCACTCTTGAGACTTTAAACCGTCGGAAGAGCATGATGTGAAATTTCAGCTGTTCTTTTTTTAAACTAACGTTTTAAAACCTTGTTATACCATGATCCTGATAATAAGTTTACTAAAATATTTGAATTATATACTTGTCTCCTTCTTGTAAATTATAGATCTTACGAAGTAAGCTACAAACACTATCCCTGTCTAAATTAAATTAAATTAAATTATCTAAATTATCCCTGTCTAAATATACATCCCTCTGATGAAAATAAGATTGTTTTTAGTCGTCTCTAATTAAGGGATTGGTCATGTTTACAAAAAAAGTTGATTGGAACATATTTTCTGGTGTTTACTGTAGCAATGAAACTGTTAAAACCATTGATTTACATTAACTATCAATTCAATTATTTCCTTACTTTCTGGGATCAAATCGGACTGTTCCTGGTTTAAGTTAATTAGGATTACCTAAATTCTACAATAATGAGATGATTATTTCCTAGAATTTTGTATTACTTTCTTCAAATTCTGAAGTTTACATACACCATGATTAATGTAGCTTTTGAACAATTTGGGACAACTTGGATGATGGTGTCATGATTTTGCAAGCTAGAGATGAATTTCTGTTCATTTACAGCGTTTGAGTTGAGGCAGACCTTAAATACACTACTTCCGTGTGTGACATAATGAAGAAATTAAAAAACTAGAAAAGCACACAGAGAGCACAGACCCTACTAGTTCCTCCCCATCCCCATGTTATCTAATTCTAACTTTCTGTACTGTCCAATAATATGTCTGTTAATGAGACGCGTAGCTGTGCTCGTGCTGTCGCTCAGCTCTTCCAGCAGAGAGGGGAGAATCGCGTATCCGTGATTACTCTGCTGCGCGAGGGGAGCCGCTTGTGAGTTCTTTGACACGGGAGATGAGTGGAGGTTAGTGGCTTCATGTCAGATCAACCCAAAAATGTAATCAGTTGTTCCTGGTGTCATTGCGGACATTTCCTGAAAATTTTATCGACGTTCGTCCAGAACATTTTGAGTTATGAGTTTACATGCAGTAAAAGAAAACCAAATTATTGCCTTGGACCGGCTGAAGTTGGACTTTTGAAATGCATATATACACAGTAGTCCGGCTGGAGTCGAACCGATCTGACTTTCTCTTAATCAAGCTAACGCACCAAGATAATGCGGCTAGAAAAACAAATTTCTTTGCATGTAAACTCCGAACATCTTACCCAAACTATTAGCCCCTGGGCACTCCCCTTTCGGCAAAGTGATGAGACCGCCAAAGCGGGAATAACACCGGAACGAGCAGCAACAACGCGTGTAACATAGTCAAACAGTACAGGACTTAAGAAATGCACTGTGCTGCAGCGTTGTTGCCATTCGTTTCTTCGCTCATTGTGCATATCCTGCTTTTACTCCGTCTGCTTCAATGCTGCCAGCATTTTTTTACCATCTGTTTTTGGATCTATCTGTGTGACACTATAGGTCAACGTGAAGAAATCCAACGTGAAAGGACACGTCGTGCCCGGGGAGGCGAACACACTTCATTCAATAATTCAATTTTCTGAGTGACATGTAAACTGGGATAAGGCTCCCAATGTGGTTAAGCTATTAGCTCAATTATTGCCAAAAGCTCGATTTATATGTGCATGCAAATGTACTAACTACAAAATCAACATGAAAAGCCAGATTACAGTTTGACCGTTGTTACATTTAGAGGGAAAAGGAGGAAGCTTGCAAACCTGAGAACATCGTCCCAGCTATGAATTACAGGCTTGGCAGCATGAGGTTGTTGTGGTCCAGGTACAGAAGGGGCTGTAACACTTCGCGAGTAAAGAACATGATGAGGAAATTTTGGAGCAACTTCTTCAAGACATCAACCAGGAGGTTAAAGCTTGGGCTCAAATAGGTCTTCCAAATGGACAGTGATGCTAAGCATGCCACTAAATTAGCTATAAGGTGGCTGAAGGACAACAGAGTAGTGGAATGGAGACCACAAAGCCCTGATCTCAGACCCTTGTCTGACCATGGTGGCCTACAAAAGGACTCTGTTACACCAGTTCTGTCAGGAGCAGCGGGCCAAAGTCCGGTTAACTATTGTCAGAAACTTGTGGAAGGAAACCCAAAATATTTCACCCGAGTCTAAAGATAGTTCCTTCAGATACGAAAGAATTTAAGTAAACTTTTACATTTGAAGAAAGTAAAAAAAAAAAAAAGTCATATATATATATATCTCCAAAACTTATCATTATTATCGTGGGTATATATATTTTTTAAATTCTTTTATTTCCTAAAAAATACAATATTGTCCATCCCTCTCTCTTTGTGTCCCCGTGGCACATTTTGTAGATATAAGAACTTGTTTATCCCATTCAGTTAATGTTGATCTGCTTCCATAAAACATATTTGATCAAATAAGGAGAGACGTTCCCTTGGGGACGCCCATGTAAGCTAAGGGTAAAATAAGCAGAAGCACACTGCGTATATTATTTTTAATCTATTTATTTTACTTATCCATCCATCTACTGCCAAAATTTGTGTATTCTAATTTTATAAATTAAATCAGAAAAAAGTGAAACACAATGTGATTATGCACACCCAAGTGGAGAACTAAAGTGGGAATTTATTTGTGTGTCATGTTCTGCATGTATTACTTAATTCAGGGATCTATCTCATTCAAGCTCATTCTGCTTAGCAACAATATGAAAGCCTGATACAGCTGGTACTCACCTTGTCTGTTTCTGGGCTCCTTTTTTTTGTGTGTGTATCTGTCTATGCTGCATATTATGGTGTCTCTTTCTCCTGTTGTGTTGCACTGGCCTAGTTTCGGCTAAGCTGTAATGTTGGTGAGAAATCTGCATTATCTGTGATAGGTTAGCTCAGTTTGACGTCAATGTTCAGAAATGTAGTTTGTTGATTTTGCAAATCACTTGTATAGTGTCTAAATTGTGATAAATATGAATATTTTAGATTGCAGTTTTGATAAAGACACAATTGCTTAAAACTAAGTGGTTATTGGTCAGTTTCTGTTCTTGAGTTTTCTTTTTCACATCTTAGCTCTAACTAACTCAGCTGTAGCTGCTACAGTAATACTGCTTGACCTGGGCCTGTGACTGGAAAGAAACCCGCTGCCTCTGTAATAACTTGATCTCTCTGATATTGTTTGGTGGCTTTTTTTAACCCCCAAAGAAATTCTGATTGCTTTTAGCCCTAACCCTGGTTGTACTATGCTAATGAGGAAATACACAGTATTTCTGTACACTTGTTTGGTTGGTCAACCTAGCAAAACTGCCAAAATACACTAAATAATAAAAGAATCAAATCAGTTTCTCATAAATACAGTGTTGGTGAGAAGTCTACATACACTGGCCTTGGCCATGAATCTCATGTCTGCTTCAGGCTTGGATGATTATACAACAAACTAATGAATAGATGCTTTAATCTGAATTTATTATTAATCTGACCTTGTGTGAATTTATTTGTTCAAATTCACACAAGGTCAAAATAAACCCATATATATATATATATATATATATATATATATATATATATATATATATATATATATAATATACATACATGTTTAATGACCCATCCCAGGTTGTTGAGAAACCACGTATTTTTTGAGCCATCAACAAGCTTCTGGTAAAATTCCGGTTGGATATCTGACCAACCTAATGACTGCCTTTTTTTTAACTGACTGGTTTCTTGGCAGGAAACTAGTTAATAAATATATTAAACAAATTTGCTTTGGGATAAAAGGCCCTGGGCTATTCCAGAAGCTTAATGTTGAACTTTTTTTTTTTTCAAAATCAGTTTGGAAGTGTGTTGGGGACCATTGGTCAGGATATCTGGTTTTGTCCAAGTTTCAACCATCAAGCTCTTTTTTTTTTTTTTTAGGTGAATTTGAAGAGGTGTCCTTCTCATTAATTACTCCATTTGATTTATGTAATATTGCGATGACGCGTCCTAGAAGCTGTAGACACCCTCTTTAAAATGTTTATGTCCCAATCCACTTCAGCGTAGGGAATATATGACTCTTGGTGGCGGTAATGCACAACATCGTTGTGTGTCAACCACAGAACAACGCTAGCCCGAGCTACCACCAACTTCCTTGTTGGACGAGGGGAAAACAACAAAGAAGAATGTCGGAACACACATGTAACTTACCACTGTGACACATTAATTTCCAATCGCTGGCAAACTGGTTGTTCTCCAACATCGAAACGTTCTTCTGACTGGTTCAAACATGTATAGTTGAATGCCAGATAGAACCATAGCTTGCGTATGCTGAGTTATCTGGATACTGTACATGGCTGTATACAGAGTTTCTAGCTTCAGGCAGCATCATAGAGCCATCGGTGTAAACCGACCAGTCAGCATGCAGCTCATTTTAATATTCACGTTCTGACCGAGTGAGCGGATAAAACTAGTCTTTCCAATGTAGGGCTTTATTATGGGGTTGTATTTGGCATTTATCGGGGCTCCTGGGCAATTTTCAGCCCCAACAAAGTTTCCTATGCTATATAAAGGCTCATAGATAAGTTTAAACGTTCTTTAAGAAGCCTCACCATGACGCCTTCAAACAGATGTCTTGTCGTTTGTTGTAAAACAGCTCACTATCTTTCTCTTGTCTGACCTTGCCTCTTTTGAACTGACTGGTGTTCCAGCAACTTTCAGTCGATGAAAGGCTTGAGCATTGGTGGATTCCAGCTAATTCATTTTCTTTTGAGCGGTACAGTTTTGGTCTGGCTGGTTTGAGACCCTGACACAGATGGGTGTTCCAACAGGACATTGATCCCAAACACGCATCAAAACCTGTTTTGAAGTGAACAAATGAGTGGTGCCTATCTCCAGCAGTCGCAGGGCGAGAGGTGGGTACACCCTCAACAGGTCGCCAGTCCATCGCAGGGCAACCAAAAAGCCCAACCAGTTTAAACAAACTATTATAGGGGACATATTATGCAAATTTCGCTTTTTTAATTCTTTTGTGTTGCCATTTGGGTCTCTGCTGCCTCTATAAACACTCCAAACATGAATAAAAACCATCCATCCACTTTTTGTCTGCAAATTTTCTAGTCAGAAATCTTGTGGTTCTACAAGTGTCTTATTGCGACGTCACAATAAGCAGAATTTGTTTACAACCGCCCCTTATTGGTCAAACCCCGCCCACCAATTTCAATTCCATGCCGATCTCATGTGTAGCAATCCCGCAGCCTAGGTGGGCGTGGTCAGCAACCACTAATTTCCATAAAAGTGACAGAGCCTTCTCAACAGCTCATTATGAAAGGGACTGTGAAGAATTGAGCTGGTGAGATCGCTTTTTGTGAGAGTGATTATTTACAAGGAACTTCATTAACATGTTTCATACAGACCACATGTCCCCTTTAGTTCTGCTAATGAGAATTATGACAGAACCTCGTTGATGGCTACAAACGTGTTTTTTCACTGCAACTTGCACCACTTGACCATAATTTAGTGGGGGATAGGTATATATGTGATCCTTTATGTGTAATATTACCATGTGGGTTAAATGAAATCAACAAATTCAAATTGTGAACCCAGCACAGCTCGAAAACATTTCTAATGAGTGTAATAAACTTTTCACCTGCACTGACTTTAGTAAACAAACAAACAAACTGGCATAACCTTTGTTGTCACCAACGAGAAACAGCGGTCCGTGTATTTCCTTCACTCTTTAGATATAAATGTGTTCAACAGCTGCCTTTGCATTAACTCAATTATTTTTTTTTTTTTTGCGGCTTTTCACAAAAGAGGGTGACTTGACTGATCAGGCCAGCTGCCCACGGTCGGCTGGTTCTGATCCCCAGACGGTCATCAGTGACACAGTAGCGGCCACTGGCGCAGCGGTGGGGAAAGTGGCTGCTCGCCTCTCTCCTCACAGCCCCATGTCTCGACACAACCCGTTCAACGAGGACTCGGACACAAACACCTCCGCAGACGTCACACCGGTCCACGTGGCCGCCCGTCGCAATACCACTGGAGATGAGGCCGAGATCGACAGCAATGAGCTTGAAGTCATCAGGTATTGAATGTTTCGGGCTCTAAACTTTAAGGGCTGTGTTCTGTCTTTGCTTAAAGCCAAAGCTACCGTCTTTGTGATCCCTCCCAGGATGGCTAAGCGAAAGAAGCCAGCAAAGAAGCGACGTGGGAGGGGATCTACTGATTCCAGCAGCAGCCTCCATACCTCACTGTCCTCGGAGCATGCGGAGATGAACCACAGCACCTCAGTGGACGTTGACTCAATAAACTCCACTGTGATCCTGCTAGACAGTGAAGGAGAGCAGAGCAGAAGCAGGGTGGGCTCAGCGATTACAGAGGAAGGGGGCGAGGAAGGAGTAGAAGGCCTGCTACGGCTCCCTAAGATGACGGACACCTCCATGGACACTGTTGGACAGCCGCTCCGTGACGTCATGGAGCGGCTCAATGGGACCTGGGCGCACCCAGAGGAGCAGGAGGAGAAAAGCAATCAGAGCTGCGATCAGAGCTCTGGGCCTCCTGCTCAGCAGCCCTTTCGCAGTGATTCAGAAGGAAAGCCTCCAGACCCGGCTCCAGGAGAGACGTTTGACTCCTCTCTGGCCGACAGACCAGGCTTCCTGCAGACCTCTCCTGTGTCTGCAGACCTATGCTGCTTTACCACCGACAGTCCAGACGCTGTTGACACAAGTGGTGGCCACAATGACTCTACAGAGCAAAGCCAGTCACAGACTCTTTCAGGTAGCCTTGAAGATGAGGAAGAAGCAGAAGCACCAGCAGGACGGAAGCCCCATATGAAGGAGGAGGAGGAGAGCGTACAGGGAGATCAAGCAGGGAGAACGTCTGTAGCTGAGGATAAAGGGCAGCAACAGGAGAAGCTCAGTCCTGCTGAAATTTCTCACCCAGCAGATTTCAAGTAAGAAACCAGAACAAGGTCAGATATTTGTTCTGGTACTGTTGTTCAGTGCAAATCTCATCCTCTTCCCCCATGTTGCAGGGTGGACAACAATCACCTGCTTCTTCTCATGATCCATGTATTCAGAGAGAATGAGGAGCAACTTTTCAGGGTGAGGATGGGAAAAGTTTAGTTTTTTCTGATTTTTTTATTTTATTTTTCTAAAGTCCAAGAGAGTCACGTGCCTCCTCAGTTCATTATTAATGATCAGATTGTCAGATATGTAGAGAATAAAAACAGTTTCCCAGTGGAAATGTTGCAATGCCCAGTTGGTCGATGCCTTTTCTGCTGCTTTTTTGTAGACTGACAAATGAAATAAGATCACAGTTTTTCAGTAGTGTGGTGCCTTTAAGATGCTAACTTTGTCACATGTCGGAATTTGTCACATTCTAAAAACTGCACGGTGAAGTCCTCCATGGAGATGCCAAAAATTGTAGGAGCCTTATTAGAAACCCAAAAAACAAATAATAATCCCCTAAAGCAGAGGTTGCTAATAGGCAGATATCTGGTGGGGTCCGGACCGAAATGCTGTCTTGTGCGGAACCGAACCTAATGCCAAAACGGAGATCACCTTTTATAACCTTAATGAGCACTTCTGGCCGACGCAGCTTTTGCATTCTTTACGGTAGTGTCTAGTGTCCATGGAAACCCACAGGCCATACCGAGTTTAGCCGTACCGACTGATACCACCAAGCCAATAAGCACTTTGCACTCCCGCCGGGAAACTTATAAAAAAAATATATAGCGACCCATAGCAAAAATAAACAGAGATACCGGCGGAAAGAGGGAGAGATTCAGGAAGGAGGAGGAGAAAGGGGGGTGAGACAGAGGAAAGGAGAAAAACTGATGGTTTAGACAGAGAAGGTGAGAGAAACAGGCGAGTGAAATGGGTACAAGTAGAAAAATGGCAGCCTCTATAAAACAGAAAGTGGACAGCAAGAATGGAGCATTTAATCCAGAATGGACAGAGTCATTTCTCTTTGTACTTACCACTGTTGGCACAAAACCGGTTTGTCTTATATGTTCAGACACTGTGGCACTTATTAAAAGTGGCAATGTGAAGCCCCATTATGAGACAGAACATACAAGGTTTGAGCAAACATATCCCCTCAGATCAGATGTAAGATCAGAGAAAATACATAGTCTCAAAGCCAAGTATGACCAGTCCACCTGGATCTTGAGACCATACATTCACTGCTCAGCAACAAATCCCCATGTCAGTATCATCAGCTACAAAGAAAAGTGAGATATTGACTCAGGATGTGTTAGCCCAGCTAGATGAAGCCATAAAGAAGGCACCATGTGTAGGTTTAGCTGTGAATGACTCCACTGACGTTTAATAATGCTCAGCTGTTTATGTGAGGTATATTATCCCAGGCCAGAAAGTATTCTATGAAGACCTGCTGGGCGTATCACTCCTCTTCAGACCAGTACAACAGGAGAGGACATATACCTGGCCATTAAGGAGATACTGGCAAAGAGAGGAATAGAGCCTAAAAAAGTGATTTCAATAACCACAGATGGAGCCCCTGCTATGATGGGGAGAGAAAAGGGAGCTGTAACAAGAATGAAGAAAGACAACCCTGACCTCTTAACCTACCATTGCATCATTCATCAATCTGTCCTCTGTGCTTCCCTGTCAGATGAGCATGCTGAAGTGATGAATACAACGATGAAAATGATCACATTTCTTTGGGCATCCTCTTTCTACCAGCATCGCATGCTTAGAGAATTCCTCAAAGTCGTCGATGCCAATGCTGATGATCTTCTGCTGCACAACAATGTGAGCTGGCTGTACAAAGACTTTTGGTCCATTCGGAGGGAAGTAGCCACTTTTTTGGCAGAGCTAAAAAAAAATTTGCCCTTTTTGGTTGTTATAACTTCACATCGAAATGAACCGAACTTGAGGCTACAGGGCAAGGACAATTCAATTTCTGGCTCCAAATGGTTCCTGACACAGCTTTCTCAGGTTTGAAGAAAGTAGCCCTGTACATCCTGACCATGTTTGGATCCACCTACAGCTGTGAGGTAGCTTTCTCCACAATGAACATTATAAAAACCAAATATTGTTCCTGGCTCACCAATAAGCACCTCCATACGTGCATGAGGATGGCCCTGACTCCATTCAAGCCCAGGTTTAAAATTTTGGCAGGACGTGTACGTGTGTTGAGATTAATTTTTTTTTAATTGTTTGAGAAAGTTGACTCCACATGTGAAAAAGAATTTGACGTAGGCATTTCCTTCATTTATTGTTTTCTGAAGTTAGTTTGTGAACATGCACCGTTGCCTTTTCTTATTGGCATATTATCCTAAATTTATTTAGTAAATAAACAATATAAACAGTAAAGAACATTACACACATTAAAAAATGATACATACATGTTTTGCACTTTGTTACGTGACAATAAATGTCAAAATTGTTTCAATTACGCTGAATTCATTTGATTTGATAGGCAAATCAATAATGCAGATGTTGATACAACTGCTTAGATACTTAAAAAATATAGCATCGCCTTAAATTGTAGAACATTATGATCTTCCCGAACTTGGCCTCAATCATTTTTCTCTGACTGGACCTCTTTAAATTTCATTTGAATATTAATGCCCTGAAGATTTATCTGCAATTTATTTTGTGTTTTGCAGATGTTGAGGATGAGTACAGGTCACATGGAGGGGGACCTGCAGCCTCTTTATCTGCTGCTGACTGACTGTTACATCTACTTACTAAGAAAGGGTGAGTAGATAACTGCATCCCTGGCTGTGGTATCCCAAACCAACGCCATCCCCTTGTCATAGGAAGCCTCAGAGTTTGTGTGTTGCACAGAATTTTGTTTATGGATCCTATAAGTTCTGTGATTCATTTGGTATAGCTTACCATGCTCTAACTGCCTGTTATTCCTAGGAGCAGCTGAAAAACCCTACACAGTAGAAGATGCCGTTTCCTATAATGAGCTTGACTATCTCTCCGTAAGTCATATGCACCTCACTAGTTTATTTGGTTTGTTCTAGATAGTTTTGCCTTCATTCATAAAGTTATGTTCCTCTTCCAAATGTATTGGGTTTTGTTGTAAAACATAGTGGGGAAGAGCATGATCCACAGTGTAACTTTTGGGGGCACTGCTAAATGTGTTGTGAATAATGGTAAGATGGGACACTAGTCGAACTTTGTTTCAAACAATGTGGATCACTTTGTTTTCCCCTTAGGTGGGCCTTGACCAGCAGACAGTAACGCTGGTTTGCACCAACAGACGAAGAAAGTTCCTGTTGGACACAGCTGATGGCTCCCTGACTGTGTAGGTTCATCCTTTTATTGTTGTCACTCTCGGCTTATAGTTTTATTTTGGGACCTGTGATCGCGTTCAAGCATACAGTCTCATTTTGCCAAAGTTGTTTTACAGGATTACAGTTATGGACAGATGTTTACAATCAATCATCATTGGCTAGATTGTCAAACTGTAGTTGGTTTTTAAAGCAAGAATTTGGTCACAACATTCTGATTAGACGTTTCATTGTAAACTACTACGTTGCTTTTTCTAGCCATCTACAAGCTTCTAACATGTAATGGGTATTTAAACACTACTAGAACCTTTTTAAACCGAATGTTTTCCTGCTATAGACAAAGCCTTTAATTGTAATTTCACAAAATTTACAACAGTGTTTAGATCAGGGCCATAGCAGAAGCTTAAGATTACCCTGCTTTATGCATTTCTTAACCAGTTTCAAACAAGGTTTGGGATGATTAACACGGTGTCACTGTCCACTCTCAAATCTGTTTCACATCACCTTGGAGTAAGAGGGTGCTGATCAAAATAGAAACACTCGTTCCAAAAATAGATGCCTCTAAGCACAGCTGAAACTTGCAGCTGCCCCACATGGCGGATACGTGATAAAAGGCAATGTTGAGATGATTCATAGTGAGGTTAGCAGCGTAGTCATGGAGGTTTGGATCGCTACCAGTAATACTGTTGTTTCACAAAATAGATGGAATACGGATGGAGGAAGATTATCTCTGAATTATTCATAGAAAACATCATTGCACAGCCTGTTTTTTAGATGTCTCCAGAGGTGATCGGATTCAAGTCTGAGCTCTGCCTGGGCAACTCAAAGACATTCACAGAGTTGTCCTAAAGTTGTCTTGATACCTTGGCTGGATTCTTGTGGTCGCTGTCCTGCTGAGAGATGAACGGTCGCCCTGGTCTGGCATCACGAGCGCTCCTCAGTCTCTGAACACGGCTGCATTCATCTTGGCCTCTATCCTGACTTGTCTCCTGGCTCCTGCCAATGAAGAACATGACCACAGCATGATCCTGTCACCACTATGCTTATGTTTAGAGATGAAATTCACCATGTGTTGAGCAGTGCCTGGTTTCCACCCAACATGACAACTGATTTTCATGCCAAAAAAGTTCCGTTTTTGTCATCAGACCAGAGAATTGTATTTGTCGTGGTCTGAGGGTCCCTCAGATGCCTTCTGGACTCCAGATGGGCTGACCACTTACTAAGGAGTGGCTTTCATCTGGCCACTCAGCCATGCAAGCCTGATTGGTGGATTGCTGCGGAAATGGTTGTCCTTCTGGAAAGTTCCCCTTTCTACACAGAGTAACAAAGACTTCTGGCAGAACGACAAGCGGGATCTTGGACGGCCAGCTCTGGGAAGAGTGCTGGTGGTGCCGAACTTCTTCTGTTTATGGATAATTGAGGCGACTGCAACTGACCTTTTAAAGCAGCAGAAATGTTTTCTGTGCCCTTCCCCAGATTTGTGCCTTGAGACAGTCCTATTTAGGAGGTCTCCAGATAATCCCTTTGTCTTCAGGCTTGTTTTGCACTCTGACCTGCAATGTCAACTGTTGGACCTTGTTTATATAGACATGTTTCTTCTCAAACCCTGTTCAATCAACTGAATCTACCACAGATTGACTCCAATTAAACTGTAGAAACACTTCAAGCAGGATCAGATAAGGATGTACCTTAGCTCAGTTTTAAGCTTCATTTTAAAGGCTGTAAAAACAATTTAAAAAAGGATTTTCATGGTTCCATTTTGGGGTATAAAGTGAGAAATAAAACAAGTTTAAATGAATCTAGCAATGAGGCTGTTGCTTAACAAAATGTGACGCTGGGGATACTTTTCAGATACGGCCCTTATTACGGATGATTATGTCGATGATGCTTTTTTTTTAATTTCTCACCAGAACTTTATCGACCTTGAATAAAAAGGTTCTACTTTGGACTTAACGAGAGGGAGCATCAAACTCCGGTTCCTATTTAGTTGTGTATTTGGTATTCCCATCTGACTTTTGCTTAATAAAATGGGACTGCTCACTGGATGATTGTCTACCCGCTGACATCTGATCGCTTTCCTCTTTCATTTTTAGCTGGTTCCTGTCTGTGCTGAAGTCAGCCATGGTTCAGGGTTGTCGAGAGCCGCCCTATCCCATGGTTCTAACAGATGCCACCATGGAAAAGCTGGCCTTGAATAAGTTTGTCTCCCAGGAGAGTCATTGTGAGGTAGAGCAATGTTGGAAATCATCTGTGCTTCTTGTAGCTTCTGATAACCAAACCTTCCAAACGTTTTCATTACATATGTCGCCTGTTATTTCAAGGTGTCTGAAGTGTCTATTCAGCTCTATTCATTGGTTCACTGGGAGGACCCAATGGACATGACCTTGTCTCCCCAAGGAGGCACACCCACCTCTGGAGTCCCATCCAGTGTCAAAGAAGGTACTCTGCAGTACAGGTCTGGAACCACATACCTGGGTAAAGAGGTGTGGAAGAGCTGCTACGTCGTTCTCAGGTACGGACCACCATCTTATCGTAACTCTCCAACATTGTTGATCCCTGCAGAGCATCACAGGTTCTTAACGAAGTGCCTGAGGTGCCTTATTAAATATTCATGTTAATATGTTCCTATTCAAGCCCACCTGCAGACTCCTCTGACTAAAGCTTAGGAGATTTTTCTTCACCTTCTAGTGGCAAGATGAGCTAGAATCGTCGCCCAGCCTTGTTTGTCATTGTTACAGTCGTTTTAAGCTCTCTAATTCTTGCTCTGACTGTAGATATGGGCGTGTTTTTAAAAGGGTAGTTGCTATATTTTCTGATTCAGCAGACATCTGTGTCACTCAAATGGCACTTTTTTTTTTCTCACTGTGATGGGGATTTGGATTTATTGACAGATGTATTGACCTCATATATTTTACTCTGTGAGAACACTGTAACACCAAAAAATAACCATCTACCCTGAAAATAAAAAATGGGTTACCAAAGAAATGAAATTCTGCTTAACCTCCCCCCCCCCCCCCCCCAAAAAAAAGGTATTTTTTTATGTCGTTCAGATTTTAAAGTGCCCTAAAGGAAATGGTTTGTGTCATTTTGTATTTACACCTCAATGACACAAGAAGTCCTAAATTACAGATTAAAAGTCATTAAATAATCTGATCAAGTAAAGTGTGAATATAAATGATGAGGCTGTTTTATATATTTTCTTAGGCATTAATGGTGCCATCAGTGAATTCGTAAAAAAAAAAAAAGGATTTCTTCCCCACTGAATCAACATACTTAGATTAAAGGTTGGATTTTTGTTTTTAAATGTTTGAGGCTTTTTTTTTACAGATTTAAACAGGGGTACCAGTGATGGAGAATGGTGCTATATAACTTAGACAGGTTTTTTTTTCATAATAAAAATTTCTTGTTTGATTTGTTTCCATTATGTTTTGCTGAAAATATCAATCTAAGAAGTCTGTCCAATCGTTATCTATTATATGAACCTAAAGGCCTGTCTTCTCTATGTTCAGCAAAGGGATTCTGTTCCTGTATGCAGAGAGGGCAGATGTGACCCCTCTGCTGTCGGTCACCATGGGGTAAGTCTCAGAAAGCTGTGAGATGGATCTGGGCGTGACGTTTCAAATCTCTCAGAAACAAAATGATGCTCTCCGACGGGTTCTCAGTGTTTCGATGCCTCCTCGTTTGTCATCAGAGGGGAACACTGCGGAGGGTGCCGTCGCTCCAACAACACAGAGCGCCCACACGCCTTCCAGGTCATCCTGGCAGAGCGCCCCCCGCTGGTGCTCTGTGCCAACGACGAGCAGGACATGGCCGAGTGGATGCAGCTTCTCTGTCAGTCTGTTTCCAAAGGGGTAGGTAGAGAAAGTTGGCCCAATCCACTGTCGATGTATCAAATTTAGCATCCGTCAGTTTTAAGTGGGAGATTTTGGTGGATAAACTTGGGAATGGTGAAAAAATTAAACCGATTCTGCACAGGAATTATTTAATGGTTGTACAAACTTTTTTTTGTTTGTTTACGTTTTCAACCTTGTACTACTGTTTTCTTGCATTAAAAATGTTTTTGTTTTTTATGCAAGAGACAATTTCTGTTGCATAACATTATGTTCAACCACTTTACCCCAGGTTATCCCTCAGGGTGTGGCTCCCACCCCTTGTATCCCATGTTGCCTGGTGGTGACAGACAGGAAGCTGCTAATGTGCCACCAGGACTGTCAGACGAGCTTCTTCCGCTCGCTGGGCAGTGCTGATATCTGCGATGTGACCTCCGTGAGCTTGGAGCCTGACAAGGAGTACTGTGTTATTGTGAGTGATCTTCTGTTTAGCTTCTTCTTCTGTTGGTACGTCGGAAAATATCAGTATGTATGTATGTCAGAAACATCTCAGCTTACAACTAGTTCCCTTTTTCCTTTTTAGTTTCATCTGCTCTCCAAATACTGAAAGAAATATGTAGATCAGCAACTTAATCTGGTAGGAATTAAATTAATTAGTTATACTATAATAATTTCTTATATTCTTATGTCGCAGGTGTAAAGTGTGGAAGAAAAATGCACACACCAGTGGATCAACAGTGTTAAAGAGTTAGACACGTTTCCCCTTTTAAATTTCCCTTTTAAAGCATGTAGGCACACAAACCGACGCCTGCCAACCTCTTCTTCTAATCCTTTATACAGAATAAAGGACTGTTGGTGATACTTGATTTAAACTGCTGAACTGTTTCTACCCGAGTTATCAGAGAGAAAAGAGTCAACAACAGATACCATTGTTTTCAAATGCTGGTTTAGATTTTCTACTCAGGCGTGATCCCTGACCCTCATTTACACACTGAACTACAGCTGGGGTCCATTCTGAACAAATCAATACCTTGTTACAGTCATAGTCAGCAAGATTGGTGTTGTATCTCCTTGGCTGGCTCACACTTTATCCATCACCTGTCTTGCTTTTGCAACACCCCCATCCCCCGCCCGCCCAATGAAATAACACAATTACTGGCTCCCCTATTACTTTTTACAACCTAATTTGTCTGTCGGACAGGATTTAGTCTTCTCCTCTGACATTTGACCTTCCCTCTTTGAATAATTTTTTTAGATGGTTATTCTCGGTCCTCTTTAGATCACAACATAGGTTTTTTTAGAGTAGTATTTAGGTTTGGGAATTCCGATGGACATGGAAAAAGATTGCTTGTTTTGCTGTAGGAACTATCTTCGTGTTGAGTTAGCTAAATATTTTAGATCAGTAGCCTTTTAAAAACTCAGTGATGACTCGTTTTGAGTTTACAGGCTTCATTGTATGGAATTTTCTTTGACCTTTTTCCAGGTCTGAAAAAGTATGGGGGAAAAATAACATTAAAAAAGTATTTGTCTATGTAAGGGTTTTTTACGCTAATTCAAAGCAAAAACTAAATTTTCAGCTTCTATTTGCTACTAGAAACCTTGATTTTTAGCATTTTAGCCATCAGTATTTGGGTTACTTTAACTTACGGACTAAATTTGCACTCGTTCAAGAATGAAATAGGGCAATTTCACAACTTTTTGGACATGAAACTGCCATGTTTTGTGGTCCAGAGCCGAAACGCAGACAGCTGCTGATCAGAGGCATAGCAAGGATTTAATTAAACATGACATAGGACATTGAAACAGCCAAACTAGTGACATGGAAATAGGCTACAACTACATAGAATGAAAACAGAGAATCCGGCCCCACAGACTGAAAAACTAAGAACTTATATAGAAGACAGATCAGGTGGAACACATGAGGATAATTTGGAAGCACAGATGAAAGTCATAACTAAAGATTGAAGGCGATGGCAATGAAACAGGGGGCAGACTAACAAAGGAGAAATAAAACTAGACCTAATGAACTGGGAAAGGCAACTAAATGGCTTTTGAGCAATTATACAGGGACTTAATATATGGCAAGACTAACTGAAATACAAATCAGATCCTGAAAAATCTTAACAAATATTCCGTTAGAGAAACACAAGAAAAAAGTATGAAACTAGACTACAAGGACGTAACTAAAACTAGAACTATAAAACTTAAATGAACGCTTATCCAAAAAACCCAAAGCACCCCAGAACTGTGACAGAAACACTGAACCTGTGTCAGGATGTGATGTTCTTCCCTGTGTCTGTCAGTCTTTGTGTCCCTAATTGTCCCCAGTTGCCCCCTCTTTCCCTGATTGTCTCCTCTGTGTATTTATACATCTCTGTTTCAAAAATAAAGATACCATGGTTCTCAAATTGTGCTTTGAATAATTTCCATTCATCATATGATATCCCAGTCCTTATTATATAAATACAACAGTTGTTAGTTTTTTTAAATAAAGCTTTTTTAACTTAGTTCAGGTGCAAACCAAACCATAAAATCTTGCCAATCAGTTCTTTGTTTCACACCAAACTGGTGGAGAACAAGCAGTTCTCATGGGGCAGGTTTAGATGAGTAGCTCATTTCTTTGTTTCTTGAACGAATGACATATTTTCTCTCTAAAGGAAATGGGGTGTGTGTCTGTGTTATATTGTTTACATACCAGGGGAACAGGAAGTCATGTTTAGGCTTCCTAATAACTCTGATCACCATTTAAAAGTAAAGTCACTAGTAGAATGTGTGAGTTACACTGATTACCTCTGCCAAGGAGGTTATGTTTTTGCCATAGTTTGTCTGTTAGTTAGCAACATTACTTAAAAAGTTCTAGGTGGTTTTTGATTAACTTTTTAGGAAATGTCTGCAATGGAACCAGGAACAAGTGTTTGGAATTTGGGGGAGATCCGAATCACCGCCTGTATCCAGGATTTTTTTGTTTTGTTTTAAACGATTCTTCAGCATTGGGAGTTAAGGCTGTTTTCAACATATGTGCATGTAGCTCCACAATAAATAGTCAGAGTGCTTATTAAAAAAATACAGGTTAACTTTCCAACAGGTTCTACACAATATCAAAGATTGATCTGGATCCTGCCAAAATTCTGGATCCTGTGATCCAGAACAGAAAACAATGGGGGACCTTTGGAGTTTTGATAACCGTAGGGAAACAAATTAAGGCATGCACCAAACACCAGACTATAGCCAAGACATTGTGGAATCTTAAATGTGCTAACGGGTTTCATGTATCTTCAAAAGCTATTGAGCTAGATCCAGAATCACTGATATCCGCGTTTCTTTCCCCTGATTGATAAAATGTACTCAAATTAGAGGTTGGTTTTTTTTAATGTTTAAAGCTACATTGTGTAAGAACTTCTCCCATCTAGCGGTGAAACAACCAACTGAATATTACGTTCTAGCCCCGCCTCCCACCCCCCCATTCCAAGCGCGTTTTAACTCCTACAGTGGTCGTTTCATGCCAAGGTTACCATGGCTTCCAGTACTACGACTTCGTCCAGTGTTCCTTCCAGTGATGAGTTTACTTTAGAAAACTACATTGGATTTAGTTATATAGTCAGACGTCCGCCGCGTCGCGAGTAGACAATCTCCCTCTGGCATTCGTCACGGTGCAACTGAGTGTAGCCAAAGCGCAAAAGGCGGAGCTAGAATTTCCAGGAATGTCCCTCGTTTGGCGAATGTATTTTAAAGATGGGGGCTCAACATGGATTCAGCCATTCACACGACTCGCGTGTATGTATTCTGACTAGCAGATTCTACACTTACGAGAATACTTTCATTAGTAGGTGGAAGTAATTACACATGAATGAGCAGATATTTTTGAAAAAACAAAGGGGCTTTTGCTAAGAATTAACTCAAAAAAATAAACAATGTAGCTTTAACAATTTGCTTCTCCAAAGAAGAATTTATTTACAAGCTGTGAGAATACCTGTAGGGGGCGCTGTAACATCTGAGTTATTTCTTATGCGTCTCTGTGTTGCCATGTCTTAATGAAAGTCTTCAGATATGACTTTTTCCACCACTTGACCTCGAGTTTTTCTCTCCGTAGGAGTTTTCAGCAGATCGGACTCACTTCCTCCCTCCATGGGTGTTATACTTCAGCGGCTGTGAAGAGAGGGATCGCCTTTTAGAGGCATTAGACGAGACATGGAAAGCCATTTTTCAGGTCAGAATGAACTGTCAACTGTGTTCTTGATAGGATAAATGAAACATGTAGTAGTTTTACAATTTCAGCCTCGATCAGGCGAGGATAAGAGTTTAGAGGACGGCTTGTTCGATGCAGTTAAACCGTCCTGCCTGTTGGCGTTGTGCACAGGTCGACCTCCCCCACAAAGAACTGTTGGACCCACTGGTGCAGAAGCGCTGCGGTGAGGCGCTGGAGCTGATGAAGAGCGCCTGGCAGAGGGCGGACAGCCTGGCTCGAGGCAGAGCCCAGCGGGAACCCTGGTGCTGACCGACGCACACGTTCACATGTGTAATCACGCGTGCGTGTTTCACTGATGCGACACAGTCCAGCGGAGGGCCGAGTGTCAGAATACTCAGAAGTAACGTTCTGGGCCAGCACAAAGTCAGCAGAAAAGCCCATCAGTCTTGGGGAAGTAACTGCTTATGTCTAACAACATTTAATGCTAAAGTTACAGTGCATGCACACAGAGATGCTGTCCTGCAGCTGAGGACAGTAATAGATTCCTCCTAAATAGCTACATATAGACAACTGTTCGTTTGTTTAGGTATGACTGAAGCATGACAAGGATCAGCAGCCGGGAGCTTTATTATACATTTTTATCCGTCTGAATGCTTGGTATTTGTCCGGATAAATTCACAATTTTATCCTGTGCACATAAAAATATTTATAGCTTACATAATGCACACAACTTGGTGAATTGGAGGTCTTTTTACACTGATGCTAACGCCAGCAGGTAAAATGTGTCCTAATAAAGCTGACCTGAAGTGCAAACGTAGGTGCAACACTTTACAATGTCCGTCGTGCACGGTTGCTGGCGGTGGTCTGACATTCAGATTAGTTTGTGGTGAGCAAGGGCACATACCTCTACAATGAGTTATTCTCACATAGACGTTGTACAGGAACCTGTGGGGATGAGGATTGTAAGTAGATATTAAAATTTGACACATATCGAGCACTCTGGGAAACACACTCACGCCTAAATTGTCTTGTTCCATCAGTTGAGATGTTTTCACCTAAATAATTTAGTCTTTATTCCTATGCTGTGAAGACAGACAGAGCACTGCACATTAATTCTGCTCTTATTTTAGTTTTTTTTTTTTTACTAGGTTTAAATCTTTTTCTCTTTCCAGAAGTATTGCAAAAAAATTATCCTATGAATTTAAGTTGTAAATTGATTGATTTAGTTGCGATTTTTCTGATGTTTGCCACTGTTTAAATGAGCGTAAGTGTTGCAGTCTGTTTGAAAGCACTTCCCAGAATTACATTATTTTAACACACTTCTTGCTTTTATTTTGCATAAACTGTTTACAACATTGAACCTTTATTTATAAGTTTACCATAATTGTCATTGCTTTGTAGAATGTCTAAGGAAATTCTCACTTTGTCTGCTTAAATCCTTTTTTGACAAATGCAGATCCAATATTAAAGCTTAGGAGGGAATAAAAATGGCTCATGAGTTGTAAAATCTGATATTGGCATTGAATCTCTAACAATCTCTCCTACATAATAAAACTTGATTATCTGCTTCATAGGTTGTGTTTTCTCATTAAAACATGAATGTAGTGTTTTGTTTGCGTAAACTTTTTTGCCTTTATTTAGCATTTTCTAATTTCAGGTAAAATAATCTTTTTTGCATTTTAATCAGATGCCATATCGAAAACAAATTGGCTGAGATCGACTAAACATACTTTTTGTTTTAATGGGATCTGTTTATTTTAATTTTTAATTAAATCTTAAGTTAAACCGGGGCTTTGGTTTGAAGACATAATACTCTAAACACAGATTTGAAAGAACTTCCACCAAATGTTGCATTTTAGGTTACATGAGATTTTATATTGTTGTACATACATACGTACATCTTGTACACTCACACTGTGTGACTCCTGTGTTAGCATTAATCAGGGTATCAAGCCTTTCTAAGTGCCACTTAGTCTTGTTTTTGTTATTGTTTAACAAAGAAATCTCAGGTGAAAAAAGGTCCCAGAACCTTAAGAGTCACCTTGTACGTTTTTGTTTTGATACAGCAGCTCATCTGTTCCGTACAGTATTTTATAACTCTCCCTTTTTTTAAGCTTTGGGATATTGCAATGCTCAGTGCAGCGCTATGAAGTTATTTTTGCACACACACAGGGAGGAACATTTCGAAAACGTTTTATGAAATTTGCTCTTTGCAAGGGCAAGTCGTTTATCTAAAATCCTGCAAATTCCTAAAAGACCCATCGATTTGGGAGAGTCAAGTTTGAGATGTTGGAGACTTGAAATGTTTGTCTTTCTGTTTTTTGAAATGTGCCTGTGGATTGTATATAAGGACAAAGCAAAGAAGGTGTTTTTGATCGCTTTAAATGTGGGAAATTGCTGGTCAATGACGGATAATATCTTGTAAGCAATGTACTGTTCGAAGCTTTCCTTTTTGTTATTTTTTTCTTTCTTTGCGTGCATATTGCATGGAATATTTTGTATCATTCATTAGATTTATTAAAATGTAAATAAAGCACTAATAAGAATAACAGTCTGTTAAGTCCCATTTAAACAAATGAATGTTCTGAAGGTTTTTTTTATCGTTCTGAATTGCAAAGAATGTACAAACGACGCTTTGGAAGTTCTAACTTAATAAACTGTAAATAAACTGATGACTCCTTTGGCGACTCCTTGTAGGGTTTAAAGATGCTTGCCTTCTGTCTTAACAACGGCAAACATATTCAAAGGTAAAAACAGTGGCAGTCATGTTAGAAAGGACCAGAAGCTTTACAGGTTACAGCAGCTCAACCAGTTAGTTTTTACTTTGTTAAATGCAATGATGTAGTCTGGAATGAAACTAGAACCAAAGCAGACGCTCCGTCAGCCAACAGTCGGGGCAACAGGGAGTTTTTAGCTTGTTTTATGTCATTAAAAGAGCAACATTGACTCTTCATCGGTCCTGCATGATTTGTCAAAGGATTCTTTGTAGTTGCTTTCCGTTTTTACTCAGAAGGTGAAACTTTCAAGCGTGAACTTGAGGAAATCAACAGAAAGGTCTGTAAATTGATGTGCACTTCTGACGATCAGTATCTCATTAAATGTTTGTTGTGAACATGCTGCCGCTGTGGTTAAAAGTACACCGTTAATACATTGTCAGATTTCACCTTTTGTTTTTTTTTTTACTTAGAACAATAACACAGTGAAATTAGGTTAGACTAAATACCTAGATACAGGTTCCATCTGTAAACGTTCATTGAAAAGAGCAGAAGCGACGACCAGTACTGCTGTCTGCTCTATACTGGACGTTCTACGGTAAGTAAAGAGTAATATTCTTCAACAATTGGTTCCATTGGCTCTTTGGTAGCTCCTTATTACATTTATTTTGATACGTATTAATAAGTGGTATCAAAATATCTTCTGAGTACCACTAAAGGTACCTGTGCCACAGTAACGGAATCATGAATCAATAGCGCACCTTCAATAAAGCACAATAAAAGTAATGTTTTGGGCTGTCTGTAACAGAATCCCAGAACAGGCCATCATTGATACACCACGAAAACCTGTCTTGTAATCAGAAGTGCTGAAAGATGCATTACCTCAGGTAATCTGAGGGCATCTATACTAATGTTTTGTAGAATACTTTAAATATATATATTATTTGAAGAGGGCTATGAGTAACATAAAGTGCTTTGCTGTTTAAAGTCCACGGTAAAAAAGAAACCGAAATCTTTTAAAGGCACTACAATAATTAAATAGTAAGAAAAAAATTGGCTGTTTAACAACTGCAATTTAGCTTTATGTTTTTGTTTTTCTAAATTAGTACTTATGAAATCCAAAGAATTCAAATATATAACTCTTGTCAACCACTTAAAACTTAGTTTACAGCGCTCTAAAAGAAGTATTTGCTCCCTTCAACTGTGTTTGCTTATTTGTCACATTTAAGAGTTTTACAAAAAAATATTTGACAAATATAACACAAGAAAATGTCCAAATGATAATTTCATTTATTAGAGGAATATAGTGATCAGAACCAAACATGGCCTTATGTGAAAAAGCAACACAGTCCCCAACTTAATTAAATTCAAGAACAATTGAGAAACAAAGTACTTGACATCTTTCAGTCTGAAAAGGGTTGCAAAGTCATTTTTATAAAGCTTTGGGACTCAGTGAACCACAGTAAGAGCCCACTACCCACAAATGGGAAAAAAACAAACATGGAACAGTGGTGAATGTCCTAAATCAAGATCAGATTCAGTGGTACGATCTTACACAGGCTGTTCATCCTGGAGAATGCTCCAATGTGACTGAATTCAAACAATACTACGGAGAAGAGTGGGCCAATATTCCTCCATAGTGATGTAAAAGACTCATTGCTAGTTACTGCAAACACTTGATATCAGTTGTTGCTGACAAGGGGTGGCACATCCAGGTCTTAGGTTTAGAGGGCAATTACATTTCCATATGGGGACAACCTTAATGAACAAAATCGTCATATAAAAACAGTCATTTCTGTATTCACTCTTGTTATCTTTGTCTGTTGCTAAACGTGAGACAAAAAGCAAAAACAGAAGAAAGCTGTAAGGGTGACCAGTTTTCCTTGATGAAAAAACACACTAGTTGTTCTCATTCACATTTATTTCACTAGCATGCCTCCTTCTGTGTTGTACTGTGCATCAAACAAAAAGCTGTATCAACAGAGGATAAAAGATCAAGAACTTTGAACAAACGTCCTAAACTAAAGTTTGGAGTTTTTGGACACCATAGAATCATGATTGCACGGTTCACTATTTAGAAAATAGTCTGTCAATGTGTCATTTATTCTTACCATAGATGCAGCTGTTCTGTGAAGGCATGGCAATTTTATTTGTATAGCACCCTTTCAACAACAAGGTGATTAAAGGTGCTTTACAAGATTAAGAGGTAAAATGAAAATAGTAGTGAAACACAGACAAAGTATATAAAGTAAAAACAGCAATAAAGCAAGAAGCATACACAGATACATCAAGGCATTACAAAGCATATAATGTACAAGACACAAAACATGATATATCAAAGCATTACTCAAAGGCAGCTCTAAACAGATACGTATTTAGTTGTGATTTAAAAGAAGTCAGTGTTTCAGCAGCTTTGCAGTTGTCTGGAAGTTTGTTCCAGATTAAAGGAGCATAGCATGTTTGGTTCTAATTCTAGAGATGCTGAGTAGACTGGAATTATTATTAATCTTTCCTTCTCTGTAACAGCTTCAGGGATATCACCAAATTGAAAATGAAACAAGGTGTCATCTGATTCCCCTTTTGAGGTTTATCGTGTGTTTTTCTTTGTATAATTTTGCTAACGGCAACAATATTTCTTTTTTTTTTTTAAAGTGGCGAGTTTTATTCTCACTACTTTGGGGGAAGTACGGCCATGTAGAACTGAACTTTTCTGCTGATGCTCATGCTTATTAAATTATGTAAATGTGTGTCACAAACCTGGCTCTAAGAAAGTAATGAAGCTGTTTGTCTGAACACAGTAATTCACACCCAACAGATTTTATCTTCCATTGCATAAAGTGACAGAGGCTTGGACTCGTCTGGTTCCTGACTCTACATTCAATTATTTATGCCTCTGAAATGTGCTGGGTGCGATTCTCACTGCTAAGATGCAACAAAGCAGCACATGTGCCATTGCCCTTGCTTTACAGTCATTACGGCTCTCCACAGCTAATGCAGTGGAGCTAAGGCTGGGGGTGGTGGGGGCTTGATGGATACTGAGATAAAGAGGAGGAAGAGCACAATGGAAGCACAGACTGTTGCAAATCCCCCAGCCTAATTCTCACTGCAGAGAAGGTATCCATTCATTCATTTGGCTTGTTTTGTGATTTCTTTAAGATGCTATTTGTGAATTTGACTTTTAAAGAAAACTACAGATTTCTATTGCTGGACAGTTTCATGTGAGTCTTCAGTATAATGCATGATACATTTTTTTCTGTTTTTTCTTTTTTTAGCCAACTGCATTTTTTTCATTATGATGAAAAAGAGCTGGGAGGTGCGGAGTGGAGACAGAGAAGTCCTCCTGGATTTGGACGCCAGGGGTGAACCACACACCACAGACGGCTACGGCAGTCTGCAGAATGGGGACTTTCTCCCACCACCATGTGTAAGCACTTTTTTTTTTTTTTTTTACTTTTCTCACATAACTGCATAGTGTACTCTCTGCAGAACATCCGGCATGTGGCCAATTAGTTATTCTATTTCTCTGCCTCATCTTTTCACAGTTTACTAACTTCAGACATTTAGCTGGAAATCTGCATCGTCTTTACTCTGCCTGCAATATCTGCTGCTGAATATTGTAGGCAGCACAGTCATGTAGTCTGCAAGCAACTTCTGATGTGTTCATCAAAGAGTGTGGTGTCTTGTAAAAAGCTCAGCGACCGCTTTCTGTCTCCATGTTTCCGGGCTCATTACTGCAGAGTGCAGGCTTTTATGGCGCAGCGTCTTGTACAGGAGTGTGTGGCTTAATCTCATCCAAAACTGTTCACAAGCAAAGCCTGAGATTTTTGATCCATGAAGGCAAAAATAAAAAATGTCCTGCTCTTTGGAAGGAAAACTACACCTGGTTTTCAAAAATAACTTACAAATAAGAACCTGAAAACTATAGGGGGCATTCAGTATTCATCCAGAGCAATACCCAAGCTATGAAGACCTTATGAGGCACTGTTCAATCTATCATCTAAAAAAATGGAAACAGTATGGCACAAGTGCAAATGAAGAAGCAGCCGAGAGACCCATGGTTACCTGGAGGAGCTGGCGACATCCACAGCTCAAGTGGGGAGAATCTGTCAACAGGACAACGGTTGATCATGCTTTCCACACGTCTAACGTCTATGAAAGAGGGGCAACAAGAAAGTCATAAGATGTCCTATTTGCTATAAGCCATGTAAGGAACACACCAAACATGTGGAGGAAAATACCCCGGACAAATGAAGTGAACGCTTTGGCAATCCACACTGCACACACACAATCCTTGTATGAAACATGGTGGTGGCAGCAGTATGGTTTGGGATGGATAGAACTAAATACAGGACATCCTCGGAAAAGAACCTGTCAAATAACAATTCTAGGATTGTGCAGCTCATGGTGGCAGCATGTTGGAGTAGCTCTGTGGCGTTACTTTTAAATTGTTCTTATTTGTGTAGATGTTTGCTCATATTTGTTTTTAAGAGGCCTTACCTAAGACGTCAATCAGAGATCTGCAGCTGATCCAGCAGCTGATCAGCTGCATCTGAGGACGCTGCTGCTCGTGTCCTCACTAGAACTGGGAAGGTAGAGCACATCACCCCAGTTACACTATCTCCCTGTAGCTCAGAGAATAGACTTCAAAATCCTTTTACTACTTTATAAATCATTAAATGGCTTAGCACCAAAGTATGTTGAAAACTTGTTGCCACTACAGTAACCCACCAGAACACTCAGATCCTCTAATTCCAGTCTACTCAGCATCCCTAGAATCCGAACCAAATATGGAGAAGCAGCTTTCTGTTTCTATGCTTCTCTTATGTGGAACAAACTTCCAGACAACTGCAAAGCTGCAGAAACACATAATTCCTTTAAATCAAAGCTAAAAATGTATCTGCTTAGATCTGCTTTTGATTGATTAATTAATTAATTAATTAATACCTGGAACGTTGTAATGGTAGTATGTTTTAATGCCCTTTATGTCTTCGATGTTGTGTTTTCTCTTTTTGTTGTTGCTTTTATTTTTCCCCAAATCACATAAAGCACCTCGAATTGCCTTTTTGCTGAAAGTGTGCTGTGCCTTGGCTTGTTATGATGCGCAACCGTGGCAACAAGGCCCTGTTTTTTTTTTCAACTGCACGACTTTCTAACCAAAGAGGAGAGACAAAAGCAAAACAGGTGATTAGCAGAGCTTGCCAACATAGAGTGTCATCTATGTTACCGTGGAACTTCCTGCCCACAGCATCACCATCCACAACAACTGTTTGAAGATAAATGGATGATATAAGTTACGACAACATTTACATTTTCCTTTGGGATAAATAAAGTATTTTTGAATTTAATTGAATTGAGATGGGGGGGTTACTTTCCAACTGGTCAAGAAAAAGCGCACATCCAGTGCTACAATGGGATAATTTAGATAGAAAGGCATTTAATTCTTATGAAAGAATGGTCTAGTCAAAGTCCAGACCAAAATCCAGTTGAGAATCCACGGCATAGGCTTGAGAGTTGGTTTACACAAATGCTCTCGGTCCAATCTGATGGAGTTTGAGCTGTTTTATAAAGACAAACAGATGAAAGTTTTAAACCTCTGGATGCACAAGGCTGGCAGAGACATATCCCAAATAATTGCTGCTGTAACTTCAGCAGAAGGTGACTCTAGAAAGGGGGGTGTAATACAGATGTGAAATAAATACTGTAAAACTAAGATGCGTTCAAGTTTTTCCACGTTACAATTCTTAGCTACTCTGTGTTAACATTTCACATAACATTTTTGTAAAATGTGTGGGAGTTTAATGCTTTAAGTTCCCAAAATCGGAAAAAAAGTTTTCATACTGCCTAAAGGATGTTCCTCCTCAGTTTTCAGCTGGAGCTTTGGAGGACGACGTCTGCTGGGGTGATCCAATTCATATGCGCTGTCTGACAAGAGATAACCAAACAGTCTCAAAGATGGGGAACTACTTCAGAGATGGAACAACTAAAATCGGTATGCAGCAACATCACCTTGTGCTGGGTCTCCTGTGGACTGAAATGACGAGCCTTCAGTTATTTTTTATTTTTTTTAACTTTAATTTTGGCTTTCAGATTTTGTGCTGGTGTGGGAGATCCGATCACGACGTAAGCAGCGGGGGAAGGGGAAAAGCAACCGTGAGGATGCACAGCTGGCAGAGTGGAGGGACAAGTTCGTACAGAATCTGCAGAGTACCGGACTGCTCTTGGAAAAGGTGCTGTTATTTATTTTGTTAAAGCAATCTAAGTGCAACAATTCCTCTTCTTGAATTTCACTTAGCAGATTTTCTCTTACTTTCTTCATATAGGAGGAAACTGCGAATGAAAAGAAAACCCTACATTTTCTTAAAGTCAGTGCTCCCTGGGATGTGTTGGTTTATTATGCTGAGGAACTTTGCCTCCGAGCTCCACTGCAGGTCAGCAAAGCTTTTCCTTTATGGTAAATATAATCATTTAATTGGGACCATTTGAATATTTATGACCATTTTTTTGGATACTAATTCATATTAACCCCAATTACTGTTGGGTACATATTCATTTACTACAGACATATAGATGGTTTTAAAGGGGACACATCAAGCCTCTTTTTAAACTAGTTATAATAGGTCTGTACAAAACATGTTAATGAAGTTCTTTGCACAAAATCACTCTCGCATAAAGCGATCTCACCAGCTCAAATCTTGACAATCTCAGTCCCTTTCAGAACGAGTTGTTAATTCGGCTCTGTCACTTTTATGCAAATTAGCGGTTGCACACCACGCCCACCCATGTTGTTACTAGGTTGCTAGTTTGCCACAAATAAGAATGGCATGGATTTGGAATTGGTGGGCGGGGTTTGACAGGTGAGGGGCAGTTATATGCAATTTCAGCTTATTGTGACATCACAATAAGACACTTTTTCGAACGGCTGGTAGAAGCACAAGATTAATGACAGCAAGAAATTTGCAAAAATGGACGGATGGTTTTTATTCATGTTTGGAGTGTTTTAGAGGTGGCACACAAAAGGATGAAAAAAGGGAAACATACATAATACTGTATGTCCCCTGTGAATTAAACCAGTGTTGAAAAAGAAGAATGATAAAACTTGTCTTTTTTTATTAATGCACTGCCTTGCAAAACTGTTTATATCCTCGTAGTTATAAAGAACATAGACTGCGATGGTAGAGTAGTTGTCTTGCAATCGGAGGGTCATAGATTCAATTCCAGCTTCCTCCTGTCACATGTCGATGTGCCCCTGGCCAAGGCATTTAAACCCAGTTTGCCTAGCTTTGAATTGGAGTGTAAATCTGTGTGCGTTTGTGAGTGCGAATGGGTGACTGTGGCTCCAGTGTAAAGAGCTCCGAGTGGTCAGCATGACTAGAAAAGCGCTGTCTAAGTTCAGACCATTTAGTTTTCCATATGTTTTCACAATGCAACCCCAAATCCCAAGGTTTGTCGAAGGGAAAGAGGTGTCAATATTTTCACAAACCACAGTAAATCTCTGGTGGTTTCCAGGCCCAGCAGCATCTGGACCTAAACACCTCTTCCGTGGTTTTAAAAAGACTCTGCGTACCCAACATAATGATGGAGTCAGTGCCAAACAGGCCTCTGGACTATTACACATGTGCCTTCCGCAAGTCAAAGATGAACAGGTGAGTTCCACTTTACATCAGGGGACCCAAGCACATCAAATTCAGTCCCGGTGTTTCTATCTTTTATCAATAAATTCCTGTTATTTAGATTTCTCGGCTCCGAAGACCAAGACACCTACTTCACCAATACTCAGAGACACCAGGTTGTAAGTAAACACTTCTGTAACCACACGGTGGCTTTTGGGATGGTTGTCCTTCCCACCTCCTACCATATGTAGCGACTGTGTTCTAATCCAGGTTCATGAGATTCTAGCTCGGACGGTGTACGGCAAGAGAAAGAGGACGGAGGTTGGGGTGGACAGACTGGTAAACGAAGGGGCGTACACAGCAGCTTATCCTCTCCATGAGGTGAGAGATCACGATCTGCTGTGTGATCTTAACTTTAGCTGTTTTTCCTCTCTTAATCACCCCGGATTTTTGTTGGCTTTCAAACAGGGTCCTTTTAAGCTGCCGAGCTATGAGATCCATCCTGACGAGCTCAACCAGAGGCAGGTTCTGCACTACTACTGGGCTCGTTGGTGCAAATGGTACAAGTATCAACCACTAGATCACATTAGGGAGTACTTTGGAGAGAAGATTGCCCTCTACTTTGCTTGGCTAGGTATAAAGGTGTTCTTTTCTTTATAAAAATGTCCTAGTTCAACAAATCTCATCAGTAGAGATATTTGTCTACTGCTTACTTTCTCTAGAGCACTGCTTTCAGTGTAAAGAATGTAACTTAATGGGGACAAATTATGCCTCTTTTCAGTCTAGTTATAATAGGTCTATGGTCTGCACAAAACATGTTAATGAAGTTCTTTACACAAAATCGCTCTCACATAAAGTGATCTTACCAGCTCAATTTCAATCCCTTTCAGAATGAGCTGTTTAGAAGGCCCTGTCACTTTTATGCAAATTAGGGGTAGCAGACCACGCCCACCAATCTTGTTACTAGCCTGCAGGTTTGCCACTTATGAGAATGACATGGAATTAACAGGCGAGGGGGGGGGGGGGGGTTTGACCAGTGAGGGGAGTGATTTAATGGGTGAGCGGAGGCAAATTTATCTTATTGTGACGTCACAATAAGACACTTTTTTCAAATGGGTTGTAGAAGATTTCCATCCATCCATCCATGCATTATCTATGCCATCTGTCATGGGGGAGGCGAGAGGCGGGGAACACCCCGGACGGGTTGTCCATCGCAGGACAAGATTTCTAACAGCAGAAAATTTGCACAATTTTTTTTGGGAAAATAGATGAACGGGTGGTTTTTTTTATTCGTGTTTGGAGTTTTTATAGAGGCAGAAGAGAACCAAAGGGCCGTATGAAAGGTGACATTTTCATTATATTTCCCCTTTAAAGTGAAGCAGTTTTGTAGAAATTGTATTACTAATTCTGTTTAATTGTAAACTCAGTTCCTTATTACAAGATAAATTAATATCCCAAGAAGGTTTAACTAAAGTTCAGGTACATTATTTTTGTGCCATTTCATCTCTATTTCATTATATTAATCAGCACAAAGAGACTCAGTGGTAAAGACTTCCTGATTTTATTAATTATATGTAATATTTATTGACTGTATTAAATGTGCTGAAGATCACACACTACAGATGAACTTTAACCTATTAGAGTGTCCGAGCAAGCTCACTTCAAATAGCCTCAGATGGAGCACCAGGAATGTGAACAGGACATTGCACTATTTTAGTGTTGCTAAATTATTTGGACTCATGATGAACTAGTACTTTTCTGCTGGGCTATCTTTATCACTCTTTGTTTGTGCATCTCCTTGTGATTGCTGCAAAACTGAACGCTTCTGCTCAAAATTTAACCACTGCTGAGAGACAGGAACCCCAAAGAGCAAGAATTAAGTTTGTCAATTAACCAATTTTCTCTCGCTAATGAAGAACAAAAACAAAAATTCCAATAAGTAAAACTCCTAAAAAAAAAAAGTCGGAAAGGAATGACATAGTTTGATTAAAACCACACAAAAAAAAAACACAAAGAAAAAATCAAGCTGACTGCTATTTCCATCTGGTTTTTGTTTCCTGGCAGATACTGTTCACAGAGAATGATGTATTGAGCAAACAAACTCCAGATGGAAGGATTTTTTAAAGGGAATTGATACCCAACAGCAACACAGTCGGCGCAGCATCAGCAGAAAACACACGGATGTGTTTCGGACAGTAAAACTATTAGAACCGTCTCCAGCAGTGCAGCATTAAACCTCAAAGCAGCTGCAGAACTGCACTACCTCTCCCTCCATCAGCTGAGAGCTGCAGTCTAATGGAGCTTTGTGTCTCTGCAGGTTTCTACACAGCCTGGCTGCTGCCCGCAGCCATAGTGGGAACGTTGGTTTTTGTGTCAGGAGTCGTGTCCATGGACACCAACACACCAGCGTGAGTCTGCAATGAAAATACAAAGAGATCCATAGAAAATACCAAACATGCTTAACTGCGACATAGAGCAGAGCGACTTTACATGAAGCAACGGTTAGAGGTAATTGATAATGATTATTAATTTGGCTGAGGTAAGGATATGACCGCAACTTCTAACTGTCAAGAAAGCTTTGTTCATGCACTGAGGTTGATAGATTAAGTTCAATATTTGGCACCAGCTGTAGTTTAGCACCTAATGTGCAGATATGAGATTAGTATTGATCCTCTTAGGAAAACCCTGTTATAACTTTCCTCAAAGGAATATTATGATTTCCAGGAAAATAAACCTTTACAAAATCTTTAACACTTATCTGCAAATTAAGCGAGATGCACTGAAAGGCCAAATTTAGCAAACTATAATATGTTCTGCATTGGTGCAAATGTAGTCACACCGCTTAAACTTTTTTTTGTATATTTTTGTGTATTTTTGAAGAAGGAGGAAAGGGATGCATGGTGTGCAGGGTTTTTTACAAATAAAAAGGTGAAGAATGTGCCGTGAATTTGGATGTGTTCTCACCCTTTACTTGCATACCCCTGAATAAAATCCAATGCGACCAAGTGCATTTAGAAGTCACTTGATAGGTTTAATCCCAGTATAAATTCAGCTGTTCTGTGACGAATCATTTCCTGGTAGGAAATTGACTGATTTCACTCTTTTTTAAAATATTTTTGAATTTATGAGTGACATACCTGACATTGTTTTTGTTTTTTTCCATGCCTGATTTATCAAGGCATACGAGGCAAAGTATTTTTTTCTTCTGAGTTGTAACTAATTTGTGTTTATGATGGACTGTCGACAGGGAGGACATTTGTAACAGTGCTGGAAAGTATCCGATGTGCCCACTCTGTAAAACATGTGAGGCTTGGAACATGTCCGATATCTGCACCATGGCAAAGGTAAGCTATATTTTTTGCTGTAATTGCTGTGAAACCCACTTCAGAGTCACAACACAAACAAGCCCTGAGCTGAAAGTTGTTTCTTACCTCTGCATGTTACAGTTGGGATTCCTGTTTGACCACCCGGGTACCGTGTTCTTCAGTGTTTTCATGTCCTTTTGGGCCGTGACATTTCTGGAGTTCTGGAAGCGAAAGATGGCTACTCTGGCCCATCACTGGGACAGCATGGATTTCCATGAGGAGGAGGTTATTTGTTACATCGTTATTTATATTTATTTGCAGCATCAGCATCCCTACACTGATTTATTTCTTGTTCCTGTAAATGTAATGGTCAAAGGATGTTGTGGTGGAGTAGCAGAAGTGATGATAGAAAGAAGAAGAAGAAATTATCGTATTTGAAAACTCGTTCCAAAATGTCAAACAACATAAATAAACAGACCTGCTGCACTCTCAGGAACGTCCTCGGCCTGAGTTTGCTGCCACGGCCCCGACTGTGGAGGAAAATCCAGTGACGGGAGTCAAAGAGCCATACTTTCCAGAGAAGACGAGGCTGTCTCGCATGTTCACCGGCTCCATGGTCATCATACTGATGGTGAGTCACAAAAAAGCCAAAAAGGTTTTTATTATCATTGTTGTAGTTATCATACATTACTATCGAAAGCCTGATGTCAACATTTATTCCTATTTGGTGACACATCACTGTCTTTAAAAATTTGACTTTTCTAATCTTGAGGACAAACAAGATCAGGTCAACATTTGGGGACCTATTCTACTGAATGAATACTGCAGTACCTGCTGAAACCTTCCTATTGGCACTTTGGGTTGAGTAGAAGTATAATGAATTGATGTGATAGGGCTCGTGGAATTAAAGATGACCTGATGATCTTAGGCATATTCTGAGAATTAAATTTCTTGCATCACTTTGAGGGGAATTGGGACAATGGCTGAAAAAGAAGGTAGCACGCCCATCCATTACTTCCCTGAGGCTTATATAGATAGAGGTGAATGGGGAAAAGGAGAGTGTGAGGACTCCAGTAGCTGTGGAATGAGAGGCTTTAAAACTGAGGTTGGAGTGGGAGGGCTTTTGGCAAGGTCTTTCCCCCCAGATATTTATTTATTTATTTATTTCATAATACCAGTTAATCCCACTCCTTCTCCATATTAGTCGCACAGTTCCATGATCCAATTTTACATATACTTTAGTTATGTGTTTCATAATGCTAGTTTGGATTATTTTAATGATTTCTATTCATATAATCAGTTTTCAACTTTGTTGTCAACTTTTCAACTCTGTTTTGAACTTTTGTTGTCACATTACAACCACAAACCTACTGTATACATCTTACTGGGATTTCATGTGACAGACCAACAGTAGCTGATAATTGTGAATTGAAGGGAAAATTAAATGTTTACATGTTTTGTGTTTAGACCCCTTTATCGTAATATCCACATACTCTGATTAGCTTAGAAAACAAAATGCCAACGTTTGAACGTCTCACAAAGCTCTGTTCAATCTAAAATCGCAACATAGAAAAGAATATGGCACCACCGTCCCACAAACTGACAGACCAGGCAAACATAGCATTGATCATAGAGGAAGTTGAGAAGCCCAAGGTATCTCTGGAGGAGCTGCAGAGATTCGAACTCAATTAAGAGAATCTGTCACGTAACAACTATCAGTCATACTCCACAATCTGACCCTTCAGGAGTTTCAAAAATATAGTAGTTGTTGAAAGAAAAAGTTATATTTGCCGTCAGCTGCAAGCCATGTAGGTAACACAGAAAACATATAGAACACGAGACTCTGTTTAGGTGAGACCAAAACATAACTTTTTTTAGCCTACCTGCCAAACTCGGTTTATAGCAGAAAGCTAACACTGTATATGGCCTGGATTAGTCGTTCCCCATCATGGAATATAGTGGTGGCTAAATACAGGGTATTACTGGAAGAACACCTGTTAGAGGTTTCAAAAGACTTAAGACTGGGTAGGAGGTTTAGCTTCCACCAGGACCACTTTACACATACAGACAGAGTTTTAGTTGGATGGTTTACATCAAATCACTCACACGTGTTTGAATGACATTGTCCAGGCACTTTGAATTAGAATAATCCATTTCACAAACATAAATGAGCAAAACGATTTGCAAAAAGTGAAAAGCTGATTGAGACTTGCAGCTCCAACTACCCTGAAAGGTGTCTTCACAAAGTATTGAGGTTGTAGAGCCCGGATACAAATGCACAACCCAATTTACAGTCTTTTATCTGTGAATATTTGTGAAAAACACATATTATTTTCCTTTCACCTCACAATTATGCTTTACTTTGTGTTGGTTGTGTCACAAAAAAAAAATAAAAAATAAAAACATGGCACGTCTTTGTGGGTGAAAATGTGCCAAATGTTTAAAAGGTCAAGGGGTACAAATTCTTTTGGAAGGCACTACAACCGAACTGGTCATTGAACAGTCAAACCCCGAGGTGAAACTTGGCAAGGAAAAACTTTTCTACCCTGGTGTGCAATACGAGGTAGATAATGTGGACTGTCCTTCAGTCTACTCTCTGGCCTTGTACTATCATTAAAGATAAATGGACTTTCTGAACTCAATAAACTGTTTTTCTTTTTTTTTTTTACAAATTATTCCCCAAACATCCCCTTTTCCACTTTGACATAATGTCTCCTCAGCTGTTTGTGGTGATAATCTTCCTGGTGACAGTGGTGATGTGTCGAGGTGTCATCAGCGTGATGATGTACCAAAGCGGGAGCCCTGTGCTGCGTACAGAGGTATGTCAGATCTACAGAGAACGTGCCATTCCTTTGTTTGTTTAAAAATATTTCAGTCACCATTCATGCTGATGTCCATTCCTCCCCAGGCTGGGACTATTGCTAATATCTGCAGCAGCATTGTAAACCTGGGCTTCATTCTGTTCATGGGGCAGGTTTATACCGCATTAGCCGAGCAGCTCACTAAATGGGGTAAGATTCAATGCAAACATAGAGAACATCCAGGCTGTAAACTATCAGCAGCATTACATTAGTTTGGAAGGAAATATGAGCAGAAGGCTTTCAAAAAAGAAGAGATAAGTTTCTGGGGTTTTTTTTAGTAGATGATCAAAACACCATATTTATTTTTTATAAAGCTGGATTTTATTCATGAACCCTGCCAGAAACCTGTTCAGATACAGTAATTACCAATACCCCTTAATCCTTTTACACATTTCTTCACCTTCATTACTGTATCTTATTGGGATTTTATGTGACAAACACAAAGTAGTCCATATTTGGGAAGCTGAAGGAAAATGAAACATGCTTTTCAAAATTTTCAGTGACAAAAATCTGAAAAATGTGCCTTTGTGTTGCATTTTGCCTATTCCTCTTTGCAACATGGCTCAGGCAGATTGGATGGAGAGCCCCTATGAACAGCAGTTTTCAAGTTGTGCCACAGCTCCAGGATTGGTTTTAGCTTTGAACTTTGACTAGGCCATTCTAATACACGGATAAGCTTTGATATAAACGATTTCATTGTACTTCTGGTTCACTGTTCAGGGCTGTTGTACTGCTGAAAGTGAACCTCCACCCAAGTCTCAACTTTGGAACGTTTAACAGATCAACTCGTCCTTTATTAAACTCCGTCCACATCAACTCTGAACAGCATCCCTTTCCCTGCTAATGAAACACATCCCCACAGCATAATGGAGCCACCACCATGTTTCACAGTGGTGATGATGTGTTTATGCCAAAGTGCCTCCAAACATAATGTCTTGGATGTAGGCAAAAGAATAAAGTTGCTCTCATCTGACAAGAGCGCATCTTTCCACATGTTTCTTGAGTCTCCAAAATAATTTCTGGCCATTTGCAAGTGAGAGTTGTTCCTTTTATTTTACCAGCAACTTTGTTCTTGCCACTCTTCTATAAAGGCCTGATTGGTGTAGTACACCAACATATGTCCTGTATACAGATACCTGAGCTGTGGATTACTGCAGCTCCTCCAGATTTGACATTTAAATCTTTACTGTTTCTCTGATTCATGCTTTCCCTGCCAAACCTGTTAGCTTCGATGGATGAGCACGTCCTTGTAAGTTGGTTGTTGTGCCATTTCCTTTCATATTTTAGACGATGAATTGCACGGTCCTCACTGAGACGATACTGCCTAACAACGTCTCCGCAACTTAATCCCTAACATGTTTGCTTTGTTCCTTCATGTTCGCTAATGTTCTCTGACACACCTCTGAAACCATCAGAGAACCGTTGCATTTACACTGAAATTAAATCACATCAAGGTGGACTCCATTAACAATAGGTGAACTCTGAAGCAGATGGTTGCACTGGATTTTATTTAGGCAAACAGACTAATGGGGGTTAATACAACTGTATAAGCACATTGAAAATCACATGCCCCTTTCTTTCCTTTTTCACTAATAAATATTACCCATCCATCAATTTTCTGTACCTGTCCAACCTAATGCAGGGTTGCGGGGGGGGGGGGCTATCTCCAGCGGTCAAGGGGTGAGAGGCAGGGTACACGCTGGACAGGTCGCCAGTTAATAATAAATATTACCTTGTGTTGGAAAATCACAAAACAAATCCCACTGAGATACTGAGGTTTGTGGTTTTAAAGTGGCTAAATGTGGGAAAGTTGAAAAGGCAATGAGTAGATTTTTACATTCAGCACCAGGTCCTTTTTTCTTAAGAGTCATGTGTTGACTAGATAGTTTGAGATGAGTCAAGTCTCTTTGAACGCGAGAGCAAACCCGGCCCGTTGTACCTTTAATGTAATGTAATGCCTGAATACTCGTTACAGAGATGCACAGAACACAAACCCAGCATGACAACGCTTTCACCCTCAAAGTGTTCATCTTCCAGTTTGTCAACTTCTACTCGTCTCCCTTCTACGTTGCTTTCTTCAAGGGAAGGTAAGACATGATCCAGTCACAGGAAACACTCGATAAAATGTTGAATCCATTAGGAACTAAAGCGGTTCTCTTGTTTTTTTTCTCTGTGTGTTTAGGTTTGTGGGTTACCCTACAAACTATGGAACCTTGTTTGGGATGAGAAACGAAGATGTGAGTGCATTGTTGTAGTCTTTCTTCCATGTTTGGCTTTTTAAATATTAGTCCTTGGAATGTATCACAGATCTTCCGGTGTTGCTGCATTGAGTTGTTTCTGCACACTTTATGACTCTAGTGTGGACCTGGTGGTTGCCTCATTGAGCTGGCTGAACAACTCTTCATCATAATGGTGGGGAAGCAGCTCATCAACAACATTCAGGAGTTCATCATACCGTATGTTGCCGCACCTCAGTGACACAGAAGCATGGCTTTTAGATTATGCTGAACCATGTGTTTCCTGAAAACGTTTTGTTCACTTACAGTCCTTTACCTTCCATCCAATCCAACTGATAAATGAATGGACCTGAAAGCTGTTTTCATGATTGTTTTACACATTTAACCATCTATTATTGCTTGCATGCAGTAAAGTAAAAGCCTGGCGGCAGAAAAGAACTTTGGCCAGCGTGCTGGGAGATAATGAGCCAGACAAGCCTCGACGTTGGGAGGAAGACTACAAGCTGGTACCATGTGGAGGCCTGTTGGAGGAATATCTGGAAATGGGTGACTAGATAGCACTCGTTCTTCTTGGGATCAATTCAAAGATAAATAAAGATGTTAATAATACAGTGCCCTCCTCACTTATTGGCACACCTGGTAGACAGTATATGTATTACAATTTTAAAATCCGCAGTAATAGGAATAAGTACCTTAAAGAAATTACACTATAAAGTCAGAAAACGTGAAAAGTGTAAGATAAAAATATTTTTTGTATAATAATAATAATAATAATAATAATAATAATAATAATTATTATTATTATTATTATTATTATTATTATTATTATTATTATTATTATTATTATTACATTTCTAAACATTCCCTAGCTGAAACAAAAAAGAACGAACAACATAAGGATTTATGGATAGACCACTGTCAGTTACTTTCCCAAATTTTTAATTGTGTCATCTGGGGTACAGATAAGAACCTTGTTTTTTTTTCAATCAGTTAGAGAAAATTATTGTGTGAAATTTAAGAAATGTTTCCTATAGTTTACAAGTTAAATGAGGCTTAAAAGCAATTAAAAGTGGAACCGGAGACCAAAACAAATGGCCAGAAACAGAACCCTGTGGCAACTTATGTTTATGAGTAACAGACTCACGTGATTTAAAATTGGATTCGCCAGGAAAAAAATATATTTTTAAGAATAATTAAATGACAGACCAGTGCAAGAAGCTTTGCAAGAAAAGCCTGTCCCACGTCTCTGAATCTGAACCAGAACCATATATTCTGAGTAACATTTCATGTTACAGAATTATTTTCACAAAATCATTGTAGGGCACACTTACTGGCTTTAATGGTAATTCCTAGATGCTAAATGTAACTGATCAGGTTTTTTAAGTTAACCAGAGTGTTTGGGAGCGTTTAATAAATTATCCGTGACTTTCTTTTTCTCTGGGGTATAATTAGGATGTGACACAGATGCCTCTTTTTATTTTAATTTACTGTCATTCAAAATGGGAAAGACAAGAGAAAAGGCCATTTACTTAAGGAAGTTTTACGTTGATCCTCATAAATTATTAAATGGCTGTAAGAAGACAGATAATCTACTAAATCTGCCCAAATTTAGAGTCAGAGCAATAACTAGCAAGTTAGAAACGACTACAAACCCTAAAGAGGACTCATGTTTATCTTGCCACCAAATATTGAGGTGGATGACAAGGGAAGTAAAGAAATATTCAAAGCTCACAAGGGCATTTTGGGTTCAACAAGCCACTGTAATAACCCTTTATCTTTTGAACACATCGTCACTAGGAGGGCCAATAATTCTGGATGGTGTTAGATTTTATTTTACGTTTGGCTAATCAGAGTTAAACTGTCTTCCTGTCCTCCAGTCCTCCAGTTTGGGTTCATCACAATTTTTGTGGCAGCGTTCCCCCTCGCGCCACTCTTCGCCCTCCTGAACAACTGGGTGGAGATCCGCCTGGACGCCAACAAGTTTGTGTGCGAGTACCGGCGACCGGTGGCTGAGCGGGCACAAAACATCGGAGTTTGGTTCAACATATTAGAAGCCTTGTCCCATCTGTCTGTCATTGCCAACGTCAGTAGATCTGTAATTACATTGCATTATCACTAATAGGAATATGTCCTTAATGAAATGATTATGTTTTTTTTTATTTCCTCAGGCTTTTCTAATCGCCTTCACGTCAGATTTTTTACCACGCTTGCTCTACCAGTACAAGTTCAGTAATGATCTCAATGGATATGTTAACTTTACCTTGGCCTATGCACCACTCAACTACACTGACTACCCCAGGTGCAGGTATGATGGCACCGTATTTAAATTTATTTGTCAAAGCTTCTCAAATGCATCGCAAATGAATTAATTCGGAAGGTTTTCTACATTTTGGTGTGTTTTATAATATATAAAAGGGTTCAGCATTTTTTCTTATTTATTTATTTTAACTAAGGTAAGCAATAGGGTGGGTCTGGTTGCCTTGCAGTATCAGAGGCAATTTTCTTTTACAAAAGCTGGTGGAAAGTAAAATATTATTTGTGCTGCACATTTAACTTAATAGCTTCTTGATAATTTTGTTCAGATTTATTAACACTCCATTTCTCATATAGCCAAAACTTGAAGAGACTCCTTGAAGTTTTTTTTTTCTTTTATGACCCCAGTTTTCGCTAGTTGTCAGTGTGGTGTTCTTCCCTTGTCTTTGTCTGTCCCAGCCCCTGATTGTCTCCCTCATTGCCTTCCCTGTGTATTTATACCCCTCTGTGTTTCCATGTCTTTGTCGGATCGTCGTCAAATGTCATCTTGTATCACCAGTGCACTCTTAGTTTGGACTGATCATGATTAAAATATGAGTTTTTCTAACACTAAACGCCTCTCTGCACCTGGGTCCTTCAACCTCAACATGACACTAGTAACATTTATGCCAAACCTTTGCTTTTAGCAGTTACTTTTAAACTTGATTTGATTTTTGGAGATTATCTGAAGAACCTCCCCTTGCTATTTAATGACCCACAGATTAGGGGACTTTCAGTCTAAAATTCAAGGTTTGGAATAAGATCTGATTTGTTTTAATTTGAGTAAATCAGAAATCCATTAATGAAACAATTTTTTTTGATGAAAGTAATCATCATTTAGTCCATTTTAACTTAAATGTTTAATTGAACCAGATTTAGTCAGGATTATGGGTTTAATTAGATTCCTGTTCATTTCAAAACGTCACCGTTGCCTTTCGTTTTCTTGAAATACCAAACCTGACCAGTAGAGGGTAGTGTTTATGTTCCAAATTCAATTTATGATCTCATGTTCTGCTGCTGTTGCTCACCTCACACACACATGCTCTGTATTAACTGTGCTTATTTATTTCTAGATACAAAGCATTCAGAGACAACGACGGAACATATACACTCTTCTACTGGGAACTTCTCGCTGTCCGACTTGGTTTCATCATTGCGTTCGAGGTATGAAGGTAGACACTTGAAATCCACCAATATTTAGTTTAGAACTTTACTTTTTGCAATTCCATTGTGTTGTTCCTGTACATTTGCCTTCTGTAATACAACTTTAAGCAGATAACTCCCAGTGTTTATCTGACAATTGTTGGTTCAGAGGTAAGAAGTGTTTAACTCTTCCTCAGTACTAATGGAACCTTCATGCTGTCTTCTTTCGCTACCCAGCATGTTGTGTTTTTTGTTCTGCGAGCCATCGACTGGATCGTACCTGACGTCCCCGAGTCCTTGGAGCTAAAGATCAAGAGGGAGCGCTACCTGGCCAAGCAAGCACTGGCTGAAAACCAGGAGGCGCTGTTGGTAAGTTGAGGTCAAGGGGCCACCCCTCACCCTTCACCCCTGAGCCCTCACCTCCAGCTCAGGTCAGTGAGACAATGGGCCACACAGACACAATCTTATATTTTAATACATTCACATATTACATAATAAACACTGAAAACCAAAATCAAATAGCTAAATGTTTTAAGAAAAATTTTAAACCTCAATTTTGTGAAAACTTTTCAGGAAATTGTTGGCTGTGTTTGAGGGACTGATGTTCCAACCTAGTAAGGAGCGTTCTGGTTGCAAATCAGAAAACACTGGGATTTGCTAATTGTTGTTGTGCTATCTACTGTCAGGATTACAAGTCAAAAACCATATATTAATCTCCAGTTTATATTTTCAAATACAAAAGGAGCATCTTTGCAAATAGACATTTTACAGATATGTGTGTGCCTCTGGCTTGAAGAAATGCCAGCTGTCAGAGGTTCTAATAAATTGCTACTGCCCACAACGTCCAATACACTCTATATGCATGTCAACCTAACTGGATACTAAACTCAGGGTTGCTATTGTTTTAGTTCCAAAAAAAAATAGACTTATAAATGCAAAGAGAATCCATCAATTGTCTTATCAGCTAATAAAGATTAATTTAAAGTCAAGTGTTTATCTTAGCACTTATTAGCTTAATCCTCAACAGACTAATGAACTAATGACTTAAGAGAACTTTCTATATGTTCAGTTCAATATTAACTTGGTTTATTTCCCAACATACAGTATACCACCTCACTGCCTATATATATATTATATTCACCCCAACTGAGCACAAGTGAAGTTTGGTTCCAATTTGTTCAAGTACAGTCCAAACACAAAGTTACATTTAGATCCAATAACGTAATAATAATAATGCTAAAACGTTATCTATCAAAATAAGCCCGTCTGAGTCACTGACCTTGCAGCAATTCCTCATTGTGAGCAAGCATGTGGCAACTGGGGGAAGAAGAAGAGCTCCATTATTTGTGCCTTTACTGTGCCTGTGCCTTTATTTAAACCTGAGTTTAAATCAGATTCTGTGCCATCTGTTTAAAAGCCCGTTAAATCCACCTTGTGCAATCTACCAGTACCAACTAAATAGTCCCACAGCATGATGCTACCATCACCATGCTTGGCAGTCCGTACAGTTTTCCTGGATTTGAAAGCATCACCATGACTTTAAGTCAAGCTTGATGATGTTGATTTTGCAACAGAGGCTTCTCTTTCTTGATCAGCACCTTCTTAGTCCACAGTGAAGTAAAACTGGCTTTGATTGCACAAGTTTGCAATTCATGATAGGTTTGATGTTGTTTATCAATGTCCTTACCAATTTTCTTTCTTCTCATATTGACAATTTGGGTCATTTTTCAGACTTGGCAAAGTGCTGACACATGAAATAACATGTATTTACCTATTATCATTAAAAACTAACAAACATGTAATCTGCAATTATTTAGAAATTGCTCCAAAATATTCCTTGAACTTACCCCTTATTCCCAGTATTAATTGATACGGTGAGTTTTGTCATCCAAATCCTTTTTATGCTGCCATGATTACGAACTGATGATTAATAGACCTGTCGAATAGACATTGCACTATAAACACCACTAATTGAAAGAAATTTGTGAATAGCTGGATATATTTTAACCTTCATGCATAATTTGGATCCTTTATGTCTTTCATTAAGTTCCAAGTGAATATAAATGTAGGCGACTATCATAATCGTTCAAACCCTGGAAGACGAACTGTTCAAACACATTGTTGAAAACTCTAAATTTCCAACACGTTTTGGTCCATTTTGACTGAATCTACTGTCAACACCTGCCCACAACTGTTTGAAAGTTATGTTTATGTTTTTTAAATTTTATCATATCAGCTTGTGAGTATATCTGGCTTCAAATAAAGTGACGCAATCTCTTCATCAATGAGCATTAGAGGTGTTTTTGTGAGCTAGATCAGCTGATTAGGGTGATTAGCTTTGGGTTTAACACATAACCATAAAGAAGAGCATTTTCCAAGGCTTCACGCTCACTGACTTCAGTGTTTTTAAATGATGGGGTTTGTTGATAGTTGGAGATTGCAAAGAGAAAGCAAAGAGAACTAACTATCTCCTGTTTCTTCATTCTTTTCATGTCTAAATGTAATTGCACCGCCCATCTTAAAGCAAGCGACGCGCTCCTTGGATTCATGAATTGGGGCTGGAAAGGAATGCTGGAAGGAAATATTCGAGGAAGACGCTCCTTTGCATCTGGGACTTTTTTTTTTTTCATCATTTGAAAGTCAAAAAGCCAGCTCCAAACGAGATTGCAGATGCTGCTGCACACATACGGAGGCAAAGGAAACTAAAGTCACATTAGGTTGCTGACTTTTTCCCCAGGAAGATTTTAAGTTCAGTTGTTGGATATTTGAGATATGTTTTGAGCTGAGCTTTCCCTTTTGGAGCAAGGCATTTTATTCATCCAGCATGAGGAATAATGAAGCTGCTTCTTCGTAGATTACCCTTGTTTATGACTACCAGCAGCTACAGCATGTATTGTCATTGCAGATGTGTACAGTGCCTTTCAAAACTATTCACACTCCTTAACCTTTTTTCTTTTACACTTCAGTGTGCTTTATTGGGATTTTATGGCCAAAAGAACAAAACTTGTACAGTGGAAGGAAAATGATCCTTAATGTAGTTGATCACATATTTGTTTTACAAATAAGAATCTGACGAGATTGGCCTGCGTTTCTATTCAGACTTTTTTTTTTTTTTTTTTTTACGTGTCCTGTTTGGCAGTGTGGAGCTCAGAATTGGTGTCTGAGTACCAAGTAGAAGCCCAACAGATTTACTTTCACAAGCGGAGCAGTACAGCTTTTGCTATGGTACTCTACTTGATATTTGTGTGTGAAAAATCTTTATTATGAATTTCTGGGGGGTTTATTTCCTGATGTTATGGACATGGAGACGGAAAATTAAGGGGAAGAAAGAAAGAAGATGAAGCAGAGAGGTAGGAAACAAAAAGTTATGAGAGAGGGTGAGTTGAAAATACAAGACAGGAAAGGGAACAAAGAAAATACAGGAAAACATCAAAGTCTGCCTCCATACCCAAAGGACAGCAGAGAGAGGGGGAAAAAAAAACAAAAAAACAAAAAAGGAACATCAACAAAACAAAACAAACATTGTGAACTGAGAACTACACAACCACATCACACAAAAATTGATATAAAATACAACAAGAATGTCACAGAAAAGCTCATGGTACCTGTGCTACAATGAAATAGAATAAAGCTTACTCATGTCTTAAAATGGAAATTTGCAGAAAATAATTATGTTTACACGGCCAAAAAGGTCTCAAGATGAATGCTGGTAGACACATACCTCCAACAGAGGTAGGTCTGTGGAGTAAAAGGGTTTGGATATGTATGTTTGTAAAACTTTTTGAATAACATTTCTTACTTTCCTTCCATTTCCCAAATAAACACTATTTTGTGTTGGCCTATCACATAAAATGCCAATAAAATACACTGAACGTTTGCCATTCACTCATGAAGACTCTTGGTGGGAGGAGTTTTCTCTGAAGGATCCTTCGGGTGAAAACCTGACTCAGCCTCAGTCTGTAACATCAGCTCTCTGTTAATCATTTGTAGTCTTTAACCTCAAAGCACAGATAACCCCAATTTTTCTCACACTTGAGAATGTCTCCACAGAGACAAGAAAGACAATAAACGACTGACTTCATGGACTCAGACGGGTTTCCTGTTGCTTGAAAACCAACCTTAATCTTTAAATCCCAGTTGCTTACTCTCCTTGAGGTCAAAGTTTGCCTCCCATTTGTTGCTGACTAATACTATAAGATCGCAGAGAGCACAAGCGTTTCTTTACTTTCCTTGTTAATTATTTAAAAGGCTGATTGTATAATGTGTTTTGTTTTCCCTCCTCAGTCATAAGCATGTCAGATTTTGTACTTGAATGCTCTGCACAGTAACTGTATGAAATCATCTGGAGTTTTAATGTACAGTATTGCAAACAGAAGTGGGGAAAAAAGCACTTGAATAAAAAAGTATTTCTTTTCTGAGTTGTTGTTGTTGTTTTTTTTGTTTTTTTTTGTTCGTTTTTTTGCATTTGTGACCAAAATAAATTTAGTTTGTTGAACGCAGCACGGTGTTCAGTGTGATAATTGTGTCTCCGCTGAGGGATTTAATGCCACAGGGATGAATGTTCACATTGATCATCTCCGAGCCAGTCACCATTTGTTTTCTTCTTCTCTCTATGTTGTAACGTTCTCTGCTCTGCAGAGACGAATGAAGAAGATTCTGATTTATTAGGAGTCAGAAACAGACAGGCGTTCGTTAATGATTTCTCTCTTCCTCTCACACTACCCCCCAGTGGCTACGGCCCCTTGGGCAACTTCTGACTTTACTTTGATCTCATCTTCTCCACCTGATATTTTTCACTCATTTCTCCTCTACCTCTTAGCTTTTTTTCTGCTATTTAATTCTTGCCATTATTTCTGTTTAATACCCTTCTCCCTCTCCGCCTGTCCTCCCTCTCTGCCACGTTCATCTTTGGATTGTTGTGATTGCTGTGCGTTCCTCTGCCATGGCCTGCAGGAAGAGTGAGTCAGTACATGTCAGTGAGCACAGGTATGCACTGTGGACACTAGCTGAATCGCTGCACCGCCTGCAAGGGGCGAGGAAGCAAACGCCCGCATGCAGGAGCTGCTGAAGGAGAGCTGCAAGTCAGCCTGAAGGTAAAAACGCAGTAAACCAAACAGAGCATAAAACACTTATGCACACACGAACTCTGCTCCATTGCAATCTTGCTGGTTTGAAACAAGTTGTAGCTACAAAAATGTATTTCGCTGCAATATTAGCATTTGACTGACATCAACTCAGACTGTCAATAGCTTCAACTTATTTGTTGCTGGTTTATTTTCTACAGCCTTTTTTTTTGTGCTCCAGCAAAAACACAAAGCAATCAGGGCATCAAGCACTGCAGAGGAAACTGCTGTCCTGAGTTAACACCTGCCCCCCTTCACTTCATCTTTAATAGGCGAACACAGTTGACACAGCAGAGAGCCCACTAAAACAGACAAGAGCCGAAGCAACCCTTCTTCTCACTACCTCCCAGCCTGACATTTGGAAGAAGATGCACACTGTCGGGAGCGTTTGGGGCGCTCCACTCACTGTGGAGCAAGGAAAGATGGAAGAATAAAAGGAAAAACAAAAAGTAGGGAGGAGGGGCCAAAGAAGGTGTGAAAGAAAAAAGGAAGGAGCGATAAAAAGAAAAAGATACAACAACAACAAAAAAAAGATGTTCGAACACAAGGAATAAAGCATTCTTAGACAATGAGATTGAAAACAAAGTCTGTAAATACAAGTAATTTTCCAGATTCTGTTTTCTCTTTCTAGACTCAAACAGACCTGGAAAATACTGAAAGCGAACCTCAGGCTTTTCCAGACTGCAGAGGAACCCTGGAAGCTGAAAAGCATCCATTTAAACTCCCCTTCACATACATCTAAATAAAATGCAGTTCTGTCCTGGTATAAAAATAGCAGTTTTAGATTGTGGCATTAAAAGATTTAGATAAATTCAAGGAGTAAGAATACGTTTGTATCGGATGACCGTTATTGTTTTCAAGTCTGTTCGTCCCTCTCCCTTTCTCCTCTTTCTGTGTCAGGGCAGGTGCTGAAATGAGACACTAAATAACTATTAGAGGAAGGGCAAGAGAAAGGGAGGAGAATAAGAGAAAAAAGGAGAGCTCTCCCCCAACAGTAGCAGAGAGAGAGAGGGAGAGAGAGAGAAAGAGAGGGAGAGAGAGAAGGAGGGTGGGAGGGTAAAGAAGCAGAGAAGCTCTGAGAGTGGATCTGCATTATAAGTAGCTTTGAGAGCAGCAAGTGGGGGGGGGGTGGTGGTGGTGTTTTTAACCTGTTTTCCCATTTTCTAAGGAAAGAAAAGAGCAACAGGAACAAGCCGAAGAGAACCCAGGAAGACGGACACAGTTCTGAAAGGTCTGCTGCGGTTAGAAGGAAAGCCAAGTGCAGGGAAGGGAGGAGGAAAGCCGAGAGGAACCCAAGGCAGCAATGGATTGCAGAATGGCTCACCCTGACCCTGGGATGGCCTGGATTCACACATTGCTGCTGGCCACCGTCCAGCACACACTCTAGGCTGCGAACCCCAACGAGGTACGGTACCAATCACCCTCAAATAACAAACTGAGCAAATAAATCTACATTTTAGCACCTTCCCAACACACATGTCATCTGAGCACTTTGTAGCAGGGAGTGAAAGGTGAGCTGTGCTGTTTGGCTGAGGGTGCAGGCTGTACTTTCTGTTGGGCGTTTGGTGAAAACTAAGCAAGAAGTTTGTGATTTGTATCTGGAAAAAGAAAAGAAAAAGAAAAGGCCCTCTACTGTTAAATGGCTGCAGAGATCCAACCATCCAGCTCAATCAGATGCATATTTGGTACCTGAGAGGTTATTAGCTTCTCTATTCATTTATTCCCTTTGAAGACGCTGTTGCCTCTTGCATCGGTAATGTTTCCAGCAGCTCCTTAGGCAGTGAGCCTTTAAATGTGATGGCACAGAGCAAAGCAGTGAGTTGATGCAGCGCGAGGCAGGTAAGTGCATGCCTGGAATATGTTAGATGAAAGGCTGTTGGGAACTGTACGTGGCTAAAAGTTGGCGCTCAGTTCTCCCCTCTGGAACAGTTAAGGGTAAGGCTGAGATGTACGCCCCACCGATGGCACCAGGCAGAATGCTTAACTCCCCATGAGTGTTTCGAAATGCGTGAATTCATGCATCGTGTCCTTCCTTTCGCTCACATCCTCATTCAGTTGTAGTGTGCGTCGTCTGGAACCGCTTTCATCGTGCAAACTTTGTCAGAGAGAAGGTGAGCTGGGGTGAGACTGTCTGCCCACCTGATGACTAATCACTTTGTCATGTGAGGTGTATGCTGCCGTGTGTGTGTATAGATAGCCTGGTGGTAAATATTTTGGCTGGTGCATGCACAATAAGGTGGCTGTGGGTGTGTAAATAATCTGGTTTACTACCTTAGGTCTGACCTGAATGCACCATCTGCATGTCGGGTAAATGTGTACCAGCACAGCGTATAAATCGGGAACCTTGAACCGTTTAACTGCCTTTTTATTACGGGCAAGAGATCCCCTTGCATGACCATTGACTTCTTGATAAACCTTTTCCTTGGAATCCTCACTTTGTGAGAAAGGGATCAGAACCAGGCCAAAAGTCCTTTGGCTGGGAATGAATTCCTCCCCTATAGGCCGCCGCTTAGATTTGATTTCTTCATGCATGTCCGCTCACATAACACTCAGATGCTCAGTGTGATCGACCTCCCACTTCCTCCTTCCTCCCACAAGTGTCTGGAGAGCACCTGCCCCATCACCTGCCGTTCAGACGGTGGTTGTCTGAGCATGTTGCATGTATGTCTCTTTGTGTGCTATATAAGACAGGAGTCAGGATGCACACATCACCTCGACTCCATCATTTACCTCATTCGACTAAAGCTGCACTCAAATACTCCCTGCGCTCCTTCTTCAGCTCATATAATGCTTTGGAACAGTATTCATATGTTTAAAAAAAAAAGTGTTTAAGGTTTTTAGCAAATGAACCCTAGAGTAGAGTAGAGTAAAAGTATGCATACGTTTCCCTTCAGCCTCAAAGTCAATACTTGGTAGAATTACATTTTGCTGCGATGACAGCTGGATGGGGAGTGTCTGTGAACATCCATTTTTAAGTCTCACCATAAATTCTCAATTGGATTTAGGTCTGACCTTAGATTTGGGCATTTCAACATATGAACATGCTTCAATCTGAACCATTTCACTCCAGCTCTGGCTGCATGTTTTGCCTGGAAGGTGAACCTCCGTCCCAGTCGGAGGTCTTTTGCAGCCTCTGACAGGTTTTCTTCTATGATTGGCCTGTATTTAGCTCCATCCACCTTCCTATCAACTCATAGCAGTCTCCCTGTTTCGGCCTAAGAAAAGCATCCCCACAGCATGGTACTGTCCTCACTGTTTTTCACAGCAAGGATGGTGTGCTGAGAAGGATCTCATCGAAGCACTTTCTTCTACATCTTTGCTGTATCCCCCACACAGTAGCAAACAGGATTTCTTTCAACAATAGATTTCTTGTAGTCATGCTCCCATAAAGCCCTGAGATGTGGGTTGCACAACAGATAGTCTGTGTCAACAGATTGTCCCACCTGAGCTGTGAATCTCTGCAGCTCTTCCAGAGTTGGGCTGCCTTTCTAAATATTATGTTCTCCTGCCAGATTTCCCAATCTTGGAATTTTGTTTTACAACCAAACCCTGTTTTAAACGTTTCAACAACTTTTTCCCTGACCTGTCTGGTATGTTCCTTAGTTTCTACACTAATATTCTTTAATAAAGCTGTGAGGCTTCCCCGGAGTTTAAATTAGGCACAGATAGACCTTCTTTTGCAATAGATTTCCCTTATGGGTATCAGAGTAAAGGGGTCTGCTATACTGAAAACCATTTATAATTCCACTTCAAAGCTATATTATTCCCACCCTACTGTTTTCCCTAAACCCAAGCCCGCACCATTAAGCATCACTGACTTAAAGAAAACAGGCATTTAAACATGAGCGCCACAGTTATTTTAAAGAACCTCTGTCACTTTCTTGCCATTTTGGCTTGCGGCCCAGATACCAGCAGCTTTAATTGTCCGTAATAGCAGCTTTTGCTCCTGCGCGTGCATAGTTTCGGTGTTTTCTTGCCTTCTGTCTCAGCTTAGCGTTCAGTTTCAGAGGAATGAGCATTCAGAGTCATCCAGGGAATGTGGAAAAGAGTCTCGGTGTGTCAGAGGGTCTCATCTGTGATGGTAGCTGGACGTGAACTTGTCATGAAGCCAAGACTGTAAAGCAGACCACCTACTGAGTTAAGAACCTCATGCATTCAGGTAGTAATTATTAAACCGTGTAACAGATGTAGAAAAGTTTGCTCTCCAAGACTAGCGGTCGCCTTATCTTCTTATCTTATCCATGCATAAAAGCTAAAACAGTCAGAATGTAGACATTTGAGCCTCCGGCCATGTACGCTGTGGACTGCCCTGCACACCTGTCTGGCTCTACAGCCCTCAGGTTATTTCACATTCAGCCTTGGCTAATTTAATGCAGTGTGTGCTGCACCTTTTTTACTCATGCAAGATAATATGTTTCTGTATTTGGAGCTTCATGAGTGTTTCTTCATTGTTTATCTCTGTGTGTCTTTTTCGCTCTGATAAAAAGCAAAAACTTCAAATGAGTTGTTGCTGACTACTAGCTCCCTTTTTTTCTGTATTCCTTCACTTTGAAGCTGTTTAGCGCCCATAACTGCAAGTTTGCCAATTGTTCATAAAAAGGAATTATCTGTCAGGAATTGGTGATCCTTGGTTAGGTGTTCGAATTTAGCCGATCACGTTTCAAAATTACACATGACTTGTCCGTGCATGTCCAGATGATAACAGCTGGAAATGGGGAGTTGACGATATGTTGGTGTGAAACACTGGAGTCAGAAAATAGAGTTAGAAAATGGGAATGAATACAGAGATTGAGAGTTAAGACGTAGGGCGGATAAACGCAGGGGATGCATCAGTGGCTCCACGGAAAGTAGGTCAGGCTTTTGGAAGCATCTGCTGAGCAGGATCAGATTGGAACCAGACTGCTGTGACTGACAGTTTGAGCCCAAAAAACTCAGTCTCTTCCTTTTTGACAAATCTGAATCATATAAGGTGCACTGGAGTCTAAAAAAGTGTGCAACTCATGAATATAAGCGATCAGATTTTACCTCAAAGTGAAGAATCTCTTTTCTCATAAAAAAGCTTTCACAGGTAAACCGTATTTTAAAGAATTTAAAGCATTCAAAATATTCCAGTCTAGCTTTCACTAGTACATAGATTGAAGTTGTTATGCTTGTCTAATTTTAAGTAGCTCTTCTCTTAATGCCAAAAAAATTTAATTGCATGCTTTTTGTATTTTTTACAAAAGAAAAGCTTGGTAAAAAGTGTGTTTTAGCTTGCCTCTGTTCAGCGTATAACTATCTAGTTCAGCTTTTATGAATCTATATATTTGACATTTTAACAAGACAACTGCAGTTCACACTGTGTGAACATTGGGAACTAGCCGGTTAGCATCAATAAAAAGTTTATTTCAATACATTTCTATTTAGCTTTTTTATAAACTTACTTATAAAAAGTACGTTTTTTGCAAAGCAAGAAAAAAAGATAAAAATATAATTTAGAAATTTAGAAGAATGAATCAAAAGTTAAAGTTGTGAAGCAGTAGTTTTGTTATGTTTTTATGCCCCTTTCTTTTTTCTGTATTTTCGGTTCAGCAGACACATTTTAATATCAGTCCAAAGCTGTCCAAAGCTGTTTAATATCAGAAAAAGCTATCTAAACCCGACTTGCCCCAATGTGAAAATTAATGTTAAACTAAAACCCAATAATGATTTGTGTTGCTCCTGGCAACAGCAACCACTATCACAGGCATAACAGGCAAATTAGTTTATAACCCCGTTACTCCGACTCCTCATTGCAGAACAGTTTAATTCAGCCACATTCTGCCACATTTTTTGACAGGCATGTATGTTCTATTTGTTTGCGATTTGTTGGGATTTTGAGAGTGATTTAGAATATATAGAATTAAAGAATAAAAAAATAATTAAGTAATAAATAATAATAATAATTGAGATGTTAGAAGTTAATTTTCCTAAACAGAAAATACTTTACTGCAAAGCGAGCAAGGATGAACTCTACCAACTTCAAATATCAAGTACTGCTCAAAATTAACAAGGGGTTCAGAGAGTAACACTCTAAGGATGGACACAAATAAAGGAACTGTTATTTGGAAGTACATTAAGTTTATTTAACAGGAAAAAGCAACTACTTCAAGATGTATGTCCCATTGTCTTTCTTGCACTACTCAGGAGAGACTGTCTTATCATTGTAAAAAAAAAGAAGAAGTAATTAAGTAACTTACTCTGAGTACATTTTAAATGGGCTACTGTTTACTTTTACTTGAGCAAATATTTAGACTGGTAATTTTACTTGTACTTGAGTAAAATGTCATCACACTAGTGGTACTTTTACTTTAGAATATTTTAGTACTCTTTTCACCTCTGACAAAATCTTAGAAAAAAGGCTCTGTAATCCTTACCAAATTTCCGGCTAGTGAAACTGACCCTGAAGAAGGCCACAAGCCAAAACATGTTGTTCTGCTAATAAAGTTGTTTCCTAGTACTTCAGGTGTTGCTGGAATCTTCACCTCACCAGATCTTTGACCCCCTTCATGCAACTTGTCGGTGAAGTTGAGCCAGAAACTTTTGAATCTTCTATAGTAAAACTGAAGACAGCTTTCCAAAACATTTAGTGAATTTATGATTGAACGAGGTGGGCCACTACTTTTTTTCACACTGGGCCAAGTTGATTTGAAAGGCTTTTTTCTCTCAGTAAATAAAATTACAGTACTGTTACTGTTCGAAAACTGCTTTTGATATTTTGTGTATCATGTTTTCTTTGTCTGATAATACAATTTGTCCGGGTGTCAGAAACATTTGTCTAAAAAAAAACAAAAAAATTTTTCCAACACGTGTCCTGTCTCGCAGTGTGGAGCTCAGAATTGGTGTCTGAGTACCAAGTAGAAGAAAAAAAGGTTAAGAGGGAGAGGGTGAGCTGAAGATACAAGAAAGGAAGGGGAACAAAGAAAGCACAAGAAAACATCCCAGCCCCCCTTCATACCCGCAGGACGGCAGGGAGAGGGAAAAAACAACGACAAAACAAATCAAACAATGCAAACGGAGAATTACACAACCACAACCCACAAATAGATATATGAATGCAATAACAGCGTAACTGAAAATCTCATGGTACTGATTATTACAAGATTTAGTAATGGTAACCTAAGCCCATGAAATTATTTTCATGGGCACTGCAGTTCCTTTCTTACTTCAAAAAAAGAGCTTTAAACACACATACATGGTGTCAAAAATAAAGTACTCAGCAATAGAAAAGCATGTGCTGTACGATGTAATTACACACCTAGTTGTTGTTGATATTCTGTAATTTTTTTAAGTAAACATCATAAAAACATAGAAAAAGGCAGCTATTAGGGATTAGTGACTATACTGTACCACCCCAAAGCTTCCTGAACTTCCTGAACCAGAAATGTAAACCTTGGAAAACGGATCATAAATAGCAGTTTAATCATTCACTAAAACAGCAAAGCCATTCGTGGCTTTAGCAAACATTAATTTGAAAAAGTAAACAAGGCATTTATTCGATTCTATTTTTAGTTGTAGGTTAACAGTGCTTGGTATTGTACTAGTAACATTGATATGTACACTCAAAAGACAGCAAACAGTGGAAAAGTTTAGATTTGCGGATGTTTTGCATAAAGTGTGTATAAAGGTCAACTGCAAACTGAAGTATTGCAGCAAAAAAAATTTGAAACTCCAGTTAAAAAGGAGACATTTCTTCTGATAGTCAATGTAATTTCATCAGCAACTTCAACTCCTTTAACTGCTGTTTTATTTCTTTAATTCAGACACTGGGTTTATGGTGACAAAGGACAAAAGCTGGGTAGTTTTAATCAAATATTGGGTCAAAATTGTGACTCAAGAAGGAGCCTCATCCTTCTTCACAGACCAGCGCTACGCAACAACCTAGTCATACCTCACTGAACCTCTTCCATAGAATGAAATACAAAATGGTAAAATGTTTGTCTTGAAGGCTGTAGTTCCACAGAGAACTAGTTTGTTCACTCTTAACAATATTAGCCTCTACTTGCTGAGAGACGAGTCGGAGGAAGTTAATGTTAGTGTCAGTTGGTCTAGCGGCCTTGGAGGCAATCATCCAACACAGGACCACGAGTCAAAATGACCTTTCAGAGGTTTACTTGATGCTCACCACGCTCAAACACGTCATCATCCTACCAACACATCTTACTGACTGACAGAGAAGTTTAAATAACCTGAAAGGAAAGTTACCTAATTGGAGCAAAGCATCTTAACAACAAAATATTTAGAAAAATGTTTACTAACATTTGCATGCCACCTCGCATTGAAATTATTAATCAACAATAATCTTGTCATGACTAAATGGTTTCTATACCCCTACTCACTTTTGGCCTCCCTAACCAATTAAAACCCGTCACACCCGCCGTCATCGTTTGTTGTGTTTAACATTCACACTCTGACCAAAGAGCTGGTCACTGACCACCATAATATTTAATAGCGTTATTTATTGACTATGAATTTGGTTATCCAAATTCATTTGTTTGTAACGTTTGTTCAGGGCTAGCTACTGGCACAGTTGTTAGCGGTGTTGCCTCACAACACAAAGGTTTGGGGTTCAAATCCCAGATGGGGTATAAATGCATGGAGTTTGCATGTTCTCCCTGTGCATTCGGCGTCCTCCCACAGTCCAAAAACATCCCTGCTAGGTTCATTGGTCTCACAAAATTGCCATTAGGTGTGAGTGTGTGTGGGTGTGTGTGTGTCTCTGTGTTGTCCTGCGATGGACTGGCGACTTGTTCAGCAGGGTGTCCAATAAATGCTGGAGATAGGCACCAGCTCCACCGTTACCCTGCAAGGATGAGTGGTATAGATAATGGATTATCTTTCTGCTGAGTTTGCATATTCGTTCTGTGTATGCATATGTACTCTGGGTTTCTCTCTCTGTCTAGTTAACATACTTAGCATGGTTCTCTGTCCTGTGTCTCTCTGTGATGGACTATTGGCTTGCCCTGGGTGTTCCCCGGTGAGGATTGCCATTCCCCAATGTAAACATGTTTATTCCTTACAGATAGACATTCTTGTTCTGTTGGGTTACAAGTCTCACTCTGCAGTTGTCTAATAATAGTCCATCCTGACTCAGGAAGATGACAATAGCTATTCTTAAGACAGGAGGCTACTGGACAACTCCAGTCCTCAAAAAAGAAAGTAGACACCACACAATTCTATGGTGTTCTGTACGTTTTTACAGGTTTTTGTGGTGTAACATTGCCATTTTTTGTTGTCGTTTTAACACATTGTGTTTAAAATTAAGTAATTTTAGAACCTAAAAAAACAAATAATGTACAGTGCTGTGAAAAAGCATTTGTTCCCTTCAAGATCTTTTTGCTGTATTTGTCACATTCATGTTTGCGACAATTACACAACTTTATTTACTGACATAGATATTTTTGATGGATATTTTCAAGTAATTAAAATAAATCTGAGTAGGAACAGAAAGTTGTAAATTATCCAAATGAAACTCAGGAAAAAACATGGAACATTGGTGGACCTTTATAGTAATGGCCAGCCTATTCAATTCAATTCAATTCAGTTTATTTATATAGCGCCAATTCACAACAGATGTCATCTCAAGGCACTTAACAAGAAGTCATTTCAATACATTTATACAAACATTCCAATCAGTTAAAAAGTTTCCTATTTAAGGAATCCCAGCAGATTGCGTCAGTCATTGGACTAAAGGTCCTCACTTGCCTCAGTTAAGGTCAGTGTTCATGATTCAGCAATAAGGAAGAAACTGGGCAAAATGGCAACCCTTGGAGAGTTCCAAGTTGAAAATCACTGAAAAACAACACAATGGCTTGTCTCACGGTAACAAAACATTGTGATGATCCCCAAAACCTTTGGGAAAATATTACGAGCATTTCCAATATTGGAACTTTAGGGTAATTTTACCGGAACTTCACGGTATGTCTCCATTTCAGGAGTACCAGTCTTGGGGTATGTACTAGGAAATGACCCAGTAGAGTCGCTGGGTGGGAGCTGTGGTTAACTCACGCTGATTGGTTGTAACTCACTTGGAAATGAGCAGAGGTCGGCAAAAAACCGGCTTTGTAAAAATGGAAGACTTGCTGGTGAAACAGTTAAAACAACGTAAAAAAAAAGAAATGCAACAGCCATCCCTGCTTCTTTCATTGTTGATCTCTGGTTATTTCTGCTACTCTGTGCGCCTTTTGGTGCTCATAAGTGTTGCTACTCAATGTAGAAACAGTTGTGTTATACTGACGTCTTAACAAATTCTTTTAAGAGCCAATTTTGAATGGAGACAGGACAGCTGAGAGGAGCGGGCCAACAGATTTACCCCGTCAGATTAAGTTCCAGTAATATTACCCTGAAGCTCCGATAGTGGAAATGCGTCCATTCTGTGAATCAACTAGGCTAAGTGGAACTTTTTGGAAGGTGTCCATCTAATGTCAAACGAACACTGTAATCTGGAAAATGACCAATAAGCAGAAAGTCAAACAAAGTGGTGTTAGTGTGATGGTCCGGAGCTGCCTTGCTGCTTCTGTAGCTCAACAACAGCTGTAATTGATCGACGCATGAAATCTGCTGAGGGAGAGTCTCCAGCCATTAGTTCAAAACTTTTATTTTAAATGCACTCGGGTTATGCAGTAGGACAATAATCTGAACCACACCAACAGGTCCATTTCTAAATGGATCATAAATTCAAACAAAATGAAGATTGTAGAGTGGGTTAATCAAAGTATGGACTTAAACTGATTGAGATGCAGTGACATGACCTTAAAATAGGTAAGTAATACCCAGAAACCTTTATTGCGGCTAAATTAAAACAATTCTCCAAAGAAGAGTGAAAGAGATGTAAAAGACTTATTGCTAGTTATTGCAAACACAGAATGGCAGTTGTTGTTGCCAAAAGGGGCTTAGATACTTAGGGTTATTAGGCCTAGGAGGCTTTGCCTTTTTTCCATATGGACTGGTTTGGATAGCTTTCTTGAAATTTGAAATTAAATAGTGACATCGATGAAACATTTATCATCCTCCTAAATATAATTTATTCTGGCTCTGGCTCTCTGTAAATTGAACTTCTCGGAGATAAGGACTTTTGGTTAAACAAAAAAGGAAATCTTAGAGCATTACTCTTGGTGCAGGGATTTGTGTAATATTTATCGAATTCGAACATCTTATTTAAATAAGCCGAGTTTCTTATCTGTTGGTTCAACTCTTCATATGTTGTTGAAACTTGCAAAAGAATATCTTCTTCCCTATGAATGTCATTGCGTACAGACACTCTGGGTCTGTTTAAACCTACTGATTATGAGATTTTAGGGCTTTACTACTGGCTGAGTCTTTAGCTCATTATTAACATGGTAGCTTCTGCGACTTATGACAAGGTGCCATAATTAGATCAAGTTGTTACAAGTTTTATCAATGGCTCCTTTGTGTCTTTTCTAGTCATAGTGTGCATCTTCTGGACGTCAGCATATCTGACTGCTACAGTGGAAGAGCGAGTTTGAAGGAAGTTGTGGTTAAAGGTCTAGAGGTTTTTGCGTTTACATGTGAGATGGTCACCATTTTTCCAAGTCTGGAAGCGAGCTGTTGCTGTTTGCTTCTGTTAGCGGGAATCCCCCCTGGGTGAGTCAGGGTCAGCTCGACGCTTTCAGTCAGAAGCTGATGGATGTTCATGCTCCCTGTCATTCAGGTGGACCTTGCATTGCAGTGCTTTGTGGGTGTAAGCAGGCACCCTCATGGTGTCCAAGAAGATTGTGAGTATGTAGCCACAGGCCTTGAAGGAGGATTAAGAGGACCAGCAGTGTGTGTAAACATTTGGGTAACCCTCTCACCGGCCTTCTCCGTTGCCTCAGGGGTGCTCACCTGTCTCTGCAGGCGAAAGACGGAAGACAAACGAAGACACCCATGACCTGACACAAAGGGGATGTCTAATTTCACCAAAAGAAATGTGGAGATCATCCTGACATCAGGTGTCACTTCTCTGATTGGAACTTTTTAAATTGCTCTGAGTTTGTTTTGGAAAGAGATTGAGAAAGCCTTTAGTCCTCAGAATGACTTCCATGAAAGTCTTTGTTGGGTGGAAATGGAAGTTTGGAGGTTTTCATTAATCCATTCGAGGCAACTCATGTCTAGAAAACCTTGCATGAGTTAGTGTGTCATGATAAAGTTCAAGTACACAGACAAACATAAAAAATACAGCCTAGTTTTATATTTCAAAATGGTTAGATTAAGCCTCATTGCTAATTAATTAAAGAACATACAAGTCAACAAAAGACAAGATTCAGTTTTATGTGGTGATGAAAAGTTAACAGAAACTTACTGCTTACCCATCATTGACACCAAAATAAAACACAAACTGGTTTCAGACAACACACAGAGTTTGAGAAAGCCATTTTCCCAGAAGTGATGCTGCATGACGTCATGTCTTGTCTGCGCAGACAGAGCTGGGTTCTCTAAATCCACATCTCGGCAATTAGTGGTCAAACGTGACCAAGAAAAACTGCGATCTCGCACATACACATTAGTAGGTAGCACCACACCGTCAGGACATGCCTATAGGCTCAATATAAGGTCATAAAGTTTGCCCATAATTTCACAGTTCAACTTCATAAATCAAGTTTTGCACTCTCGTAGAAAATATCTGCTCCAAAATGTCAAGTTTCCAAATGTGCATTAAAAGGTTTGCGTGGTTGTAAATAAAGGTTTGCATTTGAAAGAATAGTAGAAGTTCTTTTGCAAACATCCTGTTTTGAGATGCGAAGCATAAAACTGCGTGAGAGACTCTGAAGTTGCGGTTGTGAATTTTGGCACGATCTTTACACGCTTCTCTGATTGGATGGTGACAGATCACACTGTCCAATCAGAGAGCAGCACTTCCTGTTTTTCCACAGCGCTCCAGACTCTTAAAGGGGAGTATGGACGACGGTGTGAGTACCTCTGTGAATCAGGTGGGTTATTATTTAGGATGCTGTGGGAATACTCATATTTAATGTTTCACATAAATGACAATAAAACGGTTATATTAGATTCATCAAATAACAGCCCACCTGATTCACAGAGGTACTCGCGTCGTCATCCATGTTGAATCTATACTCCCCTTTAAGAGTCTGGAGACAGGAAGTGGCCTGCTCTCTGATTGGACAATGTGATCTGTCACCATCCAATCGTGTGTAGAAGTGTGTAAAGACCGTGCCAAAATACGCAACCGCAACTTCAGAGTCTCTCACGCAGTTTTATGCTGCGCATCTCAAAACAGGATGTTTGCAAAAGAACTTCTATTATTCTTTCAAATGCAAAACTTTATTTACAACCTTGCAAACCTCTTTCTGCACATTTGCAAACTTGACATTTTTGGGCAGATATTTTCTACGAGATTGAAAAACTTGATTCATGAAGTTGAACTGTGAAATTATGTGCAAACTTTATAACCTTACATTGAGCCCACACACGCCTCTTTGTCTGACCAAATACGCTGAACCTGAGCTCCTGGAGAAAGTTGTGCGCCAGCGAAGGAACAAACTGTGGGGGTTTTATGATTATTTACATATTTACATTGTACTATTGCAGCATTGTGTTAGTTGTATCAATTCATGTTCATTCTGATTTTGATATTCTGATGTTTTTGTTAGAAAACAAACAATTCTGACCATTTTGACTGACAAAGTTAGGATTTAGTTTTCACTTTGATGTCATTACATTTCCTCTTTAATGAAATCCAGATTCTGATGTAGCACATTAGCTACACTCGGTTAAACTACCTTTTTCTGCAATTACAGTCACAAGTTTGAAGGTATGCCTTGGCAGGGTGAAAGTGTTGCCCAGTTCTTGTTGCCAAATAAATTAAGGTCAGTTAAATTGGAATCCATCTGTTCACATTGTTGTTTTGTTGTTGATTTTTTGCCAAATAACTTTGATTGGGCCATCCTATCACAAGAATATGCTTTGGTTCACCATTCCCTCTTGCTATATGTTTAAATTTGCTGCTTGTTGGAAAATGAACCCCCAGTCTCAAGTCTTCTGCATCCAGTCATCAATTATTATCACTGTAGCTCTCATCGGCTTCTCTCTGCTTGTTGAAGAATAGGATACCCACAGCACAACACTGTCACCTCCATGCTTTACAGAGGGGACTGATAGGTGCCTTCTGAAAGCAGTTGGTTGGACTAGATTTTATTTATTTAGTGGGCTAATTTCAAATGCACACCACACTTTTCAGATTTTACTTAAAGGGAAATATCAAACAACTGTTATGTGTTATGTGTGAAAAATCGTGTGTTATTTTGTGATCATGTCCCTCATAAAATGGTTCAAGACCTACGTATACTTTTTCTAGCTGTTTATTTTGTCCTTCAGATTGCTTCAGTTTGTCTGCAATCGGCAGCAAAACCCGAACTGTAGCTCAAGGGGATAAAACCTTCCAAATAGAATAACCCTATAATCCCTATAATGTCCAATAAAACTTTTCCTGAAAAACAATTGAATTTGCATAGCAAAATTATACTCATTATATAATACTACATAAAATGTAGCTGGACTCTATTGACCTTTACGACCAATCATTTGGTGAAAGTGTGACTGTTTGTGCTAGCTACTTTACAGGCATCATTTTACCATTTGATTCTTTAGAAGAGGTTTAGTGACGTTTGATCAGGTTATTATGTAGTTCAAAATGGCAGGCTGTGAAGAATGACACACCTCCTTCCAGTCTTCTCTAACCAAATAAACTGCACAAGCAAACAGATTGTGAAATTATTTTTATGGCACCTTCCAACCATTCTTGCACAGATTCATCAGTTTTTTTTTTCTCCTTTGCCTTTAGCTTTTTAAGCTAGTTTAATTGTATAGTGTTGATAGTTGGTCACTCTTTAGCTTTTAAAAATAGAATACAGCAGGTAAAATAAGTGTCTGAAAAAAAAAAAGTGAAATGAAAAAGTGTCTGAAACGTCAACATTAATCTCAATATAAATATTTCTGAAGAGATCATTGACATGAAATTCACACCAGCTGTTGGCAGCAACCAGAGCAATCCAAATATGCGAAGAAATCAAAGCACAGCAAAGTTCACAAATAAAGTCATGGATGAAAACTGGAATGATACAGGGAATAAATATTAAACCGCACTTACAGAAATGCATCAATTCAAATCAATTCAGTTTATTTATATAGTGCCGATTAACAACAGATGACATTTCAAGGCACTTTACAAGACAAGTCATTTCAATACAATTATTCAAACATTCCAATCAGTGGGAAAGCCTTTTTTTGGAAATTACAACTTTGAGATGTCTTGTGTATGTAGAAACTAGTTACATTCATTGCTCAGATGTGATTTTAACTCGTTCTTCCACATGAAATTCAGATCTTCAGATCTTGAAGGTTCTGTGGTTTCTTTCTATGCATTCTGATCTTAGATTCTTTGGATTAGTTTTCAGTTCAATAGAAGTCAGGGGATTAATTGGACTATTCTAGTAGTTTTACTTTCGTTCTCTAAAAGCAGTTAACAGATTCATTGGCTGTATGTATAAGACTCTAGTCTAGTTTGGAAATCTTTAATCGGTTCATCTTCACACTTTTGTCAAGAAAGTAGATTTCTCCTTCCATCCATTCTTCACCTATATCAAGTCTGCCACATCATTATTTACCCACCAGCAGGCTTCTCCTATGGCTTGGTTTTTTTAGGGTAATGCGCAGAGCCATTCTTCTTCCAAGCAAAGTGTTCAGCTTTAGTCTCATCTGAACAAACTAGATTTTCCCAGTTTTTCACTGGTTTGTCCAAGTCTTCAGTAGCAGACTTCAAACAAGCTTCAAAATGCTTTTTCTTCAAAATGGAGTCTTGCGCACTAAGTGTGTATAGGAGTAATTGCAGTTGAGAAATTTTATTGTTTTCTTGGGAAAAACTATAACTGCAATTTCATTGACTTTCTTAAGGTTTTGTTAGTTATTCTCTTGACTTTGTCTGAAATTTTATACGAAGAATCTGGTAAAAATTATGCTTTTTCCTGTTCTGGATTATGGCTTAAACTGTTAAAAAACAGTTTTGTGTTCTTTATATCTTTTGCGTTTACCAGCTGTATCACTCAGTGCAATATTGGAGAAATGAGAAAGATTTTTATAGGCCACCAGTTAATAATACCCCTGCTGGTATTGATTTCCACACAGTAGCTGGAATGTTTTCCAAAAATAACTGTCATATGATGTTTTTGCCATATTAAGAGTTGTTGCAAACTGTGCAAGGTTTATTATTTTTTGGGGAAAAACAATCTTTATTTACTTTGGAATAAGACGCTTTCTGCTCTCCCGTGGCTCTTTTTGAGGGAATTATCTTAATGATGGTGTCTTTAATTATGGTTGGATTAGTCCATTGTTATTCTGACTTATTCTTTTAAAACATAACACAGCCTTTGATCTAAATAGTTAGGAAGAAATGTAGCATGGAGTCAAACAATGAAGTGTTTTGTGGAGCATTAGCAGATGTTTTATGTTAAAAGAAAAAAAAAACTGCAAATAAGGTTGAGATACGTTGCCTTCAGAAGAAATGTCACTGACAGCCAAATACGTAAGGCTTTTTTAGGGTTATGTTTATCTTCAAATAATACTTTAGAGTCTCATCATTAGACATAAGCAAATACATTATAATCCATTGTAAACTGTGCACAGGATTAACATGATCATTTTCCACTTACATGTTGCCTCTTTAAAACACTGTTAGCATAATTCTCCCAAACGTTTGGAAAGTAAACAGGGCAGACCTTTATGTCCTCATAAAGCACATTATCTACTGCATTGAATCCATTTGTTTAACACCCTCCTCTCTCCCCTGAAAACCATAAAAACATACTTTAATTATGTGATTACAGAACATTTCTCTGTCTCGAGGAGCTGAATCAGCAGCGAGTTTGTGCTCCCCCACGTGAGCTGACACATTATTGGATTATCCCAGGGCCTCTGAGATGAAAAATCAAACAATTAAAAATTGCTCCTTCATGGCATTAAAGACGAGTTAGAAGGGTGTTCGTTAAATTCCCCATTTCACCTCTTAGAGCAACCTAATGAAATTACAAGGGGGGGAACTGTGGCGGCAAAGCCCATAACAATCACAAATAACACCCTGCTGTGACAGGCAAAATTACACGTCTTAGGAGTAACATTTTAATGGTGTGATATAATAGTATCAGTGCGAGGAATGTGCCGTTTATTTTGATGCTTTCATATTTTGATGGTGAAGCTTACTGTCATATTATTGTGATCTTCTGAAGCTTTTGATCAAAAAAGAAAATAGCTTATTCTATAGTTAAGATGCGGCTGATTTATGATGACTTGGCTCTTAGTTCAGGATTAAGTGAAGATTCATTCATTCAGATTGCAACATTGTCATTAAAGTCTTGTTATATCAAAACCTTTTGGTTTGGATAATACATTGCAAATAACTGAGATTAGCTTTCACGTGACAGACGGTAGCTGCAGTTAGGTAAAGTTTAGACAATGATGCAAATCGAGCAGGATTACAATATAAGCGGTGGGTGATCACACGAAGACACCATCAAGATTGTCTCATTATGCAGCCATGGCATGGATGTACTTATATGGCTCAGTGGCTGCACCATATGAGTGGATGATTGTAAGCAGTTCCCACACCCTCTCAGGTGTCCTGTGCTCAGGGCAGCCTGGCACAGGTACCCACACAAAGGCTTTCTTTGTCTGCAGCCAGGAACAGGTAACCGTTTGTGCCAGCCCTGCAATGTGCGTCTGTGTGTGGGTCTGAAACAAAGACGGATAGGATTTTCTGGCCGGCCTACCCCTGCTACAAGAGCAGGTGTGGCTTTTCAGTGGCCTCTTATTCACCGTACGGGGCACATGTGCGCTCGATAAACAGAAAGATAAACTGTGATTTCCAGCCTGTGATTCTCTAGACAGCTACCAGCGTTACGTAGAAAGAGAATCTTGTTTAAAAAAAAGTTTCAGTATTCTTTTATGTTTTTTGAGAAACACTATATGGGTGTAAATCACTGGTGTAAAATAGATTTAAGTTCATAGTAATAATGGTAAAGGAAAAAACATACATAGCTTGTTAATATTTACAGCCTTTGAACATAAATATGAACTTTAAATGATACATTACTTCTATAGTTTAATGGCTCTAGAGGACATCTACAGTGCATGCTAACAGAAAGAAATAGTTGATAGATAAAAAGTTAAAAATTAACATTCAGCTTCCTTTGTGTCCCAAAGTGCTCACTGTGCACTCTTCACTCTCTTTCAAACAGCTGCAAGATGAAATTAGAAAGATCTTTAGCCTTTATTTCTTCCATGCATCTCTTTTGAAATTACACATTTACTAACTAATACAATGGAAAATGAGCAGATTCAACTGTAAGACAACTACATTAGGCTTTATAAAAGGTGCCCGATGTGCGTTACTGACTTCTGATGTTATTGTGTTGAGCAAGTTTAATTTGCAAGGGGTAAAGCTGGCTTCAGATTCCACTTCTTAAACATTCTAAACTAAGCTCAACATACACTAGTTCACATTTATTCATCAGTTTGTTTTTAGCAATTGTTGCATGACCTCTTTCAACCAAATGATGTCTATTTAAGTCTCTTCTGTAACCCTTGGCTCTTAATAAACTTTAATTTGCGATCATTTTTATATTTCATTGGTTTAACAGTCAATGTTTGCGTGAATAGATGAATGACTGAATGTAGCGTGAAGCACTTTGTGGTCGTCAGGACTAGATCAAGAGAAAATACAAATACAGCCCATTTACCATTTTATTCTAAAAAAGCTAAAGAGGTCAGAAAATTTGGCTGACAATTTCTTCATTTAAGGACTACAGCCACAAATGTTAACAGTTTAAAAAACAAACACATACAACATTTTTGGTCCTCTTGATCGTGATTGACACTCAGGTAATAAAATTTCCCTAAGATACATTATTGACATTTGTTCTGTTTTTTTGGCTATGCTTACTTATGTGATGGATGGAGAGAAAAGATAGGAGTTGAATTCTATATTAAATCGTAGCTTCATTCCTCTGTTTGTATTTGCTGTTCCTGTTAACCCTCCTGACTTTTCTCCCTGCCTGCTGAAGGCTCTGCACAGTAATAACAGAACCAGGTTGCACGTACAGTGGGGCAGAAAAGTATTTGATTGCCACCAATTTGTGCAAGTTGTCCCAGTTAAAAAGATGAGAGAGGTCTGTAATTTTCATCATAGGTACACTTTAAATGTGAGAGACAGAATGTAATTCTGATCTTTAAAGAATTTATTTGTATAATGGTGCAGAAAATAAGTATTTGGGCAATAACAAAAGTTAAATTCAATCCTTTGTAAAGTAACATTAGTTGGCAATGACAGAGGTCAAGCATTTCCTGTAGGTCTTCACAAGGTTTGCACACACTGTAGCTGGTATTTTGGCCCATTCTTCCATGCAGATCTTCTTTGGAGCTGTGATGTTTAGGAGCTCTGTGATGGACTGGAGACCTGTTCAGGGTGTACCCCACCTTTAGCCCAATGAATGCTAGAGAAAGGCACCAGTCCCCCTCAACCCTGCAGACAATGGACAACATAGATAATGGATGGATGGATGTTTTGGGGCTGTTGCTGGGCAACATGGACGTTCAACTACCTCCACTGTTTCTCTATTTGAATGAGGTCTAGAGACTGGCTAGGCCAGACCAGAACCTTGAAATGCTTTTTACGTAGCCACTCCTATGTTTCCCGGGCGGTGTGTTGGGGATCATTGTCATACTTGAAGATTCAGTCAAGTTTAATCTTCAATGCTCTCACTGATGGAAAGAGGCTTTTGAACAAAATCTCACGATACATGGCCCCATTGATCTTTTCCTTAATACGGATCAATCATCCTGTCCCCTTTGCAAAAAAGCAGGCCCAAAGCATAATGTTTCCACCCTCATGCTTCACAGTGAGTAAGGTGTTCTTGGGATGCAACTCAGCGTTCTTCCCCCTCCAAACACAGAGAGTAGCGTTTATACCAGAGAGTTCTATTTTGGTCTCATCTGACCACATGACATTTTCCCAATGCTCCTCTGGATCATCCAGATGGTCTCTGGCAAACTTTAAAGGGGCCTGGAAATGTGCTGGCTTAAGCAGGGGAACTTTCGCCCGCTGCAGGGTTTTAATCCATGATGACATAGTCTGTTAGTAATAGTAACTTTGTTACTGTTGTCCCAGCTCTCTTCAGGTCATTGACCAGATGCCCCTGTGTAGTTCTGTAGCTCTACCATCGAGGACTCACCAGCAGTATGTTAAAACGTTCTTTACTTTTTTATTAATAAGGTTGCAAACACCGAGGCCCTTATCACTCCTCCATCTGTTGGCTTGTCAGACTCTATCACATTCACAACTTCATTTGTCCAGTTTAAGTCTGTGACACGTTTAGAGAAGGTGGTCAGTCATTTGAAGCCAAGTGGTTAGCAAAACGACCCACTTTCCCCATTTCTTTTTAAAGAGGTATTTTCCACTATAGCACCACTCGTCTTGCATAGTGTGAATCAATTGAAAGCATTTCTGGATTAAAACAACATTCCTAAAGTTTTCCATTCAGGTTTTAAGACCCTTCACAGCATGAAGTCATCGTTGCTGAGGGTCGCATGATATTCTGATATCTATTGACTTTGGTCACACAGTAGCTTTAGTGCTTCTGGACCTGACTGCAGCTTTCGTTACTGTGGATCATGAGATCCTCCTGAGTCGCCTTGAACATACAGTTGGTGTTCGGGGCGTGGCTCTAGAATGGTTTCCATCATACCTAACCAACAGGAGTTTTTGCGTGAGAGTTGGTGACTTAATGTCCTCCACAGCTACTTTTTTGTGTGGTGTGCCACAGGGGTCTATCCTTGGGCCACTGCTGTTTTCTTTATACCTGCTTCCGTTAGGGTCTATATTCCTGAGGTTTGGGGTGTCCTTTCATCTTTTTGCTGATGACACCCAAATCTATGTGCCCCTTAGCCGTGAAAATAACTTCTGTGCAGCTCGATTATTGGAGTGCATTAGTGAAGCTAAGTCTTGGATGTCATCAAACTTCCTGTGTTTTAATGATAAGAAAACAGAAGTTCTGAAAATTGGGCCCAGCAATGTAGGCAGTGGCTGCCGTTTAGATCTGGGACCTCTAACACAGTTTGTTAAGCCCCATGTTTCTAAACTTGGTGTCAACATGGATAGAAATTTCCAATTTGACAAACAAATAAGCACTGTTGTTCAGGCCAGCTTCTTAAATTTAAGACAACAACAAGGCAGCACTTTGAAATTTTAATTCATGCTTTTGTGACCATTAGGCTGGACTACTGCAATGCTCTATTTACCAGTATCAGTAAGTCCCAGGTTGCTCACCTGCAGTCTTTTAACAGGAAAACGGAATATTTCACCATATTTAATCAGTTCAAAATTCTTATTTTTGTTTTTAAATGCCTCAATGGTCTTGCTCCACGCTATTTGTATGATCTGTTGGTGTTACATGCGGCTTCACAATTTCTTAGGTCGTCAAAGAGTCGGAAACTAGTGGTTCCTCGGACCAAACGCGGACTGGGAGGTGACAGAGCCTTCTCGGTTATTGGTCCTAAATTGTGGAACGATCTTCCCTTAAGTATTAAAGAGGCAGATCCCATTATGATGTTTAAATCTCGTCTTAAAACTTACTTTTACTCTCTTGCTTTTAACTAGGATTTTGAAGTTTTACAGTTAACATTGTGTCTTTGGGCCACTGTACTCTTTATTTTTTCTTTGTCCTTTAAAGTCTGTATTTGCTGTACAACACTTTGTTCAACACAATTGTTTTTAATTGCTTTATAAAATAAATATGGTATGGTATGGTAACTATGAAGAAAATTACAGGCCTCTCTCATCTTTTTAAGTGGACAACTTGCACAAACAGGTGGCTGCCAAATACTTTTTTGCCCCACTGTATCAGCAGACGTTGCCAAACAACCTGCATTCGAAAAATTGGTAGAGTTGCTGGTGAAGCAGTTTATAACAACATAGCAAACAGAAATGCAGCAACTATCCCTGCTTCTTCCATTGTCGATCTATTGTTATTATCTGCTGCTGTTGGCGCTTTTTGGCGTTGATCAGTGACGTCACTCACTGCTGAAACGGTCGCGATATCCTGACGTCTTAAGAAATTCCTTAAAGGGTCAATTTTGTATGGAGACACAATGGCTGAGGAGACCAAGGCAGCATATTTTCCCTGTAACCTTCCCTCCTCCCAGAAATGTCAGAGAACTCGTCTGGTGTAGAAACAGGCCTAAATATTCCAACTTTGTACCCAAAATTTCCTTTTCCTGCCTGTAGAATTTTACCTATTTTTGGGACATCCTCACCACCTCCTGACAAAATAAACTAATAGATGGCTGAAGAAAAAGGAACAGCTAGTTTAAAAATGGAAGAATTAGGTATTGTTACCCTAATCTTTTAACAATGCCACCTCATTGATGACTAAATGCAAGAATCTTTGCCTTCTCTTGTGCATATGAGACTGTATGATGGTGCAGAGTTCCTGTAACAGGTGTTTAAAGCAGAACTCGAGGATTAGCTGCTCAGGAAGCAGCAGCATAAAAAGAAACAGAGCTGAACTGGTGTATGTTTAAAGACTGTCAGGTGATCTACCTTTATGACCCACCTCTGGCTTTTAACAGAAGTTCACTGCAAATATTCAAAGATAACTGCCATCAAAGAGACTGACAGTCTAAGTGATTGCTCGGTGCAGGTGAAAGGCGAGAGTGTGGAGGATGTACCGTCTTCCTCTGTCTGTGCTACTATTGTGGGGTTCTGTCTGGGGCTGCAGTGTCGCTGTGTTTGTAGATGTTAAATACAGGGGCTGGATGCTATGTGGAGAGAAGTCTTTAATTAAAGGAGGAAGACACGGCTCAGGAGACACACCAGACCAGACGTCAGTGTGTGTGTCTCTATCTGCAAGGACCGGGCCTGGGTGTTAGACATCCTGCGCACCTCCATAGTTTTACTCCAGGAGTGTTTGCACAGTATGTGGGGTTTAACAATAAATGTAGCTAAATGCTTTCAAGAAGGCCTTGAAGTTAGCTAAACTCCTGATCAAAACATTTTAAGCATTCACATTTTACGCTATTTTTTTGACTTGACAACTTTTACGCTCAAATATTCTGTTCATCACCTGTTCAACACTTTGAAACGATAAGTGCATGATTTGACTTTTTGAGTGTTATATGTTTCAGTGAAGGACATTTACAACAAATATATCACAATTTTATCACATTAGCCCATGTCACACTGATTAAGTTTGCTTATTTCATGCATGCATGTAAATTAACACTGTTTTGTTTATATCTGTGTTCCTGCAGCTTCCATGTGGCTGTCTAGCCATGCTCCCTGGGTATGGATTCTCACCTTTTCCTGATTTCCATCCCCACCTTTACGCTTTTCGCTGCCGAGGAGAGAGCCCCAGCATGTGGATCCCTGGCTCAGGAGAGTCCCACGATCCGAGCGAGTCCAAGGAGGGCCGGCCTCTCCTCCACCCCATCCATCACAAGCACGTGGCTGTGTGCCAGCAGGAAACGCTGGCATTCATTGCGCTACAACAACCAGCACCTTCTAAATTAAATGGTCTTGACTCTCAGAGGAAGAGCAGCATTTCAGATGTACACTCTCAACCACTAAATGGTTTAAGACAAACTCTAATTGAGCTGAATGACATGCAAAAAGGCAGCCACAGGACAAACATGGATTCTAGAGTGAATGTAAGCTCTCCATCACATGTTGTGGATGATGATGTTGTTCAGCAGAACGGCACCAGGACTTCTTGGAAGAACCAAACCAAGAAGCCTCGGACTGTAACAACAGTTTGCCGTCCTCTCCATGCAGCTCTCAGCCTCCCTCTGTCCTTTCCCCTGTCCTCTCTGTATACAAACAGAGACTCCTGGGAATCTCAGGAACCTTATTCCTCATCCTCACCAGAATGTCCAGAACTTCCAGGCCCAGACGCCTGCAAGCCTCAGAGGAGAACATCACAGGGATCTCTGAAAGAGAAGTCTATTCGTGAGTTGACAGAGTAAATCTGGGTTTAGAAGCTCTTAAGATGTTTTTATTCAAGCTAAAAGGGTTATTTTCCTGTCCTCAGGGCGAAAGGTGCAGGTTTATTCTCCAGACAGCCCGAGCGATGAGTCACTCAGCAGCCCAATCCTGGAGGCAGACTACATCTTTCCAGGACCTTTTGCTTCTTTTCTGGAGGAAGACCTCAGTGGATTATCTTCCCTAGAGGCAGCTTCAACTCCTTCGTCCACAGACAGCGCTCCTGATCTCCTACACACCAGCCATGAACATATTTTCAATGTACAGTCAGAACCATTGCAGATAATAGAGGACTCAGAATCAGGAGCGGAGGAGGAGAGTGCCATTGTAGACACATCACTTCACCCAGGAGTGAGCTTTTTGCCACGCGGCCGTCAAACTGACCAAGAACGCCGGCGTTTCTCGGCTTCAGAGCTGATATCCAGGCTGCAACTCTCTCAAAGGAAGAACTCATTCGCCTTGAAGTTGGGCAAGTCGTTGTCTGCTCGGGTGTCCTCCAGAGACAAGCAGAACTCCAACAGCCTCAGCCCGAACCCTGACTGTGAGTGGACAACAGAACCTACATCTTTGTAGCTGTTCTTTGAAAACCAGCTGTACTGTCCAAGTATCTTATCAAACCGCCTGTGTCTGTATACTCTTTTTCAATGAATCAGGTTTCTTGTAACTTTTTGAAGTGGTCTCGATTGACAGAACTTCAGGCTTTAAGGTTTTGCCTCCATTCTTGTACCTGCTTATATCAACACTTTCAATTAACAGCTCTTTGGGAATCAGTTTGACTGTTTTAAAAAGACTAAATAAATGTTGAACAAGACTACTTGGAAAGATTAAAATAACCATCTCTTTGAAGCCGACTATAATTAAAAACTGATAACTCAACAGCTTTACACTATTGCAGGTTAAATCAAACTTATTTTCGATCTACCTAGTATCTTTTTAAGGTGATGACAATGGTGTACCTTGGCGTCAGTAGAAGCTGTAGTATAGCAGTATGATTTTTAGGTATTTTTCTTTTATAAAAGATGCTGTTAGATAACGCTACATATCGGTAGCAATATCAATTGTTCATTTAAACTGACCTCTTGAAACAAAAAGCCTTTGAATAGGGCTTCATTTCCATTCTTAAGCCATGGTCATCATGCCTTTTTTTCTCCCTTTTTTCTAGCTACGTATATAACCACAAAAGTTAAAAAATTATCTTAAATTCTTGTGATTTGTTTGAGAAACATTTCCAAATTTAGAATTTTTCAGCAGTAAAAAAGAACATGTTCTGAAATGTGTATTTACTTAGTAGATTTGCTAAAAATAAGTTCATAGTAGTTGAATAGCAGAGGAAAAACAATAGCCATAGCATACCATACCAATTTATTTATAAAGCACTTTTAACATGGCATTACAACCGACCAAAGTGCTGAACATAATTAAAAGAAAACATAAGCAAAAAAAGCAAGCAAACCACAACAAACAACAGGGAGCTAAAAAGGACGCACAAACAAGGCAGTAACAATTAATACAAGCATACAGTTTTAAATTCTACATCCCGGATGCAAGGACGGATGGACCAATGAAACTAAATACATAAGCCAAGTTTATGAGTGGAAAGCCAGGGGATAATAGAGCATTTTCTAGTGCAATTTAAAGATGGCAATGGAGGATGCTTGTCTAACCTGGGGGGTGGGGGAGTGTGTTCCACAGTTTTGGGGCACAGATCGCGAAAGCCCTCTCCCTCCTTGCAACGTGCCTTAGGGACGGTCAGAAGGAGCGGATCCACTGACCTAAAGGCATGAGGAGCGTGGTAGGGATGAAGCAACTTAACCAGATGAGGAGGAGCCAGATCGTTCAATGATTTGTATGCAAAAAGCAGAATTTAAAAATTAATCCTGAACTGAATGGGCAGGAAGTGGAGTGATTTGAGAATGGGTGTGATGTGCTGTCTTCTGCCAGGTCTAGTCAGGAACCTTGTAGCCGCATTTTGGATGAGCTGAAGTCTGGACAGAGCAGCTTTGCTGAAACCATAAAGGCACGAGTTGAAATGGTTCAGCTGGGATGTGATGAATGAGTGAATCACCGCTTCTAGAAGACAAACACCCAAAAGCCTCATATTGGAAACTAACAGCACATTGTTGTAAATCGTTGAAGTTCTCACAACATCCATTTCTTAAGGGGCTATATGGCTATAGTGAAGATGTATATGGTGTGACTAACTTTTACAATCAACTGCCACTGATGTACATCTTCCTAGCTTTGCGTTTCTAACCCCTTTTGCCTATAGGTCCAACAAGGTGTCAGAAACATATCCCTCAGATATTTTGGTCCATATGATGGCAAAGATGGCATCACACAGTTGTTGCAGATGTGTCAGCTGCATGTCCGCTATGCAAAATCTCTCATTCCACCAAAACCCAAAGGCATTCTGTTGCAATGAGATCAGGTTAGTGTGGAGGCCAGTGAACTACATTGAACACATTGTCATGTTCAAGAAACCAGCTTGGGATGATTTTTGTTTAATGACATTAGTGCATTATCCTGCTGGAAGAAGCCATCAAAAGATGGGTACACTGTTGTCAGAAAAGGATCGACATGGTCAGCAACAATATTCAGATGGGCTGTGGTGTTATAACAAGGCTCAATTTGGGGAGGCTGTGTGAAGTGTTGCCTAGCTTTTCTTTTGTTGCTAACAAGAGTGCCACCTGGTTTATCTTGGGAGAGCTCAGTCTATTTGCATTGAATCATTCATTCTGCAGTAATCCGTCATGCTTAGTAAGTATGTGGCAACAGTGGAGAGAAATAACTCTCTTTTAACAAGAACTCAGCTCCAGCAGATTCAGGCTCGGCATGAGGCATGATATCTGCTGTGACTAACTCAAGTTTGATAGGTTTCTTTACATGTTCAACATTTTGTCTTTGTTTTTGCTGTAGATAAGTCTAACTCCAGACACCGCAGCTCAGGAGGCTCCAGTGACGGTACCTACAGTCCTGTTGGAACTGGCCCTCTGCTGCCCATTGGTGACAACGGCATGCCTTTAAATCGGAGGAGCACTAAACTTGGGTAATGAAAATCCAAAATGAGAATACATTTCTCAATGAATCTGTGAAGTTTAAATAAAATCTGTTGGTGTGGTTTCACAGAATGCAAAACAAATCCATAGAGGAAGACTTGAGCACATCTTCACCATGTCCCACCTCAAATCGCCTCTCCCGTTTTTTGCCAAGCTGTACGTTGTGCCTAAATGTTTGGGCTTTGTTTTTCCACTTTGCTATTTAATTATTTATACCTAATCTTTTCTGCCTTTTATTCCTGTAACAACAATTGTTTCAGTCCACATTTTGATTTTTGCAGCAATCCTCTACCAGGAGTACAGTGATGTTGCCATCAACCGAGAGATTCAGAGGCAGCAAGGGAAGGATCCGGGAACAGAGGAGGAGGGACTCAGAGACGAAGGTTCAGACGGGACTCCATCTCCATCAAATCTGTCTCCATCCAGCTCTTTCCGCTCTTCTCGAGGGTCTGCATTTGCACTGTGGCAGGACATACCTGATGTGCGAACCAGCGGTCAGTTAGGCACCTTCAGTAATGAGGAGCGAAAACTACAGGAGGTAAAAATACATCAAGCTTGCTTTTCCTTTGGAATTCGATACATTCTTTGCTTGACTTCTTTAAAACTGTGTGTTTTCCACCCCTCAGGCAAAGTTTGAGCTGGTAACATCTGAGGCGTCGTACATTCGTAGCCTGACAATTGCTGTGGACCACTTCATGTTGTCTCAGGAGATCGCTGAGTGTCTTGGGGCTCAGGAGAAGCAGTGGCTCTTTTCCAAGCTGCCTGAAGTCAAAGATGTCAGTGACAGGTGAAGAGATCTACAGCTGATTGCCTCCAATGCATTCAGACTCTGTGTTTTAACATCTTCAGCTGTCATATCTTGCTTTCTCATCCCTTGCTGTTCTCAGGTTCCTTCAGGACCTGGAGCACAGGCTGGAGAAAGACATTCTCCGTTTTGATGTCTGTGACATAGTCCTGGATCACTGCCCGGCTCTGCGAAGGGTGTATTTGCCTTATGTAACAAACCAGGCTTATCAGGAGCAGACATACCAGCGGTTGCTGTGAGTAATTGTTTTCCTTGTTTATGTTCAGACAATCTGTTTCAGATCTGAACACACAGTGTTGGCACAGTCTATAAAAAGCAAAACTGCACCAACATACATTTTTGTGCATTGTGGTTGCTTTTGTGCAGTAGTTATTAGCTAAACCTTCAGCAACCCAAACACAAAAAAACATAGAGGTTTGCAAGAGTATTCATAAGCCTTAAAATATCTTCATTTTTCATCTCATTAAGACCACAAACTTCAAAGTATTTTATTGAGATTTTTAATGCTAGACCACCAGAAAGTAGTGCATCATAATGAGAGAGAAAGGTTTGCAAACTGAAAAAGTGTGTAAAATATTAATTAAAGACACTCTGTGCTTGCGTTTATTTGTATTCAATATGACCCATCAACTCTGACCACCTTGCTTCTCTCTGTACAGAAAAGTATCCCCACAGCATGATGCTGTAACACCACATTTCAAGGTGGGGATGGTGTGTTTAGGTTGATGTTCAGTATTCGTTTTCCACCACACATTACATTTTGTATATCACAACAAAACATGGAGTTTTGGTCTCATCTGGCCAGAGTTCCACCTTTTCCATGTTTGCTTTGTCCCTTATGTAGCTTGTGGCAAGCTCAAGACTTTTTCCCGTTTTTTCCTTTATTAAATGCGTTTTTGCAATTCCACCCAAAAAAATGCACGTTTACTATGTTGGTCTAGCACATAAGATCCAACCAAAATATGCTGACAACTCTCTGTAAAGTGAGAAATTGTTCAAGGGGTGGGAACTGCATGGCATTCTATGTGCCATCTTGTGGAAAGCTAGTAACATTTTCATGTGTCTCTTAAGGGCTTGAATGTGGTGGTTCTCAAGCTTTTTAGATTCACAACAACAAAATAAAAAGTGACTGAGACTTGTGTTCAAAACCTTTACTGTTTTAAAGTCGAAGCAAAGTTGAGCCAAACACAAGGGACAGCACAAACTAGTTTACGCCTGATTATTGCTGTTACACCTATCAGGACAGGCACATGCATTTCAAAATCTGAAGACTTCTCAAAACCCCTTTACTTTGGAAATGAGTGTTTTTTGCTTCGCAAAGTCCAACATTTCCTCCTCTTCTTTTCAGGTGTTATTTTTCACCTGCATGACTTACCTTGCAGGTGGCTTTTCTTGGCTGAGTTACAACTCTTTCTCTCTCTTAGGAGTAAATACACCTGGAATTTTAATTCAACAAAAAGTAATTCAGGGTTTTATTTCAAAATGTCCTCTCAGGCAGGAAAACCCTCGTTTCCCCGGCATCTTGGCTCGCTTAGAGGAGGACCCCATCTGCCAAAGGCTTCCTCTGACATCCTTTCTAATCCTCCCATTTCAGAGGATCATGAGACTCAAAATGCTGGTGGAGGTACGACATTAAGCATTCACAGTAGGGTTCCTGTTCACCCTCCAAAAACTCTATAAACAGGGTAACAATTAGATTGGCTAAGTTTCATAGTGGTAGCCATGTATTTTCCTTCCCAAATCATGCAACAGAAATACAGTTTACCTTTGGGCTCGCCATCTTAAACCTTCTTTATTTTTCAGAACATCTTAAAGAGGACAACACCAGGCTCCCGAGATGAGGACACAGCCACAAAGGCTTTCAATGAGCTAAAAAAGGTGGTGATAGTCAGCTATAACGACCAGAGTACCGGTGTTATCACAGATTAGGTGTAACAGTAATAACAGTGTTGGTGTGTGCCTTCTTAGATCATCAGAGAGTGTAATTCCAGCGTGCAGTCAATGAAGAGGATGGAGGAACTAATTCATCTCAACAAGAAAATCCACTTTGAGGGCAAAGTAAGTTGTATTTGAGAATTCTTCTTTTTGTTTTTAGCTGTTTTGGCTCTATTCACCCAAGTAGCCAACCCATTCTAAGATTGGTTTTCTTCCCCTGCAGATCTTTCCTCTCATCTCCCAGTCCCGCTGGTTGGTGAAACATGGTGAACTCCTGGAAGTGGACACGCAGATGATGAGCATTTCGGGATCAAAACTCAAGCTCCCTACCAAGCCTGTGTACCTCCACTTGTTTAATGATTGCCTGTTGCTGTCCAGGAGGAAGGAGTGAGTGGCACTCTGTGACATTAAAGTTAAATTTGTCAGCTTCTTTAGTGCAGTGCTCATGTTCTATATTTATTCTAAACAGATGTATCCTGTGGTTTTATTTTCATTCTCTCAGAATTTTCACAAATACTCACATAGAGGAAAAATATACATTATTTTTTCAAATATACATTTGAGTGTATTTAATCCAGCTAGTGCGAAGATAAGATCATTCAAAATCTGGGACTTTTTAAACTAAATCTATCCAGTTTAAGGATTCATTTGCAGTCACTATGGTAAAAAGTTATTTTACAGATCTTAACAGTTACTGCACTGCTAATGTGAACTTAATTAAACATAATTACACATAAATAATCATTCTTATTAATATGAAATATTGCGCTTAGACATAAATAGCAAAATCTCATATTTTTTTGTTACAGTACGTGGAAGTTCATGGTATTTGTGCATGCTAAGATTGGAGAGCTGAAAGTGAAGGATCTCAGCCAGAAACTGCAAGGCATCCCAGGCTTCATCTTCCATCTTCAGCTGTGTGAAGGCCAGCAGCTCAAACATCAGATCCTTCTCAAATCACACACTGAGTAAGACAAACAAAAAGAAACAACTTCTCGCATCATGTTCACACAGGGTTGCTTTAAGCTAACTGCTCCTGTTGGTTCTGTCTGCCAAGGAGTGGTAAACAGAGATGGATCACAGCAATGTTTCCATCAGATCCGTTTGAAGACATCGAGCAGGCCAGTGAAAGTGATGGTAAGTAGAGATTTGTAAGTGTACAACGGATTATATCTCCACTAGGATGTTTGTTATTTCTGATTTTCCTTTGTTTTATTGCAGATATATCCCAGGTTCAGTGCATTAAAAGCTATCAGGCCCAAGAGCATGATGAGTTAACTCTGGAAAAAGCTGACATTATTCATGCTAAGACCATTACAAGTGATGGTAAGAGTCCGGAGGACCAGTTTCCGACACGGTGCCTTGAAAAAGTACTCATAGCCCTTGAATTCTTTTCACATTTTGTGATATAGCATCCAAAACCTTCAAGAAATATTTTTATGATTTTATCATAAACCAACAGAAAACAATAGTAAGGTGTAAAGTGGATTAAAAAGGAAACATGGTTTTCAGCATTTTTACACCTGTAAATCGGAAAAATGTGTGCATTTGTTGTCGACTCCATTTACTCTGATACCTCTAAAAAATCCACTGGAACAATTTTCTTTCTAAAGTCACTTAATTAAAAACTAAAATTGTGTTAAATGAGATCAGAATTGAACTTTGATTTACTTCAGCATGGACAGGAAAGCAGGTCAGAGTTGATGGGAGAATAAAGAAAACGTGTTAGAAGCTGCAAAAGAGCTCAAGATTGGGTGGGAGGTTCGCCTTACAGCAGGACAACAACCCCATACAACCCAAGCTACAGTGTAACAGTCCAGATCAAAGCATATTCATCTATTAGGATTGGCCAGTCAAAGTCCAGTCCGAAATCAAATACAGAATCTGTGGCAAAACTAATACTCACAGATAGTCTCTGTCCAATTCTACAGAGCTTGAGCTATTCATCATGTCACACTTTGAGAGTGTTCTTTGAAAATAATTTTGAAAACCATTTCCCATAAACTGCAGATTGCTGAGGAACCGGATCCCCTACATTTTGCCTATCAGCAACACTTAGGAGTTGAAGATACTGTCCTTTACATGCTGCACCGGCCATACTCCTACATGGATGTGCCTGGTTCTTATGTCAGGATCATGTTCTTCGACTTCTCCAGTGCTTTTAACACCATAAAGCCTCCCATACTGAGAAACAAATTTATGGGTATGGGTGTAGCCCCCTCCCTGACATCCTGGATTATGGACTATCTAAAATCCAGACCTCGATACATCAGGGTGGGTAGATGTGTTTCTGGGACACTGGAATGCAGCACTGGGGTCCCACAGGGGACTGTTTTGGCTCCCTTTCTGTTCACGCTCTACACATCACACTTCAGAAACAACTCAGAGTCCTGCCACATCCAGAAGTATTCAGATGATACAGCTGTTGTGGCATGTGTGAATGGTGGGCAGGAGGGGGAGTACAGGGACCTGGTGGAGACCTTCACTGACTGGAGCAAAAAAAAAAACTGTCTACTCCTGAACACCACCAAGACTAAGGAGCTGGTGGTGGACTTCAGGAGATCTAAACCACCAAGACAGCCGGTCTGCATAGTTGGGGAGGAAATCGAGACTGTGGAGTCCTACAGATACCTGTGGGTGGTTCTGGATCAGAAACTGGAGTGGATCACCAATACAGACACAGCATACAGGAAGGGACAGGGTCGCCTTTTCTACCTCAGGCGGCTAAGGTCCTTTGATGTCTGCAGTAACATGCTACAGATGTTCTACCACACAGTCATCGAAAGTGTGCTTCTGTATGCTGTTGTCTGCTGGGGAAGAAGCACTATCGACAAAGACTGCAGACATCTGGAAAAACTGGTCAAAAAGGCCAGTTCTGTGCTGGGTCGGGAGCTGGATCCTGTAAGAACTGTGGTGGAAAGGCAGATGAGGAGGAAGCTGCAGGGCATTCTGGGTAATACAAACACCCCCTCCATGATGTCCTGACCAGCCAGAGAAGCAGCTGCAGTGAAAGATTGATCTCTTTGAGATGCAGGACTTGGAGGTTCAGGAGATCGTTTGTTCCTGCAGCCATAAGACTGTTCAACAGTGGCATCCAACATGTTTCCTAAATAATTTATTTGTTATTGTTTTATTTTAATCTAAGATGTATTTCTAAATACGTGCGCACTGGACAAAGTGAATTTCCCCTTTTTGGGGATAGATAGTCTATCTATCTATCTATCTATCTATCTATCTATCTATCTATCTATCTATCTATCTATCTATCTATCTATCTATCTATCTATCTATCTATCTATCTATCTATCTATCTATCTATCTATCTATCTATCTATCTATCTATCTATCTATCTATCTATCTATCTGTCTGTCTGTCTGTCTGTCTGTCTGTCTGTCTGTCTGTCTGTCTGTCTGTCTAATGTAAGAAAATGGGCAATACTTTAAAGACGACTCACCCCCCCTACCTGAGTCTAACTCCGCTCACATTTCCTGTTTGAAAAATGCGCCAAAAGGAGGTGTTGACTGACGGACCAGCGAACACTCGGGGAGGGAGGGCTGGGCGTGGTCTGGCCTGTGACTGACATATTGACAGCAATGCTGCTGCAGTGGCACAGACGCAGACGGCGAGAAAGATGGAGAGCAACGTGAGCTCCTGTGTGTCAGAGTGATCTTTCTGAGGTGGATGGATTTCTCTCCACCTCCTTCAATACAGGAAAGAAAGGAAAGGGAGGAAAGGGAGGGAGGTTCTGTGAAGGTGGCGTAGGCGGACTCTCGACTTCTTTTATATACCCTACAGTGTAGGGTGGCTAATGTCAGCCATCACTGCAAAATGAATAGCAATGCCCAATTCAAATTCAAGTGCAGTGTAGAGTTTTAACCTAAAGAGGGCGCCACACTGAAGATTTTTGGTAGAAAATTAATATTTTTACAAAAAATTTTCTAAAATACAAAAAATAATTATCAGACATGTAGATAGAACTATTAGACACTTATTTATACAGTTTATCATTTAAAAAAAGTTGATTTGGGGGGGTGTTGCTCTTTAAGAAGCAAGATGTACTTCGTCATGGACATCCATGAAAGCAGCCTGCTTGCATAAAATGTGTGAAGCTTGGACGCTTGATGTCTAAAGGCTGATTTGTTTCTGCAGGCTGGGTGGAGGGCATCAGGCTGTCAGACGGGGAGCGGGGCTGGTTCCCCAAAACCTACGTGGAGGAAATCACAAGTCGCAGCGCTCGCCTCCGCAACCTCAGAGAAAATATACGCATCAAATGTGTCACACAGAAACTGAAGGGGGAGGACTGAGACGTTTCATCGCCAAGCTTCAGCATTTTTTTTAAACTTCTGGATGATTGTTTTCATTTTAGATGGACATATAGATGGCCTTCTTAGAGTCAGCGGGTGCTGAAATAAGACTTTTTCTTCTTCTAACATGCCAGAAAGACCACAAAGCTATTGACTTTTATTTTCCATTTTTTGAGTTTGAAAAAGGCTTTTCATCTATTTAGGTCTGTAAAAACATTGTTTACATTGAAATTTTAAAGCATCTCGAGGATCAAATAATTTATTTTTATGAATTTCTTTCAGGACTATTTCAGTTTGGGAATAAGATGAAGAAAACACACTGAAATGAGGATTTAGCCCAAACACCAGATATTCTTCTTTTACTCATGTAGAATATCTCTTCAGATTGTCCCATACAGTCACAGGAACCATTCAAGTTATCAGATATTTGCTGCAAAAATGCATCAGGACACAGGCTTTAGGTATCATTTCTTCTTTTCACAGGCCCTGAATACTCTGCTCTGTATTCTACATACTACTAAATCTTGAGCATAACGACAGATACCCAGATTTTTCAATGGATTTTCTTTATTTGAATCCATTAAATTAACACCAGGGCAGTTATAAAACAGCAGTACATTTTTAAGCCACCACATTTCGTTTGTCAGTAATAAACCATCGTGGTGGCGCAAAGTTAATACATGCCTTTCAGAGGCGGTAAAAATAGGCACAAATACAGGCGGCGCAAACCATTTCATGTTTGATAAATCACACTGCATGTGGTACTCCTACTTATTTGCATTTTCTCCTCCCAATATTTTTGCGCCTCCTGACAGAAACGCCCACATTGCATATTCGCCAAGTGCAGAAGAGAAGCGCTAAATGGATTGCCTGCATCTTGCTGCAGGTTTAACAGGCACAGTCCTCCCTGCACCTGCTTGGTAAATCACATGCTGGATGTTTTTGCGCCCGCTGTGAGGTTTGCTCACGTTTTAACAAGTGCAAACCTTTGATAAATCAGGCCCTTAGAGAGAAACAAGAAACAACTTCTGTATTGACAAGGCAGAGTTTAACAAAAAAGTTGAGGTTTAAAATTGGCCACAAATATTCAGTGCATCTTCAGACGGGACTAGAAAATTACCTGCTGCTAAAATCTAGCAATGTAGATCTTGAGGAAATGGGAAAAAAGCAAAGCTCTGAAAAAAGAAAATAAATAATGTTTAAAAATATAAAGAAATTCTGTCTTTGGAAAATCATGTATTTTAAATTGGTTCTTTGATAAGTTCTCTACTATTTCCACACACAACGCTTTCTTCCCTTGAGTTTAGTTTTCACAAATTCTTGAGTTAAACCAGTAAAAAAAAAGCATTTTAGTGAGCAACAAATGTTCAAGCTTCTTTAAAAGACTGCAAGAAAGTTTGACTCCTTCCAACTGGAACCAAAAAAATAAGTTTTGACTTGAGTCTTTTTGCAAACTACTGTTTTTCTATTTACCAGATACCAAAACATGAATCCTGAGACAATGCATCTCCCTGTGCCGAAAGCAATAATTTTCTGTTCAAACTGTTTCATCAAAATCTATAATTTAGGTGAGTCAGAGGAGGACGCATTTCTGAAAAACATGAGAAGCTTTTTTAGTAAGTTTCAAACACTTCATCCTGCTGCTGTAAATATTGGCCAAACTTTCGCTGCTGAGAATAAAAACCCAAATAATAATGCACTATTTACTACTGACAATAATGTATATAAAATGAAACATACAGTACACAGCTGTGTGGGACATTTGCTTTTTTTAAGGGTTTGGGAATTGACCCGCAAACAGTTGTTAAGGTAAAATTTTTTTTAAATGTGTTAACTGTATAAAAAGAAAAAAAATATGTTTGCTATGAAAAGACAACAAACATAGTTCCGGTCATACGCTGATATAGACTCACCTGCATGAACGTCATATTACCTTAGGTATTTTCATGATTTGGCCAATTGCATTCATTCTTTTTTCCAACTAGAGCAGATCATACAACCAGTTTAAATACAATGACACCCTATTTCACCATATAGAGTGCATAGCTGTATGTATTTAGTTAAATGTCACTCAGGAAAATTCCATCTCAACTGTATGTTTTGTACCCATCAGTAAGCATATGGTGTAATTCTGGTTGGATATTTGTTGACTCTGATCAGAATTGGCAGACTTCATTTATATACTTTGTGGTTAAAATTGGTAGCTTTTTAAGTGTATTCAACAATTTGACAAGTGTTGAGTTGGGCCATTCCAGCAGCTTTTATACAGAAGCTTCATGTTAGCCTTCTTTCTAAATTCCAAAATCAGTTTGATGTACAGGGCCTATAAAAAGTCCCCCCCCCCCCCCCCCCCCACCCACATTTGACAAAAATAAATTTACAAAAGAAAAGAAAAGAAAAACCATTTAATGTCAAAGTGAAAACTGATCACTAGAAAATAATGACAAATAAGAATGTTCAAAATGAAATAAGTTATCGCCATAGATACATTTTAATGCAAGGGCTTCTTTCTTGGTTGGCCCCTCCCAGTCCGGGGCAGTATAAAGATCTTCACTGTGGAAAGGAACATTAAAATGTTCCAGAATCATCCAGCCATCCAGCCAGCCAGCATGAATGTATTTATAATTTTGACAGATATTTCACAATAAGTTCAAACTCATGCACCAAACTTGGACAAAGTTGCAGGCCAGCCATGATATTTATTTGGAAAATGTCTAACATTTCAAAAGTTTTTCCTTCTCTTCATATGCAACATAATATTCATATTTTTGCTAGAAAAAAACCACCCGTTGAAGTCCATGGAGTAGCAAGGCAAAGTGCATAGTGATCTATTAAAGCTCCGTTTGCTACTTTCTGATCAACTGTGATGCACACTGGTCCAATCCAGATACCTGGCATTTCTTCTTCTACCGATGTGACTGGTAGTAGCATGAGGCGTTGCTGAATGTCAACAGAGCAGAGGGGCATTGTGAGACCTGACTCATGCACCAACGGACCAGCAGAGCATTCTGGGATTTGTAGTATAAGTAGTGCATGCGCTGTCCACCAGCAGGCCAGCTCATGTACTGTGGACAATGAGAATGATCTCGCAGGCCAGATGTAATTACACTGTGGGCCAATTTTTGCCTCCAGGCCTGAGTTTGACACATCTGGCATCATAAGGCCCTAAGATAACATGACAATTATGTTCATGGTGAGTGGGTATAAACTTCTGACCAGAGCTGTTAATTGACCTCTGATTGCATTTACAGACTTGTGTGAAAAATAGGAATTTTAGTTTCACAGATGCTCATATAAAAATGTACCTGCTACAGAGCTGCTGCACTCTGAGCTCTGACCTAGCTAAAAGTCAGTGTAGCTCCTCTCAGTCAGCATTATTCGATGAGCAGCCCAGTGTAACTGAGCTGAGAGCTGTTTATGGACCACTATAATCAACCCTTCCAGTGGCACATGAAATGTTTTGGACTTTCTGTCAAATAAGTTGTTTGTTGTAATTTAAACTGTTGCTGTTGCAGCGTATGTATTTATATCCTCCAGATTCTGATGTAAATGTGTTTTACTGTAGATGGTGTTGTGTATAAAGAGTTAGAACTTGGTTTGTTTCCTTTGAATGACTGCAATTATACGCAGAAACATTTAAAATGGGATCACTTTCACAAGTGATAAGCTTTTGGTTATAATCCTGATGCCGTTATTAATATGAGTGCCATAATACACTGGAGTTCTGCACACTACTGTAAACGTTTCAACTCTGAGATAAACACAGATACTTGTATCATGTTGTGCTCAGTAAGTGACTCTTTCTTTATTTGAAAACAGTTTATTAGTAAAGTTGTACATACAGATATGCACAGCTTTTTCAGCCCTAGCTTTCTGCTCTATCTAACATCTCTATGTTCTGCTCTTAAACCAGGTCATGACCTTGTTTTGGTCTGTCCACACATGAACTAGATCAAACTTTTCTGGTTCTTAAAAAGAATCAACTCAACCAACTGTATCCAAATTAAGACAAGGATATTCCCCCATTAACGTCACCACATCCTGGCAAACATTCAAGTAATAAATACTTTATCTACATGTTGATTTGGATTGATATTTACAGTCAAATTTCAAAGATTTTCCTGAGTCCGGTGGGTCAGCACCGCCCGTTGATGTGACACTGGTTGCCTGCTAAAATCAGCTCCTGGGACTCCTTCCTGTTCCTCTGCATCTTTGGCACTAATGGAGGAGGTGGCTGACTCATGATAATGTGGCTGTCTCTGTCTGGCTGTGGATCGAAGAGAAAAAAACTGTTTCTGCAAAGTCAACTTTGGAGGGCATGTCAGTATTGTTGGGAAATTATAATAAGCAGCAGTTCCTCAGAAAAGACAGTAAAAAAAGGAAGGCCTTCTATGTTCTGCCTTTAACCCACCTTTTATGCTGAAACCACAATTAAATGTAAAGAAATAAAGATTAAAATTAGTCATTTTGAACAAGAAACAACAAATATCTTAGACGTCTGTAACCATGCAGTAGAGGCACTTGGGATTAAGCCTGCAAAGGACCGTCTTGGACCTCTAAACTGAGTCACAATCACACCCACTTTATCACTGGTTGCTAGATATCAAGCAAATAACATCTGATTAGCTTTTCCTAAACAGATGGGAGAAAAAACAAGTAAAAATTTCCTTTTGGACAAGAGATTTCATACTTTACAAGAACCCAAGTACAGAACCCCTGGGAGGTTCACATAGGTCCCCCTACTGCAGTATTTGTCAGTGTTGTAATCACACCCACTTCATATTTAGGACCAATCGCATAATAGTTGTTGGAAACTACACAGGAAAAAAGTTCAGGGCTGTATGGACAGAACTATGTTATGTCATGGTGTTGCAGCTCTTGTGCAGCAAGTAGAGACCTTTGAGCTGTGTAGAAAGCAAGAAAACATTGTTCACCTGAAGCCCTACTTTAAATAATGTGTGTCAATTGGGATGAACGATGTACAGCTCACAATCCTCCACTGCGTCAGGACGAGGTTTGCTGCATACTGTACACCTAAATCCCTACAATTTCCCCCCTATGAACAGCCATGAAAACAACAGTGTGACGCTGGAGGGCAGTTTAAAGATTTATAAAAAATACTTTTTCATGAGCCGCTCTGACATTGTTGACATTGGAGATGTTTCAACATGGCAGAAACCTGCTTTCATTTGGCCCCACTCTGACCAGCTGCTTACACTAATATTATTTTCATTATTCACACAGATTTATCTGCTCCTGCTTGATGGCTGCTTAGTGGCTAACACAACACAGTCTAACCTGCTGCAGATGAAAAATCCAGGTCTGATAATCCTCCATGCAGGTGCAGGAGACCTGCAGCGGCTCCAGCAGCTCCCCTGCAGCAAAAGAACAGCCATTCTTTGGAGTCAGTCAGTGCACTTGGTTTTTCTTCTTCTTGCAAAATGGTTCAAAACAACAAAAAGATTGTGTCCGCTAAAAGAATGCAAAAAAAATGTTGGAAGTGTCTACCTCTCAGATCAAACTCTAGCCTTCCAAGAAGGGCTGAGCGCTCCAGTGCTTTGATGCTGTGTCGAGCCAACCTGCCCTATTACAGATCATTTGAAAAGCACAAAGAGGGTTGGGGAATGCATGCATTTCATCCATTTTTAAACAAATACTACTTTACATTTCTTGACAATCTTCACCTTATTAAAGAAAACATGGGTGCCATGCTTGAGTTGGAAAGTACTCCCCCAAGCTGGTATCATGTGTTACAAAACACACACTCTGTAATGATTATCTCCACACAAATCTGTGTCATGGTGGTGCAGGAGCAGTTATTATGGATCTTCCCTCTAAGAGTCATTACACAGTACCTCGTATTTCACATTCAGTCGCTTGCTGTCCACAGAAAGTAGCAGGACATCATGAGGAAAGAGAACCATCAGTCTTTCTTGGAGACCCTTCAAGACCAAAGCCCAAGATATACGCCTTATGAACATGTTTATAAAGTAATCCTGCTGATAAAATCAAGAACCTTGACTACCTGTCTTTGAGTGTTGATGATGTGAACGATAGAGATGTATCCTGGCTGACCCATGTGCTGTATAGGCGAGCCCTCCCAGTTCCAAATGGGAGCCTGCAGTAAGTATTTTTGCAGCTCCTCCCTTTTCCAATGTTCATCACAAGGCAACTAGTGAAGAAAGATGTAAGCAAAGTGTTAGCTGCACCGCTTCGACCATGCGCAGCTGCAACCAGGTCTGCGACAGATGTGAAAACATTACAAGATAAGAAAGAGCACAGTGGGAGGGACTCGTGGGTTGCGTCATGGACTTGTATCTCCTGTCTTCTATGTGCTGCATCCATTTCTGTAACTCTGCCGTGCTGGCACATGTAAACACCTTAGAGTCCACCATTGGACCTAGATAACAAGACAGAACAGGATGAATTTACACCTTTTTGCCACATCTTCACTGAGATTAAGAATTTTCACTCACTGGTGATCTCAAACATGTGTGGTGAATGTGACGCATCTGGCTCCAGGGATACAGCTCGGATAGACAGGGCAGAAACAGGAAGAATACCCTGCCGGATGAGAAAAGGCAAAACTTTGAGTGGCATACATTCCCAGCATTTGGTAACTGCACATCTTTCACCGGACTAAGATGGTGAATTGAAAACTAGCTGGAAGATATTAAATAGAATACCTCATATATGAAGTCTTCTTGGGTGTGGTCCAGAGAGAGGATCAGAAGGTGAAAAGAGAACAACAACAGGAACCGTTCACTGGTTTCCTGTGAAGACAGATGAGGCAGAGGTGTAATCTGCTTTCTATTCGAGAAAAAGGTTCTGCCTCACTAGCAAGCAATAAAATGAACAAAATAAGCTGTGCTACGAATAAATACCAGCTAAATAATCAAAGGTGAGCACATACAAACTGTTCGAAGAGTAGAAAAGGCCTTAAAGAAATGGGTCTTTTACTGCAGTGGAATAATCTCATTCTAAAAGTTTTAAAACATTTGTTCAGTGGTGTAAAAGAAAATCTCACATTATTTTTTTTTTCCTTTTCTATTAATACAGTCTGCCAAAACGTTTGCAACCTTCAACCAGAGGTGTCAAAAGTATTCACATTCATTACTCAAGTAAAGGTATAGATACTAGAGTTTAATAAGACTTCTGTAGAAGTTGAAGTAGCAGGTCAAGTTTTTACTCGAGTAAAAGTAAAAAAGTACTGGTTTCTCTTTTCTTTTAACGTGTCCTGTCTGGCAGTGTGGAACTCAAAATTGGTATCTGAGTAAAAAGTAAAAAGCCCAACAGATTTACTTTGACAAGTGGCGCATTACTGCTTTTGCTATAGTACTCCACTTGATATATGTATTTTATGTGATATATAAAAATCTCTGGTTTCAAAACTACTTAAACTATAAAAGTAAAAGCAATGCTAGTAAAAAAAAATGCAATTAAGGACTAAAGCTTGAACTGCGCCACAACACTACCACACCTCCCCAAAAAGGCCATAATGTTATATAAAAAAATACATTGGAAGTTTTGGGATACAGTAGGCTGACTGTTTCAACTGCATATATGTCCATTGAAAAATAATGCATTTTAGTGCTATACAAATACATTAAAGAACCATATGTGCACTACTGAGCATTAATATGCATTTCATGGAGTGGAAGATATGATGACTATGCCTATAATGTAATGGTGCATTTGCTTGAGTCTCTGCAACATATGTCTGCTAAGTGCTGGCTGGACTATGAAATGGTTTGTGTCATGTGCAGTCATAGGTCAAATATAGCCTAAATAAAGAATATTTTTTAAGTCATCAGGTGTCTTACACACACGCACACACTTAAATTTTTTTAAATTTTGTTTTTATTTTTAATTAGTTAACCTCATTGCAACAGATAGATAGATCAATATCTATTCGTTATATATATGACATGTAGCATGTGTTCCTTCTGCATAGATGGTTGGCACACACCTGGCTCCTTGAAGCACGTCTGTAACCAGCTTCCGGTTCAGTTCACAGTCGCGTTCAGATCAGATGCCATCATGGGAATTTTTTAAATATTAATTAAGTTACCTTTGCTCCATGCATAAAGTTAAAAATGTCAGCTTGTCCGCAAAGTGGTCTAATATATCAAAATGACGGACGACCTTCAGATTTGGGCTTTAAAAAACCGGACAAATATGAAAAATATTCGGTTAACACGACCCCTGTGCACAGTATGCAATGGATAACACACAAACGGGTGTCAGAATGGTAGATGTTTAAATTTATTATCAAACCGCAGTGAAATTATATCAAGCTGGCGCAATTTATCTGAATAGGTTTTTTTGTCTTTGTGTTTTTTAACTCTGTGACAAGCCGAAATGAGTAACGAGGCTATTTTGAAAGTGTACGAAACAGAAAGTACAGATAATTGCGTGAAAATGTAACGAGAAGGAGTAAAAAGTAGGGCAATCTATAATTACTTCAGTGAAGTATAAATATCCAAAAGTTCTACTTAAGTAAGCAAACGATGTATTTATACTTCGTTACTCGACACCTTTGCCTTTAACAGACACTTAGATTACATGAAATAAAGTATTTTTTCACGATATAATTTACTGTCTAAAGTTGATCAGAGTGTCTTGGAACTTTCAAATAGTAATCCATGACTTCCCATTAACCTAAGCTATAAATATAATGGGATGCAGAGCTCCATTTCTTTTAGCCACTCCTGAAAATGCAAAGGGCATGAAAACATGCCACTGAAGTGAGGCAGATCTGTGCTGATCTTCATAAACCATAAAATGGCTACAAGAAAGTTGGTGCTTGCCCATACCAATGGTCAAAACGGTCGCTAAAAAGTTCAAAGCAACTGGAAATAAGTGAAATGAGGTTGAATGCTGGATATTTATCTTCCCACCACTCACAGGAAGGAGGAAGATAAGGGAGGGAAAGGAAAAAAGTAAATCTCAAAAGATTATGGTGCTGCAATTAAGGACAATTGGACTTCATAGCTTCTCATAAATGTTTATCAGGGGTCTAAAGATGTGTACTAGAGGTGGACAAGGGACACGTATTTTGCAACTAAGTGAATGATTTTGTTAGTCAAACTCCAATGCTTCTTAACATTTTTCCATGTTACCTGTGTATAACTGTTGTAGAGAGACAGCAAGGAGGAGTAGATGACCTCTCCATAAACATGAGCAGGCTGGCCCTCCCACCCCCTGATTGGCTGCTGAGAGTAAATCCTGTGGTGGAGCTCATCCCTGCTCCTACCCCATAGCACCACCTGCAGGCACAAGAAAGTATAAGTACACGCACAGGATTCTGGAATTACAGGGCTAAATATTTTTTTAAACCAGAAAAGGTTTTCTTTGCACTTTACTGTTTGTTGTTGATTGCTTTTCTATGAAATTTGGCCTTTTCAATCAGAAACGTGTGCTGCAGTCAAGGAAGGAACCAATGCTGTGTCTACACACAGTGGCAGATGTTGAAATGATTGTTATGGCTCTTTACCCAGGATGGCATGACGGGGAAAAAATACTGGACAGTAGGTCAATCAGAACAAGTTTTCTATTACCACTTTACTGGCTGGTCTTGTTGGTGAGGAATGGGCTTTTTCACTGGGCCACTGAAAATGGGCATAACATATAGAACTTAAAGAAAAAACTGTTATCAAGCTACAAGCAGACTGTCATATCGACACAAATTTGTCTGGACCCAAAATGAGTAAAAGCAAAGCCAAAGAAAACTCCAGGAGACCTTCTGAAAGCCTAAACAATTGTTGATCAAGGCCACTTTCAAAGATTTCAAAGGTGTGCACCTTGCATGACAATGACAAAAAAGGGGTTTAAAGTAATGTGTCGTTGATGTCTCTTTTTTTATTTTGAGTAAAAAAAAAAAAAAAAACTGTTAAAAATTTAAGACCACATGAAAAATTGCAAAAAAATCATATTTGCATGGTTGGATCTTAACAAGATTCCAAGTACGATTTCAGCAACAAGAAGTAATGGGAGTGAAACAAAACATGTAAAACACCCTGTTTCAGTTTAAGCGTTATTTTCAATAAATTGCATGCTCAAAAAATGATTTGTCTCACACCTATTTCTTCTTGTTGTATATTGAAGCTCTAGTTGCAACCTTGTTGAGATCCAACCATGCATAATGTGATTTGTTTGCCATTTTTCAATTGGTCTTAAACTTTTGATCAGGACTTTATATATCTATGTGTGTGTGCATGGGTGTGTGAAATGGAAAATGTTTGTCTGCCTGACCGATAAGGATTTTTTTGTTTTTGCTGCACCACAACTCCGCTCTGATTTAAAAGATTTGAAACCTGTAGTCAGTTTGTGACTTGTTCTCACCTCCTGTTCCAGGTGGCGCACTGAGGCTTTGTGCGGTGGCTGTGGTGGCAGCTGCTGCTCATCTTTGCTATTTCTCACCGACAGATGAACTCTGTTTTCGCTCAGACTCCATACGCTGAAAACACACGTACATACAGGAATCGGAAAAATTGATGAGACGGATGCTACTTGTTGCAGCAGTCTGTGACGAGCTTGCTGCAGCTCAGTGGTTTGCTCTGTGGCGTCTCTGTTGGATGGCTGGGTATGTAGTCAGCTCTGCTGCTGTGGGTGCAGTGTGAATGCCTAAGTGATAGTGACTCTCAAGTGTCAAAAATGCAACAGAACTGTGAATTTACTGTTCGTTTTTGTAGCAAAATGTGCACTCTTCAGCTGGTAACAGCCCTTGTTAGATAACATAAGGATGAAGAGTATTAAAACCTAAGGGTAACGATATGTCTGCTTTACCGCCTGCTAGTCCCCCATACTAATCAGATTATGAAGGTCAGAGGGGAGACAGACCGGCTGCTTATGTATTCCTGCGACAATTTGCAGCTTTATCCTCTAACAATGATGACTCTTGAATAGATTAGTTCAGGAGAAGTTAGATCTTAGCAAGTAAATGTACCAAACCCATTTCCTGTCATCATAATCATCATCATCACCAACTAGTATACAGCAATATGAGAGAGCATTTTTCTGAGGTGATTCAGCATGTTTGTGAGAAAAAAATGATCAAATAGACACAGTGTTTTGCAAAAGTTTTCATACCCCTTGAACTTTTCTATTTTATTTTTTTGGATTTTACAACCCCAGCCATAGAGTAGCACATCACTCCTATCACATTTTGGTGCAACCACATACTTCCAATGCATTGTATTGGAAGTATGTGCATCAAAGTACAGTGCATAACTGCCAGGGGGAAGGGAAGCAATATTTGGTTTTCAACATTTCTTTTAAATATAAAACTCTGAAATGTGAGTAAATATATTTTTTCTGTCCTACAGTATAGTCCTGTGAGTAAATATTTTACAGAAATACTTTTAGTTGCAATTAGTGTTTTTATGGTATGTGATTATCAGCTTTACACAACCAGAGACTAAAACTTTTGCCCAGCTTTCTTTGAAAAAATAGCTGAAGCTTTGTCAGACCACAGATTTTCAAATGGATGTATGTCTTGACTTTAACTAGGCCACTCTTGCAATGCTGTGATCTCGACGATCTGGCTGTATGTTTGGCTGGCTGGATGGGGAACCTCTGCCCCAGACTCTCACATGCTTTCTTTCAGTATAACACCACCATTTGTTTTTCCATCAACTCTTAACAAACATTTGTTGTGTAAAAAAAAAACAAAAAAACTCTGCGTGTTCGCTTATTGTGAGAACAGAAGATCATAAAACTTCTATTTTCCATTTTCAGTTTTTTTCAGGGTGGGTTTTTTGTCACACAATGTCCCTCTCTCGCCGTTTCACTCACCGCTAATGGCCATGCAAGACGGCCTCGATCATAAAGTGCACACATGGTTTATAAAACTCAGCAAAAAAAGAAACGTCCTCTGACTTTCAACAGTTTTTACTTTCAGTAAACTTAATGTGGGTAAATATTTGTATGAACACTAAAAGAGTCAACACCATAAGACATAAACTAAAAATGTTTCACAGACATGTGACTAACAGAAATAGAATAATGTGTCTTTGAATGAAGGGAGGCTCAAAATCAAAAGCACCAGTCAGTATCTGGTGTGGCCACAAGCAGGCCTACAAGCCCTCAGTCCAGCCTCTCTCAGCCTATTGCGGACAGTCTGAGCACTAATGGAGAGATTGTGTGTTCCTGGTGTGACTCGGGCAGTTGTTGTGGCCATCCTGTACCTGTCACGCAGGTGTGATATTCGGATGTACCGATCCTGTGCAGGTGTTGTTACACGTGGTCTTCCACTGCGAGGATGATCAGCTGTCCTTCCTGTCTCCCTGTAGCGCTGTCTTAGGCGTCTCACAGTGCAGACATGGCAATTTATTGCCCTAGCCACATCAGCAGTCCTCATGCCTCCCTGCAGCATGCCTAATGCACGTTCACGCAGATGAGCAGGGACCCTGGGCATCTTTCTTTGGGTGTTTTTCACAGTCGGTAGACAAGTCTCTTTAGTGTCCTGCGTTTTTAGAACTGTGACCTTAAATGCCTACTTTCTGTAAGCTGTTAAGGTCTTAACGACCATTCCACAGGTGCATGTTAATTAATTGATTATAGTTAATTGAACATGCATGGAAAACATTGTTTAAACCCTTTACAATGAAGATCTGTAAAGTTATTTGGACTTTTACAACATTATTGTTGAAATACACAGTCCTGAAAAAGGGACGTTTCTTTTTTTGCTGAGTTTACAATGGTTGATGCAGAGCAACATTATGTTAATTGTTTGGAAAAACACGATGACCTAACCTCTTGCTCCACCTTTACCTCCTCCTCAGATAGTTTTGTTATTAGTCAGATAGTTGTTGTTGTATTGATATTATCAGTTAAGATAGTTGCTCATATGTGAAGCCCTCATTGTTCTAAGAAATACACAGTGGCAAAGAGTCCCAATGCTTTCTTTCTCTCTCTCTCTCTCTCTATGTGTATGTGTGTGTTTAACCCAGATGGGTTGTTTATACTTCTCCACAAGTATTATCAGACCAAGGCTCATCGAATGACCTTGTAGACATACACTCAGCTGCCTTCTCACACACTGACTCTGGCTGCTATTTTGGCATCTTAAACAGTCTCTGTATCTCTCTACAAATATGGTTCACACCTTACTGCAAGCATCTACAAGCCCTTCTTAAGAAGATCTTTTTTTTTTCACCCTGATGCCTTCATGACACATGGCACAGTTGAAAGCACTGTTGTCTTGCAGCAAGAGGGTTCTGGGTTAAAATCCCAGCCCTGAGTCTTCCTGAATGGAGATTGCATGCATGTGTGCATGCATGTGTGCATGCAATATTTCCTCCCACAGTTCACAAACATGACTCTTAAGCTAACTGGTCTTTAAAAATGGTGCATGGTTGTTTGTCCTGTGTGTCTCTGTCCAGGGTGTACCCGGTCGCTCTACATTCATTTTGGCAAACTGCACAGAGGACTTCTCTTCTTGCTAATCTTCTATTAAGGATTTTCATTTGTAAAAAATAAATTAAAAAAACATTTTCCATCCACTTCCCAGTTGCACTATGTTGTATTGGTCTGCTGCAGTGAAATCCAAATAGCACATATTATAGGATGTTGTTGTTATGTGACAAAAAGTTGAAAGGAAATAAATAGTGTTGCAAGGCCCTCAGAACATACAACACAGATAAAGCAAATCCAGGAACATCTTGCTCCTAATGTAATCTTTCCAGTATTTTAACACCTTGAGACAGAAAGTCAGCTTGAGTCCCATGCCGAGATGTAGAAAGTCACCACACTCTCAACCACTATTCTGCAGAATTATCTGAAGCTGGTGGAAGGGAGTGATGATTGTTTTAGTTTGCTTGGAGAGTGCAGTCACTGCTGGACCGATTTTACTATCCCAGCAGGGTTCTTCCAGAAAATGAAATCATTAAGAGCTCTGTACTGCAAAGAATTTAAAATGCATCTGTGATGATCTTTTTAATGCCATAAAATATATCCTCTGTGATGATATTGTAACACTGGTCATAATCTAAAGGTTTCTGGCGAGTGACTCTTGTGTTGGAGTCATAAGACGTCATGAAACAAAGCTCCACCCCTATCCTCTTTGTTCACTTAGCTAAGAGAGATTACGTCCAGTTTGTCTGACCATTGTCTTCATCAATTTCCACCAGAGAGGAGGGACACGCAACCCAACCTGTTTATTTTAAGGGAGTACTTTAATGAAGAGGCTTAAAACGCAATAAATGGGTTTTAGAATGAAGGACAAAGTCAGACTGAAGTTCTCTGCAGCATTATCAAGGAGATGCAGAGGTAACAAGGAGGAGACAACATGAACATGCAGCATCACTTTTCTCCAGACGTGTCTTCTTCTTCTGCTCTTTATACTTAGCATTTTATGACAATTCTCCAATATTTACAGAGTACTACCAGTTAATCTGATCCACCGGCTGCCGCCACAAAAAACTCAATTAGTGTGCAATTAGAGTGCAAAATAATTTATAATACTATAAAGCTATAATGTGTGTATAGTTTGGATCTTCAATCAAAAAATGCTGTAGTGCATATGAGCATGTATAATTGGAGTTTTCACAAATATTCAACTTGCCCCAATGCTTTTCAAAATACTGTACCTTTGTCTATATTTTCAATCTGGCTAAATATAAATACTTTTCTGTACCATGCTGATGGCAGCAGGTTCGCAATATAGAATTGAATAGACATTCCCTTTATTATCTCACACCGTGGAAATTAACACAGAGATAAAAGTATAACAAAATTTTAATTTGAATAATATACTATACAGTACGGGCAAAATTACAACACAAAAATACTGTCCACCTATTAAAGATAGCATACTCAGGTTCAACAAATGTTCAACTGAGCTGGGTGTTTTAAAAAATATTTTTTCAGAATTTACAACATATGAATGTGTATTTTTGCATTAAACAGACTATTTACAAATAGGGACAAAGAAAAATAAAAACTGCGAAAAAACAGAGATATGCAATAGCAACAGAAATGTTATTTGAATGAGAGGACAGCGCAAATAAAAGCAGACATGACATATAAACACCTATTGAGCTAGTTGGGAGCAGTGATAGACAATCTTACAGATGGAGGAGGGATTTGTGAAGATGCTCCTTTGTGCATTTAGGATTCAACAGTTTGTCTCTGAAGGGGCTCTCCCGGTCAGCAACAGCTTCATGCATAGGGTGGGAGACAGTGTCCAACAGTGATGTTATTTTAGCCATTAATGTAAGGGTTTTAACATCTTGAACTGCATCTTCAAAGTGAATTATCTTATTTAGCTAATTTAGGAACACTCAAAAGAATCCATACTTAACTTAAGACTTCAAATTAAAATAGGACCCTGGTTAGAAAGTATTGCTAAGATGAAACTCAACATTATGTTTCGAAATTGATTCATATTAAATGAGATAGAGAAAGTCTTGATACATTCATATAGTCTAACATAGTCTGTCAATCCCCTACAGTGCTATGTCTCTAAAATTACTATTTCAAAACATCTAAATGGATTCAATTCAATTGAATTCAATTCAGTTTATTTATATAGCGCCAATTCACAACAGATGTCATCTCAAGGCCCTTAACAAGAAGTAATTTCAATACATTTATACAAACATTCCAATCAGTTAAAAAGTTTCCTGTTTAAGGAATCCCAGCAGATTGCGTCAGTCATTGACAGGATTGACTTTCTTCAATCTGAACAATGACCTATTTGATCATTTTGTTAAACAAACAACATAATGTTAGCTCTAAAGGCAAAACTAGTTTCTACCAGTCAGTTTTCACCTTTACTAATTTGTTTCGTCATTAAGATTCAGATCATGATGCACGATTAAACCAAAGTGACTGTTAACATCCCCCTGCTGGGATATAATAATATCAGTAATCATAGTATCACCTCTCTACGCAGGAGAAGAACAACATGTGCGGCCTTGTGCTGGTTATACAACATCATCAAACTTCAGTTCATAAACAATGAGGAATTGTTATTGTTAAAGGACACACACCTCCAATAATTCTCAAGTACTTTTGGCATCTGCTGGTCATACCACAGTAATTTTCCTCTACCTATATAACTTCCTGTATTCCACTTGGGGTGCTATTTTTGTTTAGACTAAATAGAAGACCTACTGATGAGCAATGGAACTATTTTTAATATGAGATATGAACCTTGTTTTGGTTCAAAAATGCTCACTGTGGATGTGCAGCTCTACAAAAGCATCTAGATGTGCACAAAGCGAAAGATGCCATTCAAATCTATTCACAATACATCTGAAAAGTAGGAAGATTATTAAAATAAGGATTTCTCGGTACTATCTGTATTTTTAATGAGCAATTCCATCTAAAGGAATCAGTGAACACTTCATAAGAGCTGAGTACTCACCGGCCAAAGTTGGTTATGAACATATTCTACAAAAACTGAAATCAAATATTATTATGAAATTAACCTTTAGGGTCATAGCGATGAATTTGTTGGTGTTATTGCAGCAAATGTTGATAAACAAAAAAACAAGCAGTGCTTAAACTTTGATTTCCTGAGTGGAAGAAGTTAAGTGCCCTGAACAAACATTTATATACTCTATAAACTCTATAAATACTACTTCCTTTTCGTTAGTTTTCATTATGACAAACACATTCCAATGCAAAAAAAGAGACAGCTTGTAAATTCATGTCACATGTTTTTTAAATACTAGATCATTTTTATTCATGTTTGTTCCTTTCATAGCGACGTTACACTTTTCATTCTAATGCATAATGATAGTATTAGTATATATATATATAGTATATATAATTGAAGTATTAGATTTTGAAGGAAATGTTCCATCCTCTTATGTCAATCAGCAAACAAGTTGCATCACTACTCTGAAGGAAATGTATCTTTTTTTTCTTAGCGCTGACAAAACCATCTCATCATGGTGATCGCTATGTGTATTGTTGTCAGTTATAGACACTGTGGATTTGACTGGATATTCACTTCAAAGCATTTAATTGCATTTTTGCAACAGACATTTCCTCCTAAAAGAGAACCATCTGTGTGTATGTTGGAGTCTTGAACGGCCAGCTGCTTTAAGTGGCATTAATTAAACTACCCATAAGGAGCTGTAGTTCCTGTTTGTGATTAGCCTCCTGTTAATCCCCGCTGCCTCAGACAGAGAGAGGATTTGTCCAGCCATTTACTTTGTATTAAACCTCTCCACGCTCTTGTCTTGCAGTAATCTGCTAATCATATCAGTGTCGCCTCACCAGCTTCGCGAGTTCGACCTGAGGGAACAGGACTCGTTAAGTTTGTCCGTGTCATCCTTCTGCTGCCAGCCGATCATTAAAATATCATATTGTTGCTGATGGCATCAGGTTGATACAACTATTTATGGCTCACCACAAGTGAGGCACTGTGAATAATCTTGCAAATGTATTCATAATTCTTGAACCATTTCACTTTTTTCCCTGCAACAGCCACAAACTTTTGTGTGTTTAATTTGACTTTGTATGATTGATGGACACAAAGTAACATATTGTTTGTAATTGTTAAAATGGACAATTCAGGTGTTTCAAAACTGTTTCACGATTAACATTGAAAGGTATCCAGCATAATGAGATCCTTTAAAACCTATGAACATGGAATGCTTTAACTTCCCCATCTCAAGACATCCAATGTTATTTTGCTTTAAAGATGCAAATCATGTTTGATATGAGCTTCAGCTAAAGGTTGAAAATTGAAAGGGAAATTACTATGTACAAGCTGCATTCAAAACTGAAACAGTCATCTGACAAGTTACCAAAATCTTCAAGCTTTTGAAGTTTTACAAAAGTATTTTGCACTAAAGATGCTGACCCATTTTTATGTGCAAAACAGTCTAATTTATCAGAAAATAAACCAAATACTTCTAGTCTCACGTTATTAATTTTAGTTTTAAGTAGTTTTAAGTACTTTTGAACCTTTGAAGACAGTTTGAGCAAACTTTGCAGAATATAATGTAGTTTTGAAAACACATAGTAGCCCCTTCTGCTTTGCATTTCCATTTTAACAACCTGACAGACTAAATACAAGGGAAAAACAAGTTGTGGCCTTTTTCACTTCATACACTGCCACCACTTCCTCTTCCAGAATGTGCAAAACCACGTCTAAGAATTCAAACTAACATCAAAAAATACAATGCCAGTGAAAGTCACATTTGAGACAATTTGCTCCCCTTTATTCTTGCAGCTCTTTTTTTCCTCCCCTTACTATTTCCTAGCCATAAACCCAAAAGTAGTTGCTGACATCTTACCCTAAATTATCTCCAGAGAGTTCCAGCAGTTCGATCTCATCTGGACCCACTTCGTCCACTCCAGTATGCCTCTGAGTCACGCTGCAGCATCCCATGACCATCAAGGACCTCACCCTCTCAGTCCTGTCTCACCAAGCCGTCCACACACTGAGAACCATCTGCCGAGGCAATCATCCAAGGAGTTTGTGTGCGTGTGTGTGTGTGACACAAATAAAACCAAGAAGATCACATGAAAATTAGAGGATAGTGGGGGGGGTGTAGGGGGGTTGGGTTTAGAAGAGGATATTGTTCAGTGGAGATAAGGAGGGGGAGGTAGAAGGAGGCTGAGCACTAGTTCCCCCTTTCTGGCAGCATGCAGAGCATATTTCCGTAGAGTCCTTAGAACAAAAGGTGTTACGGCTCTTAAAGAGGCACTGAAGATAAAAGTGGTGAGGTTTTGGCGAGTCACAGCTCAGAAGTTGTTCCTTCCTGTCAACTGGCAGCAGAGGACTGAGCCGCTTCCTCACTTTGCTTATTTTGCTGGGGATCTGCTGACACGCCGCAAGGACAAATAAAAGCTGTTTGTGATGTTGCTCAGAGACAAACTGACCGAATGAAAGAACGAAAAGCTGTTACACCTCTTCATGTTGACAACGCAAGCTCATTGATGCCCTCAGAGCCTTTTACCGAGAAGCAGGTGGATGATGAAGCAAACTTCCTGTTGGGAAAGACGCGGTCACGCTCGCCCGTGTTTGCCGTGCTTCCACCCTGAATGTGGCTTGTCGACTGAGATAATTGTGAGTTGTGACACTGCGAGGTAAAGAGCTGCAGTCAAAACAAGCTGCAACAGCTGTGGAGCGCAGGCCGGTGGCAGTCTTCCTGGTTAGAGGACGATGAGAGGGTTTGCACACAGTCTGCGGAGTCTGTGGAAGGATACAAACACAGCCGCAACCTCCACTGCAACTTAGGTCGCCTGACAAAATGTACAGTAGAAGCTGGTTCCACTCAACAAACCAGACAAAGCAACTTACATAATCCCGTTCTGAGGTTTTAGTCTTAAACACAAAATGCCTCTTACAATAACTACTGCAGTGTCAAAAGTATTCAATCCCTCCATTAAAATAGAATCTTTATTATTTAGTAGAGCACTCATTGCTTATTAACTGGTCCATACCTGATTCATAACTTTCCTGGAGAATCTTAGCTCACTCCTCATGGCCAAAGGTCTCCAATTGTTTCATTTTCCTAAGTTTGCTTTTTTGAAATCCATGTTTCAGATTTTCAATAGAGCTCTTGTCAGGAGACCATGACGATCGTTTCAGTATCTTCCTGTTCTTCTTATGAAACTAAGGCTTGATTGATTTTGAGAAATGTTTGGGATCCTTCTATTTTTTAAGTTCCAGTGATGCCCAATCCTCAACTTCCTCATTGGTAGCGCAACATTTCCCCAAAAGATTTTCTGATACTTGACTGAATCCCTGTTTCCGTCAACATACTGCAGTTTTCCAGTACCAGATGAAGCAAAGCAACCACAGAGCATCACTGAGTCAATGCCATGCTTCAATGTAACAAGCTGTACTACTGATCTGCAGGCCTGAAAAGTTCCAATTTTCATTCATCGATCGACAGAAAAGAACCCCCAAAACACTTTGGCTTATTTAAAAAGTTGGGAGAAAATTGGAGCTGACCTCTCTTTTGTTTTTCAGTCAGTGTTGTTGTCCACCTTGGAGTTCAGGCAGGGAGCCCTTCAGTGTTTACTATGTGACTTTCTGTGGAAACTAAAACCTCAGTTGCTACTGTCAGCAAGTCTTGCTGCAGGACATCTGCAGTCAGTCAGGGTTTTTGGCCAACCGCCTCGTCGACAATAGCCACTGAGAACTTCCTCTTTTAGCTATGTTCAGGTGGTAAACACACTTTTACCATAAAGTTTTGCTCTCCACCAACTTTCCAGCTGTATCTCTTGAAACATTCAGGGTCTTTGCTATCTTCATGTATCCTCTGCCTTTTTATGAAGGCGATGAGTTCTCCTCTGAACTGTTTGGACAGTTCTCCGGAATCAGCCATATTTCTAACATGCAATGAAACAAAGTCAGCAGTTCAGGTATTTAAGGTTTTCTATCTTAAACATACCTCATACAACTAATGGAACCCTTGACTGAGTGCATCTGGTTTACCTGAGACTCCATCTAGTTTGTAAATAAGTGTTTCTATGAGGAATTCAGTACAAGGGGTTGAATAATGTTGAGGCTGAAGTAGGTATTGAAAGTCATACTCAGATGTTGTGGGGGGAAATATCCTTGTGAAGTTTTGTTTAACTATCTAAGCTGTTCTTGAGTAATTTGTTAAGGCTGTGTTCCTGTCCAGAGAAATACAATGAGAATAGGCAACATTTTGGAAAACATACAAAACTTTTCCACCTGCACGTCTCAGACAAAGAGCACATTTGTTTCCATGTATCACTGTACCCCCTTTCTTTTGTACCCTGCTATGGCTGCGTCCTTACTTGAGTTTTTATCAGGAGACCTGCAGACAGAGCTGCAGTCACCCTGGGTTGTCGATGATGACAGAAACATGGTGATCTTTCTCTTCTGCTAAGTCTTTGCTTGCTTCCCATCGTCACTGGGTTTTAAACGATCCTCCACAGCGTTGCAGTCGCTCGACTTCAGTCGGAGTCGAGGTATTGTGGTCTTCCTGCTGACAGCCTTTGAGCATTTACCTGCTGTGTTTTTATGAAGAGGCAATGTTACTGTGGCAGTGACTTCAGTCAGTGAATTATCAGGGGATGTAACAGTCCGCTTTGTGCCCTCTCCCCCAGGCTTATACCTTCTGGGCCGTGTCCTGTGCCTTTTATTGACGGTTTTCTGGTAGAAGTCACTACTATTGCTCCTATTGCTGCCAACACGTTCTAAGGCACCATTATACAACAGTACGAAGTCCTGCTGACAGGCCAAAGGAAGGATTTCCTGCCTGAGACGACACTTGTTGAACAGCTCCAGAGTTAAATCTAGGGAGAAAAAGCAGTAGAAGAAATGTTTAGATGTATTAGCAAACTTACACTACCGTTCAAAAGTTTGGGGTCACCCAAACAATTTTGTGTTTTCCATGAAAAGTCACACTTATTCACCACCATACGTTGTGAAATGAATAGAAAATAGAGTCAAGACATTGACAAGGTTAGAAATAATGATTTGTATTTGAAATAAGATTTTTTTTACATCAAACTTTGCTTTCGTCAAAGAATCCTCCATTTGAAGCAATTACAGCATTGCAGACCTTTGGCATTCTAGCTGTTAATTTGTTGAGGTAATCTGGAGAAATTGCACCCCACGCTTCTAGAAGCAGCTCCCACAATTTGGATTGGTTGGATGGGCACTTCTTGCGTACCATACGGTCAAGCTGCTCCCACAACAGCTCAATGGGGTTCAAATCTGGTGACTGCGCTGGCCACTCCATTACCGATAGGATACCAGCTGTCTGCTTCTTCTCTAAATAGTTCTTGCACAATTTGGAGGTGTGTTTTGGGTCATTGTTCTATTGCAGGATGAAATTGGCTCCAATCAAGCGCTGTCCACTGGGTATGGCATGGCGTTGCAAAATGGAGTGATAGCCTTCCTTATTCAGAATCCCTTTTACCCTGTACAAATCTCCCACCTTACCAGCACCAAAGCAACCCCAGACCATCACATTACCTCCACCATGCTTAACAGATGGCGTCAGGCATTCTTCCAGCATCTTTTCAGTTGTTCTGCGTCTCACAAACGTTCTTCTTTGTGATCCAAACACCTCAAACTTGGATTCATCCGTCCACAACACTTTTTTCCAGTCTTCTTTGTCCAATGTCTGTGTTCTTTTGCCCATCTTAATCTTTTTCTTTTATTGGCCAGTCTCAGATATGGCTTTTTCTTTGCCACTCTGCCCTGAAGCCCAGAATCCCGCAGCCGCCTCTTCACTGTAGATGTTGACACTGGTGTTTTGCGGGTACTATTTAATGAAGATGCCAGTTGGGGACCTGTGAGGCGTCTGTTTCTCAAACTAGAGACTCTAATGTACTTATCTTCTTGCTCAGTTGTGCAACGCGGCCTCCCACTTCTTTTTCTACTCTGGTTAGAGCCTGTTTGTGCTGTCCTCTGAAGGGAGTAGTACACACCGTTGTAGGAAATCTTCAATTTCTTAGCAATTTCTCGCATGGAATAGCCTTCATTTCTAAGAACAAGAATAGACTGTCGAGTTTCAGATGAAAGTTCTCTTTTTCTGGCCATTTTGAGCGTTTAATTGACCCCACAAATGTGATGCTCCAGAAACTCAATCTGCTCAAAGGAAGGTCAGTTTTGTAGCTTCTGTACCAAGCTAAACTGTTTTCAGATGTGTGAACATGATTGCACAAGGGTTTTCTAATCATCAATTAGTCTTCTGAGCCAATGAGCAAACACATTGTACCATTAGAACACTGGAGTGATAGTTGCTGGAAATGGGCCTCTATACACCTATGCAGATATTGCACCAAAAACCAGACATTTGCAGCTAGAATAGTCATTTACCACATTAGCAATGTATAGAGTGTATTTCTTTAAAGTTAAGACTAGTTTAAAGTTATCTTCATTGAAAAGTACAGTGCTTTTCCTTCAAAAATAAGGACATTTCAATGTGACCCCAAACTTTTGAACGGTAGTGTAAGTGTCAGAAATGAGAAATCCATTTCACAGAGAATGAGTAAAACACAACTGGAATGTTTTTTCTTTTAAAGCTGCTGCATCAATGTTTTAAAGTGGTGGTCAAATGTTTTGAGACTTTCTGATGCTTCAGTGAACTGAGAACACTCAATGATAAACATTTCCCCTGTTCTATCTGATAAACAATCCTTTTATAAACGGAGGCTTTTATCTGAAATGAAATCATTATCTTTTTAACACTTCTACAACTCAGCTATGCATTTATTTAATCTTAAAATGATCATTTTCTAAGATTACAGTTGGTTTTGAATGCTGCATCCCATCTTCTGATGTAAACTAAGAAGTGTGGACATATTTTTATTGTGCTTGCTTCACTTCTTTGGCTCCCTAATCACTTTATATTGATGTTGTTGTTTTATTGATAACGTTTAGGCACTGAACAGACAGGTTCCTTAATATCTGTCTGACCCCCCAGCAGATTAATGCTTTTAGTCATACCAAGGTCCAGACTGGTCCACAGAGGTGATTTGGTCTTTGGAATTGGGGAACAAACTTCTCTCCACACATCAGACAGGCTCTGATTGTCAATGTTTTTAAGTGTCATCTGAAAAACACATCTGTACTCATTGGCTTTTAATGCGGCATGAGAGTCAAAAAAATATTTTATTTTTTTTATTGATTTTATTTTTTCTTTTTATATGGTCTTTTTGTACTTTGGTGTCATTTTTCTACTTCGGCAGAGCACGTTGCAATGATTTTGAAATGTGCTAAATGAAGAAACTTCAAGTGGAACTTAAAGATCATTGATATGATACAAGCAGGACTGAAACTACATAAAGTTTTTATGATCAGTTTTCATTAACATTTAATTAACTATATTTCATCTTATCACTCTTCAAAACAACCCAGAATCAATTTAAAATACTACAAAAAAAACCTGAAGCATGAAAGTGTGGGTAAGATAAGGTTTCTGTCAGTCTCAAAACCTTTGGCTACAACTTGAACTGCTTTATTTACAGTTATATAAATGGGAACATATGATGAATAAACATTCAATTTAATTCAGTTTATTTATAAAACACCGATTCACAACAGATCTCAAGGCACTTAACAAGAAGTAATTTCAATACATTTATACAAACATTCCAATCAGTTAAAAAGTTTCCTATTTAAGGAATCCCAGCAGATTGCGTCAGTCATTGGCGTGAGGTTGGGCCCCGTTGATGCAGACTTTCCAACCACAGCAATCCTTCAGCAATCCCTCATACTGAGCAAGCATGTAGCGACGGTGGAGAGGAAAAACTCCCCTTTAACAGGAAGAAACCTCCAACAGAACCAGGCTCAGTAGGAGCGGCCATCTGCCACGACCGTCTGGGGGTTTGAGAAGACAGAGCAGAACACAGAAGGAACAGAAGATCTGATATAAAAGAACTTTCTATGTTACAGAAAGTAAAAAGTTGATAACAGGACACGGTGGATGTTCAGTTACTGGGAGGATCATCCCAGTCGATGCCCCCCGTCCAACAGGGCATTGCAGCCAAGCAGGATAACAGACAAGGTATATCTTCTATGGAGGGAAAATGACTGAGAGAAAATAAAGTTAACAGTCGAAATAGCAGAATGTACTGTAATACAACTGGAGAGTAGTAGTAGAAAAGGAAGTAGCAGAGTGAAGAAAATTGGTAAGTCTGTCCTCCAGCAGTCTAAGCCTATAGCAGCATAACTACAGAGCTAGCTCAGGATGACCTAAGCCACTCTAACTATAAGCTTTATCAAAAAGGAAAGTTTTAAGCCTGGCCTTAAAAGTAAACAGTGTCTGCCTCACGGACTAAAACTGGGAGCTGGTTCCACAGGAGAGGAGCCAGATAACTAAAAGATTGCCTCCCGTTCTACTCTTAGAAATCCTAGGAACTACAAGTAAACCTGCAGTCTGAAAGTGAAGTGCTCTGTTGGGAACATATGAAACAATTAGATCTCTGATGTATGATGGAGCTTGATTATTAAGGGCTTTGCATGTAAGAAGAAGGATCTTAAATTCTATTCTAGATTTAACAGGGAGCCAATGAAGGGAAGCTAAAACAGGAGAAATGTGATCTCTCTTTTTAATATTCATCAGAACTCTTGCTGCCGCATTTTGGATCAACTGAAGGCTTTTCATGGCATTTTGTGGACTACCTGATAGTAAAGAATTACAGTAGTCCAGCCTTGAGATAACAAATGGATGGACTAGTTTCTCAGCATCACTCCTGGACAGGATGTTTCTAATTTTAGCAATATTCCGGAGGTGAAAGAAATAAATCCTAGAAACCTGTTTAATATGGGATTTAAATGTCAAATCTTGGTCAAAAACAATGCCGAGGTTCTTTACGTTATTACTTGGGGCCAATTTATTGCCATCCAGATGAAGTGATTGACTAATCAGTTTCTTTTTTAGAACTTCTGGTCCAAAGTAAGCAACTTCTGTCTTGTCAGAATTTAAGAGCAAAAAGTCATCCATGTTTTTATGTCTTCCAGACATGTCTGTAGTAATCTACCTAACTGACTGGGTTCATCAGGATTTATGGATAAATATAGTTGTGTATCATCGGCATAGCTGTGGAAATTTATCCCATGCTGTCTAATGATTCTACCAACTGGGAGCATATATATGGTGAAAAGAATTGGTCTAAGCACAGAACCCTGTGGAACTCCACAAGTAACCCTTGAGAGTGAAGAAGATGTATCATTTAGATGAACAAACTGGAATCTATCAGACAAATATGATTTAAACCAGCCTAGTGCTGTTCCTTTGATCCCTGCAACATGTTCAAGCCTTTCTAAGAGAATATTATGATCGACTGTCTCAAAAGCAGCACTGAGATCTAACAAAACCAGAACAGACAAAAGTCCATTATCTGAGGCCATGAGAATATCATTAGTAACCTTCACCAGTGCTGTTTCAGTGCTATGATGAGCTCTAAAACCTGATTGAAACTCTTCAAACAGCTCGTTACTGTTTAGATGTTCACAGATTTGATTAGCAACTATTTTCTCAAGGACTTTGGATAAGAAAGGAAGGTTAGATATAGGTCTGTAATTCACTAAGTCATCTTGATCATGGAAAGGTTTCTTGAGTAAAGGTTTAATTACAGCTATTTTAAATTCTTGTGGTACGTATCCGTTTACTAAGGATAGATTCATCATATCCAAAATGGGGCCAGGAACCAAATGGAACACTTCCTTAAAAAGTTTGGTTGGGATTGGGTCCAACATACAAGTTGAAGGTTTAGATGAGGCTAATATTGTTGATAATTCCGAAAGCTTGACTGAATCAAAACAGCCTAAGCACAAATGAGGTTCTACAGTTCTTTCCGATGCTGCCTCATTTACTGAGGAAGAAGTAATCATGTTTGGGAGGATGCCAATGATTTTAGTTTTTAATAGAATTAATTTAATTTATGAAGAATCCCATAAACTCATCACTGCTAAGAGCTGGGGGAATAGTTGGCTAAACAGAGCTATGACTCTGTGTAAGTTTGGCAACTGTACTAAAAAGAAACCTAGGATTGTTTTTATTCGCCTCTATTAGTGATGAAAATATGCTGTTCTAGCTTGTCGAAGGGTCTTTTTATACAGCAGTAGATTGTTATTCCAGGTTAAATATATCTCTACGTGTGTAGAGCGCCATTTTCTTTCCAACTTCCTAGTATTCTGCTTTAAAGTACGCAACTCTGCGTTAAACCAAGGAGTCAGCCTCCTATAGCTAGCCACTTTCTTTTTTAAGGGGGCTACACTATCTAATGCCAAATGCAATGAGGACATAACGCTGTGAAACAGACCATCAATTTCTGAAGGGTTAGAGATAGAATTGCTGCCATCCACTGTGTTACCCCGAGACACTAAGGAAAGTAAGAATGGAACAGATTCTTTAAAAATTGTTACAGCATTGTCTGATAAAGCTCTACTATAATGAAATTTTATTTCAGATTTAGGATGGTCAGTTAAAGTATATTCAAAAGGTATTGAATTTAATTGAAATTGAATTGAACTATAACAAGCCAACCTATGCTTATATGCAGAAACTGTATGCAAAATGTTTGAGTTGCCAACTGACCCAGTGCTTCTCGAACAGTACGGGGAATCACCTCCTTCAGCACCTGGCAGTTTGTATGTAGAGCTGGATTACAGTTCATCTCCAGGAGCCACACCTAGAAAGAAGGGCCACATTACGGCATGATTAATGAGCACATTAAACCCTAGGTCCGACTCAGATGTTTAAAAAAATCCACCTTGAAGTCCTCGTCCACCATGAAGTCACAACCGATCAAGTCAAAGAATCCAGGGCGGCAGTCTAACTTGTCCTTGACGGCAAAGAAACACTGGGTCATGATCCGCTGCATCTGCTTCTGATATATGAAAAAGGAAAAAAATACAGTTGAAACCAGATGTTTACATACACTTCAGAAAAAAAACACAAACATTTTTTTTTCTTTAGTCTCAAACAAGTCAGAGTAAACTGTTTTTGTTGTAGATCAGTAAATATGAACATATTTTTGGTATTTGTGAAATGTAAGAATATAGAGAACTGTTATGTATTTTTTTATTACTTTCTTCAAAGTCGGAAGTATACATACTTGACTTTGATAAACCATTACAATACTACAATAAATTAGCTAATTGGCCAAACTTGCCAAATTTTTTCTTGCCACCAAGCACAGTGATGAGAATGTAGAAAAAGTTCCAAAGTTTCCTGCTGTAGAACAAAAGCCAAGGGGACACAAGGGCCTGGTTTATCAATATTCTAAATAAAGACCACAATATTGGATGCACTGCAAAAAAACAGAAACGCCCATATTAAATATTCATCAAGGGCAAAAGCACTAAAAGGGATTGGAGGCATCTTGCTGCGCATGTAACAGGCGCAGTCCTCCCAGTGCCTGCTTAGTAAATCACCTGCTGCATGTTTTTGCGCCCGCTGTGAGGTTTGCGCACGTTTTAACAAGCGCAAACATTTGATAAATCAGGTCCTTGTCTCCACAACTATGCTATCTTCATGGCAGCAGGTTGTTTAGGAGCCATGTTAGAGTGGATTGATTTAAACAGAAAATCTAGTGGGCTCTGCACACTGGGTAATCATGGTGGGTCTTTCAGCAGGATAATGATCTAAAAGATCATGACCAAACGATCAAATGACAGAAATAGTCTAACAGACCCAAAACCAGCCTACATCTAATATGTTTTTTTTTCTAAATTAAACTTCCAGTCTGATAATATGCCAACGCTATCAAATAATTATTTATTATAAGGAATTTACCATCTTTATCACAGGTGGGAATAAGTGTTGAGGGCTCTGTATGCTAATTCAGTCTCTTATTCCGCCTCTCTAACAAAATGAATAATTGTATCTCTTTAAGAGAAATTAGCTACTTTAGTTGTCTCTGTAAATAATTTGGTGTTTTGTTTACCTACGGTCTGGACTGGATTTAGTTAGATGCATTGATGTGGTTGTCCACATTTTAATCTGTCATAATACAAATACTCGCTGTGGTTAAGATGTCTATAAAATAACCGTCAAACTTGCATCTAGTTTTTTTTTGTCTGAGACACATCAGTAGGTGTAAGCTTTTTAGAGACATATTTAGCTCTAAATGGAACTAAAAATGACTTATTTTCATGCATGTCAGTAGAAAGAAAAACAACCAGTAATGTTTTCCTTTTTAGCAATAAGATGACTCTTCATACAGGAATGAGCTCATGTAAAACTAACCACATTCTCAATTAAAGCTACCAGTGCCAACTACCACTTCTGTGCTAGTAATTGGTCCCTGAGAGCTACAGCACACCACAGGCCTCACCGCAAAGGCTCCCAGCACCCAGTCCCTGGGCAGACCCTTGGCAAACTCAAACCAGTCGTTGACGTAAGCGTTGAAGCTCTCCATGGACCATACAGTGTCCTCCTTCAGCTGGCTGTACAAAGGGTTTCTCTTCTGCATATACTGGAGGCAGACAGTAGGGGGAGCAGAGACACAGAAAACAGAGAAGTAGGGGCAGAAAGGCCACTGAGTGCAGCTACTAAACTGCTTTTGAAGATTTGAATGACTGAGTATTTGATAGATACGTAACACTCTTTATTCAGCTCAGCTTCAATACCTGACAGAAACTCAAACACAAGGAACAGATGGAAACAAAGAAACTCCATTTATTGTCAGAGGAACAATTGCAGCCGTAAAGCAGGCAGATGAACATTGTAAGCCTTCATTAATTCCTTTAAAGTTGGACCATATTTTTCAGATCACCTCAAAGCATTGTATTAGGATTTTATGTGATAGACCAAAACAACATACCAGATAATTGATAAGTGGAAGGTATAAGATACAAACTTTAAATGTTTTACATAAAAATCAGAAAATGTTGAGGCATTTCTATTAGGCCTTCTTTTAGTACCTGTAAATGAAATCCAATACAAACAATCCCCTTCAGAATTCACGTAATTAGGAAATAGAGTCCACCTGTAAATGTTGTTTAATCTCAGAATAAATCCAGTTGTTCTGTGACAGTCTTAGAGGGTAGTTAGAGAACATCAATGAACAAACATCATCATGAAGAGCAAGGAGCACAGCTTACATGTCAGGGAGAAAGTCTTGGTGGAGGTTTAAAGCAGGATTAGATTATAAAACGATATTCCAAACTTCAACCATCTCATAAAGTAATATTCAATCTATCAATTTACTATGCACATTACCCTACATACACAATGCCCATCTTGAAACGTGGTGGTGAGAGCATCATGCTGTGGGATACAAGGGAAGCTAGCTACAGTGGCCCTGAAGTACAAACCACATCAACAAATCGAGAAACACTACAACAAATTCAAAAACACAACAAATTCAAAACGCCAACAAAAAATCGAGAAACACTACAACAAATTCAAAAACACAACAAATTCAAAACGACAACAAAAAAATCGAGAAACACTACAACAAATTCAAAAACACTACAACAAATTCAAAAACACTACAACAAATTCAAAACGACAACAACAAATCAAGAAACACTACAACAAATCGAGAAACAATACAACAAATTCAAAAACACTACAACAAATTCAAAAACAACAACAAATTCAAAAACACTACAATAAATTCAAAAACACTACAACATTAACAAACCAGAAGAGGTAGTTACCACTCTGTCCAACATGAGGCATCACTGATAGGATTATGGAGCAGCTCATCTTTTCAGCTTAAAAACCCCACCCAATATATCCAGATTCAAAAATACTTAATTGATCCCCTATATATGCATTAAGTTTAGTAGATCCTCTGTCTTTCCCCGTGTTTTTTATTGAAAATGACGCTGTAGAACAGGTGCAGCAGAACAAATACTTGGGCACTGTCATGGACTGCAAACTGAGCTTTGAACCTCAGGTTGATGCTGTCTGTAAGAAAGCCCACTAGTGCATGCACTTTTATCGAGAACTTCGCTGTTTTAAGGTAGACACATCTTTTATGAGAATGCTTTACTACTGTTTTATCGAATCTGTTCTTACTTTCTCTTTTATGTGTTGGCATGGGTCACTTTCGGTGAAACAGAAGAACAGGCTAAGGAATATTGTTAAGGTCTGTAGTAAAATAGCTGGTATTACTTTTGATGACCTTGAGCTATATAGAGCCAGATCAGTTAAAAAGGCAAAAAGCATCCTCAATGACCCCGCTCACCCACTCTGGGAGGAATTTATGTTACTGCCATCAGGACGCAGATACAATGTGCCGAAATACAGAACCAACAGATATAAAAAGTCACTCATTCCATGTGCAATTAACCTACTTAATGCCTCCCTGTAAACTTACATTCTTAATGACAGTTATTGTTGTCTTTTGCTTATTTTTGCTCTTGTTATATGTTCTATGTTCACTGTCAGCTGCTAAGAGAATTACGCCTTTGGAGATAATAAAGACATCTTGAACCTTGAAAAAAAAAATATATATATATATCCAATTTTTAAAATCAACTGAATACCCGTCCTCCTCCGTAGACCGAGGAGGACGGGTCCTTCGAAGGATGCAGCCCTTGAATTTGGACACAGCCAGAGATATAAAACATGCAGCAAACGATAAAATTGCTGTATTATGTAGAATTTAAAAAAGTCATAAAAATAAAAAAAAAGATTTCTTGCCCCATTTTTACCAGCTTGTGTGTAGCGTTGCCACCATTGCTAGGCGACAGGACATTCGCTGAGGTAGGGGCGGGAATTAATCTGAAGGCTAGACCGTCCAAATTCACAGCCGTTAACATCCGGTCTACCCGGTCTATGAAGGAGGTCGGGTCCTTCGAAGGATGCAGCCCTTGAATTTGGACACAGCTAACTTCCGGTTGAAAAGATGAGCTGCTCCATAATCCAATCAGTGATGCCTCATGTTGGACACAGTGGTAACTACCTCTTCCAGTTTGTTAATGTTGGAGTGTTTTTGAATTTGTTGTAGTGTTTCTCGATTTCTTGTCGTTTTGAATTTGTTGTAGTGTTTTTGAATTTGTTGTAGTGTTTTTGAATTTGTTGTAGTGTTTTTCGATTTGTTGTTGTAGTTTTGAATTTGTTGTAGTGTTTTTGAATTTGTTGTAGTGTTTTTGAATTTGTTGTATTGTTTTTGAATTTGTTGTAGTGTTTCTCGATTTCTTGTCGTTTTGAATTTGTTGTAGTGTTTTTGAATTTGTTGTAGTGTTTTTGAATTTGTTGTAGTGTTTTTCGATTTGTTGTTGTAGTTTTGAATTTGTTGTAGTGTTTTTGAATTTGTTGTAGTGTTTTTGAATTTGTTGTATTGTTTTTGAATTTGTTGTAGTGTTTCTCGATTTGTTGTTGTAGTTTTGAATTTGTTGTAGTGTTTTTGAATTTGTTGTAGTGTTTTTCGATTTGTTGTTGTAGTTTTGAATTTGTTGTAGTGTTTTTGGTCCGTGTATCATCCAATCATTTAATTATTCCATTTAATCTGGCAAACCAAAAACAAAATAACGAATCAATATTTTGTTTTTCTGTATGAACCAAATATGAAAAACTGACGTTTGTTTCATTGCTCTCAGCTCGAAATGGGAAATATAATAAGCAAGGAAACCAAAACGAAATAATGGATCAAATTTACGTTGTCTCCATTTTTCTTTCTTTGTTGTAGTAGGTCTAACTATTTCCCACGGTGCCGTCCTGCTTGCTTTGCGCATGGGCAGTGGATAGTTTCAAAGGAGTAGGTTGCTGAGCGCCAAAAGCGGAGGGTCCGGTCGTCCTAGTTGGTCAAATTTTCCAGTTCAAATGGCACTCGAACCATACATGTCTTTTATTGAGGACATGTTTATTAATGGAATGCCATATCATGAGATCTCAGTAAAGATGCGAGAAATGGGTGTCCAGTTTGAAGCTCTGAGATCAGCATTCGGAAACTACTTGCCAAGCATAATATGCGTAGAAAAGGACACACTTCTGACTCAGAGCTTGACATTGCTGTGTCTCGAGCAATAAATGAGGTAACGTTACGTGATATAAAAAGGTAAAACATGTAGCATACTAGACCAGTGGTGTAGTCTACATGATACGCAGGTAGCCTGTATAACGTTAAGTTATAACGCTGTAAGTTATACCCACTAGGAACGGTCAGAGATTTCCGTATAACGATAACGTTACCCACTTAAAATAGTGAGATGATACGTAACTACATTGTTTTGTGACAGAACTTTAATGCGTTCATTCATAAATTCACCCCGTCTGGGTTGTGAAGCACTGAAATGACGTTTTCGTTCCATGGCCTGTGTGTGTGTGTGTGTGTGTGTGTGTGTGTGTGCAGTAGTAGAAGTGTATGCCGTGTTGACAACACACAGCCTAAGCAGTCCTTCAGAATGCTCTATATTACATGTACATGCATAAGTATGCAGTGAGTGTAGTGGTGCTTATGGGACGTCGTTCTGGGACGGGGTGTATGAGGCTGGGAGGGAAAAATCACAGTATACTCACTACAAAAACTAGACTACACCACTGTACTAGACCTAGGCGATTTGATGGTAGACAAACAATTATGTGCCTGTGTATGTGTGTGTTTTAACAGACTGGATCAACATATGGTCGTAGAATGATGACAGGCTACCTGTCCTCAGTTGGGGTATGTGCAGTGGAATGGCGCGTCGGAAGCGTTCTGAGAGCAGCCCATACCCCTTACCATGAAGAAGGGAGTCAAGTGTGTCTTAAATAGTCTTGTCCTGAATTTTATATTTTTATAATAGACAGGGTTTTTCCTAATAGAGTCTGACTGCAGACCTATGTGGAGCTCAGGAAATCTGGCTGTCATCTTTTCTGTCAGGATGTAAATGTCAAGGTTTTTATGGCAAGCCCTTTTACCATTTATTCTTTAAAATTTACTAGTTGCTATTTAAATGCTACTAGTACTTACTTATTAGTTACTATTAACTATTCCATTAACTACTAATATGTATTCCCGTTTTACTAGTAACAATTCATTAGATACTAGCATGTTTAGTTACTAGTATGATAACTATTCCATTAGTTACTAGTAACTAATTGAGCATTTTTGCAATTTCAATCTATGGGGCTCTGTAGAGATCACCTTTTCATTAGTTACTAGTAACTATTCAAATAGTAATAGAATAGAATAGAAAAAATGTACAAATAGTGACTAGTAACTAAAATAATTACTAGTAACTAATGGAATAGTCACTAGTAACAAAAATTAAATACTAGTATGTAATCAGTTGTTACTAGTAAAACGGGGATAGTTACTAGTAGCTAATAAATAAGTACTAGTAGTTTTTAAATAGCGACTAGTACGTTTTAAGGAATAAATGTTTAAATGACTTTCTATAAAGGTTTAAGATAGCAGATTGGGATGATACACCTCCACTGCATTTTAATTAGCCAACCCAAAGTCATATCATTAAACCGTCATATAGACTAAGTTAACATTAAATTTCGGCAGTTAAAATACTTTGCACAACATAGTATTTTAAATCATATCTTATATTGACATATTCTGAATCACAGTCAATCAGTCGTGAAATCTATGGAATTAGTCTTTGTGTTTTGTGGCCTTTTAACCATGCACATCCAGATAATATTTTTCAATTAATTCTGTGCATTATTGTTTCAACTTAAATATTTGACATGAACTGTTTATTTATTACAGTGGTTACCTTTAGTTTACAGAGTTGTAGGTGATTCTGATGTAATTTCCATCCTGACAGATGGGATGAGTCCCACAGAGGTCTGCTGGCAGACCCTTCTGGCCATGTAGCCAATACCATGCGCATGTATACCTAATAATACCTAGGCTATATCTAATGCTGACTAATATATTTTCTTGCTTGCATAGGGTTCCCGTAACTTTAACCCAATCCCATATAATGCTGAGTATATGGGACACAAGATGCACATGGACCAAAATGAGAAATTGGTCATGTTTGGAGTGACTCATGTGATTGCTGTAGATGGATACAGCAAGAAAATTGTTGCAAATGCAACTATGCCTGTAAAAAACAATCTAGCCATCTATGAAGAGGTGTACAGGTCAGTGTTGTATATTATGTTTGATCGAACATATTTTATCAATTGTAATAATATTAATAATTGAGCGTTTCATATGTGTTTATGTAGACTGCAGTAACACATTATGGAATGTGGGATCAACTTCGTGTGGATCATGGCAAAGAGTTTTCCCTGTGCCTCTACATACAAGAGATGCTGTCAGAATATAGACACAAACAGCAAAGCCAGCCATACCTCCAAACACAGTCAACAAGGGTAATGTCAACCATCTGCATCTACATTACACCATTAGTGGAAAGTAACTAAGTATATTAAGCCAAGTAATTAACTTGAGTACAAGTCTGAGGAACTTGTACTTTACTTGAGCATATTCATGTCCTGCTACTTTATACTCCACTACATAATGAGTTATCTAATAATTTCAAATATATCAATAACCTGGGACAATTGTCAAGAGTGGTTACAATCAGTACTTCAGATAATACCTATTCTAGGATTTTGAATACAGAACTTTTTCTTATGATGTTTAAAACATTGTGTGGTCTTGGGGATTTTACGCAACAAGGTTATTCTTAGTCTATTCACTAGTTCCCAACTGTTAATAACATAGAAACACATTGTTAACAGACCTCTATCATCTCCTTTAAAAAAAAACACACAGAATCACACAGTGGAAAGGATGTGGCCAGAAATGAACAACAGAGTGAATTATCCACTAAAGGAGGCCCTCATCCAGCTACAAGATCAGGAAGCAATAGATATGGAGGAAAGTCTGACAAGGTTCTGCACATCTAATCTGACCTGCCAGATGTGCCAAATTGGCATAAACAGGTTTGTGCAATCATGGAATGCTCACAGGATTCCAGGTGTGTCACATTTCCCTTACAAGTTATTCAGTTTAAGTGTTTAATCATTGAACATCACAACAAACATTTCTTGTGTTGTTAAAGAGAGAGGGATACCAAATCACCTAGCAAGGACTGGAACACCAAGAAAAATCACAACCGATCTTCTACCAGATGCCACAGTTGCAGCTGACATGTATGACAGGGACATGGGATCCTCCCTCACCAGAGTATCTTCATTCGGAAGTGATCCCTTTCTGTCTGAGGCAGACAAAGTGAGAGCAGAGCAGCACTTTGCACATTATTACCCCGACCTTTCAGTTATTTTTGACAGTGCTGTCAATTACAACTATGGTCCCTTCAAAGAGGCCTTGATCTACCTCATTGATATAACAAAGACTTGTTCCTAATTTCATGTGCACTGGATTGTAAGGAGCCTTGTTACAGATTGCTGGACATATGTGTCTGTGAACACCATTATGAAGTTACTACTACAAAAATAGAGGGTGTAAGTATACCCTGATAGTATTTACTATACAAGTTTTACTTTATATGTGGATATAAGTGTCACCACAAAAATGTCAACTGCCTATTTTGTTACCATTAATAAATAATTTTACTGTCATTGTATCCATATTAGACATTATTCACAGGGTCGTTTTATAAAGAAAAAATATTTATGTTGCTTTTGTACAGAAAGAATAATCAGAGACACATAAATTGTGTGAACAAAGTAAGTCCAGCTTTGCAAATCTCCACAGAAGAGCCTGTCACAACATATTGCCACGTTTAGGCCTACTAGCTCTTATAAAACTACTGTGAGGTGGGAACAATGATGTAGCATTAAACATTGTTACATTTTCTAGCTCTTAAAACTCCAGAGCTAAGAACATCGAGGCAACATAAAAAACATCACCTCAATATCAAAAGAATTCATAACATGAGATAACATAAGGATTGGTGGCAAGCAGAAAACCAGGATTTACTCTTCCCGTGCCAGCTCTCTCATGACATTTACTACACCAGAAAGGCCACTGACTTTGTGAATGTTGATGGAAAAATCATCTGTTCGACACTTCAAACACATTGAGGAATTCTGAAGCCACACAGTAATACAGGATCTGCATCCGACCAAACTTCCACAGCATGCTGCAAATACTGGATCTTCCATGATTCCTGCCAGTGTAGGAAATAAATATTAGAGGTCTGAAAACACAACACAAGATATACTAGATGAAGAATGAAAAGTATTTTGCAATTGAATGTCAGACTGACAGCATTTCAAAAAGTATCCCTTATGTAACTGAGTCTATGTATGGCATAAGTTCAGTGAGAATTAACAAATTCCTCTCTGTCTACAGATGCTCCAAGCACACAACGTACCACTTAACACCACAGATGTAAATTCCTGAAGTATGCTTAAAGTCCCTGTAAAGTGAAAATTAAGTATGTGTTGTTAAGTGTGTAGTTTGTCACACCACAGAAAAATGTGTTATTAGCCACCTAGCCAAATTTGAATGATAAAAAAAAGCAGCCAAGTAAATAAAATAAGCTATCAACATCTTGAAAAAATCAGCAGTGGTCTCTGCTCTCAAACGTATGGGGGGGTGTCCGCTGGCTGCGCTGAAACCACGCCCACTCGCGGGAAAGTAGACTCGCAGGCTGGCACTGATGGCACCAGTTGTCTGCGCGATGGGAGGATGAGGGCTGAGACGGGAGATAGTCGGCTCGGCCCCATTCACCAGTAACACCGTATTATCAGTGTTTTCCAGTTGTCTCGCGACGAAAGTTTAGAAAACTATCCTGTGTAAAATGATCACTACAGAGACGGGTGTTGGTGGTGATCCTCAGCTCTCCATCAAGGTGGCTCTTCACAAAATTAATCCACCTCTTGTTGATATGATCGTTGTTCGGAAGTTTAATAGAATTTAAATCTGTTTTGTAAGTGATCGCATCCATGTAATACGCATTTCTGTGACGAAGGCATAGCTAGCTAGCAAATTGTAGGCTGAAGTAAATAATACTGAGAGTAGCTCGCGATTGAGCAGCGAACTGATAGGGGAGGGGGCAGCCTCATGGGCTCCAGTGCGTCATCAATTAGGGGCGTGTCCAGGTGCTCAGGGACTCCAGTGAATCATCGATTCCCCGTTTTAGCCCCGCCAAAAAATCCTAAACACAGCAATGGTGAAAAACTGTTTAACGGTCTAACTCCACAATTCAGTACTTCACAGTTCACAGTCTTTGTAATATGTTTTAGCAATACATTTCTAACATTTTTAATTAGTTTTTTTAGAATTTCCTTTACAGGGACTTTAAGGAATGGCTCTGTTTATATGGACTGGTTTCCTTAATCTCAATGGCCTATACAAAGAACACCAGGAGCAGGACACTTAAGCTTTTAAATTACCACTACATCATAAATTCCACCAAACAACAACAAGATGTTTGTCAGGGTGAATACATAATTTTTTCTCTTCCTAAGGACAAGACTTACCTCTAAAAACCAGACAAGTGAATGTATTCCTAACATTCCTGGACTGTTCATCAGTCAGTACCAATGTTGTGTTCCTGTTTCGATGGACCACGTCAGAGAGTCCCTGAATGGCAGTTGTCACCTCAACAAACCCTGAGCAGCCAGGACAAGCTCCTCGATCTTCTCGAACACACTGTCCAGTCCACCCTCGTCATCTCTGCGTCTGTGAAAGAGAAACGTCACATGTATATGTTAAATTAGAAACTGTTAATGTATGCAAATTATGTGACATGCCATTACATTCAGATTGATTATGGACACAGAAATGATTGCTTTTGTGCCAATCAAATATTGCATAAAGTGTCCATTGACTGAAGGTGTCCAATTGTAGGAAATATAGTTGTATCAAAGAAAAGACTCAGATAAACATGGCAGTGTTTCTGGACAGACTGATGGAGAAATGTGCCATTATTTTAGGTGCTTTCATGTAGTCTCTTTGAATATGTTGTATCAGACCAGCTCTGCTCTTTAATTCAGGCCATGCTTAGCCTTTCACAGTGCCTGATGTCAGGAGGAAAAACCGAGGGGGTGTGACTTACGAGATTCTTCGCCTCTTTTGTTGCACAGCTTGGAAATCAACCTCTGGTACAGCCATGATTTTTCGTGAGTTCTGCTTCCAATAAAAGGTGCCTAATTGAGTATAAAATATACAGTATGTATTAATAAAAGCTCACTCTTGAAGACGGACATGTGAATGCATATTCATTTAGTTTTTATCTGAAATGGCAAAGGTTTGACATTGTTTATGGCTCCAGCTTAAAATGCGAGACTTTATAAATGTTGATGTGACAATAAATAGCCCAATATAATTGCCACTTAGCTGCGAAGCAACTTAAAAGTTCATGCTATTGTCACAGTACATTTTCAAGAGACAGGGTTACATAAACTATAATTTGAGATGGTAAAGAAAATTGTTCAAATGAAGCACCTCTTGTTCCTTCTGAGTCCAATATTTCCACTCCATTGTGGTCTGTCAGGATGAGTTGTTCATTGCTTCCTGAGGCATCTTTTACTTTGGCAATCATGGATGGGACACTGGCCTCCTGCTCAGTAAATCTTACAACCACCATTCTGCTGTTCACAAGCTTTCCACTCTGTACCTCTCCCAGACTGACAGTCCTGGAGTTCAGAACAACAATATTTAGGTTCATTTAAAAAATTTTAACATACAAGAGAACATTTATATTTATATTCTATTGACAAGGGCATGTAAATTGAATAAAATGTGCCTTGCCTTGTAAAGTATTTCAGGGACTGAGCCCTGGGTGGCAGTGAGGGGCTTGCTGAACTAGCCAACCTGGAGAAGCAAAACTGGCCGCTCGTGGAAGGAGTAGGTAGTGGCCCCGCAGCAACGTTAACACCTGCATCCAGAACACCGCCGGCCCCGTGTACTTCGTAATGAGCCTTGTCCCTGAGGTCGAATGAACTGAAGTTGCCCTCTGCTCCAGGGAAAACTGCCACATTGGTATCGTCAGTGAGGTACAGGCTCTGGCTGGCTACCTAAAAAGAAGTAAGATTTAGGCAAAATCCTGATAATGGAATTCAATAACCATATCCACTATTGTTAGGTGCATAAATCCAGTACTACTATCGGTTGCTAGTTTATTAGGTTCACCTAACGTAAGCTAAAATAATGTAATCCAATACAACAGTCCTGCAAAAAAAGCATGTACAGTTATTATAATGCAAAAGTTATAATGTCATAAAGTTATACATTTTTGTTGAAACTGTTTTAGAGAGGCATTCCATCAACTGTATGATCATTTTAGAGGATGGAGCTTGTGGTGCTATTGAACTGTATTGCCTCAAAGGGTAACTAAACCCTAAAACAACTTTTTTTAGTTAATGATCTTTAAGACTGGCACTTTATTAGTGCTGTTAATTGATTCAAGTAATTTGTTTGACATTTGGGTATAAAGTGTTTTAATTCTACAATATGCTGTAAAAACGTCTGAGTGCTGCCCTCTTCAGGTTGAACGGTGGCTACTGCAGTTGTATTTTCCTATTGGCAGTTGTGGTGCCCTGTGACGTAAGAGGGTACCAGCTAACCACACCCTTGCCTACAGAGACAAGCATTTTTCAATGCCAGTGGGTGGAGTCAGGCTCTAACTAGGGGTTTAGTTACAGAATACAGAAAGTTACAGGTGATACAGAAACACCAAACTTAACTTAGGCCTTGTTTGCACGAGAACGCTCGCGGGTGAAAACGGAATTTTATCAGATGTGCCTTTCGTTTAGACGGCGACGGCGAACCCCCACCCCCAGGCCCACCCATAGAAACGCCTCTCTGTACAACACAATAATTCAACATCACCACTAACTAACACCTATGCGGCTGCCAACTAAGTTAACTGTCACAGTTACATAACAGTTCCATAGATATCATATAATAAAGGCCTTGTATGGATATATATAAACAGTTCACCCAATGTCACACATAAAGCTAGCAAACTAGCATTCGTTAACTTAAGTTAGCTAGCTAACGTTACGTATCTTTGGGAGATAAACTGTGTGAGACTAATAAGCAATGTTTGATTGCCATACCTGAAATATTTTAGAAATCTTTTCCACCATCATGTCCTCCTCTCTCAGGGTCACTCTTTTAGTGGCGCTGAAAAGCACAAACGATGGATCCATTATGTAGAACTGAGTGACACCGCTTCGTAGGCTTGTTACCTGTTCCACGCGGTTAGAGATTATTCACTGCGCATGCGCAAAACAGAATTGTTGGCACCGTGGGAAATGGGAAAACATAAAGAAAAATGAAGACAACGTAAATTTGATCCATTATTTCGTTTTGGTTTCCTTGTTTATTATATTTCCCGTTTCGAGCTGAAAGCAATGAAACAAACGTCAGTTTTTCATATTTGGTTCATACAGAAAAACAGAAAAACAAAATATTGATTCGTTACTTCGTTTTTGGTTTGCCAGATTAAATGGAATAATTGGATGATCGGATGATACACGGACCGTTTTTGAATTTGTTGTAGTGTTTTTGAATTTGTTGTAGTTTTTTTCGATTTGTTGTTGTAGTTTTGAATTTGTTGTAGTGTTTTTCGACTTGTTGATGTGTTTTTGAATTTGTTGTAGTGTTTTTTGATTTGTTGATGTGGTTTGCACTTCAGGGCCACCGTAGTTAGCAGCACTAGCAGGGTTAAATACTAGTGCAAGGTGCACTTTCTATGTTTCTATTTCTGGAAGATGTTTTTGTTTTTCATTCCGCTTCAAAGTTATGCATTCTTTTGTTTTTGTCTATCACTTCAAATCCCAGTAAAATACACAGAAATTTGCAGTTGTAATGAAAAACAAAAAGATCAAAAATGTCAAACTGCAGCAGAGAAATAAAAGTTACATGTTTGGCTTAGTTCAGAAGCGATCCATTTCTGTTTAGATTTACTTGTTCAACGCGAAATTTCTAGAAAATGCCTGGCTTTGAAGTTAAAACCTATGTTTATCTGTGTGTGTGTGCGTGTGTGCATGTGTCCGTGCGTGTGTGTATTGTTGTGCAGGCCAACCTTTGACAGGCCACCTGCATTGTGTGGACATTTTGCCTGGTCCACACAATGTTTAATATGCAACTGAGCTTTACTACTTAGGTTTAAAGGTATGGGGTGAATTGCGTTTGGGTTAGGGTTAAGGTTAGTCATGTACCACTAATGGCTAGGGTTAGGGAAAGGGCTGTGTGTGTGTGTTTGTTTACCTGGTTGGTAAGGTGACCAGAGAGGTTTTCGGAACTCGGATCATAAACGTCACATGTCAGTCGGACATACCCATGACGAAAGAAGACCACGTAGGGTGCAGTGCAGGCGATGAGAAGGTAGGAGCGCACATCAAACTTTCTGTCATTTAGTAGAAGGGGTTTCTGAATGTAACTGGGAGAAAAAAGTATTTTTAGACATTAGATACAAAAGAGAACAATTTAAAAGGCCACATTAGTGAGAAGAAAATGTAACTACCTAAGTAAAAATGTCTGGAGTTCCTGAAATTATATTTTTGAATATTATTTAGTAATGTTACAATGGGAAGAAGTAGGGAACTGGACTGGAAACTGTGCTTCTACTTGTAAAACACTTTAACAATCAGGTGTTCACCCACCGCTGGACAATGTGAGCCTGAGTCCGGCGGTAAGGCGTCCTCCGGTCAGCCTGGTTGTCCTCCAGGCTCTGCAGCTTCAGTCTGAACTCGGCTACTTCCTGCTGGTTCTTCAGAAGGAAGATCCCTCTCCCCTGGTTCAGACCCGTGGGCTTACAGATCCACATACAGCTGTCAGTGTTCTTAACGTCTGCCACCAGAAACAGAGCCACATCAATTACGTGTCAACTTGCTATTATAACCGTTCTTCTTCTGTTCTGCAACAGGAGCCGTCCCGTCGCTGTAATTGTTCATTATGCTGTGTCCCGAAGCTGTTTCAGTTGCTCCCGTGACTGTACAAGCTTTGCAGTGTGTGAAACCCTTTTTAACTTTCTAGCTTTGTAAGTCTTCAGGCATAAAACGTGTTCAATTATTAATGTTTTAAAACATACTCTTGTGCTCCCTTTCCGAAATTATTCCACGAAAAACACAAATCTGATATGATTTAAAGCACCCTTCAATCAGGTGAACCAAGGAGTGGAACATTTAGCTTTGAGTTAGGTTGTAGTTGTTAATGTTTCTTACATTTTATTGCTGTTTTGTAACACTGATTGTAGACTTTCACTCTAAGGGGCAAATTCCCAAATCTGTTTGTGGGAGCTAAATCTGTGTATGAGTTAGAATGTCTTTCTAAGTTTGAAACTAGCCACAAAGGCATATTATAGCAACTGGAACATACCATCTCTCTCTCTCTCTCTGCTTACTCGGTTTGCATTTGGGGTGAAGCTTGCCCATATTTGTGTAAAATAAAACCAGAGCTCATAGCTTCACGTGCTTACGGACCAGAGCTGTTTGCATTATCCGGATTGCACATAAAAATGCTGTCTGCAGAGAAAAATCACATGTACAAAGTATTTAGAGTATTTGTCCAATGCTCAGTTGATCAGAGCCCCCAATTTTCGCTGCTATGCCTCTGCAAACTTGATACCCCTTTTTTTGGGATACTTTCTCCCACTCTTCTCTATAGAACCTTTTAAGTTCAGTTAAGTTGGATGGCCAGTGTCCGTAGGTGGCCATCTTTAGGTCTTTCCAGAGATGTTTAATTGGATTCATGTCTGGGCTCTGGCTGGGTCTCTCTAGGATATGTGTATGACATGGCTGTGTGCTTCGTGTCATTGTCATGTGTCAAAATAACTCATCTTAGTCTGAGGCCTAGATACATCTGGAGCAGGTTTTCTTGAAGAATCTCTTTAAATTTGTCTGCTGTCATCTTATCCACTATGCGGACTTGTCGCCAGTTCCTGCCACAAAAGGCATCCCCACAGCATCAGGCTGCCACCGCCATGCTTTACAGGATGGTGTTATCCAGGCGATGAGCAGTGTCTGTTTTTTGTTTTGTTTTTCAGATACGGCATTTGCATTTTAGTCCAAATAGTTCTACTTCGAGAGGAATCAGTTGAGGTGGCTCGGGCCTCTGGTCGGGAAGCCTCCTGGACGCCTCCATAGTGAGGTGTTCCGGGGACGTCCCACCAGGAGGAGACCCAGAGGAAGACCCAGGACATACTGGAGGGACTATGTTTCTCGGCTGACCTAGAAACGCCTTGGGATACCCCCTGAGGAGCTGGTCCATGTGGCTGTAGAGAAGGAAGTCTGGGTCTCTCTGCTTAAGCTGCTGCTCCCATGACCCGACCTCGGATAAGTTGAAGAAAATGGATGCATGGATGAAGTTCTACTTTTGTTTCATCTAACCATAGAGTTATATTTCTTTTGGTACCATACTACCATAAAGGCCTGAGTGCATTAGCAATGGTTGACCTTCTCAGTTGTTGTTCTAGCTCCAAAAAAACACTGGAGCTCCTCCTCAAAAACTATTGGTTTCCTGGTTGCCCCTCTCAGTTTTAGTCGAGTTCCAAACTTTTTCCATTTCCAAATAGTGGATACCCTACTGATTCGTGGAATTTTCAATGCTGCTGAATATTTGTTGTATCCTGCCCCAGATTTGTGCCTTAACACATTCCAGTTCTTTGACTGCATTGCCTGAGGTCAGTTTTGAATTTGTTAATGGTCATGTGCTTCTGGCTTTTTTTGTTGTTGTTGTTTTTTGTCAGTTTAAAAGAATTTCAAAAAACTTTTCATTATGTGAAAGAATGTGTGTAATTTTGGAATCAAAAACTAATTTCATGTATGTTGGAACATCACATGTGAAAAAGTAAAGTAAACTGTATCAAAACAGACAACTTTATAAGGGACCAATTTTAGATAGGATCTTCAGGGTCTTTGTTTCCAGAAGACAATTTCTTCCCATTTCATCATTTGGGTTTATGACAAATACAAGAGGTTACAGTTTGATAGAGAGAAAATACCTTAGCACCCAAGGCATATCCTAATCAGCTAATTGTTGATATATAATTAACTGAAGAATGATGCATTTTGTCAGGTCTTGTGTCCACTTTCCTAGATTTCTTAAGCATACACAGAACAACAATATGATCAGGTACAGGGAATGGGGAGAAAAATGTGAAAAAGCAAGCTAAGAGGAATTTAGGGGTTTTACGATATCTGCACAATACTTTACTTTGGAAATGTGTAAAAATTAAACATACAGACAGAGGACTGAGGTCACTAAAAGAAGGCAGTTGCTTCTTTTACTCATAATTCCATCCATCCATTATCTGTACCCATCTATCCTTTGCAGGGTTCCAGGGGGCTGGTGCCTATCTCTAGCAGTCATGGGGTGAGATGCGGGGTACGCCCTGGACAGGTCCCCAGTCGATCGCAGGGCATAACAGAGATGTACAGGACAAACAACCATGCATGCACATGCTCAATTTAGAGTGACCAGAGTGGGAGAAAGTTGGAGTACCCGGAGAGAACCCATGCATCCACAGGGAGAACATGCAAACTCCATGCAGAAAGACCCCTGGGATTTGAACCCAGGCCTTCTTGCTGCAAGGCAACAGTGCTACCAACTGTGCCACTGTGCAGCCCTCTCTTACACATAATTGCAATAGTAAATGGAAAGTAGTTGCAAACCTTTCTGTTCATTCAACAGTACAGAATGCTTAATAAGTGACTTATGTAGAGACTTCAGAATAGACTGCTTCATATCTTTAATATTTCTAGTTTGGCTTGGTTTTCTTTCATCTTTCATCTTTCCTTCCTTCTTCTTTACTTCTTCTTCTTCTCCTGTCTGTCCTATGAATCCATCCGTCACCCAAAGATCTAAACCAGCTGTTTGATTCATCCTCCTGTTTGCTTAGAGATAACTGTGTTTGACAAACCAGTACTCCACTTACCACAGTGTGTTTGTTATGAACCAATCTATCTAGATTTTCAAGGTCACTTTCATCTCCAGGTCCCAACATGACATTAAAATTGTTTTTAAATTAGGGAATAACTTGATCCGTTTTCTCACAGCTCTGTTCAGAGTGGCAGCAGCGTTCAGGTTCTTCTTGTTTGTGTCTCAGCCCTGCCCTCTGCTGACTCATCTCCATGGCAGCAGCATGCTTCCCCTGTGATTTTATCAGGGCCTCATGGGAGGTGAAGTGCATTATTTTCCAACGTCCTTAACCTCTTAATCAAACACTCACCTAGGCAACTGTTGTCCTAACACCATCAAGAACAAACTTCTTTTCATTGATTCATAACCAGTCAGCTATGATTATTGTTTTAGAAATGAAGCCTGAAAACGTTGTGCAGATCCAGTTTAACCGTTGAAGGATTGTTGTTGTTGCAACAGGAAGTCAAGATGATGTAGACAGGATGTGTTTTACCTGTTTTACCCTCCTGTTGGGCGAAGTGGGAGAAGAAATCTTTCCTCTCGTCCTTCACATCCATTCTGAATGTTGTAGGAATGAACTCCTCCATGTTCAGCCTCCTGTAAGGTACAATTTATTGAAATGAAGTCAGAATTAACTATAGTAAAAGAAAAAAAACATGGTTTTTAATTACTTTTTTTCTACAAATAAAAATCTGAAAAGTGTGGCATGTACTTATAGTCAGATCCCTTTAATCTGATACCTGTAAATGAAATCTTATTAAATCAATTGTCCCCAGAAGTCTCTTAATTAGTGAACAAAGTCCATGTGTGAGTATTTTAATCTCAGTACAAATCTGGCTGCTACCTGAAAGGCTCAGAGGATTCTGAGAGAACATCAGTGAATAAACAGCATCATGAAAACCGAAAACCAAGGAACACAGCAGGCAGGTCAGGAAGAACATTGTGGAGAGGTTTAAAGCAGGGTTGGGTTATAAAACAACATCCCCAGGGTTTAACCGTCTGACAGAGAGAGCTCTGTTTAATCCATCTGAAAATGGCACTACAGATCTACAAAGACACATCCGTCCACCTAACAGGGCAAGGACATCATTCATCAAAGAAGCAGCCAAGAGGTAAATCTGGTGGAGCCCTAGAGATCCACAGCTCAGGTGGGAGAATCCATCAACAAGGGAGTTATTAGTCATGCATTGTGCAGATCTGGCCTTTATGGCAGAGTGGCCATGCAGGAAAAAGCCATTGCTGAAGGAAAGTCAGAAGTTGTTCTGTTTGCAGACACAGCAAACATGTCAACAAAGGTGCTCTGGTCAGATGAGACTCACACTGAACTCTTTGTCCTGCAGGGATTAAAACTAACACTGCACTTCATCCTGAACACTTCTTCCTCTGGATGAAACATGGAGGTGGCAGCATCATGTTCTGGGGATGTTTTTCTTCATTAGGGACAGGGAAACTGTTCAAAGTTGATGGCTGGAGGTAACTAGAGGGCAATCTAGTTAAAGGTTGCGATGCGACAACGACCATAAACATTTAGTCAGAGCTAAAATGGCTTTAGATTAAAACATATTCATGCGTTAGAATGGCCCAAAGTCAACTGAGAATCTGAAGCAATGCTTGAAAATTGATTTTCACAAACAGTCTCTGTCCAATTTGAGCTTGAGCTACTTTGCAAAGATGAACAGGCAAAAGGTATTTCTTCAAAATAATTAATCAGGTTGTTGGATACAGATGCAAATCACAATTTTTAGATATTTTATTTGTGAACCATTTTGAAAATCAAGAGTCCTTATCCTTTCAATTCTCAATCATGAAGCACTTTATGTTGGTCTATGTATAATTTTAAAATCCCAATAATATTCACTGTTGATTGCACTTGTAATGTGACAAAATGGGAAAAAAAGTTGAAGGTGTATAAATATAAGCCACTGAGATATAAAGCTACTTCCTAGAGGGTTAAAAAATATTTATATGAGAAAACCATCCTTCCCTATTTCATTTATCTCTATCATACATTAAGACGTCTCCTGCAAATAAGGACATTATTAAACTCGACACAAACATACAGTATATCTGTACATATTTATCAATATTCCAACTACATCCACCACTTTAAAGCTGGGGTCTGTAGCATAACGTCATCAAGGAGAAAGCGATTTTGAACTTTGATCGGCTATAGCTCCAACCCCTGCTCCCCTCCTCTTCTGAAAGGAGCTGGAAGCCACGCCTCATACCGCGCACGCGCGGGTAAAGCGGAGTCAGCAGAGAGAGTGCATCACTGCATTGAACAGGATTGAACTACTTTTTATAACAGTTTTCAAGAGTAAGGATGTTTTTTTAACCACAACCCTCCACCCTCTTCTCCTTCTTCGTTGGTGTGCTAAGCTGACTGTAGCAAGTCACTTCATAGTACATGCTAAGGACTGTGGCGCATTCTTAATTGTGTTGACTGACAGGTCCCACTTGTGCATACGTAATTCTATTGGTCAACGCTCCAGGCTCGCGTGAATGATTCGTTTTGCTGGAGAGGCCAAAGGAGGGACGTTAGGGGAAATATAAATTCTGAAATTTAAAGCTTGTTTCCACTATAGGAACTTCAGGGTAATTTTACCGGACTTTCATCAGACGGAGTAATCTGTTGACGTACAAAATTGGCCCTTTAAGGAATTTGCTATGACGTCCGCATATCATGACTGTTTCTGCAGTGAGTGGCATCATTTATCAGCACCAAAAGGCGCCCACAGCAGCAGAAACAACAAGAGATCGACGGTAGGCGAGTTTCCACTATGAGAACTTCAGGGTAATTTGAACAGATTTTCCTGATATGCACGTGTCTCCACTACACCAGGTCGGGCTGACAGGGCCATTTTCGGGGCCATTTCAGGAACCAACAGAGTACCTGCATGGGCATACAGTATGTACTCGGAATGGCCTGATAGTCGGCCTGAGTCACTCAGAGGGAGCTGTATTGGCTGTTAATTCAGAGGGAAATGAGCAGATGTCATCAAAAAACTGGCTTTGTAAAATAAGAAGAGTTGCTGGCATGGCAATTTATAACAACACAGCAAACAGAAACGCAGCAATAAGCCCTGCTTATTTCATGTTGATCTTTTTAATATCTGCTGCTGTGGTGCCTTTTTGTGCTGATCAGTGGCGCTACTGGTTGCTGAAACAGTTGTGATATGCAGATGTCTTTAGCTGATTCCTTAAAGGGCAGATTGTGTATGGAGACATGGCGGCTGAGAGGAGCGGGCCGACAGGTTACCCCGTCAGAAATAGATCTGGTTAAATTACCCTAAAGTTCCGATAGTGGAAAAGTGCCTAATGGTAGAAACAGAGATGGTTGCTGTTATATTAATGGTATGTTATAAACTGATTTACCAGCAAGGCAAGGCAATTTTATTTGTATAGCACACTTTCAACAGCAGGGTAATTCAAGGTGCTTTACATGATTTGGTGATTTAAAAGAAACACATAAAAGAAACACACATTACACATGATACACAATAAAGCAAGAGAAAAATAAAAAAAAGCAAGAGAGCATGAACACATTTCATACATATGACATCAAGCATTTACTCAAAGGCAATTTTAAACAGATGGGTTTTTAGTCTCGCTTTAAAGCAGTTCAGAGTTTCAGCAGCTCTACACTCGTCAGGAAGTCTGTTCCAGATAAGGGGAGCATAAAAAGTGAAAGCTGCTTCTCCATGTTTAGTTCTGAGTCTTGGGATGTTTAGTAGGCTAGAGTTGGAGGACCTGAGTGGTCTTGGTGGTTGGTACCATGACAACAGGTCTTCAACATATTTTGGTGCTAAGCCATGTAATGATTTATAAACTAGTAAAAGTATTTTAAAGTCTATTCTCTGAGCTACAGGGAGCCAGTGTAAGGACTTTAGAACGGGGGTGATGTGCTCTACTTTCCTGGTTCTAGTGAGGACGCAACTCTTCCAATTTTACAAATCCAGTTGTTTGGCGATGTTTGCTCATTTCTCTTGGGGTTACAACCAATCAGCATTAACCACAGCTCCCGTCCACCGACTCTACCGGGTACAAAGTATATTTTGTATTTTCTAACAATTGCTAAATTTGATCTGAAAACATTGCATGCATCATTTTGAAGAAGAAGAATGTAAAAGACTTATTTAATCGTCAGAATGCCTGGCGATGAAATTTGGCTGGGTCTGGTAATGCAGCAACACAAATAAAGTTGTCCTCGCAACTAAGTTACCTCTTTTCTTTAAACTACACTGATACAAATTCAATCAAATTAAATTAAATTAAGATAAACCAGCTGCTCAGTTTACCTGTGTCCATGGGTGTATTTAACTTTGCAGCTCATTCGCTCAAATTCCCGCAGGCTGCTTAGGAGGCCGATTTTGGTGGTGAGAACCTTGTTGTTGGGAATCTGGTACACCAATTGTTTACCTGGAAATAAAACATGTGGATTATTTATTTTAATAATGTTTTTAATGGTTATTTAAATTCAGAGTTGATGCTATATTTTCTTACTTCTACGATACCTTCTCTAAAGTTGCTGTAGTTAGCTGGAGATTTGGTCTCACACCACTTGAGTCTGAAATCTTCCCTATGCTTGTCATAAATTCTCCTCCATCCTCTGCTCTCACAGTAGCTGCACACTCTGCAGAAAACCAGCCACATGAGTCCAAGCAAACCAAAACCAGAGGTAAGAGTGGACAACGAGCCAAAACATATCCACTGTAGCAATAAATTAAATAGTTTGTGACTTCCTGAGAGTCATTCACATTAAATTGGATAACATTTTGTGTTTCACATCTCTCGCTCACATTTCAGCCCCATTGGCTCCTCCAAAAAAGTAGAACGGCCCAGGTCCACGAGGCTCCTCCTTGTCTCTGTCCTGGTTAGAGAAGGGTTGTAAACCCTTTGGTTTGGACCTTTGATGGCTGCACTCCACTTTGCGTCCACCTGATGCTTTTAAATGTACAGAGAGCCCTAAGATTGTATATTTTAACGAATACACACCCTGTTTTGCAAAAGTAGAAATGCATGTAAAAGTTATTCACATTTTATCCGATCACATAGGCTCATGATAACGCTGGGGGAGCTGCACAGTTTCAATGCTCAGGTTGAATAATCTGTTTATAGGACAACATAAATCGTGCTCTTTGCAAATCTGGATTTTATGGAAGAGTTGTGTGGAAAAAAAGCAATTGTTAACCTGGTCAGAGCTGATGGTATTGATGGATGGAGCTAAACACTGGAAGCAAACCATTTTAACAGCTGCAGAGGACTTGAGACTGAGAGGGAGGTTGAACTTCCAGTAGATGCAACCAGAGCTAAAATTTAAGTTTCAATCAAAGCATTTTTATGTGGCAGAATGGCTATCTAATCTAGGACAAGACCTTAAAATGTTATATTGGCAAATGGTCTCCATCTAATCTGATTCAACTTGAGCTTTGTTGCAAAAAAGAAATAGGTTTTAGTCTCCAGATTTGCAAAGGTGGTAGACACCAACAGACTTGCAACCATGAACACACTGTGCACTGTGGCTACAATGTCGTAGCTTGCCACCATTAGCGTGTGAATGTGTGCATGAATGGGTGAATGACTGAATGTAGTATAAAGCGCTTCGTGGTCCTCTGACTGAAAAAGCGCTATAGAAATTCAGGCCATTTACCTTTTACACTAAAATGGGATTCTTCAAAGACTCAGGGTGGCATGCCTCACTTTTTAAATTTTAATTTGTAAAAAATGTAAAAAAAAAACAAGTGTTATTTTTCTTGCTAAGTATAAATTACTGATATGTGGTGATTACTGAGGGTTGTGGTTTAAATTTGACAAAAATATGAAGAAATTAAAGCAGCATAAATACTTTAGCAAGGTACCGTAACGTTGCTATGTATGCAAATATTCTGTCTTGATGCATTAAAGTGTACAGTAAAGAAGTATAAAAGTAGAGGCAGATTTTTCTTATTAAACTAGCAAAATACCCAAATAAATATTCAATGTGTTAGCAATGAGAATCTCAAACAACTTGCTTAATGGCTTACTCTGCTCTACACACACACACACACACACACACACACACGCACGCACACACACAAGTCTGTATTTCTACCCATATAAGCACACACGCACGCACACACGCACACTCACACACACACACACACACTCACACACCTGCCAGTCCACACTGTCTCTTCTGCCTGACAGATAAGTGTGAATATTTCCTTCTCTCCTCCTGAGTCATTGTCCCCTCCCTCTGGGCACGCTCTGGTCCACCTTCTGATGTCACTTCCTGTATGTCAGTACAGTCAGGTGACGCAGGCTGTTCTGTTCTCGGCTCCACCTTGTCTCTGTAAAGAATCTGCTTCTTTTCCTGTTCTTGTGGCCCCTTCATTTCTTCCGTTGTGTCTTCGCTGTAAATCTTTACCCAGCACTCAGACGCCATGGCCTCTCGCTGCTGCAGATCACTGGATGGACTTGTTACTCTTCCAACCTATGCAGATAGATATGTTTTGATCAACAAGCGCCAGCGATTAAGAAAGCGTTAACCATGATAACCCAAATTATCCTTTACTTCGGACAATGGCCCGCAGTGTCTTGCATGTATTCTATTTGGATCTTATGTAAATAAAGACAAAAACAACACAACGAACTGCATAGTTGTGAAGTGGAAGTGAATTGTTTCAGGTTTTAATTTTTTCTCAGAAATTGACATTTGTGTCCACGTTCTCAGCAAAACAGCTCAAACTCAGTCAGATTGGATTCATATTTTCCATTTAAACTACTAAACTGAGATCAGTCGACTTCATGTTCTCTTTATTTCTCTTTACAGAAGTTACATCTATGCTGGCGTTTCTGTGTTTAGCTGTGGCACCTTCCTGGAACCCTGGAAGGGGCTTTCACCCGAACCATTGCTGGCGAAGGCTTCATGTTTTCTTTCTACAGTCTTAGTCTTATCTTTTACCTGGACGATTTTAATTCCATACGTTGTAATACAGACTCTGAGCTTATCCAATTAGCTGGTTTTACCCTGCTAAATGAAGCCACAAAAAGAGCTACTGCTGCGCTGCCGTTATCGTCTTCCTTTTTTTATATATAGAAAGTACTACTTGGATGGAAAAACTTATTTTGTCTAGTAAACTAGATTTGATTACATATTAACTGAGATCAAATGCTGTATTCCAGACCTATCTGCTGTGTTCTTTTGTCTTCATGTTCATTAATGTTTTCTAGCAAACTTTTATATTTATAACATTTATAATTAGGCTTCCGTTTCACAATTATGCATCACTTTGTGTTGGTTTTTCTTATAGAATCCAATTAAAACCTTTTGAATCTTGGTTGTAATGTAAGAAAAATGTAGCCGCTCTCTTTCAGCAGACGCAAGTGTCCTAGTTTCTTTTTTTAAGTAAAAGCATCGAATTAGGCTGACTGTTAAGTTATGATGGAATGAACTGAAATACCTAGCCTGTAGTCCCATTTCATATTCAATTCAAATTTCAAACAGCTTTGACAGTTTAAACATAAAAAGAGAGTAGACGTTACAAAATTTTAAAATGAACGTTATGCTTTAGAGATAACAGCCATACTCTGACCAGCAGCACTGAGTTTGCTTACCTGTAACTCCATGATAAGAAGTCTTGAAAACAGGCAGAGTCTACGGCAAAACCTCTCTTAGCCACTTCCACTCTTATTGTTCAACTTAAAAAAAAAAAGCAAACAAACAAACTTTACAGGAATGAAATCACATTCAGTGTCTGCAGTTTTACCCTCTAAAGTCTATGAATCACAGTTGCCTTGGGTAAAGTAAGCTAACCCAGCGGGCTAATGTCAACAATCAGCAGTTTCTGGGTTTCTGGGTCTCTTAGCAACAGTTGCCATTTGTAGGTTGAATATTACAACAGCAACATCTCAAGACAAACTTACGACTCAAGGCGAATGTATCCATCACATACCCCAGTCTAAGTTTAGCTTCATTCAATATTTACCTCCTGTAAGCCTTTGCTCTGTGAACCGTTGGAAATCTGAGATGAGGGTGTCAGTCAGAATGGGTATTATCTGTTGATCCGAAGGGTTAAAGAGCATTTTAACCTACTCTGTAACACACATTTTGCATGATCTCATAAAATTGAAAAGTGTATATAAAGCGACATTTTTCACAAGATACACACAGGTGAGGAAGTATGGAACACCAAACTACTCAAAATTAAATAAATAAATAAAACCATTGTGAAATAGATATCTGGATAACAATTAATAACAAATATATAACTTGACAATGAAATTGTGAAAAAACTGAATAGATAAAATTCTAAGTATGAAATATTTTTCATTTTCCTTAAAAAATCTGTTTCTTAATATAATACATTATTTTAATGTAAAATATTTGCTAATAATGGGAATTATTTTTTAGCCATTTTTATTTAATTTCATCAGTTTTTATTGCAAAACGTCATTTTTCCAAAGTCAGTTTTTATTTCATACTGGGGGGGGTTTCCCAGTGGCTTATTTATTTCAGAATGTCACTTTTCAGCAGAATAACTTCATTCCTGGGATGATTTCAAAAATATTATCCAAGCAACTCAGAGATGATCAACCAGAGATGAACAAAGTTCATGCAACTCCGACTCTTGACTTAGCATGTCGTTGCTAGCTGTACAGCAGGCTGCTCAGTCACAGTAGTGAGTGAGAATGGGTATCTAGGAAGATTGGTGTTTAAGAACCAGCCAATGAGCATGCAGGTCCCACCCACTGACTCTGATTGGCAGATGAGGTTATTCTGCTGAAAAGTGACATTCTGAAATAAATAAGCCACTGGGAAAAACACCAATATGAAATAAAAACTGACTTTGGAAAAATGACATTTTGCAATAAAAACTGATTAAATTAAATAAAAATGGCTAAAAAATAATTCCCATTAATAGCAAATATTTTACATTAAAATCATTTATTATATTAATAAACAGATTTTTAAAGGAAAATGAAAAATATTTCATACTATTGAGCTTAGAACTTTATATATATTCAGTTTTTTTCACAATTTCATTGGCACATTATATATTTGTTATTATTGTTCATGTAGATATCTATTTCACAATGTTTTTATTTATTTATTTAATTTTGAGTAGTTTGGTGTTCCTTAAGGAAGAACGGTGAGTTGCAAATTTTGCTATATTTGGTGAGTTTATAGCGATTCTTTCTAAAAAAAAAAAAAAAAAAAGCAACTTGCGGCAAATCCAGCAACTTTATATGGGGTTATTGGAAACTTTTGGGTGAAGCATGTAACGCTGTTACTCTTCTCACCGAGCAGCGGGACGCTCTCCCATCTCTCCGCAAACTGCAGCTCCACCCGGCCGCCCAGGTCCACCGGTATGGCAAGCCGTCGGTATCAAAAATAATGCGCACATTACGTGTTGTTTTAACCCGTAATACAGCTGGACTCAGAGAAGATATTTACCCCACTGCGTCCAGAACGTTAATGAAAAAAAAGAGATTAATGAATTACAATTCATAATTAATTAATCTCAAAGTTTTTTTAATCTCATGATAGCACTAATATATATATATATATATATATATATATATATATATATATATATATATATATATATATATATATATATATATATATATATATATATATATATATATACATATATATATATATATATGTATATGTATATGTGTGTGTGTGTGTGTGTGTGTGTGTGTGTGTGTGCGTGTGTGTGTGTGTGTATTTTTTCCATTCTGTAAAAAAATAGACTACTGAACTGTTTTCTAATACATAACAAAAAAAAACTCATATGAAATATCTGAATCAATTGCACCCATTAAATTTCATACTTATTCGCAACCATGACTCACTTTTAGATTATGTTGACAATATCATTTATCAACCTCTACTGCCAAGTCTTGAGCCAAGATATGTAGTTGAGCAACATAGCATTTGTCTGCTTGCAAGGCAAATCCACTAATTACCTTCTGTCTCTGATTTGACTCAGGAGGAAACACCCAGGCCCAGCTACCGTTGGAAATTATGCATAATCCCTTCCGTTCCCGACAACAGCACAATAATTGACAGGAGGTGGGCGCCTCTCAGGCCCAAAACCATATAATTATGCTTCCAGTATGAAAAACCCAAACTGATTTAGCTCCACATTGTTGAAACGGTTTTGTGGACTTTAAATGTATTCAGAGCAAGTAAGTTAAGTAAGTTTTCTTTTTCATTAATTTATTTATTTTAATAATTAGTGTAAGACACACGATAACAACCCAAAATATACTGTGTTTCTATTTCTATAAGGAATAAATCATTTTGCCTACAGCTTCATGTGAGAGCAAAAATTGAGCATGACGCAAGGCACATCTTAAATGGATGTTCTGTTTTTAGAAGGTTTAAAAGGTTATAAACCTTAAATATCTTACCTAGAGTAAAGTCATAGTAACTCTCTTGTCATCTTCATTTAGTGTAAATCCAGATTACTTATTTCCAAAGGCTTCAGCTAACAACCAGTCCAAGAGGGACCAAGACTAAATCTGACCTCTACCATCTTAAATAACATTTTTGTGAATGCTTTTTAAGAACCTCTGAATCCAACATTACATTCTATATATTAGCAGGATTTACAAAAAGTTATTGATTATTCACAGAGGATGTGAAGGTAGGAGATAGTGTGCTCCCTGTGTAAAACATGTACCGAGAACAGAACATTTTACATGTTTCTAGTAAGTGAAATGATAGAATTTGAAATAGATTAAATTTCATTTCATTTAACACTATTATATAAATTTCTACAAGACAAACACAATATCAATGCAAACACAGCATCGCAGTTACCAAGGACTGCTGTTCCTATTTAGTAGGAGATTATATTTAAAGTGCCATGCATGCAAATTCTGCTTGTCTACAGGTTAGGACTATAACATTGTGCGAATAGTTAAAATCTACGAATACTTGAAATCCTCTTCAAAAACACTTAGAACTACCTATTTTAATAGTTTACACACCAAATATACCTTACTATGCCCTAATACACACAGTAGAAACTGTCTTAACACAACCACAGGAGCTAATATGTAAGCAAATAGCAAGTTCCTTATTTCCACTCTTGAGGGTACAGCCAATTAGCTGCAAGAAAAAGAAGTGCAGCTACTGGATTGGCTGCTTTGCAAACACCAGCCAATAGCGTGTCAAGTAGTACTGGGCAAACTTATTCCAGCTTCCGAAGCTGCATTTTTATGTGAATGTTTCAATATGCAGAAGAAAATCAGCGAATTGGCGAATTTTTGCACAAACAACTTTGAGTCTCATTCCACAGAAAAATTAATACACAAATACTTGTGCATGAATACGCTGGGGTCCACTTTATTGTGTTGCTCTGGTTAGGTAGTTAGACTTATCACAAATATGTTCCACTCTCAGTGTTCCTTACAGGCAGATTATTAGTGGTGCACTGCCTCCCACAGCCATTTCCTGTACTAATAATCACCTGTTTCTTTGTAAATATTTGCCAAGAGCAAATGTAATCACACTTTTAATATTACCTGAGCATGACCCACTTGGACATTTTTCACAATGGACTCATTAGGAGACTGCTTTGGTCTTAGACTTCTGTCTCAGGAACCAACAAATCTGTATTTATGTTAAATGAAGCTTTCAAAATAGTTATTTTCTGAAGTTAGGATATTAACTGCTTACAACCTGCTAACACGTGGGTCTGAACCTTTAAAATCCAAAGAGACATATTTGCCCTTAGTTCAGCTAAATAAAACTGTTAGACGTGCAAATGCTACATGTCATTTCGTAGACAAGATAACTTATAATTTTTTTGATGGATTGCTACTACAGGAAGCCACCATTGCATTTCTATTTTTAGGATTTAAAATAAAGAAAAACTGAAACTTTTGCACACACACACAAAAAAAAAAGGGGGGGGGGTATGTGGGACGTTAATATCTGTGGAAAGTTAAGTAAAAAAATTTGTCAGTTTTGTCACTCTTTTCTTACTGTAGAGCTTAAGAGTGCTGATGGTTCTTAAAGTTGCTTGTGAAGCCTTTAGCTCTGACTTTAAGTCAGCTTTGGTCCAAGTTTGCAACCAGTGAACCTGACCTACACCTTTTTTCTGAAACAAAATCGTTTGAGAGCCTTTGCAGCATCAAGTATTATTCACATATGAAACCATATTTCACAAGTAATCATGAGCAAGGATTTTAGTTTGTTTCCTTCTCTTTTGCATATGTAACAAAATGTCTGTGTCTGTGCAACACCCCAGTTATTAGCAGCAGACCTGCCGTGTTCCCATTTAATGAGCTTTGTGTGGAGCCAGTGTCAGCCACACCTTGATAAAGAGCCGCCATCTGATAGACACACCGTGCAAAGTGCTGCGTAGGTGGGACAAAGAGAACAGGCTTGTTTTACAGCCCCGTCGACCTCGTGCTTCAACATAGGCCAAAAGTCTGGGTGCGTTTGTCTGGGTTAGGAGGACATATTAGAATAAACGCACAACTTTGTGTTCATCTTAGTTATATTTTCATCAGCTTTGATGGATTTGATGGTTTCAGTTTAATAGAAAATATTTCTTTGCATTGAGAAAGAAATGTAAAATTAAATTTCCCCAAAGATGGCTTGTAGACTCAAGCGTATCTATACAACCCATTACTGTTGTAGTTCTTCAATTCAATTCAAACAGTTCAACCACATCAAACACATTGCTTCAGGAGCAATGTCTTTTTAAAAGTCAAACACATTTCTAGAGGATGAAAATGTAGGTACAGTGCCTTGCAAAAGTATTCGGCCCCCTTTTCCACATTTTGTCACATTACAGCCACAAACATGAATCAATTTTATTGGAATTCCACGTGAAAGACCAATACAAAGTGGTGTACACGTGAGAAGTGGAACAAAAATCATACATGATTCCAAACATTTTTTACAAATAAATAACTGAAAAGTGGGGTGTGCGTAATTATTCAGCCCCCTGAGTCAATACTTTGTAGAACCACCTTTTGCTGCAATTCCAGCTGCCAGTATTTTAGGGTATGTCTCTACCAGCTTTGTACATCTAGACACTGAAATTCTTGCCCATTCTTCTTTGGAAAACAGCTCCAGCTCAGTCAGATTAGATGGACAGCGTTTGTGAACAGTAGTTTTCAGATCTTGCCACAGATTCTCGATTGGATTTTGATCTGGACTTTGACTGGGCCATTCTAACACATTGATATGTTTTGTTTTAAACCATTCCATTGTTGCCCTGGCTTTATGTTTAGGGTCGTTGTCCTGCTGGAAGGTGAACCTCCGCCCCAGTCTCAAGTCTTTGGCAGACACCAAGAGCTTTTCTTCCAAGATTGCCCTGTATTTGGCTCCATCCATCTTCCCATCACCTCTGACCAGCTTCCCTGTCCCTGCTGAAGAGAAGCACCCCCAGAGCATGATGCTGCCACCACCATATTTGACAGTGGGGATGGTGTGTTCAGAGTGATGTGCAGTGTTAGTTTTCCGCCACACATAGCGTTTTGCATTTTGGCCCAAAAGTTCCATTTTGGTCTCATCTGACCAGAGCACCTTCTTCCACATGTGTGCTGTGTCCCCCACATGGCTTGTGGCAAACTGCAAACGGGACTTCTTATGGTTTTCCTTTAACAATGGCTTTCTTCTTGCCACTCTTCCATAAAGGCCAACTTTGTGCAGTGCATTACTGATAGATGTCCTATGGACAGATTCCCCCAGGTCCCCATGGGCCTCTTGGCTGCATTTCTGATCAGCGCTCTCCTTGTTCGGCCTGTGAGTTTAGGTGGACGGCCTTGTCTTGGTAGGTTTACAGTTGTGCCATACTCCTTCCATTTCTGAATGATCGCTTGAACAGTGCTCCGTGGGATGTTCAAGGCTTGGGAAATCTTTTTGTAGCCTAAGCCTGCTTTAAATTTCTCAATAACTTTATCCCTGACCTGTCTGGTGTGTTCTTTGGACTTCATGGTGTTGTTGCTCCCAACATTCTCTTAGACAACCTCTGAGGCCGTCACAGGGCAGCTGTATTTGTACTGACATTAGATTACACACAGGTGCACTCTATTTAGTCATTAGCACTCATCAGACAATGTCTATGGGCAACTGACTGCACTCAGACCAAAGGGGGCTGAATAATTACGCACACCCCACTTTTCAGTTATTTATTTGTAAAAAATTTTTAGAATCATGTATGATTTTTGTTCCACTTCTCACGTGTGCACCACTTTGTATTGGTCTTTCATGTGGAATTTCAATTAAAATGGATTCATGTTTGTGGCTGTAATGTGACAAAATGTGGAAAAGTTCAAGGGGGCCGAATACTTTTGCAAGCCACTGTATACTGAGACACACATGTACATTTATCATTATATGAAAACTAGGTGTGCGTGTGTATTTCCGCCCATCTGTCTCGGGGCGGTCACGCTATAAGTTTTTTGTGTGTGCGTATGTGTGTGTGTGTGTATTTGGAGACTCGCCCATTCCCTTGTCATCTCAACTGCCTTTGCTGTGACTAGGAAATGCTTAGCAATTACAGGGATGCAGCCTGCAGCAATGGTGTCCCTACTCAACCTATTATTTGGTGGGATTCTCCTTGTCGAGGTGTTATATTGGAAGAAGAGTTAAGTTACGCTGTAAAGAAAGGACTGCCTCGGTAGGGCTTTGCTTTCCCCTCCTATTCAAGATGTCCTTACAGAATTACACTGGCTAGAGCATATGAGGCCTGTTCTAATGGGGAAGGGGGTTAATTCTGTTCCCAGGTTATGCAAACACTTATTTCATCTTGTAAAAAACCCAAAGATGAAAACAAACTTTATTGACATCGAGATGTATTGTGCAAATGTTTACCTAAATAACGTTTATCCTAACAATGAACATCAATATTATTTCTTGTGAGTCCAAACCCTAAGATCTCTGCAAATATTTATTTAAATACCTTCAAAAGCTTTACCTCTTCATACCAACTCAGACTGAGCTTGTTTTCTAGAAATGGAGTGCCCAGTTGGTAAACCTCTGATTGATGTCATTGAATAAATTAGCTACACCATGTAGAGCTATGAAAATACATATGAATCATTTCTGAGATAGAAATGACTCACAGATTACATCTTAAGTCTTTGGTAAATAAGCAGAGCAAATATAGCTGACATAAGAAGAGAAAACTCCAGTTTAAGCAAAGCCTCAGCGGATGCAACAATTAAGGTGGATGTGCATAATGCACTGAGAGCTCAGGGCTCTCCACAGATTGCAGCATCAGGGCAAAGTTGTGTCAGCACTTGAGTATTTTCCAAACATGAACTTTGAAGAAAATAGTGTTTGCCGTGCTCAAATGACACCTAAAATTGAATTGAATATTTATTTGTCAGCACTACATTAATTGACTCACAATAAAGGTTGGGTTTTCCGCAATGTGAGATGATGCCGATGCAATAAAAACACATCTATTTAAAGGCTTTTTATACATCTTCACCACCAGGTGTGCAAATAACCTTTGAGGCCACTGTACTGAGTGTATTTGAGCTGTGTACATTCAAATGGAAATTTACTCGAAATTACAAAGAACTGAATAAACAGAAACACATACTGAAGAACAACAAAAGCTAAAATCCTGCCATGCCTTGTTAGTGCCATGGATTCTCCTGGACTGACTTCTATACATTGGCTACGCTACATTGTCTCTCTGTCAGTAACAACTCAAACTTTGCACACCAGGAGTGACAGATACTTAAGTCAGTATTATGGGGCAAGTCTCGTCAGGTGCTTTGAATGCTTGACTCATTTTACAACACTCTTACAGGCTATAGGAACAAAGCTGTCTGAATCAGCACGTACATATAACAGGATACTATTTTGTGATATTTAGGAGAGAAAGAAGCAAACGTAACAATAGGACACAGCCTACCAAATTAGCAGAGCATGACTGAAGTGATTTTGCAGAATTTTCTCCCTCAGCTACATGGTGGCTCTGCTAGCTAAGTAGCTAAATCTAAACATGGTAGCATTATCAACCGTACAAAAGACATTTCATTAATATTTTCATGCAACTAATGCTAAATCAATATTTCTTTTTTTTGTTCAAATTGCTAGAAGTAGCTAAATATAAACAGAATTACAGCACCAAGCTGAACACAACTGATGGTAACTGCTTAAGAGAAAAATGTCAGTGCTATATAGGGAAGTGATTGCGCTAGCACTGTGTTTGTGGAAAGAAAATACAGTATTTTTTTTCTTAAAACTAACTTATTTATAGTAGAAAAAATATGCTCCTGTCCTTCGAGGAGATGCATCGCTTCCTTCTAATGTGACAAATGGACACATAGTCTGGAGTTTCCGAATTGTGGGTTTTTGTCTTTTGGCAGCAAAAACCTGATAACCACTCTCAACTCTCGGTTTTCTGCCAGAATTAATTGCTTTACACCCAATATTAAAGAATCGGAGTAACCAATGATTATCAAGCACTCCTCTTATTTATTTGATCATTTATTTAGAGGTCTGCGGGTTAGTCAAGTCGATCCACAGTATCCGCTTCCAAATCTCAACTTAAAGACAGTTGTCAACAATCCAGTGTTTCGTGTCACAGTTTTTCTGGATGCTTTGATACTTATGACAGTGATGGCACAGTTTTAACAATTCAAACAGACAGCCATCGAGAGTCTGAGGTTGGCTAGGTAAAATTGTTGTTTGGTTATGGATTTACCATCCTACCTAATTTTACTGAGGCGCATTCTGCAATGAATCAATGAGAATGTTACAACAAAGTTATGCCTGACACACTATTAACAGTTATTGCATTACCTGGAGCTATCCATTCATTTTCACGATCCAGTTCAGGTGTATTTTACCTCATATTCAAGACTTTGTTAATGAATGACAACATAACCTAACAAAAATACAGTAATTAGTCATCTTTCTAAATGTACCTATTTTGCTTAAATACACACAAAAATCCTCCCTATGCTTTTTAGTGTGGTATATTATTTTTTGGGCTGTTTGGGTTGTTGAGATAAAATGAAATGATTAATTACGTTAAAAGTAATGCTACATCACTATCTTACATAGTAATGATGTATGAAAACTTGACTTTGGATGTAATGTGACACATTTTATGCTCTGCCCATAAATACTGTAAGAGTAAGGCCATTTTTCACCTTATTTTTTCACTAGATTTGAGACTATTTTTGCATGTTTGGTTTTCAGGGAGTTTGGTTTTTTGTTTTTTTATGCCAAAAATCAGTTAAGGGATTTCTGCACCCCCTGGAAAATTAATTTAGCTCACAAATTCTTTGAAGTGGGTTCTGTTACGATTTTCTGTTCAGTTGGTGTATAATCCGCAGTATTTTTCTCAGCATTTTTATGTCAACAAAACAGTGATTATTACTTTTAGAGCTAACAGCAAATCAGAGTTATAAGTCTAAAGGTTTCTTCAGGTTTGCTGAGTTACATAGGGATCTCTAGCTACCTACACATGTCACAGCCTGTAAAAATGCAGTACTGCATAGTGGTAGATGTTAAACACATTTAATCAGAGTAATCTGATAAAAAAGGAGGCCGTATGAAGATCAGTATTATAGCCCCCTAGCTGGATGTATGGCTCAAAAGGTTATAACCTTTTAAACAAATCCCCAGTTTAAAACAACTGAATTTTTCATCTAAATATCATTAAAAATAGATCTTATAATAGAAAAAAGTCGTTTCAACTAACCGTGTTATGTTGACATGAACAGTTAAGCTATAAGTGGCAGTGTTATTCTTAGCTCAATCAGTTAAATCCACTCAAATGACTAGACACTTAAAAGTAAAACAGATTGAGCCAAAGCAGCTTAATCAGTAACTGATCGAAATAAACTAAACTGAAACAAAAAGGTTAAACAACAATGAGCACTTGACATTGATAAGGCAGGACCAGTACTGTTTTTTTTGGCCACAAGGCAAACATAGGTTTTTTTTGTTTGCTTCTTTGTTTCTTTTGGGGGGGGTTCTGTGATTTGAAGTTTTGACAAATTGTGTACGGTGTACATGTATACATGGTGAGTTTATGGTCTTGGTTTGGTCTGAACTGTGCTTGCTTGCCAGCTTCTTCCAGAGCTATTTTCTGTGATTGTATCTGGGAGAAGTGAAAGTGAAACACATCAGGGTTTTTTAGATATGATCGACTAATGACACCAAGGTTTGTAAACTGCAGCGTGGGGAAGATAACATGTATGAACAAATGCTGATATGCATAAACCTTTCAGAAGTTCAGTAAAGTTCAGTAAAGTTTTTGTAACTGCAACTTTTACTAATTAAATTCACAAAATTGGCTTAAGTGGCACAGCGACCTGGAATCAGGTTTACTGAGGTTTATTTAGGCTGTTGCTTTTCTGCTTTTTACAAATAGCAGGACAAATCTGATGATGTGTTACATTTAAGGATTTTGATAAATTACTTTTTCTTATTAACTAATTTGTTTTAGATCTACATCATGATAAAGATAAACAAATGTACCTGAAATGGGAGTTTGTCTGTTTTTCACTATAAGTGTACGTCACCATGCCTACAGGAGCCGTTCAGCCTTTGTTGTGTTCCTGTACTACTCCAGTGGCAAACCCAGCTTAGCGGACCTGGCCTCCTTTAATACAACCGGCAGAATTGCAAGAATCCTGTCTGATTGCGCTAAACATGCACAGACCGGTGCAGGAATCCTCTACAGGCCGTCTGCCAGCCAGGAATGTGACTCTGTGACGTCACTAAAGCAGATAGCAACTACTGCTAAAAATCTGTGCAGTTTTCAATACTGAAATAGTTCAACTTTATGTGTTTTATTTTATTTTAACTTAAATGAATTGGATGCAACTTTTTTAAAACTAATGAATGAATTTCTGAGATGGAAACATTTATTATTATTTAAATGGCTAAAGTGCAGTTTTTGATGATCAATTATAATTATATAATTATTAAAAAAAATGTTTTTATATAATAATAATAATAATAAGGATCTAAATAAGTGAACTATTATATTGTTGTATATTATATTATTATATTCATTCTACATATATTGTATCTGAGGTCAAGCTCAAAATTTGTCATACCTTAGGCAGGTTTAGATTTAAAACAATTTTAATCCAACCTAAGAAGTTTATTTTTGATAATAAATGCAGGCGACACTCAAAAGATAATATAACAATGCACAAGGAGTATCAGGTCTGCAAGAAAAAACACGTTTTTATTTACATTTTATTTTAATAGGGGTATGTCAACATTTTTAAAGCATTCTCAGTGATACATGGAAAAATATTATTTCAAAGTGAGCTCCAAAAATTAGGTTGGAAGGCCTCCTTACCATCACCCTAACTATCTCCAAATATTCTTTATCAGGTTGCTCCCAAACATTAGTATTACTTCCAGTCAGAATAAATATGTAGTTAAAATTAAAAAAAGATATTTGTAAATATTTTATAGATTGTTATAATACATTTTTTATTATTATTAATATCTTATAATATTGTAATATCTTAAACATTACCCACAATTTATATTTTATAGCACTAATATAGTAATCCAACCTTTGTATTTATTTATTTTTTAAATTTAAATACTGTAGAAAATTACATCTGTATCACATTTGTCCTTATTTGGATTAGAATAGATTTTTTCTTATTTAACTGTTTTTGACCAAGTTCTGTTCCCAACAAGTCTTTTTTTTTTACTTGTTAAAATGGAAACAAGCTATAATATTGGATCGCATGTTCAATAGCCAAACACTAACAAAAAATGTAAGGTTTTCTTATTTAGTATGTATCTGTTTGGCATAACTCTAGCATATGTTTTTATATGAAGCTATTTTCACTTGTATTACAGAAGACAAAGTGCAAAAATCTCCCTTGTAGTTGAATGGATGAAACTGTTCTTTTTGATCACAGTCCTGTGAAAAGTGACTCTGCAATAAATGGTGGCCTGGGTTTAGTCATTAAAACAACCAGGATGCCAGGATTAGAGTATTTGAATACAGAGTTACAGGAAGCCATTATAACTACCCATAAATAACACAGCTCATATAATAATTTACCACAACTAGTTAGAGAGCGGCAAAGTAAATCCTATTGAATTTTTCAGCTTTAGCAAACTAAAACAGATCTAACGTGTTCCCCTACGAACTGGCTCAGATTCCTTAAGGGTGCTTTAAGGGTCGAGATGCTTCTGGGAACTGTAAACTCTTCCCCCAGCCAAAGAAGATCAATGAGGCTTGAGGCCTGTTATGTTAAACGGCTAAATGCTTTTTCTGTTTGTGTTCAGGCTGATAACATCTGCGGACTCCGTTTAGACAGTCAACTGAAACCCAGAGCCAATCTAACACAATATCTATAGTGTCTCTCTGTGTCTATGACGTAGATAACAGAGTTTTATGTGTGTAAAAGAAACCGATGACTACACCAGAGGCATTTTTGCAGACACAGTCAGGCTAGTTTGCAGCACAGAAAACATGCCTTGTGCTGCCCAGGTAATCAGGCTAGCCTACTATGTGCCGCCATACAGGGAGGCACAATGAGGGCTTAGCTGATGGAGGGACCTCATGGGTAAATTGAGGCATTTAAAAAGAAGCTCTGTTCAGTGGTAACCTGATCCACACCTGACTGAGGCTCGGCATTCCGGTGTGTCCGAGGGAAGAGTTCATTATTACCCGGAAAGCTGCAACAGAAGGGCTCCAGAGAAGAGAAAAAACTGTTTAAAAACCACCCTCAAACTGTTTTAAAGAACAGGAAAAAAACCAAGAAGACCATTTAAAATTTTAGCCCATTTATTAAACGTTCCAATTTGCATTACAGAACATTTTATATTATGCAGTTAAAATTACAGAACGGTTTTGAACAGTGTAAATTACAAAACTGTCAAAGCTCTACACATTATTACTGGAAGAAAAGCAAAAAATAATTCAGTTATCACAATCAAAATGAGAGATAAAAAAGTAAATAACACTTACAAGAAATTCATTTTAAATGTAGAAGGCATGAACATTGTTCCGGACAGCTGCTTAAAGAAGAAACTTTGACTCGTGACACATGGAAGACACCAAAAGGAATCAATACATCTTCCAGCGCAAGGATCACAGTTCCACAGTCATCATCATTCAACACCACCTGCCACTAAATGTTAACACGTTCATATATGCGCCTCGGGCCTTGGCTTTTGTCAGTACAACGCACGTCAGATGCACAGAGCAAGAGGAGAGGGGGGAGTAAAAGAGCAGAAGGTAGCGCCATTTAATGGACGGCATTACCAGACAGTATTAGACACCAGTAATTACATCTAACCATGTCTGGTAAGACGCCTATCAACAGGCTGGAAGGGACGACCGCTGAGTTTTCATCTGTATTAAGAGGAAGTGCTAGAGGAAAAAGAACAGCGTGGAAACAGGTTGGAATGAGCGGTTCCCCTTTTTTTTCTGCCCTTTCGAACGCTTACATTTGCAAAGCATGCAGAGAAATAAGTAAAAGCATGAGTGAACAGATCGAGAAACACAAAGAGCGTTAAGCTTGGTTAGCTGAAATGGTTCTGTTGAACACAAAATATGTGGCAACAACACAAACATGAAGTATAACAGCAGAGGGGCATAAAAAAAAAAGAAGCTATTTCATGTTGCTTTGGCTAGGATAAGGGAGCCGAGTGGGCAAATAAAGGTGTGGCTCAACATTTGTGGGGTATATCTCCCTCCTTTAACAAACACAGTGTTTATGCTCGCTCTGTTCTTTACCGTTTTTATTCTTAAAACTACATCTTTGCGGAGATAAGATAATATGGTATTAACACACATCAGATAAGAATCTTTAATTGCTTTGAATTTTTTACCAGTGAAAATATTTAAACTTTTACAGATGATCTAAAGGCTGCTGTACACCTACTTGTTAGCAGGTTTTGTTTGACATTCTTTCTGTAGACAAAGCTTTGAGAAGCTGGGAGAAAGCCAGGGGTTTCTTTTCTCTTTAACCACCATCAGGTGAGCTCATGTGTCCGTTTCAGGATGTGCCACGCAGGTAATGCTGTGCCGACCAATCACTGCTATGCAGCACAAAGACCAACACTGTTAAGGGGAGGGAACAAGGAAATGAGGCCCTGCAGGACCGGTGGAACCATCAACTGACTGCTATTCTTTAACTTGGGTGGGGTGAGGTTACTCTAAAGGCTTTTATTTGTTTTTTGGGGGGGGGGGGGTTAACTGGCGGCGAGACGAGTAAAGAAGAAAAAACTGCATTAGAAATCTGTTCTTTCTCACAAAAGTCTGTTTTTTGGGTTTAAATTTTATTCAAGGAAAAGTCTACTTACTTACGTTTGTGTATTTTCATAAAAGCTAAAATCTGTCAGAGCCTTTTTTTTTTCTTCAGTTTAAACGATCAACAATGCAGACTAATATAGCCTGGGGATATCCATGGCATTAGTTTAATGTAAACACAAGTCCAAAACAAAAAGTACACTTCTCTTGGAATTACCGTAAAACTCAAAACACCAACTTTGCCCTTCCACATCAGCCTCTAAAGCCGAACGCATCACAGCAACTGTCCCACAGTCGAGCCGAAGAATCACAGCTACCCAGGAAACATCGTTACCAGACAGTGTTAGAGCAACAGTTGTACAATCCAGCACTGTCAGGTAAGATGGATCCTGGGAACCACTTCTGTCGCTGCTCAAGCGTCAGGCCTGATCCCAGAGGTTCAAGAGGAGCAGATTCCCGCTTAGTCTGCTGAAAGTGGTTTGTCTGGTAGCAGTCAGCAGATGATTATCATCATCATTACCAGGCAGTATTAGAGAAAGGGATGATATCCAATGCTGCCTCGTAAGATGGAGATGATCACCCAAAAACATCCACTAAATAAGCTTAGCAGCAGAGCTTAAGGCTGAAAAGATGGATCGGTATTTGCTTGGAAAATGTGAACTAAATGTACATTTCATTGTTTAAGGTTGATGAAAAGTGATTAAAAAATAAATTCCCCAACTAAAGTTTCACTAAAATCTCTTCAGCTCCAACCTACAAAATAAAAGTCGAAGACACTCAGAACCAATAGCTAATAAAGGATTTAATTTCTTGTCAATGGATTTTTAAACTCTTAAGTAAATATGTAAAGCATAGATAGGCTTTACCGTTATCCTGTTTGTTATTTAGTTACATTTAAGGAGAATATCAAGAGCCCACACTTACCAACCCAAACTTTGGAAACCAAAGGAATAAAAGGCATAGTCTCCTCTCTAAACTTAGTAAAAAATTGGATGAAAAATAACTTGACCAAATGGACTAATTAATCCTGCTAAATAATTTGAAACAGGGCTTACTCAAACGTCTTCGCTTTTTTTGTCTGGTCTACATAAAGACAAAGACTGGCTCATCATATATAGCCAAAGAAAAAGATGCCCATGGACATCAAGTGTTTCGAGGGAAGACTGGGTCAAGAAAAAAAAAAGGAGGGAAAATTCAGTCAGGAATGTTGACGGCAAAGAATCGAGCAATCAAATCAAACTATTAGTTTTACATTTGTGGTTGTAAAGCTAAAACTTTAAATGAAGCAAGAGCAGCATTACCGTTGGGAAAACAGACGTACATTCGTGGGGAACACCCCGCTGTTGAGTAACTGGCAAAGCTGTGTTGTGGCGGGGGTTTAGCGCTTAAACCGGCTGTCACAGAAGACTGGGCCAAAGAGTTTGTTAATGATTGCCAAAACCTGTTCGGACTAGTCTAAACCTATGACACGACAACGTTTTGGGAGAGCTGCTTCTCACACAATACATAGCTGTAAGTAATTTCAAAAGCGGCACCAAGGTTAAGGCACGGGGAGCTGGTTGGGTCACATATCTTACTGTATGTGAAGCTCTTTCAGTTTAAGCTACAGCGTTTCGCAGTGAGGATTTTGTCACGAATGTCTCAACGTATGCTCAAAGAGACAGATAACTGGGGGGTTTTTTGCCCCTCTCTTTTTTTTCCGTTGATAGACTTCTCGGCCCGTTGTTTTTGTGTTTGCCATGTGATGAAAGGCCGATGGAATGCTGCTTGGCTCGACCTGAGCCAACGCCGTGTATGCAGAAGGTCACAGAAAACAGCCCTCGTTTACTGAATAACACAAATCTTTCACAGGTACACCGTGTGAGGTCCTCACACCCTGTACTGGCATTTTTAGAGTTTGTTTAAATTGAGCATTTTAGCCACGAGTTATCTTTCTCCTTTAGCAAACATGCAAATAAACCTATCCCTACTTCCTTGTTCATGTCAATACATAATGACTGTTTTCAATCAGAAAAAGAAAGTTTTCAATCATCCTGTAGGCAATGCTAAAGTTGATTCTCAGGTAGAGAGGGGGAGGGAGAAAGAAAAGGGTTTAAGGGAGGGGAAATTTCAGGAAAAAGAAGGTGGAGAAGGAAAACAGAGAATGCACCTGTAACCTTACCGTCATGAAAGGTACCCCACGGAAAGAATGCAACAAAACCAAAGTAAAAAGAACACGTTTAGAGGGAGGGAGCTGAAAAAGAAAGGGAGAGAAAAGAGATCTTGAGTTTCCAGCCGGCTGCTTGAGAACGCTCCGTCTTCCTTCCAGCCAGGCAGGCCCCATGAAATGAGAAAGTGAAGCAGACCTGCTCTCCCAGACTCTTAGTTAGTTAATCATCAGCATTATAAACCAGTGCTGCAGGCCCCTCTGAGGAAGAAAAGAAGAAGAGATATAAAGAAAGGGTGAACCCAGAAAATGTTCAAGCGAGTAGAAACAAAGCTGTGGAAATATCAGTACCTGAACAGAGTAGAGCTTGTTTGCATCTAACCGACTCATACGTCCTATCAGTTTGTCCTCCATTCGTCCAAATAATTCCTCTCCCGCTCGTGGCTATAGTCTGCAGAGTTTTTTTTTTTTTTTCAATTGTTGCTCATGGCGCTCCGAGCAGTGGGAGTCTCAACGGCTACCCACGCTTCTTTGCCTGCTGGTAGCGAGGCGTGATCAGGTAACTCTGCCCTCTCTGCTGGAATGTGACTCTGCTGCAAAGTGAACAACCCGATAGGTAAACCGGCCTGGCCCTTAATCAATAGTTGCTGTCTTTGTGAGAAAACAATGGCAGAGGGGGAAACCCAAAACCTTATTTAACTCCCGGCCTTATCTCATCGCAAGCTAATTGGCCCTTCAGAGCAAAGCCAACATAGCCACCGTGATATTTAGGCCGGAGAACTGGTTATCATCCAGGTGCCACTTATTTCACTGGGTTTTGTATGCATATTCAGTAATGGAGTTTGTTCTACATATTATTTGGTTGCTCCACCCCCATTCCCCCTCTTAAACTTACCTCCTTTGCTACCTCTGTATTTTCATTTCTCTGATTTGAATATTTCAAACGACAGAGTAAAATATTTCCCAGACTAAACTTTTCCTTTTAGTTTTTGTATATACTATAGTTTTACGTCACACTGCATGTACATTTCAACTGATCACAATGCTTTCGCTAAAGTTATGTATTTTATTTTTGTTCCAACTAATAGGGGAAAAATTTCATCCTTGAATAAAAGTCATAAAAAGTGAAATATTTTTAAATTTAAGGCTATTTATTCTGCCAATATCAAATTATAGCATGCTGTCATCACCCTCAAGGCACTAAATATAACATCATATCCTTTGATTTAGTGCTAAAATGTAATAGGCCTTTTGAATAATATCACCTAATTACCATTGTTCCCTAATGAAGAAGAAAATAAACTTGATCTAACGATGTCGCATTAATATTTTAAAAATGGCCCCAGCACATAATGCTATGTCATTCACCTCTGTCTCAGCATTACTGCCGCTTTAAATGAGACTTTCGCCTCCTTAGGTGATAAGAGATAAACTTTCACTTGAATTCAGACCCGTGGCCCAAGCTTTGGCAAACACTTTGAACTTAAGGCCACCTCTCCCAAGGCTTAATTAACCCTGAGTCGAAACTCTGCCCTGCACTTCCTGCTCCGCTGCCGTTTACAAGCAGAGTTGTCGGCACTCATGTGACCAGCAGCTATTTGGGTGTACAAAGAGAAATGAACAAACGTTTCCCTCTTAGCCAATCACAACCCTCCACCTTGCTCCGTAGTCTTCCCCCGTACAGTATTCGGTCGACATTTTCCCTCCATTTTCCCCCCTTCTCTTTCCGTAGACGTCCTCTGTCGCCCGGCCGCCTCATAGTGCCTTTAAAAGCAAGATAATATACACCTTCCAGCCTGTGGAAACTCTGCTCTGCTTAGTCGCTGCCCTGCCTGAACTTGCAGCGATACCTCAGAGGCAGGAAAAGTGGATGAGCAGACATTTTACATCCGGCTCGCATCCACTTTCCAACAGAACGTGAATGAAGCTCGGAAGCTCCATCTTGAAACGCCAAAAAAAAAAACAAGCAGCGACTTGTTAAACAAGGATATGAAGCTAAATTATAATCTTTTAAAGTTTAACAGGTTATCGAAAAAGGTACATAAGTGAGTTCCCTACTAAGCACTGACATTGTTTGTTAAAGTAACCAACTACTGCTGACAGCTAATTAGTTTATGGAGCAAATTCATACCGTGATGCTGCAGATGTCTCGTCGTAAGCAAAATTTAACGCTTTAAAAGTAGGAGTCAGCGTCAGGTCTTCATGTCCTTTGACAAGTCTGGCAGTTTGCCTTTACCTGCCCCAACTGGTCTATCCAGTTTAGGAATGAGCGTTGGCCTCTATTGTTTCCTCGTCTTTCTCGCTGCTTAAATGGAGTTGGAATTTGATACATTATTATTTTCGCTTCTCATCGAAACTACCCAAACCGTCCTTTACCAACATACAATCTCCCCCCAAGGGCTCCGTACAACAATCGTATTTTTTTTTGCCACGAATTTTAACAGCGCTCTTAAAAGTTTCAAACTGTTGCGTAGCTGAGCAACAACTTGCGGCGACCGCTGAAGACGCAGAAAGACGGAGAAAGAAGACAAAGAAGGGATTTTTTTTTACCCTATCTTTCCCAGGTGCAGTCACCGAGCCAGAAACCCAAAACAAGAGGCATCATTGTACGAGGGCTCTTGCTGCCCCCGTTGGCTAGTCTTCCTCTTTCCTGCTCCCTCCTGAGCGGTGATCTGGGCGGAAAGAAAAAAGCTGTCCCTCTCAGGTAGGTTTCAGCCGTAGAGACGGAGGATGAGCCAAGCCCCGGAACAAACCCAACCAGTTCTGAAGCGCGTCACTTATCTTCCTGTCGCCGAAGCAAGGCTTGTTTTTTTCCATGAGCTCTCCTTGGCAGTGTGAAGCGGTTAAGCTCCTCAAGAAGACAGAGGCTGAATTTGTAAAGGGCTTGGTTTACATGTAGCCTGACCCACCCCCGCCCCTCCATCCTCTTTTCCCCCACAGGTGTAATTTTCAGGTCACAGCCAATCTCCTTAGCCTCTGGCGCTCACAGGAGCGTCCTCCATGCCGTCTTCATCCAATGGTAGAAAAGACTAACCCCCCACCACCACTACCAAACCCCTTCTGCCCTCAAACTCCCACCTCACCCGGTTAGCTCACCTCCACCCTGCTCATAAGCCCCCAGGTACCTTGTTGTGTGTTTTTTATGATGTCAGCTCAAGCTTCTGTGGGAACGACCTCCTTAGTTCATATTGCAACTCAGACAACAACCGCTCCTCCATCAACATGAACTGCTGAATACACCCTATAATGTCTAAGCAAAGAAAATAAATTGTGAGGCCCGACACAATACACGGGTCAAGCTTTCAAAAACCTATATCTGTAATGCGTCAACCTTTACCTTACATTTCAGCTGCATGAGCCCTCTATAGCCTGAAATACCTGCCCTTTGCTCTCATGACTTCCCTCTCCCTCTTTTGAGTCCATACTCCTTTTTGTCCTGAAACAATAACCCGGTTAAATTACAAAAAGCACGACAGCTGAACAAAGTGCAGGTGAGTAAAACCTGAGAAAGACACACCAGCACCTTTAGGTCAGTTTGAGGAGTTAGAAACAGAGTAGGTGGGAGGCAGAGATAAAGAGCAAGCTGGGGATTTTGACCCATGAGGGCCCAACGGGGGCCTTAATCCAAAGCTTGTCCTGAGTTTTAGTGGATGCTGGCTGGGCAAGGCGCTCACTTTCGGTCTTGAGGTTTAATTGTTGGGATTAGACCCTCAACAATGAGCACAATGCCAGAGCAATATCACGTTTCTGGTGGGGCGTGGCAGAGGTTGCTGCTGAACTGTACTGGTAAAGATGGAAGTGGAGGACTTTTTTTTTATCTGCAAGGCCTAGAACAAACGGGCTTCCATTTGTTTGATGGTTTTGCTGATCTAAAAAACAAACTGTTTATTCATTACATTTACTCATAGTTAGGCTTTAGTTTTTTACTGATGATGATTGATAGTTATGACTGAGTAGAAATCCTCTAATCAAAGTTAACATAACTATGCATGGTCTGGTGGGTGACATCAAGATAAGCCAAGATACTTTAGCAATTTTCCATCACACCTTCCCAATAGTTCTTTCAAGGAGATGCCGATGAATACATCAGAGGGATATAGTTGTTTAATGCTGCCCCTCCCCCACCCGTTGATATGCACAGCCTGTCAGCTGGCTGATTATACTTTAAATTTTTATTTTACTTATTTATTGTGATTCAGTGAAACTGTAAGGTTTATAATGTTTGAAAAAAATCCAAATAAGTAGAACCAGGATATCCATAGGTCCCAACATGAACAGGAATATGGGCCTTTGTGTTGGGATTGTTAACTACAGCTTTAAAAGGATAAAATAACTAAAAACAAAGATGAGAATGCCTTATATGTTTAATTATTCTTTAATTAACAGCTTTCCAACAATTCCTCTGGTGTTTTGATTGTTATAAACTTGAAGCTCATTCATTTATTGCAATCTATAAACTTTTTTATGTTTTACACTGGTAAAGCCTAGCATTTTCAGAGGGAACAGGTAGTAAAGTTTCTCTGCCATGAAAGGTTGGCTTTGTTTAGACTTTGCATTTGCATACCAAATGAGTTTTGGAGTAAAGCACAGAGGCCTGACCTGAACTAATTTGGCTACCGATGGGTATCTGGGCAGCTAGTCACGCAAGACAGGATGTAAGGACATCCATCAGTGAGACTGAGCGACAGCTTTGGGATCCACAACAAACAAAAACATACAGTGAGAGACACTTGTGCAAACATATGTCCGGATCCAAGGTCTTTTGTTTTTTCTTCCTACATTTGGTGTGCTGTCCTGGTTTCATTGGCTGTTGGTGATCTTAGGAGATCAAAAATGAAACATTTTTGCCTGATTAATTCAATATTTACATCAAATTCACTACATGTACATCCAAATTTCCTTCTATAAGATATATATGTTAATAATTCTTCAACATGCAAATTTAATTGAGTCATTTTAAATTCGAATAATAATAATACAAGCTGTGAAGTGAACTGTAACCAGCACCCTGTTGCACCACTATAGAGGCCAGGGCACAGGTCATAATGTGACTAGCATCCCAACAAATGTAATTAGTCTCCATTGTGCTGATAGATTAAGAAACTGAAATGACACTGTTAAAGTAGAGTTACCCTCTTTTTAAAGCTTATTTATGACTCTACACTTTATTTGAAAGTCCAGTATGTAGCTTGGTCACAATCCAAAAGCCAACAAGGAGATGCAGAGTGAAGAAAATACAGATTTTCTCTGTGAGTAACATCTAGATATCCACATTCCATCCTCTCTGTTCTAGCTTCTACCAATCAGCATCATACAAATCTTCATATGTATAAGATATTCCATTAGACACAGCGAAGATCAGGTGTCCTAAATCATGCAGGTTTGCAAGACGACTGAAGACGACTGCTGATGAAAAATTTGGCAAACATGTGCTTCATAATACATAGAATCATAATAAGCACCATAAATAATCCCGCGACCATGAGGCAATGGCTCATGGCGGTTTTACATTATTGTTACTTTTGTAACTTCCTGTTGCAGTTGGCCATAGATGTAAACATCCAGATGTTGCCTGGAGCCTCCAAGCATTCATCAGTGTAGGCGTCAGCTCCGTCACATTTTTTGGACCAGCGTTAAGGTGGATTAAAGATGCCAAACATTAATGCCTTTCAGGTGTGCCAACAAAAGAAGTAAAAAAAAGGTCGCAGAATTGAAAGAGGCTCCAGAATGACCATCGGCAGTTGTTCAACAGTCCTGATGATATATAAGGCAAAATTTCAGTCAAACTACTGTTAGAGATAGCTAGTCAATGAAAAGACGAATACATTTATATTTAGAAAAGACGATTTGCTGTATTTGTCACCATTTCGTCAGATGTATTTCTGTATGTTTGTGTCTTGAGAAGGGATGGCTCGTGATTTGCAGTTTAAACAGCAAACATACTGTAGAATCCCAGTGAGCATTTTTAACTAAAAATACATCTAAACATATAAATGGTTCATACATGTCTAGGTTCAATTTGTACATTCATTAGAAGTCTGAATGTTAAATGGTATTAGCCTAGATAGATTTGTATAAAAAATTAAAACAACTGGTCTCAGACTCCAAACTTGTAGTCAAGTTACCAACCCTCGAGTCCAAGTCACACTTGAGTCCTTAGTGTTTGAGTCCAAGTGCAACTCCAAGTCACATAGGATTAGTCTAGATCGAGTCAAGTCCCATGAAGAATCTTCCAATCCAAGTCTAGTCATTATCACCTGAGAGCAAGTCACAAATAAGAGAGCCTGGTGTAGATTTTAAGACTAGAATAATAGCAGCCGCACATAGTTTACTTTATTTTTTTTAAGTACTCAATGCCCCCACACTATCACCAAGCTAACACAGTAGCATGTGCAAAATAATCAAAACCCTTTTTTAAATAAATTTGAAAACAGTAAATAATCAACATGTTACCTGTACACTTACAAAGACTTTGGGAATATATTAAATTTGTCCAGCAACCTGACAAGCCAACATTAGCATCAGCTACATGCTAATTCCAACAATAGATATTTTACACATCCAAGTCCAAGTCCTAATCTTGCAAGTCTGGGTGCAAGTTATTGTTGTACATAAATAGAATCATTTTGCCAAAAGATCTAAGTGTTGTTATTGTTGTACATGAATACTATATCATATATCAACCATGCTTTCATTCATTATTTAGACATTTAAGTGGGTCTTATTCATTTTTAACTCTTTGACTAAGCTCAGACCACATTTAGACCAGGCACGTTTACTTGTTCTAAACCTAGATGAAATTCATTGCTATAAAACAAGGCAACGTATAGCTTCAGTGTTAAAATTAATAATAGTACTCGGTGTGATAGATTAGTTTATGTGACTATTGTCTTGACTTCGAAGCTTAACTTTGGACTATTTTACCCTGTGCTCTTAAACAAATAATTGCATATGTATTATATTAATGACTGTGACTGTTACTAAATAGTTTGCATCCCTTAAATGCAACATATTCAGAAATGAATGTCTATGTTTAGATTCTGAAGTGATAAACAGAGGAGGCAGGCATGAATGACAGCACTAAAAACAGAGTGGTTTGAGAGAGAAGAGTTAGAGTCAAAGCTGTTTAATTGAAGGAGCAATTAAACATATTTAAGTTCCCTGACGAAGCGTAAAAAATAAAAAAATAGTTAAAAAAAAAAATCTTAGATACTCAAATTATTATTTTTTTGTTGAGCTGGATAGCACATCCAGGAATCACAAAAATTGACAATTTTCCCTTCAACGATCCACTCACCGGGAGTCAATCCCGGCAAGTAAAATACACCTTTGTTTGAAGCTTGCCTTAGAAAAAAAATGTATTCAAATTAGGAGGACTGGATTTGAATTATTGAATTTATTTGACAGTCATTACTTTGTTTGAAGGGGTGAAAGTTAAAATGAAGTTAACTAAATCTCAAGAGAGGAATGAGGGGTTACGCTTATATATACAGTCAATGTACGCCACGACCTAAATGTCTGTAGCGATGGGGAAGGAAACAGAAGACCGTGAGAACCCACTGAGTCCCTCTTTGTCGTGATAATTCTTCTATTTACTCATCACAATTTGTGATCGAGACTCCTAAATACTAAAATGTTTTATCTCATCCCTTTGTTTTTGAATTGGCACATATTACAACAGCTGAAACTGAATTTTGTATCTGGCGCTATATTGAATCCAGCTAATAGCAATCTGGACCAAGAGTCATTGTAAAAAATATAAAGACACATCCTGCCAACATTTATACTATTACAGACAGCCTCTCAAGAACTTTCATCCATCCATTGTCTACACCCGCTGATCCATGCAGGGTCTTGGGGGGGCTGGTGCCTATCTCCCTTGGTCATTAGGAATGAGGCAGGGTTACAACACCCTTGAGAGATCACCAGTCCATCACAAGTCCTCTTGTGATGGACTGTTTGGAATGGAAAAAAATGACATGTGTTTATGAAAAAAATTGAAGCTGAGAGGTAAACAAACATTTTCTTATTGAAAGAAAGACAATAAGTTTGGGTTTTTAAATTCCTAGAGTTTTTCACATTTCAAACTGGTTGTGTTTTGGATCATGAGATAACGCTACAGATTTTTATTGCATCTTTTTGTTCCATATGGATGCACTCTATCACTTTCTTTTGCCTCCTTTCCCGCCTGAACCTGCCAAGCTGAACTCCAACACGCAAAGCTCCTCTTAAAGTAGTTTCCTGCAAATGTTATGCATGTTGAAGCGTGAAACAGTTAACTGAGCGTTTGTGCTAACCACTGAAATAATGTTTAATTTAGGAAATCTGGGCATTCTTTACCAAAACAAAAGAAAGCTGTCCAGACCTGGGAGAGTGCACAAAGAGCTCTTTTTTCATGTGAATATCAAACAGGTGCTAGTAAAGCGCTTTGACCCAGCATTACCTGCCATCCTCAGCACACAATGCATAATGATGTATAAAAGAACAGGTGTTATATAGGCAACCTCAAAAGTCAGGAAAGGTCTCCTTTTTAGATTAGGTTGTCATCCAATCACCTGCTTTTAAAAATGCAAACATTTTTCTAAACTTTTTCATATTTGTGCGCATATTATCTTAAAATACATTTAAAAGCTACAAACCTGTGCGCATATTCAGCAGTTTTTGGTTATCCTGTATGGGCTTATGTGCTCAATGTGGCTACAGCAACAGAGATCCAGGGGATTTCAAATATTTAGCTGCACCAAAGTAAAGAGGTCTACAAATTGCAGGTTAACAATCTAATACATATATCCAGTTTTAGTGATTTAGCAAGTGTGCTGACCGGCACCTGGAGTCATTCCACTGCTTGTCAAATGAGAAAAGACAAACTGCATATTCACCTTGTTTTTTGTTTAGCCAGATGTTGTTGTTTTCAGGACATTTTTGAGTCACTTTACCAATCTGCATTCAGCACCCATGGCTTATTTTTAAGTTGTTCAGGTATCTCACCTGAGGGCTCTCTGTAGTTGCTCTTAATATGCTCGGCCGCCTGAACGTGGTGAAAGACTCAAAGGGGTGACCTCTGACAACACAACAAGCAATTTGCAACCAGAAAGACTGAAATTAAATAGTTTGTGCTCCAAAAAGTGAACGGACATTTTTTCCTTATGCGTAAAACTTTATGTTCACTGTGAAGCGTGGTGGTGCCTGCAGCATGCTGTGGGGATTCAACAAGAGCAGTGCCAGAAACTGGTGTTCAGGGACACTCTTCATCTGAATCTGACTGAGCAGGAGATTTGCTTGCAAAGGCAAATGAACTAATATTGCAATTTAATGCATTTGCATTTTTCAGATTTCTGTTTGAAAAAATAATTTGAATACCATTTCATTTTTTTCTTTCCACTTTCTACTTTATGCTAAACTACAAGTTCACCATTACTATGTTCTTTGTTTTAAGATGTGATGAGGCAAAATGTAAAACAGTGTGACTACTTCTGCAAGGCCATCTAAACCAGACTATCAACGAATCATGACTTAATACTGTTGTGTAATCTAATTGCAGCTTCCTGATAAATTGAGTCATTCAGTTTACAGGACTTAGGGTAGCGTTACAGACATCTGGGCTTCTGTATGAACACAGTTTGAGTGCTCAGACTGTAATCACAAAAATTAAAGGTCAGAGAAGCTAAATTATTTTTAAATGTATTCCTTAAAATGATAGGATGCAATAAACATACTACTACATTTTTCTCTTTCGAAACTTGTCAGTGATACAACCTTATAAATACATCAGACGAGGTAACATCTGTTCAAGCTGATTTCCATAGAATATTGCAATCAGCTGGGAACAGGTGCGATGTGCAAAGAAGGGAACACCCAAAAGAAATGTATTTAAATATTTAAAGAAACAATAACAAATTAGAGTTAAGAACTTTAAGTCAATTTACAGACAGAATAATTAAGCCCAAGCCTTCACAGCTTACGCCCCATTAATAAAGTGATCTGTTGGATGCTTCGCTCCCAGAATAGAACACCTCGGACAGAGAATCAGATAGGCCGTGGAACTGATCTTCAACAATATCATTCACCATGACTACCACACGTTCATCGGAGATGAATAATAACAAACAATCTTTCCATCAGTCTCTTCAAAAAGCCACTGGGACAATGCAACATAGTCCATAGCTGCTGCTTTTGCTGGGGGGGGGGGGGGGGGTTGTGTTTTTTTTAAGTTATGGGCCCTATCACTCAATATGCAGCATCTGTGTTCACTCTTTCATGTTGTTTTATCCACCTGTCTCCCACCCCTGCCCTTCTGCTCAGGTGACTGCAAGATAATTACAGAGATTTACATTGTCTTCAAGGAAATTGGAGGAGTTAGCCCAGGTGTGATGTTTATAGGCCCCTCATTACACTGATCAGCGCTCAACTGCTGATTTTTGACAAGTCTCCAGCCAATTAGTGGCCTGTCTCCCACAGCAGCAGGGATCCTTCACCACTTCACAGCAGGAAAAGAATAGTCGAATATTCGTTTCCCTTTGTGTGGGCAGGTTTTACTGCCATATTTGTTTGTCGAAATCTGTGTTCGACTTTTATTCCGTGTTCAGAAGAGGAGACTTGAATATATTTTGACAAAGCCAGAGAATCACCGAGGGAGCAGCGTGCACACCAGCGGTCTAGCAGCCACAGCCATGCTCCGACTTGCTGACTGCCACCACCAGTGGGTAATTGGTCTCGAAGGATTCAGGGTGGGATGGTGCGTGCGGATGGCAGAGTCGTATCCCATAATCTCCGAGGAGGGCATGTTGCTATAGGGAAATGGAGTGAGGCACACCAATTATTACCAACGTCTTATTCCACAACACACCTGTTTGCCTCGTCTGCTGCTTAACCACCAAACTGAGAGTTTCCTAGAAAATTCTGTTCAGGACCTGAATCCGAATGTATGTACCTGTGTTGGGGTACTTTTTGAGAATCAATCAGATCTGGGTTTAAAATGTATTCTCCCAGCATTTTCAACTGAAACCAGATATGTACCTATACTGTATAAAAAGACACAACTTTTTCTTCTCACTGTCTGACGTTAACCAGGTTGAACTTTAACCATTCAAGTCAGTTCAGTTTGCCAAAATTATTGACATTTGTAAAATGATAGGATAATGAGAGATGTAAATTGTGTGAGAAATGTTTTTTTTATAACTCTTTTAATTTCAAAGTTTGCATAAACTTTCTTAATATTTAGTAGAATTTGGGTTTGGATCAAACATTCTGAGTATCTTTGCACAAAGCATCCTACAGTTACAAGGAATTTTGGCCCATTCATCCTGGCAGTGTAACTGAGTAAGTTCGGTGTATAGACTTTTGCTCACTCACATCTTTTTAAGATCTGTACATAAATGCTCTATGGGACTGAGATCAGGGCTTTATACTCCAAGGCATTGGCTGTGTTGTCCTTAAGCCACTCTGTTATTTCTGCTCAGGGTTAATTGAAGACCTTTTTGTAGCCAAGCTTCCTTGCTGATGTCTGCAGACATTGCTACAATATTTCCCCCAAAATGTATTTCTTTAGGATTGCGATTTTTTAAGGTGCACCAGTCATTCCTACATCAATCGCACAGCATGATGCTGCCACTGTACTTCTTAGTTGGCATGGTGTTCTTAGGCTTACCAGCCTCCCCCTTTTCTCTCCAAATGCTACAATGGTCAATATGACCGTTTGGTTTCACCAGACCGCAGGACATGGCTCCGATCTCTCTGAACAGCCTTTTATCCCATGTCAGTATACATATAGGATAAAAGGACACTCTGTGTCCAGCTTCAGTCAGCATCTTCACCAGGTTTGTTTTGGGGGTTGAGAAACCTATTTTGCATTCAGAATCCCCATCATTCCTGAACAAAAGATCCCATCTGTGTGGAAGGAATCAGTGAACGTTCCAGTGGTAAAAACGAAGCGTTCAAGAAAACCTAATGATTACAGGCCTGTTGCACTAGCATCTCTTAGTGATGAAATGTTTCGAACGCTTGGTGTATCGGTTCTTAAAAACCAAAGTGCAAGAGAAATTGGACCCCATGAAGCTCACATATCAGCTAAACACAGGTGTGGGGGATCCTACTGTCACTTTGCTACATTCGATATATAAGCACATGGAGAGTGGTGAATCTCACACTAGGCTCTTATTTGCTGATTTTTCATCAGCCTTTAATACGAATCAGCCTCACATTCTCTGTTCCAAGTTACTGAGTGATTTTAACCTTGATCGGGGTCTGATAAAATGAATTTATGAATTTTTATCATGTAGACCTCAGACAGTGAGGGCGAATCTTCTCAGAGAGGAAGGTGTCCCTCCTGGGATCCACACAAGGGTGTGTCCTCTCTCCCCTCTTGTACATTCTGTACACAAATGACTGCAGGAGTCATTATCCTGAAAGACATTTAATCAAATTTGCAGACGACACAGTGTTGGTAAGTCTGCAGCAGGAGGAGTAGGCGGAACATGAGCCTGTTGTGGATGTTTTTGTGGAGTTTTGTGAAAGTCGCTCTCTCAAATTGAATGCTGATAAAATGAAAGACATGTCCCTGGACTTTAGGAGATTTACCGATGATATCATTCCAGCTGTTATCACAGGCACTGTTGTTGAGATGGTGGAGTCATACAAATATTTGGGAACTGTTATCGGTAATCGGTTGAACTTTGATCAAAATGTATCCCAAAATTTGTTTTAAAAAAAACAAACAAACAAAAAAAACAGGTCCACAAAGGCTGTATTTCTTTGGAAATTGAGCATTGTCGGTTTTTATTTTACAGATCCATGATTGAATCCGTGCTGTTTTGTTTGATTTCTTATGGAAACCTGTCAGTACAAAACAAAAGCCGCATGAAGAGAATTGTGTTGGAAGCCAAGAAAATCACTGGCCAACAACAAATGTCCCTGATGGGACACCAGCCCTAACCATCCCTCGGGGTTAGAGTTTGATCTTCTCCCATCAGGTAGGACATACAGACGCCCTAAAATTAAGAGTGACAGATTTAAGTTTGCCTTTGTGGCCTTTGCTGTCAACATGCTCAATTTGCACAATCGTTGAAGTTTAGCTGTTGGATTTCTTTTTTGTTTTTGTTTCATGTAATAGGTGTTGTTATGTATGATTGCTGCTATTTAAAGGATCAGTGAAAGAATGTGTGGGTCTGTTTGTCTGTGAATTGTTGTTTTAATTTTTTGGGTCTATAATTTGATTGAATATTTTTTGTTGTCTTTATTGTATTTTGTACACTACTGCATAGCAAGTTCTCCTTTGGGACAATAAAGTTGAGTTGAGCTGAGTTTGATAATATTCATTTGAACAAATGAACATGGCAACTTAAGGGATCTAGAAATTGTACCCAAAGATGAACCACACTGTGGAGGTCCACAATTTTCCTCCAGGTATTTTGTCTGATCTATTTTTCCATGATGTCATACAACGAGGCGGTGTTGCCTTAAAATACTTTCCCAGGAGTGCATCCAAATATTTCAGATCAACTGATTTAACCTTTTTACAACCTTACAAATATATGACATCACAATCTGAACTTTGTCAATTTGTTTAAAGGCTGATAGATTTTAGTGTATTTTAACCCCTGAATTAGAAGAAAGTATTTTTGAAAATCCAAAGAACATCTAATTATTCCGGTATTAGGCAAGTTGAAATTATTCAAGTCATATCAAATTACCTGAAACTGGAAAGGCATAGTCTCATTTATTGTCAGACAGAGAGGAAAAAAAAGGAAAGTATTCGTGAGAAGGAGAAGTTCAATGTCAGAGGTTGGTTTCCTGCTTCCTGAACCAACAGTGCATATACTCACTAACACACACACGCACGCACACATCGTTTTCCCCTGTTGCCTGTCAAACACACCTGCAGACCTGCTGGTCGGGTCGAGTTTCAATCTTTCACGGTCGAGACGTTGAAGTTTGTTTAGGAAATGAGAGTAAATGCTGACCCGAAGCTCGTCATTCAGAGTGTCGGCCGCTCGTTCTTCAGGGCCAATTTTTGGTATTGTCATGCCTTTAAAGGGTTTGTGTGTGTTTGCCCTGAGGGCATTATGAGGTGCTATGTCAGCGTAGCATCTCCAAACACACCTGTCTGTTTCTTCCAAAAGGCCTGCTGTTTGATCCTGTGTAATTAGCCCTCTATAATGTGTTTACAGAGACATTAGCATTAACAGCAGAGACTATTCTTTTCAGAGTTATGTACTTTACGATATGCGTGTGTTTTAATTCATCTAAATGACATTAGGAGAAAAAGGAGTGCCCAGTGTGCAAGCCTTTTGTGTCTTAGAGATACTGAGTATTGGGAAAGACAAACCATGTATAAAGCCAGCACAGGCACAGTAAATCATTATCATATTTCCCAATAGTAAGATTGCCAGTTATCTTTAAGAGTTTTACAAAGCTTAAGCTCATTTGTTTTAAGAAATTACCGCCAGTTGTACAGGAATGATAAAACAATGACAGAAATACAAAGAACCTCCTGAAAGTTGCACATCGACCAGCATGAGGCTGTGTAGCTCCACTGTTAGGGACAATATAATCAAGAGGTTCCAGGTTGAAGCCCAACACCCGTCATTACTTTTTTCGTCTTTCAGACTAGTTAGGATAGAGTAAAACAGGCCTAGACTTATAGTGCTTATCAACCAGATTCAGACGTCTAAAGAACTTCCACTCACTCACCAAATATAACCCAACTTCAGCCTTCCACTGACAATTTTCAAGTTGTTTAGACATCTTTTCAACAATAAAATGCTCACTGGGATGTATAGAAATCCAATTCTTGTTGGGTAAATGTGTAATCTATTTGCCCAAGGTAAAGAGACAGGCCCAAAGTTTCAGTAGTCATTTATTTTAGGTTGAAAGATTGTATGTTAAGACAATTTTAGTAGGCCTATCTATTCCTAAAATCGCTTTGAGCACCAAGAACATAAAATTCTGAAAGGTAACACCAAGAAGCAAGTGTGCTCAGAAATGAACCAAGCCATGACGAGCAAAAGCTTGCCATACAAAAGCAGACTACTGCACAGACTAAAGCTAGCTGAACAAGAAAAAGTTGATGCATGTTGTGTCCTGCTCGACCGGAGCATTTGGATAAGCAAATTTTCCTCAGGGGTTTGTGTTTTCTGGTCTGTGCTGGATATAAAGAATCTCATAAAGAACCATCATTCAGATTCTGTAGTAACCATTACCTCTAGAAGTAGCCCCACCCAACCCCCTCATGTGGTAAAGGGGTAATGAAGGACAAGCTCTCACCAGTTATCTCGATAGAAACTGTACACAGGCTGAAGCTAAAACGCCTTCTTTCATACATTGAAATACTAAGAAAAATATTGTTAGGTCTAGCACTTTTACTGTGGAGGACAGACATAAAAACAACACAGATGAAACTCTTGTTCTTCTTATAAACAAGTCAATATTTTTTACTGCAGCACAGCCAGCAGCTACAGGAAGTTAGAAAAGTAGCATTTGAAACCTTTTATTAGCAATGGCTTTTTAAAGGTGATATTAGCATAGATTAGCAGATTTTTGTTATTAATATTTTATTAATTGAATTTAAATTGAGTAAGAAATTTTTTTGGTATTGCTGCGGATGTTGCTTCAATATTGCTGAAGGACCCCCAAACTCAGATTTTTTTTATTTTTTATTTTTTGGCATACTGAGAGCCTCATTCTGTTTTTTTTTTTTTTTATTGTTATCATTATTATTACCGGAAATACAGCTTAAATTAAACATCAAATAGAAACAAATTCAGTGAAAACATGTCAAGGTCCAAAAAGATCAAAAATAGTGAGAGGGTTTAAATAAGGATTAGCCTCACATTTTCCCACTTACTAAATGTCTCCTGGACAGAAATGTAGCAGCTGAAAAGGTAGTTATCATTCAAGCAGAATGTTACAAGCTAAGCGTGCGTAGAATTACAGAACCTGATTTTGACCTAACTTATTGTCAGTTGTAATTGAAGCATGATCTAAAAGAAAGTAAAGCAATGTCCGGAATAGCTCAAAATAGCTCAATAGCTGTTATTGTTATTGTTTCTGGTGAAGATGAAGCAATGCTTTGATGGTAATAGTAAGTACAATTTTGGTCTGACTAAATAGATTCTGTACCTTGTCTTCCCAGCCTATGTAGAGCCACATGCTTCTGTCTGACTCACTAAAAGCCTTGACTTGTAAATCTACACTGGATAATGATCATCCTCCCCCACAGAGTGTATCATGGGGTCAGTCTGCAGAGTTACAGCAGATTGTGCTCATGATGCAAGACGTGTTTGTGATGTGGAGGTTCTTTGGGGAGTCACGGTTCAGGTGAAGACACCATCAGGAAGCAGCCCACTGGTGCCAGTTACCACGAAACACAGCCCCTCCCCCCTCCAACATCCTCACATGTACCTCTGCAGTTCCTCTGCAGGTCAGGGCTACGACAAACGCACAATTACAGACCACAGCAGATATGTCTGTGTGATTGGAAGTGGTTCATGTGCGTGCAACGCTTGTTAAACAGTGTTATAAAGACACTGTAATGCTTTGGTGCTAAGCACAGCAACGCTTGTCATGTGTTTTCTTGAGCTACAAGGTCATTATCCCAGATATTTGAACAGATACAGAAGTAATCATTAGAAATATAGAATTTAGAGAGAGAAAAAAATAATAATCATAATAACAATTATTATTATTTAACAAAAGTATTCCTTCCCCTTGGACTTCCTCGTATATGTTAAGAACTTGACTGTGTTTTGGGGGGATTTTGTATGACCAACAGAAAGTGGCAGATGATTATGAAGCGGAAGGGTAACGATAAATGCTTTTTACCAAATCAAAGTCAGAGAACTAAGGCCACAATGAAGGCCACAGAACTACATTTTGCTCCTACAAGCTTTTAAGGGAATGTCTCTAACAGCTTTTTATTTCTTTATTTATTTTATTTATTTATTTCTTTATTCTCTCTATTCTTTTTTTTTGTAGCTCAGGCTCAGTCTGATACATCAATTTCAAGTCTTCATAATTGCATTTCCGTCTGGACATTAATTGGACGATTCTATAAACCAGCTTTGATTAAAAGCATTCTATTGTAGCCGAGTGTTTCTCCTGCTGGAAGGTGATCTTCCAGGATTACAACGTATTTAGCCCCAGACATCTCAAAAACCCAAGCTTCATCTAAAGAAAAGTATAGGTCACAATGCTGCCACACCATATTTCATTGTTGGCAGATGCTCAAGTATTGTTTTTGTGTTATGTTGTTTTTTAAATTATTATTATTTGTGGCCCAGAGTTAAAGTTTGCCTTCATCAGAACACAATGTATCTCAAGCTTTGAGAAGAATTTAGATGCCAGGAGTGGATGTTTTTTTTCTTGGCAATGAACAGGTTCTAGTTAAAATCCCAACTGCTTGGTCAAGGCATGTGGAGGAGCAGGATAAAAAATAATAAGTAGATGATTAAAGTAGATATAAAGTCAAAAAGATATAGTTTAACTTTATTTCTACTTATTTTCTAGTTAATCACATTGACTTTATCTGACGATAGGTCTTACAAAAGAAGATTTTTTTTGTTGCTGCTGTTTTTTATTTTTTTACATTTCTTCTTCTATGTTCCTGTTTTTCAGTTGAATTTCCCAGGATATCTGTTGCATTAAGCATTTTTGCTCCATGCATGACTTCATCGTATAAAACTGAGGTAGAAGCATTGACTTACATTACTGTCTGTTGCTGGCAAATCCCCGCTGAAAATGTAAAGAAAAGAAGCGATTCAATTAAGTGGGATTTATAGCCTGGGAAGACGTGTTGCTCTTTGTAATCCTCATTGCTGAAGCCAACATATATATCTGAGCTAAGCAGTGAGGGAGTTGAGGGGAAGAGAGATATTCACCCATCGCACTCAAAAAATAAAAAGGGAGGACAAGAGGCTTTAAAAGGAGATGAATTCTTTATTATGTTTAATCACCATGGGGGTTAAACCACATCGAATGAGCTGCAATGAGAGTAGGCTTCTTATAATGCTATAAACATTACTGATAGTACTTTACTGTAAGTGAGCCTGCCAACATAACATCTATACAAGCAAACTGAATGACTTTGGTTATATTTCTGTGGTTTTTGCTCCTCATTCGGTTCATGGTTCCTCCAGTCCTAATAATGTAAAGGTTTGATGACAAAGGGGGAACTTGACTCATCAACTTGACCAAAGCTGTGAACACATCTGACACCACTCATTACTTTGTACTTTGAGGAGCCAGACTTTCTTGTGATCTTTTAACATTTTCCGTGTTCTTTGGTTACGGTAACTTTTCACTAGTTTTCTGTCCAGTCCTTGTGGCTGACAACATATGGTGTTGTGCTGGTTCAAAAGTGAGTGAAGTAGACTAGTGGTTCCCAACCTTTTTTCCTTGCAGACCCCCTTGCTTGTGTCAGACAAGCCGGGATTTAGTGTTGGTTCTTCACAAGGTTCCCATTATTTGTGAACACTTGGATGGTTCATACTAGAGCTAAGAATTGTTTTATAGCCTACCTCTGAAAATGACTTAAAACTTTCCTTTTTGATAAAACCTATAGTTAGAGTGGATTAGGTCATCTGGAGCTATCTCTGTAGTTTTGCTGCTACAGGCTTAGACTGCTGTAGGACAGACTGACCACTTTTCTTCACTCTGCTACTTATCTCTTGTTCAACTATCCAGCTGTATTTTTTTGCTGGTATATCAAGTGCTAACTTTTTTATCTCCGTGTTTGTCTCTCGATGGAAGCTACATCTGGTCTGACATCTTACTTAGCTGCAATTCGCTTGCAATTCGGGGGGGGGGGGCATTTACTAGGATGATGCTTTCAGTCACTGAGCATCCTCTGTGTCCTGTTATCAACTTTTTACTTTCTATAATATGGAAAGTACTCTTACATCAGTTCTTTTTGTTTGTTCTGTGTCTCTGCTCTGTCTTCTCTGTCACTAACCAAACATGCAATCATTTGTTCATTTTTACCTCTGTGATTTTAATGGTGGGATGATTAGGGAAATGTGGTTTTATGTATTGATTTACTGATATACTTTTGTAATTGTATTATATTTTGGTAAGTTTGTATAAGGACTACGGATGGAAAGTAGCCTATGGCTAAATCTGACACATTTACATTAAGTAATAGTACTGTATGTTTATTAATGTGCACTGTCCTTTTTCAAATAAACTAATTAACTAACTAACTAAATTGATTGGAATGTTTTTATGATTGCTTTGAAATTACTTTTCTTTTAAAGTGCCTTGAGATGGCGTCTGTAGTGAATCAGCGCTATATGAATAAACAGAATTGAATTGAACTGAACTGAATTGAATTGAATTGAATTGAATTGAATTGAACTGTATTGAATCATAGGGAGGTCAACAGCAAGAGAAAGTGGTGGTAAAAGTTGTTTTTATTGTGTTTCCTAAATGATCCAAAGCCATTTAATACAGCATTGAGTTGAAGAGACATCCATGTGTTAAATATAATAAAGCTACAGCAAACATAATCAGAATATTATGAGCCATTAAGATCCAATATGTCATCAATGTCACGGGCTAATAATCAAGCCCATCCTTTGAAAATAAAGGTGGCTCGGGCACTTGCCCCTTTCCTCCATGATGCCCCAAGTGCCCTTGCCCCTTTCCTCCATGATGCCCCAAGTGCCCTTTTTTGATTCTTTTGTTTTTGAAGTTGTTGGGGGTTTTTAAGTGTGTGTGCTTGTGGAGGCCTGCCTGTTCCCCTCAACAGTAACATGTAACTATTAATAACAATTTAAATAAATACAATAATCTATCTGCTGTCAGTCACATGATGACCATTAACCAATCCTCATCCTTGATGTTCCTTTGTTTTGCTTTGCGAGTGAGGCTGCAGTAAGACAGGAATGTAGGGTATACAATATACTACACAGGAGTACTGGATAACTACTGTATATACATGTTGTATATCACAACTGAGCCCTGCAACTATCAAATTATAGGCAAGAATATTTTTTTCAAAACAGACCTGTTTGTGAAGGAAAACATAGTTCGGATTTTGAAGTTACTTAAAACTGTTTTTGATATTTTTTTCTTCCCCGTGGTCCTTGCAGTAGTAGTTTCAGATCACCCCTTGCCCCCCTCTCCTGCCTTTTCAGTTTATTTGGCAGCTCCAGTGCTATAGCTACAAACTGTTTGTCCGTGACAGGCGGGGGGAAAAAATAGTGGACCCTTAGTTGATCCCTCCGCTCTGGGTCAGGCATCGTCCATCACTTTCATATAAAGAAACGGCACCGTGACCGTCAGCTGACGAACACGCCTCAAAGCGCAGGTACAGCCATCTATCAGTTCGCTCTCCGCTCCTTTCACCTAACGTTGCCAAGCGCATCCTCATAGCTGCACACCGGAACTGGGCTGGAGGTGAGCGGCTGTGAATGAAATGCAGTTACTGCTGTAGACCCTCAACTGCTAAAAGGTTCGGCCCATAGCGTTTCCAGCTCACATCTAGAAATGTCACGTAAACAGCATCCTAAAAATGCTGTATGAACAATTTGGACCGCAGCAGGTATGGAAAGCCAGACAATCAAAATGTCCAAAAATGTATATTTATACATGTGAAATTTTTTATTAAACTTGAAATGGATTTGTCATTAAAAAATTATCTATTCTTATCCTAATAAATAAATAAATTTAATAATTTCCAGTTTTATTAATATTTTTTACCTCATGGCTGTGTGCAAAAGATATCATAAATGTATTTTATCTCTACGCTTTAAAAATCTAAATCTCTCAGAGGCTCTCAATGCAGCCCAGCAGTAGCAGTGTGACAACAGCAACAGTGATGTATTTGTTCTGAGAGCTGTCATCTCCCAACAGGAATTATGCATACCAACACACCAAAAAATTCATAATTGCCAAATTCTCAATTAGTTAGCTGCCACATGCTTCCTTGAAGGTGAATAGTGCCCGTTTATGTGCATGTGTGTGCACACCCATCCCTATTAAATCAAATCAAATCAAACTTTATTTATAAAGCGCTTTTCATACAAGAAGTTGCATCACAAAGTGCTTTACAGATTAAAATGACCCCACATAAAACCACCTTCCCTTCCCTCCCCCACAGATTTAAAAGCATGGTCACAGTTATACCCCCCTCCCCCCAACCCAACTCCCATGCAGACACACAGTTAAAAGAAAAAGTAAAAAAGGACATTGGGCCGAGTGTAGATGAACCATGCAAGGAAACGCCATCAGTCATGACATGTCTACATGTTAATGGAAGTGTGCACAGCAGTGGAGGCAGAAGTTATAGTTAAAGTGTAAAAGTGTGTGCCATCTGAGAGGTGGAAAGGCACAAAGCTCACAAATGACACAGCATGGAGCAGTTGGACAGAGAAGAGCCAGGACCCAGCGAGTGGCTAGGGCCGTTTGTTAGTTTAACTGATTACCGCACATCATATTTTCATCATATATGTGCTTTGGGTTTGTCCATCCATCCATCCATTTTCTTCCACTTATCCGGGGTCGGGTCGCGGGGGCAGCAGCCTAAGCAAAGAGACCCAGACTTCCCTCTCCCCAGCCACTTGTTCCAGCTCCTTGGGAGGAACCCCAAGGCGCTCCCAGGCCAGCCGAGAAACATAGTCCCTCCAGCGTGTCCTGGGCCTTCCCCTGGGCCTCCTTCCGGTGAGACGTGCCTGAAACACATCACCAGGGAGGCATCCAGGAGGCATCCTGACCAGATGCCCGAGCCACCTCAACTGACTCCTCTCGATGTGGAGAAGCAGCGGCTCTACTCTGAGCCCCCTCTGGATGACTGAGCTTCTCAGCCTATCTCTAAGGGAGAGCCCAGACACTCTGCGGAGGAAACTCATTTCAGCCGCTTGTATCCGTGATCTCGTTCTTTTGGTCACCACCCAGAGTTCGTGACCATAGATGAGGGTAGGAATGTAGATCGACCCGTAAATCGAGAGCTTCGCCTTTCGGCTCAGCTCTCTCCTCACCACGACAGAGCGGTAAAGCGCCCGCATAACTGCAGATGCCCCACCAATCCGTCTATCGATCTCCCGCTCCATTTTTCCCTCATTCGTGAACAAGACCCCCAGATACTTAAACTCCTCCACTTGGGGAAGGACCTCATCCCTGACCCGGAGAAGGCACCCCACCCTTTTCCGGCTCAAGACCATGGCCTCGGATTTGGAGGTCCTGATTCTCATCCCAGCCGATTCACACTCGGCTGCGAACCGCTCCAGCGAAAGCTGTAGATCACGTTCCGATGCAGCCAACAGGACCACGTCATCTGCAAAAAGCAGAGACCCGATCCTGAGGCCACCAAAACGGATCCCCTCAACGCCTTGGCTGCGCCTAGAGATCCTGTGCATAAAAGTTAGGAACAGGATCGGTGACAAAGGGCAACCTTGGCTGAGTCCAACTCTCACTGGAAACAAGCCCAACTTACTGCCGGCAATGCGAACCAAACTCTGGCACCGGTCGTACAGGGACCTAACAGCCCGTATCAAGGGGCCCGGTACCCCATACTCCTGGAGCACCCCCCACAGGGCCCCCCGAGGGACACGGTCGAACGCCTTCTCCAAGTCCACAAACCACATGTAGACCGGTTGGGCAAACTCCCACGCACCCTCCAAGACCCTGCTGAGGGTGTAGAGCTGGTCCAGTGTTCCACGGCCAGGACGAAAACCGCATTGTTCCTCCTGGATCCGAGGTTCGACTATCCGTCGGACCTCCTCTCCAGAACCCCTGAATAGACCTTACCAAGGAGGCGCAGAAGTGTGATCCCCGGTAGTTGGAACACACCCTGTGGTCCCCTTTTTAAACAGGGGGACCACCACCCCGGTCTGCCAATCCAAGGAAACTGCCCCCGATGTCCACGCAATATTGCAGAGCCGCGTTAACCAACACAGCCCCACAACATCCAGAGCCTTGAGGAACGCCGGTCGAATCTCATCCACCCCCGGAGCCCTGCCACCGAGGAGCTTTTTAACGACCTCGGTGACCTCAGCACCAGAGATTGGAGAGACCGACCCTAAGTCCCCAAACCCTGCTTCCCGATTGGAAGGCGTGCTGGTGGGATTGAGGAGGTCTTCGAAGTATTCCATCCACCGACCCAAAACGTCCCGCGTCGAGGTCAGCAGCACACCATCCCCACTGTAAACAGTGTTGGCCGGATGGTGGACCAGAATTGCTTCGAAGCCGTACGGAAGTCGTTTTCCATGGCCTCTCCAAATTCCTCCCACGCCCGAGTTTTTGCCTCAGCAACCATCCGAGCCGCATCTCGCTTGGCCTGTTGGTACCTATCAGCTGCATCAGGGGTCCCACAAGCCAAAAAGACCCGGTAGGACTCCTTCTTCAGCCTGACAGCATCCCTTACCGCCAGTGTCCACCAGTGGGTTCGGGGGTTGCCGCTGCGACAGGCACCGACCACCTTGCGGCGACAGCTTCGGTCAGCCGCCTCGGCAATGGAGGCGCGGAACATGGTCCACTCAGACTCAATGTCCCCCGCCTCCCCCTGGACGTGTTCAAAGTTCTGCCGGAGGTGTGAGTTAAAGCTCCTTCTGACAGGAGACTCTGCCAGACGTTCCCAGCAGACCCTCACAACACGTTTGGGCCTTCTAGGTCTGTCCGGCGTCCTCCACCACCATCGGAGCCGACTCACCACCAGGTAGTGGTCAGTGGACAGCTCAGCCCCTCTCTTCACCCGAGTGTCCAAAACATGCGGCCGCAGATCAGATGAGACGACAACCAAGTCGATCATTGAGCTGCCGCCTAAGGTATCCTGGTGCCAAGTGCACATATGGACACCTTTATGCTTGAACATGGTGTTTGTTATGGACAATCCATGACGAGCACAGAAGTCCAATAACAAGAAACCACTCGGGTTCAGATCGGGGGGGGGGGGGGGGGCTTCCGTCCAACCACACCCCTCCAGGTCTCACTGTCATTGCCCACGTGAGCGTTGAAGTCCCCCAGCAGAACAAGGGAGTCCCCAGCACCCCCTCCAAAGACTCCAAGAAGGGTGGGTAATCTAATCTGCTGTTTGGCGCGTAAGCACAAACAACAGTCAGGACCCATCCCCCCACCCGAAGGCGGAGGGAGGCTACTCTCTCGTTCACCGGGGTAAACCCCAACGTACAGGCGCCGAGATGGGGGGCAACAAGTATGCCCATCCCAGCTCGGCGCCTCTCAGCAGGGGCAACTCCAGAGTGGAAGAGAGTCCAACCCCTCTCGAGGAAACGGGTTCCAGAGCCGTGCGCCGAGGTGAGTCCGACGATGTCCAGTCGGAACCTCTCAACCTCGCACACCAGCTCCTTCCCCAGCAGAGAGGTGACATTCCACGCCCCGAGAGCCAGCTTCTGCAGCCGAGGATCGGACCGCCAAGGTCCCCGCCTTTGGCCGCCGCCCATCCTGCACAGCACCCGACCCCTATGGCTTTGGGTTTGTTTTCATTATAATCTTGAAAAGGAAAGATGGCATAAGAGGGTTTTTTTTTACTTTTAAAGCATTCTAATTTAAGTGACAGATGCTTTTCCCAGTAAAGTTCAGTTTCCCAACCACTTTAAAAGATTACCAGAAAATCTGGCTTCTTGGAAGATAGGAAGAAGAGGAATAACTCACTATTTGAACCAAAATACCTTTAAAAAAAGTGTGAAAGAGCAAAAAAAACCATGTTAAATCCTCTTTGAACTGCAACTACAAAGACACTATAGATAAAGTATTAGGCTTGTGTAAATGGGGAGGTCAGTTCAAAGATGGAGAATCTTAAATACCATACACCCCACTCTACCCTACATCCATCTCTCCGTCAGTCCTCAAGAGTTAATTCGGCCTCACTTTCTGAGTAAATGATCAGCACATTTAGCTCGTTTGTGTGCATCAGGAAGAAACAAGTACCAAAGTCCACAGGCCTAAACATTATCCCAGCATCTCGCCCTCACGACTGCCGTAGGAGGAGAGCTACACATTAACATGTTCAGGTCTTTCAGCCAGAGCTTTACAACCCTCTAAACACACCCTTTGGATCAGTGCGCCACTCTGTAAATATTGCAACTTTCCAGACGCTGGGATCGTCGGTTCATATAGTGCTCGCAGCCAATCGGAAACGAACAGAGAGGTACGATAGGCTTCCACGAGGGCCTATGGGAGGGCGCTGCAGTCATGGAGACCAGCTGCTCATCGGGTGATGGCTGAGGAAGTGTTGAGAGTGGAGCTAAAGGTTGTGTTTTGGCAAGCTGAGTGTATACACACTGCTGGATGGTGGCGTTTTATGGCCTGTACACCCTGCATATCCATGTTTATACTATCTACTATCTGATCGTGCAGGATGACACTCACATAAAGCACAGTCTGACTGAAATTCACTTCGATTTAGCAAATAAAAAGCATGTAACCAACAAATTCAGCAAAATGATCTGGCTTTTAACTTAAAGCAGCCATTAAAAGTCTTAACTAGGGAAAAAATATGCCAATAGAGACAGCGTTTCTGAGAGACACATCTCCTCAGACTGTTTAAAATCAGATTGTAAGGAAAACATTTCCGTAGTTGTAGGAACACCTGCACCTTTAACCTCAGCTGACCTACCTCCTGATGAACGAAGTAACCTCTGGCCTGGATGATTCCCCGGATCTCTTCATCTCTGCCACTCAAAGCAGTATAGAGGGAACCCTCCAAAGCGCCGACTTAATTCCTGTCCCCTCACAGTAGGACCCTTATGCTCTCCTGCTCATCCAGCGCTGTGAGACGGACTGCATTGAAAAAGAGAGCTGGGAAAAAGTGAAGCAAAGATGCTGCCAGCTGTGATATGTGTTGAGAGGAATGCGCCGGTGTTATCGCTCACTGAGTTATGCAAGAACGATTTGGTGGAAACCTTTGCCTGGTACAGTATTGGGCCTCTGCCTCCTCATGCACAAGCTACACACATGCACACACACGCACACATTGTAACACAAAGCCAAGTAGCTCCTGCCTTGAAGATTTTCTAATTACCCTCAGTGAATGGGAGGCAGTCGGACACATGGAGGGCAGACTGCCTGGGTTATCACAAGCACTTCCAAGACTCCCGGATCTTCTTCCATATATACAGTCCTATTTTTAGCTTTCATCTATGGTGTTTTTTAGTCACAGGGCATGAGGTGCATGGGAGGTATCCTCATCAGAAGATTTGCTTGGGTACCATTTTGTAATCTGAACCAAAATTTAACCTTTTCTTTGAGCATTGAGAATCATTCATTTAAAAAAAGGAAGATACAACAAGCTGTTGCGTGTTAAATCATAGCAACAAGAGCACTCATGACTATATTTTAAGCAACAAAAGTTCTGATAAATATTATAGGCACAGCTCCCTCCACATTTATTGCTACTCCTGGAAAAGATACAAAAAAACAGCCTTAAAATAAACAAATCCTCAACTGTAGCAGCGTAATCTCACAATGAACATTTAATTTGAGTACATTTGTTCTGGAAAAAATTTAAGAAATTCTTGTTTTAAATAAAATTCCTGTTACCGCACTTATTAACAACCATTGTTGTTCATTTATACAAACCTTTTGGCCAAACAGAACAGTTCAAAGGTTAAAATGGATCTTGGACAATTCCCATTAATGCAACCTGTCTAGATCACTCAGATTGCTGGTTCCATTTTGTGTCGATTGTTTGTCAAAAAAAAAAAAAGCCAAAAGCTAGTCATAGAAGACCAAAGTACGTAGTACATAGTACAAAGTACAAAGTTCAGTTCTAAATACAAGCTTCAGTTTAATTTATTAATGCAACACCAGTTGTCTTTACAAGACAAACAGATTCAGTTTAAATACAAAAATGCATTTTCAAAAGCAAACCAATCATATAGCCAGTTAAATTCAATGAAACAGTTTGATTTAGATCCTGGTTATGATACAATGCAGTCAAGTTCTGATTATGATGGCAATATAGAAAAAGCTATTAATGAAGCCCACTTGATTACATGGAGTAGTTAACTTTGCATCAATCACACACTGGGGATTTACGTGGAGACAGGGGAAAGTAACGAGAGATACAACATGATGACATTGGCAACAGCAGCTCTTCTGATTGTTCCCTCCAGGAAGGTCTGACAGATGAACAGAAATGCTCAAAAAAACAGAGAGAGAACAAAGCAAAAACTGAACCCGCAACTGTGGATAATTTATGATTGGAGAGTAGTAGGAGAAAGAAGCAGAGTAAGGAAAAGTGGTCGGTATGACGGTTCCAGTCAACGTCCCAGAAGAGTTGAACATAATTCACGTTTATTTTTGTGATGGACGGAAAATCCTTTTTTCTATCTGGCATTACCAACAAAGCAAATGGTTGGGATGTAAATAGCATCTCGTGGCTGTTATGGAGACCTGGTAACCCCAGAATACTGTCCTCCACATTGTGCTTGGTGGCAGGGATAAATATTTATGACTAAATGACATGGGTCTCTGTATCACCTCATAGATCAACCCAGGGAAACAGGAAGTAATGGATGACTAATTAGAAGTTCCCAGAAACAAAATAAAGGAAGAAATTTAAAATAAATTCACTAATATTTTTTATGTGTATGTATAAAAAATGTTACCATGTGTCTAAAAATGTCTGTGAGATTAGGCCTCTGCAATAAGTGCTTAATTTGTTTTAAGACACTTGACTCCTTTTGGGTTTAGGACTCTCTTTTCACACAGCTAAGCTGAATCTATGGGCTTGTTGAAATGCCATCAGCTATATCTTGGCCTCGCATGAATCCTGATGAAAAATTGTTCCGTCTCTAAGCATTACAAGAGAGATTAGCCCTGAAAGTAAAATAAGAAAAAATCTGAACTGATTCTTTTGACTTTTGCACAGTACTCTGTACAAAATCAAACTGACACATGGTTGCTTGAAGAGAGTTGTACGGAAAGCAATCATTTTTTTCCCCCAATCACCATTCAGCTGTCAAACTACTTGAAACGTACTATAAAACTTTTTACACCCAGATGGGCCGAATGAATCCCTGGGCCATACAGTGTGGCGGCAAGCCACAGCTTGGAGCTACAGAGCTTAACAGAGTGACAGTAAGGCGAGGAAGAGCGGTATCAGGTGAACACATGAAAGAGGGGAGGTCGCTGGATTTAAAGCTTTTTGTCTTTGGGCGTTCAAAGGAGACAGCTGTCGACTGCACAGGGCCCGGCTCTATTCATGTGGGAGGGACCGCAGACAGAGACCACGCCAACATACACACACATGCACTTCAAAGAAAGGTGTGTGTGTGTGTGTGTGCAAGTGTGAATCCAAGTCATATCCCAAATGAGTGTTGCTGTTATTATCATCATTTAACAATATGTTCGCTTTTATTCATGTGACCATAACTGTATGTCAATTCTCAAGCTCCCTATGGTATCTGGGGCTTTCATCATCCCCACACATAACAATTATCCTTCTATCTAACCTAAAATGCTTTGAAAAAGTATTCACACATTTCGTCAGATCACAACGACAAACATCAGCGTATTGTGTTGGGATTTTATGCGAGAGTCCAACACAAACTAGTGCACAGTTCGTATATGGAAGGAAGAGGGTTTTCAAAATTTTTTACAAATGAAAATCTGAAAAAAAAAATAAGGCGTGCATTGGTATTCAGCCCCCCTTTACTGTAATATCCCTAAATAAAATCCTCTATGAAAAAATTAATCTCAGAATAAATGCAGCTGTGATTGAAAAGCCTCGGAGGTTTGCTAGAGCACATCTGTGAACAAACAGCATCATGAAGACCTAGGAAAAGAGCAGACAGGTCAGGGAGAACGTTGTGGAGACGTTTAAAGCAGGGTTAGGTTATGACATAATGTAGAAGGTGTTGACCATCTAACTGGCAAGCAGAACATTAATCAGAGAAGCAGCCATGAGGCCCATGGTAAATCTGGGGGAAATGCCAAGATCCACATCTCAGGTGGGAACATCTCTTTTCATATTTACTCACGCACTTCATGTATCTGGCCTTTATTGAGGAAGCCTTAAGAAGTCAGCACAGCAACAACAACTTACAGTGGAACAAAAATACTAAACATGCAAGCAGAGCTTCAATGTAGTGGTTTAGATCAAAGCATTTTTATATGGCGGAATGGTCCAGTCAAAGTCCAGACTTAAATCTGATTTGATTGTTGTTCTCAGACTCCGTCCATCTAATCTGTCTGAGCTGGTAGAGACAGATCCCAAGAGAGGTGTGTTATCTAGTTATCTATTGAGTTTTAGGGGCTGCAGACAAACGCATGCCACAAATTTAAGATACTTACTTGGAAAGGGGCGGACACTACTTTGCATTGGTCTTTCAAATAATATCCCAACACATTAAACTGAAGTTTATGTTTGTAAAAAGACAAAATGTGAAAAGTTGGCATGAAAACGTTTAAAAGGCTCTGTCATGATAATTATTTTAATGTCGCCTTAGGGTACAAACCTGTTCTGCGTATAAAACAACCATTCACCATGTGTGGAAATTCCCATCAACAGTGCTCTGAACAGATCAACCCAGGTTAACGTAGAAAAAATAGAAGCAATATCTGTTGCAAATGGATTGCAATCATTTGGATATTTTTGGGTCACCAGAGGAGAGCATTTTAGGATGACAGGGAGGACTATAATCAATATAATTAACATTAGACAGGAAACGTGGTTAGCAAGCCAGGTGTGTCTCTAATGTATATTAAGTGTGAATATAAATTGGAGGCCAAACCATCACCCATCTTCTCCTCTCTTCTCACCTCACACGCCTTTTCTTGCTGTGAGGAAAGTGTTTTTTACTCAAAGCATCCCTTGGTGTCAAAAAGATTCAATTCAATAATATGCATCGTTTGTCAAGTTTTGCACCCAGTGAGCTGATTATTTTCATATCTTTTAAAGAAAAACTGATACAATTATGTCCAAGATTTCTGAAGGTTTTTACAAGACATTTATCCCACATTTACAAAACACTTTCATAGTAAGATACAAGGACGGGAGTAAAAGTTAGTGTCTATGACAAATTCTTAAATAATTACAAATTCTAGAAAAGTAATTTCCATTCAAAACATAAAAACATGTAATTTAAACCTTTTTCTTTGAATTAGATGAGATTTAAAACTTTTGTACAGAGCTCTATTAGGAAGGCTTTGAGAGTTTCAGATACTGTTCATCAGGTGTGGCTAGTGTTTTCAGACCTGACATTTATCCTACATTTACAATACACTTTTACAGTAAGATACAAGGCTGGGAGTGAAAGTTAGTGTCTACGACAAATGTTTAAACATTCACAAATTCTACACAAGTAAGATCAATTCAAAACATAAAAAAATGTAATTTGAACCAATTTTTTTTTTTAATTAGATGAGATTCAAAACGTTTATACAGCACTGTATAAGGAAAGCTTTGAGAGTGTGTTACATGAACACGGAACAGATAAAACAAATCTGTCACTGTCAGTCCTATTTAAGGCTTTCTTCTTTTTCCAGTATACAAAATGAGAATCGTGTTTGTTGCGGAAAAAAAACAAAAAACTTGAACATGTTAAGTAGATACAAATGTTGAATTTTATAAGATAAGATAAGAGATACTTTAATAATCCCCGTGGGGAAATTAAGTTTATAAACCAGTATATAAATCAGAATGCCACTGGTGACAGGACGCTGAGCTGTTCATTTAACTCAGGCAGGGGTGCCTCCAGATAGTTTTCACTAATAATAGGGTGGCACACCAAAAACAAAAGTCATAATTGAAATCAAACAATAATATAAATAAACAAATATATAAATAAAGCCACCATTACAACCCCAAACCCTTCTCTGCCTACCCTGATCAGACAATCCTATATGCACAATATTAATGAGGACTAACTTAAAACAGGTGGTAAAAGAGTTTTGGCTATTTGCAGTTATTTTTCAGAAAAACGTATGCTTGTGTTAGTTTTGGTTTTTCATTGTATGCCTGTTCTGTGTATCTGTCCCTTCGGACTGCTGCCCATAGGCAGCTCTGTATTTGACAACAGCATGAAAGAACTCTTAAAATCCTGCTTTGGGTGTGCCACTGAGATAACGCATCTGTTAAGTGATTTAAGATCATTTGATTGATATACACAGAAAACTGAGGGGGGAATTATTTTTGAAAACTACACTTTGCTTTGTGGACAAACATTTCCTTTTACTTGAAGTTGTTTGTTTTTTCTTTATGTTGTCTGGGCTGATTCATCCCTGCAGCTTCAGTCTTCAGTTGATATTTGCATCAGAGGCAAATCAGTCAGACTGAATGAAAGGGAGAAACCTTGTCCACCCTGACGGAGGTGAAGCAACAGAGGAAAACATTGATACTCCTAATATTAGGAAGTCATGGCAACAAGAGATGTCTCTTTATATTCATTTCATACTACTTCCAGGACACTACAGTATATAAAACAGTTCTTTCGCTCACTTCCTGTGTTTTTTAATCTATAAAAATGGATTTTGTAGCACTAAGATACATTACGTCTAAAACTGCAATTCAGCACAATGTAAACTCTAATTTTTTTTCAAATCCACACCCTTTAGAGCACAGAACAAAAAGAAAACGCATAACTCTTGATATAAAACAGTGAGGTAACACCTGTCTCCTGAAAGCATCCCTTATATTTTCCTATGCAAATAACTTTGCGTTCGTTGGGATGCAGCTGTATCAGCTGCAGGAGACAAGGCTGTTCGTTTATGCTCGTGCCCCTTGCTGGCTTAGTTTTTTCACATCAACCCCCAGATGCAAAACTTCCTTTCGGACCGGACAACACTGGGACAAAACCTTTTGTCCAAGTATAAAAGGGGAAAAAAATCTACAGGAATGATCAGACTCATCATAATCAGCATGAAAGGGTGCAACTACTCCTTTAAACGTGTGGAGAAAGGTTAATGATGGTAAATAAAAAAATATCATCAAGTTTTCTTGCAACCAAAGCCAAAAGTTTTAATGGAACTTCCTGAAGCAAATATCTAAATTATGGGATGAAAGCGGTCTGGGGTGAAGTAGACTTTTCTGCTCCTTAGAGCCCCCAGCTGACCTTTGGTCATCAATTAATACAGCATTTCTGTACTTAATAAGGCAGGTCTTCATAGTTTGAAGCTTTATCAACAGTCATAACTTCTTCTCTAAATATTTTTTACGTGCATTTTTTAATAATACAAATGACAAAACCTCACCATGCCCACCTTAGAAGAGATTACAAACAATAAGAGCAAATTTAATTAACTTTCTTCTGCTTGTGATTAAAAAATATTATATGCTCATTTCAACTGGTTGGAAATAAATAATTGAGTGTTTTAGATTTTCTTTTTTCATGCTTGTAAATTCAACATAAAATTGTGTCCCTCCTCCCAAAATCTCCCAGCATCTACCGCCAGCTCACTGGACCTGACTGCCAAACAGCAGATGAGTAGGCAGAGAAATAACTCCCAGATCATTTACCGCGGTCACGTTCTAAAATACCTAAAGCTAACTCTACACAATAAGGTTTCCACGTATAATTACTTTGCCAAGCAGCTCTGTAAATACACTTTTTTACAGTTATACACAATAGGGAACAATGTGAAACTGGTGAAATAACTAAGACTACTCAGTGCTGTTCTGACTTTCCCCTGTCTGTCCCTTCTGACCTGTATTATGGGGTTAGGAAAGCTTTTTTAAATCACTTGGGGGTGGGGGGGGGAATGAAATAAAGTTGTGTTCACAATGAATGATGTGAAGTAACTGATGCTATTCTTCATCTAAAATTAATGTATTGTTAGCTCACTAAGGAAAGCAGATTGCAAAAATGATCAAGCACAGACAAAATTAAGGGTAAGTATGATAAGCTGGTGTCACTGGTGAGTTTGAAATGAAATCGTGCTTTGGGCCCCATACAACTTTGGGCTGGCTCTTGGGGTATAGTTTTCCCCAGTGAGCCAACAAGTGGCATTTGAGTGTCATCAGGCCATAATTAACCAGGTTCCCATGAAGTCTACCCATCTGCTGCGGCGGGCGGCTCCATCCACATATGGGCCGTCCGCTCCTATAGGACGTGTAATGATCACTTTCTTAACAAATCTGCTGTGGGCCAAGACGACAGCAGGTTTTAAACAATGGAGGACGGTTGGGGGTTTACAGGTGGGGGGGGGGGTTGTTGGGTATGGGTGGGCTATGGTGGTTAAGCAGGAACCTAAAGGTGTGGTTGGCTTGCAGGAAGGTGAAAGAGAGTTACTCGCTGACATATGACTGTTCAGGTCACACTGTGGAGGAAAGTGTGTGGGGTTTTTTTTTTTTATTGCGGGATCACGTACTGTTTTCCCGAAGCCGGAGAGTAAAAGCTTCTGTCATAACAACATAACTACATGTGTGCAGAGTTTTTCTTTTTTTCTTTAAGCACTTCGGCTCAGGTATCCAGAGAGTTGAGTCTTACTTGGGGGATGTTGCATCAGAATCAGCCTGGGAGAGAGCAGGCACACAAAGAAAAAACAAGGTGATGACCGGTCTCCTCCTGATCTGAACAGTCGAATCAACACATCCTCACGGTGGTTTATTATGATCAGTTAAAGCCATGCGAGAAGACTGAACATTTACATTGCTGAAATGGTTGTCCAATAAAATTCCAACTCAATTTGAAATCCAAACAAGGACAGCGCCACTGCGGAGGCGTCCGTGTGGCGCTTCTGAGCATGCTCCTGACGGTGTGTTTGTCGACAACAGTTTATGACCCTGTTCCTAGAATCGGTCTCACTTTATCACTGGCCCTGCTGTCCTTACATCAGTTGTGCTGGGTTTTGTTGTGCACCGTTGGACGGGTTGTGTGCAGGGTTGGAGACTCCCCTGCAGGGCACAATTTTAGGTTTGTTGATTAAACGTGTAAAGCAAGAGCTTTAAGGAGGAAAGCTGGAGTGCAGGTACCTTGAAGCCAAAGGTTGCTTCTTAGGTCACTTTAGTAAGATATTTCGGGTTCTTTACCTACTGAAGTTTGTTTATGAGTCAAATGTGTCCCTTCTGTGGACATGTCATCAGATTTGTATTTATGTTATTACTTCAGGTCTGAGAAATTGAAATTATTTTACTAACACCAGAAAAAGAGCAAGTAAAGGCAGTTCTATAATACCTAATGTCATAAATTAAGATTAAATCCAATGACAAACATGTTTAGAAGTGTTTGTAAAACATTAATTCACAACAAAAGTGTTTTATTTCATATCATAGTTCCATATAATCCAGTTCAGTCTATGGTCATCTTATTTTATTCCAGTAGAATTCAACACCACACAAGGAGATTAAATGAATCATAAAATAAAACAGATTAAAAAAGTAGATTAATGAAAAAAAATCTAAAATAAAATCTGAGTTGAGTTGAAATTATTTCTTTTTCATATTTGAAATTCTGTTTCAAATTATTTTCAAATTCTGTTTAAACTCACAGTAAAATGGCAGGTATGGCTGCAGACTACAAGATCATCCTCTAAATTTAACAAGCATTGCAAAGCATCACTAAGTTAAATCATCTAAACAATAAACTGCCAGGCACTGATTGTAGATATTCAATAAAAGACCATCTTTAAAGTCACAAGGATTTTTAAGAAATAGAAAAAAACAGAATGAAATGAAAATATTAGAGTGTTCCACAACTAACAACTTACTCACTAACTCGTCTTCAGGGATTTTGAGCAAATCGAGCTGGATGACAACAGGGCAGAACTGTGTTTCTCTTGTTTGTTTCCACCCTTCCTGTGTATGATCTACTTTATCATAAACTACTGGTGTGAAGAGGAAGCACACCTTGGCTCTTTAACAGTAGTTTTCTGTCTGTGTGAGCTGAGAGCAACAGTGTCACCCTAAAGGCAGCAGCCGATAAGAAATCTCTAGACAGGCTTCATGACAGAAGGTCAATACAGATGGAGAAAATAAAGGGCAATATCATAAAATCGTAATGAAGGGCCATAAAACATGTGAATTCTGAAAGCAGGAAGCATACATGCATCACAATCTGCCTTTCCATTGCTTTTCAAAGTAGATCAATGAAGCACTTTCCGATGGCAAAAAAGCCTTAAAACATACATGAATCATGATGTGTGTATGGATATGCAGTGTCTATTGGACTGTGTCTTTTACACAGGTCACTGACTGTTTTCTTGATAAAACAAAAAACAAGATTTCAACAAGAATATGGGCGAATACCAGCCGTGTAGCTGCTTGGTGCAAGCAAGACATCAAATGACTGAGTTAGCTTCGAAACTTTCCTGAAGGACGCAGCAGTGAGAGAAGGTGATTCGTTAAATTAGCAGCTAAAACCTGTGCTAAAAATGCAGAAAATATACTTAAAAAATATTATATGGTATTCTAAGAAAATGACTGAAATGCCATCAAGTACCAAGTAGGAGTGCAGGAGCGACCCTGCAATACTCCTTCTGCTCTTCCCTCCTCTCAAAATGTAAGAGCTTGCTTTTACTAAAGGTGGAAAATGTGGTTCTTTTTATGGACTCGGGTTCATCTGAGTCACTCGCTAAAAGTGACCCAGTTAACTTGAATCATTGGCTAGCTGTCCTCCTCCTCAAATAAGAGCTAGCACCGTGAATTCAGGGAGCAATGATGTTCCCTGGTTGTGGATCCAGGTGGATAAATTATCCAGAAGGAGAAAATAGCCGGTTCCCCCATAAAGTGTCTTTTTTTTTTTCTTCTAATCTGACTCACCATTTCCCTTTTTGCTATGTGTATATAACACCACCTTTAGACTGAGGGTTGTAATGAACTTTTGGACCTTGAGGGAAGGACCAATCGAAGCAACTTGAGAAGCTTAAGCTGGAATAAAATGGGCGAAAACCCTAATTGATCTAATTTACAGTATGACTGACAAAAAAAACGGAGCTTGAAGCTGTTGAGAAGACAGCTGTTTCTCATGCTCCTTCTTCGTCTCCCTCTTTATATTATAACTATTAGTAAATGAGACTGAAGCCTGAGCGTTTCTCATCATAAAACATAAAGAAACGTTTATATCTAACACTCAGGTGTCCCAGTTGCCTCACAGGAGCTTTGTGAAGCTTGACAATCACCTGGGGAACAGTCTGCTTCAACACACAACAGCAACGACCCCTGGCAACTAAATAATTCAGCGACACATACCGCATCAGCAAATCCTCAGCAACTGTTTGGCTGCTGGTGACGAGCTTGTTGTTGTTTGTATCAGGACAGAGCAGCAACCGATGCAATGCGACCTGTTGATGGGATAACACGTGTTTAGTGATAGTGCAAACACCGGGCATCATCCAGGAGGGGGGGGGGGGGGGGGTCGACACAGTAAACCCAAAGCTGCCAACAGTTCCCTGCATCTTCTGCTGGTTTCCATGAAAACATCTAGGTTTGCTCCTATAAGAGGGAGCAAGCTCAAAGAAAACCAGGCACATGCGTTTAGGTTAGCTCTTAGTGACAATTCAGCCCAATGCATTCGGACTCACGTTCAAATTTATTCAGAAACAGTGTGGGCTAATCCTATTATTTTAATCTAACACATTTCAACTCATTGTTGCCACACTCAAACAACGCCATAGTTATTATTTGTTTTTATTTATTTCAAGGCATTTTACAAGATAAAGAGGTCAAATTCATATTCAGCTACATGCAAACCAGTTCAGACCACATTCACCTTATTAGATTTAATTCAGAAATACAGTTTGATAAGATCATTAAATATAAAGTTAGAAGTGGTCTTCCACGAGGAAAAAACCCATTATGCATGGAATCTTTAGGCTGGTTTAATCCCCAATCCTGAACAAACACAGGGCGACAGAGGGAAGAAATTTGAACAGGAAGAAATTTTCACCCAAAACCAAGCTCATTATGAGAGGACAGAGGTAACACAGACACTGGAGCACTGGAACAGAAGTACTTTCTATGGGGGGGAAAAACACAAAAAGAATTCAAATCTAATGGCAGTGATATTTTCAAATAGAAAAACCTGAATAAAATCTAAGCCACTCTATAAGCTTTACCAGAAAGGAAACTTTTAATCCTATTCTTAAATACAATCAGGGTGTCTGTCTCATAAACAGAAAACTGTGAGCTGTTTATACCTGAGAGGAGACTGATAATGCTTCTATTCCAGTTTTAGAAACTCCAGGAACCCTGGGAAGTGGCATGTGAAACCCCTATTATACTGTGTTTCAGTGGAGATAAACATGTTATTTTTAAGTCAATAACGTTCCAGCATTGGCTTTCTATGTGGCTAAATGTCTTGCTAAACCAGCCTTCCACATATTTTTTTTGGAGCATATTGAAAGGTAGCATCATGCCTCTGGAACAGCGCATATACTTCACAGCTGCTTCAAAATTGCGGTAAATCCACCAGTCGCAGCAGACACCCCTTAGTAGATTTACTTTACTTAACCGACTGTCAAGCTTTGCAGGAGCTTTGTCTGCACGGATCAAGATTCACCTTTCCCAGCATGCCAAATGTTTAAAGTGGCTCCAACTTGAACACTTTACGGTGACTGTGGCCCAGGTGGTACAGTAGGAGTTTGTCCCGGTGGGTTGCTGGTTCAAACCCCCCGCTCCGTCCGTCTCTGTCATTCTGTCCTTTGGCGTGACACTTCACCTGCCCTGCCTGTTGGTGGGAGTCAGTCTGACTGTGGTGTAAAGCGCTTTGTGATCCTCTGCCTGAAAAAATGCCACACAAATGTGTGTGTATTTCATTTCTTCAACAAACAAAGTTATGTTCTGGATTCACCAGGGAGCAAAAGGAGACGAGGTCGTCCAGCTTATGAGTAACAAATGCATGAATCAAAGTGTTTTTTGCATCACTCTTGGTCAGGTCATTTCTGCTACCTCTATGCCGTACAGTGTAAGTGGCTGTTTGCTTCTGTCATGCTCAGGTGAAAACACAGAGATCCCCCCCGAGTCCAAGGTTGGAATGATTCAGTCTTATGATGCCAGCACATCTCTCATTAAAGTAATCAAAGCAGAACAATTTCCTGTGTTCCTGAATGGCTGTGTTTATCATAAATTCAACAAGATGCCATATCTGTCACCGTCTCTTGTTTTTTTTCTGCTCAATATAACTTTATGTTAGGTTAATTACCCTCTTGACTGTTCTGTGGGAGGAAGGTGGTGTAGGTACCAGCAGAATAATCGACCTAGGCAGTAGGTTTCTTTGTCCTGGGTTGTGTTCTGCCATAGCAGGAATGTGCTGTTCCTGAAAAAGAAAAAGAAAAAAAAAGTTGCTGAAAGCTGTCATGCTTGTTTTTTTTTTTTTTTCTCTGTGACTGTTCCAACTAATACCCTGCTACAGGAAAAAAGGAGAGGCTCCGGATCAAACTGACAGATCTGAGATTAACAGAAAACCAGAGCAGCTGATTTATTTCTCTGTTTTTCTAACACAACAGAACTTAAATTAAATGCACAGTTTTATCCCGAGAAACATTTTCCATAAACAAGCAAGGGAATTTGATCATTTCTCCCCAATAGTAACACAAAGCCTTTCAGAGGTCAACAAAGGACGTTTTCAAGAAAACTAACTGTAGCCTAACCTGTTCTGTCACCACACCACCACAGCAGCTCTGACATATAGTGGGCGTCTGAGCCAACCCGTAAAACCTGCCAAAAACCGAAAAACTGGAATGGGAGGAAGAATTGACGGGAAACCTCGTGGCTGAAAGTCTATCCCCAACATGGCTGCTGTTCAGTTCAGTCTGATGTTCTTCGAATGAATCTCAGAAATGCTTGATGGGTGTTGGCCCACCATTACAAAAAGACACAGACAGCAAAAAACATGACAACTACAAACCCAAAGGAACCTTTAATCAACCAAAACACCTGAACAAAGTTTAATTAAAAAGTGAACGATGACGTCATCCACATGAAGATGATGTCTTAATGTGGTTGAAAAGCTTTGCATACTGATGCAACCCATTTTTTAAATTTTACATTCTTGTTACCTCCACCAAGGACGTTCCGTTTTTCGTCAGGGTCTGTTTATTAGTTAGCAACATATCTCCAAAAGTTTTAGGTGGATTTTGATGAAATGTTCAGGAAACGTCTGCAATGGGACCAGGAACAAGTGATTTGAATTTAGGGGTGATACGAAAACCTGTTGAATAGGGTCGGGGGTGGACCGAGCTGCCTTGGGAGAGGTCTGCGCTCGCCGAGTGCTTTTCTGGTTTTAGCTCAATTTGGATGGGAACTTTGGGCTAAATCAACTAATTTTAGCCCAAAGTTTGAAAAACCGCTGGGTGAAAAACAAACCAACTTAGGGCCTTTTGCTAACCCAACGCCATGATCAATATGACATTTTTTAACAAACCAAAACTGGGTCCTGGGATTGACCCAGAATACTTGGTTAGGCGTTCAACCCCCCACAAATGTGTTAAAGTGACTAATGTATAACTTTTAGGCAAATAAAGTGTGGGTTGAAGAGAAAGCCCATAGCCTTGGGAGGTTAAGCAAAAACGATCTATTCATTTTCTATACTTTCTTAACCCTTTCAGTGAAAAGAGGTGGGACACACCCTCTACAGTCGGGGTCCTTCACAGGGCTAACAATCATGTTCACTTACGTCTACATCTAAAAACGTTGTAGAGTGGCCAGTTAAGCTAATGATGAAAGGAAGACGGAGTACCCAGAGAGAGAGAACCTTAGAACCTCCACACAGAAAGGCCCCAGCCAGGATTTGAACCCAACCCAGAATGTTCTTGCTGCAAACCACCAATGCTACAAACTGCATCTCCCCAAATAAAGGGTTGCAAAAATAGAGAAAACAACCTCTTAATAAACCCCCAAAAAAATGTACATAAAAAACTGTAAAAACTTTTAAATAATTTAATTTGTCTTAGAAATTCATACTAAATCTGTGTAAAAAGAAATGCATGAAATATGTCTATGTATACTGAACATAGCTTGAACTGGCTACCCTGACTGGGAGAAGCTAATGTTTTCTTAAATTAACAAACTGTTCCAGTTATATACTGAGAATAAAGTAATTAAAACTACCCAATGACCATGACATTATGGTAAAAAATTACTATCTGACCATTTTTATTATTTTTTTCCGGTGGAAGATTTTCACTAAAGTCTGATTGGGTCATGTTTAAAGTGGAGATCTAAGGAAACCAAAAACAAAAGAAGCAGCTTTTTTATCAGCTATGATTCCGAAAATAAAAGTGCAATATTGAAATATTAAAATATTAAGCAAACTAAGCTCTCTATCACACTGGTTCTGTCCTCCGTAAAGGATCTGAACCAGAGCGCCTGTTAGTTACAGGCCTCCAAAAGAGTCGTTAAGCAAATACAGTTTAGGGAGTGAATCCTCTGAGACACATCTACCCGTAACAGGAGCTTTAACAAAAGCTCGGCTTGTGTTTTTGTCAGTTCTGTTCGAGCCTGTAACCACCCAATGAAATTATTTCCTCTTATTGTATTTCCAGTCACGTGGGGTGATTTTCCCATAAGGGAACAGGAACGTCTGACCAAACACCCAGAACAGACAGCAAGGCCCGAAATGCAAAATATCTGCAAAAATTCACCCACCATATGGAGAAGTTGTGTCTTCTCAAACGAAACGAACCAACCAATTATTTAGCCATTAGAGCAGCAGCAGCTCTTACTCTTCACCTGTCACTAACAGTCACTCATAACCCCAATGTGAATATGATCTGGGAGCTGGTCATGTTTAACTGACTGCAGGTAAATATTAGAGCTGATCATTAATCTTCTGCCTCACATGGCGACACCAAACTGTCTGTGGGGTCAGAAGTGAAGTCTGTGGGGGGCGGGGGGACACTTTACAAATGATAACTGAAAAGCAGCAGCATCCAGGAGTGATGGAAGGAGCTCAGACTGTACAGTAAAAGACTTGCTGCTTAAATAAAATCACACGATGCATTAAAAGGAGACCGTTTTTAAGATACTAATGAGTTTTATTTAATGCAGTGCATCAGTTTGTGGATATGTTCACAGGAAAACATGGAGGAGGTGCTGTCGTCATGTGGGACTTGTTTGCTGCTTCTTGTTATTATTAAAGGATTTATGGAGACATTTCAGACACAGTTTGAGGTGAGACCTTTGTTTAGAGCTTTAAGCATTTTAGTAACAGGAACATCCTTCAGCGTAAAAACATGAACTATTTAAAACTGTACAGTTGTGAGTCTAGACCTAAATGTCACTCAGAGAGATGTGTTCTGCAAAAAAAACTAAAAACAGTCATGCCGTTTCAACAATCATAAAAAACATAAGCACCAATCAGCACAAAGCTGTCTACAGATAAATATTTGTAGCAGACAGAAAATTCAGCATCTAAGTTTGCACAGCTTTTAGTGCAAATGCTATTATTTTTCAAATTTAGGTTAATTTCATTTTTCACATTCTACTTTATATTTTTTGTTTAATACTATGCTTTAGAAGCACATTGTCTCACATTTCTCACATACACTGGTGTGAAAAAGTGTTCTCCCCTTTTATTGCTTTTATTTTAATCATCCTTTCTGGGAGTTCACCTGAATTCAAAGTCCAAATAAATGCACATTGTAAAACGTGAAGGTAGACCTTGGGCGGACTCACATCACTTTGAACTACTGAGACCCTTGATGTGCATCGGTGAATTTTTTTTTCAGATTTTCTCAATTTATCCAAAAATGAAATCTTCATAAACAGAAAATTCGATTAATCGATAAAATCGATTTATCGTCCAGCCCTAATATATACATTTGCCAAATGCTTTTTTTGTCACACTTAAATATTTGAAATCATCAAACAAATATTTAATATTGGATTAATATAACCTGAGTTAAAATAAAAATTTCTTAAGGGGAAAAAAGCTATCCAAATCAACTTGGCCCTATGTGAAAAAGTAATTGCCCCCTAATTTGAATTGCTAGTTGTGGCAACATTAGCAGCAACAACTGACATCAAGAGTTTGTGACAACTGGCCGTGACTCTTTAACAACACTGTTGAGGAATCCTGACCCACTCTCCTTTGGAGAAGTGATTTAATTTGAAGTGTGTGTTCATACTAAAGTATCTGTATACGATTTAAGTCCAGACTTCGGCTGGACCACTCCCAAAAACCTATTTTGTTTCTTTTTAGTCATTCAGAGGTGGCCTTGCTGCTCTGCTTCGGATCACTGACCTGCCTGATAACTAAAGTGGGATTTGGCTGAAGGTCCGGTACTGATGGCTGGGCATTCTCCTGCTGCATGTTCCAGGTAGAGAACAGAAGTCATGATTCTATCAATGTTGACAAGACGTTCAGGGCTTCACAATCCTCACAATATCGCCACCATGTTTGAGTGTCACAATGATGGTCTGTTCCTGAAATGCTGTGTTACTCTTAGGTCAGATTAAGCACGATGCATATAGTCAGAAAAGTCTGCTTTTGTCACATCAGTCAACAGAATATTTTCCCCAAAAGGGTTGATCAAGATGCTTTTGGCAAATGGGACTCAGGCCTTCATGTTGTTTTTAGTCAGCAGGGATTTTGGGATTGGAGCTCTCCCATAGAGCTCCTGCATCTTTCTTGTTTTTAAATCATTTTGCTGTCACTTTGGTTCGCTGGCATCATGACGTCTTGGAACACTTTCCAGACTGATAGATGTTAATGAATATTTTTAGAGGATGTGTTGCATTTTTAGATCTTTCAGCCATCAGGGAGGTATATGTATACTCATTGACTATATCTGGATGTCAGGTAAAAATCAGGTTTGGGGTTGGCTTGTGAAATTGAGCTGAACTTTCTGAATAATCGGTTAATAAATTATTTAACAAGAGGGGCAATTACTTTTTCACATAAGGCCATGTTGGTATTGATTTTGGATTAAATAATTATTTGAAATCTTATTTTTGTTTTCATTCAGGTTATCTTTGTTATTTAAATGTATTTGATAATCTAAAACCTTCTAGTGCGAAAAAAAAAGAAGCAAAAACAGAGGAAATCTGTAAGGGGGCAAATACATTTTCAAAGCACTGTACTTTGGACCATTAAGACACTGTCAGGGCTTAACTTTTAGAATCATCCGTTTGTCACCAATCCTCCTTTATTTACAAAAATGTCAATCTAAGTGGTAAAACTGAGTAAACGGTGTGCTGCATTTTGTTATGTGAATGGTTGTTTTAGTGTTTGTTTTTAGCTGTCAGGATGACCCTCACGTCACATTATGGGTTCAGCTCTGTAACAAGTGCGCCCTCTGTGGGAGACATCACGTCCTTTTCTTCATGAACTTAAAAAAAAAAAAAACTGCACATATAGTTGACTGCAAATAAAATGTATACAAGTGTGAATCTACACAAGGAGCTAAAGCTACGAACTGGAAACCCTTTAAAATGTGATAAACTAATTAAGGAAAATGTGGATTGGTGGTTTGGGTATCAGAGCCGTCTCAGTTTCTTCTCTGGTTTGTGTCCAATGTCGACGCTAGGGGGTGCTATAACGCTCACCCTAGATCAGACGTGGTAACCCCAAGAAAATAAAAATGTTTTTCTACTTGACGAAACATTTTATAAAATCTAATTGTGATTATGTTTAGCCGAAATGCAAAATAATCCACAAAAAAACAGTCAATTATGAATATAAATTGAATGAATTATGAATAAATAAATAAAATTGAGAAATGGTGACGAGCCTTTGACTTTATTTCATATCCTGTAAACCAGTGGCAGGTAGAGCTGGACTGCTTGGTAGCGGAGAGAGCAATTCTGGAGAAAAAAAGAATCCCTCATGTCTGTTTATTAAGGCTAAACATTAAAGTAGAGTTAGCAAGGAGAACTAGGAGGCAGATTAACTTCTTTGTCTTTGAGGAACAGCAACGGGGGCAGTTTGAACCACTGACCAGGAGCCTGGTTCAAGACAGAATCACCCCCCCCCCTAACCACAGCAATTACAATTTCCTCTTGTGAAAACATCTGACACCAATTGGAGAAAAAAAGCCCCCTCTGTTATGGTTCTTGGTTCTACAGACCAAGTTTGTTTCCAAATAAGTGGTTTGCAATGGAAAAGGCAAAGATTGTATTCATTAGGCACGATGTTGGTGACTGCGTGGTATGTTGAATGTGTTGTAGAGAAACGTAGGGACCTAGGATCAGTTCACAGCACAGCACCCTCAAGAAAAGGACAAGCTCCCCCATAGCACCTGCAGGAGAAAAGATCAATAAATAATAAATACAATTCTGGTGCCGCCACAGTTTTTGTCCACCACTAGGTGGAGCTCTCCCATAAAGTTTCTCCTGAGTCTGGCGAGTGAACAAATAACCTTTACAATCAGAAAACCTACTGCAACAAAAAAAATTACAAAAATAATGTAATTCATCAGGGTGCCAGTAGCAATCCTTAACTCCACATATCATTAGCATTTCAAAAATATTAAACAATAATTGTGTTTTAAAAGGATTTCAAGACCTTAAATCATGCGTGCCCAATCCTGGTCCTCGAGATCTACCATCCTACAAATTTTAGATGTATCCCAGCTCCAACAAACCTGAAGCAAATTGTTAAATTCCCTCATCAGGAGTCTGTCAGCTCTACAGAGGCCTGGTAACGAGGCCTTCGTTTGATTCAGCTGTGATGAGAAGGGATGCACCAAAAAGTTGCTGGATAGTAGATCTCGAGGATCAGGATTGGGCACCCCTGCCTTAAATCCTTTATGAATTTTGTGGAAGAGTGACAAGAAGAATGAAATCCACCAGCAGCTTTGCCACAAGCCGTGCAGGGGACACAGTAAATCCATGGAAGAACGCTCTCTATTCCGATGAAACCCAAGTTCAACTTCCTGAAATGCAAGAAAAAAGTATGTGTGGAGGGAATTTATTGCCCCACATTAATGAGAACACATCATCTCCGGGATGAAACATGGTGGTGGCGGCGTCATACTGTGGGGATGCTTCTCTTCGGAAGGCACAGGGAACAATCCTGGAAGAAAAACCCTGTTGGATGCAACAAAAAGTGATCAGATTTAAAGAGTAGGAATACTTTTGACTCCTGGTGGAGTCTTCCACAGCAGTTGCTGATGTTTCATTGATTTGGCATCAACATTCCCGTCTGTCAATGTAGGCGGTTGCTCTTGGTTTCTGTTCTCAGGCACTGATGTATCGTAATGTGGTGGTTAATGAGGTGCAAAACACAGCAATGCCTGACAAAACCCTCATGTTTTAGAAAACAGCAGGGGGGAAATCACCCCGAGGTGCAAATGAAAAAAAATCTTTGTTTACTCCTGAGGGGGGGAAAAAAGAGGAAAAATGGGATCAGGAATTGTGTCTCATTTTAAAACCAAATCCTTCTGGCACGAAACAGAATTACAAACTTAAAACGTAAATCAGGAAAGGTTTGGCTTAATATAACGCTTTCAAACACATTCTGACACACCAACACAAGTCGGAAATGACAGTGAGTTCGAGGCCACTTGCCAGCTCACATCATCACATTATCCAAGGCTGCTCAGTGACCGCCATGTAAGCTGTTCTAGCTCACTGTTAGTAAAAATGCCACATGCATAGGAATCAAAGTTCATACAGAAAATAACAGCAAGAAAATAAAAAAAATCTAATGAAAAATCTGCATTCCCACCACTCACTTTAACCCCTCTAGTGGCGGAGAACAGCAATAACCAAACACTGTAAATCTTTTCCTCTTGTCCATTAGAGCCAGACAATAAATCAAAAAGAGGACAACCTATTTTTATTTTGTCAGACATACAATTCCTCACTGAACAAAAAACAAAAAAAGCGTTTAAGGCAGATGAAGGCGTTTCTGATTTCAGACACACAGAAGTTTCTAAAACCACAAACTAGAAGTAGAACTACAATGAAAGATGTTTTGGATGTGTTGTACAACCTTTTCTTTTTAAACCACCGTAGCCCACCATTTTAAAGTAAGTAAGTCATAAGTCAATTCATCAAAAAAAGTTATTTAAAATGTAGACCCCAAGAATAAAACAAAAACGGTTTCTGTCAGAAAAATAGCCTGATCGGCGCATCTCTCGTACTAATTCAAATGAACCAAGGACGTTTTACACTGACGTGGTGGTGGAAGTGTCTTTGTCAACACATTAGTCACGATTCACAAGGTTCTTTGTAAACTGGCGATGATGAATCTAACGGGTTTTCAACAACAAGAAAGCGTCTCGTAAAACTGCTTAAAAACAATTATTCTTTCAAATTAATTAAGTAAAGCCTCTCGAGTTTTGCAATACAACAAAAGATCCAGACAGTCTGTAAAAAACAGTTCCATATTTATTGCAAAATATTTTTGTACAGAATTCAACTGAAAAAAAAAACATCAACAGAGGAGGAATGGACAGTAAGGCCAACATCAGAATTCTGAGAGTCGAACTGTACAAACACCAACAGTAACATTTGCTGCTTCATTTAACAACTTTTATACAGAAACCGTTGAACCGCGCTCACAGCAGAACTCCTTAAAAGGAGGAAAAGAAAACAATTGTACACATTTTTCCTTAAACATTATTGCCTCATCTGTAAACCCATCAACTCAGAACACCAAAGGACAATCCTTAAATACTGAAACCTTTATAAGAAACATGTCCCTTGATTGATATTGTCTCACAAAATATAAATATATATATATATATATATATTATATATAAGTTATAGTTGTAAAAAGCTCCAAACGGATCATGTTTTGGGAATGAGAGTAGCATCACCTGTCATCGAGGTTCAGAAAGTCACTGCTTAAGCTAGAAGGCTAACACCACAAACAGAGATAATACTTCTGATCCTGAATCAAAACAGATACTACGCTTTTTTTCACTTTATATCACGCCGCTGGAATAATCTGCCCCCCGTTTGACCTCGAAGGGGTGGGTGGGTGTTGTGGGGGGGGGGGGGGGGGGGGTCTTAGAAGAGTGCGTCTGTGTAGTAATGGGCGTGCATGTTCATGCACATCCTCATGCGATTTGGCACTGATGTAAAAGTTATTTCCTCATATTAAACCACGAGGATATTCTACCTCTTTTCTTTATAGACGTTTTTGTTTTTCTTCACACATCAAAAAGGCAGCGTGAGACAGGATACATTATCTCCCCCTACCCAACATTCAAATGTACATCTTTAACATTGGCTCTCCCACAACCTGGGAGCTACTGAAGACATAAACACCCTCCTGTCTCTGGAAGTTCCAGATAAAAAAAAAAGAAAAAGAGATTAAATTAAAATTAGACTAGATTTTTTTTTAGTTTTTTTTAAATCATACATGCGTAAGCCCTTCAAGAAAACACACCAATACGAAAACAAACAAAAAAGAAACGATGAAGCTGATGTACAATCCAGAACTCCGGAGGAGAAAAGAAAGCAACGAGCTTGCTTCTGAAATGCTCGACTAGTAAGACAAGATATGAACCATAGACAGAAACACAGAGAGTCATGTTTTTGATTCCACATTACATGATGCACCTGATAAAAACAAAAACAAAACCTTTTATTTTATTTTTTTAAAGCATGATTAGCCTCTTTTACAGGGAGAATCCAGTGACAAAACCCAAAAGAGCAGACCAACACAATCAGAAATAAAGCTAAGTGGCCCTTCTTGAATTTATCAGTGATATTTTTGTTTTAGGTTGGCTCAGTTTGGGTCTAACAATCCAGCCGCACCAGGACAACCCTGAATACAGGTGTGATGCATTTAAAACATTTTCAGGACAGATTTCCTTCTTCATGGGTGGCCTGGATTCATTCTATCTGCATTAAGCCTAATTCCTACCTCCTAGTCTCCTCGACCGCAAAGCCTGTGTGACGGAAATGTCATCATCTGTGCTACTGGGCTGTGTGCAACGGCAGGGACCAAATAACAGTCACAAAGAACAGTGTGTGCTCCTCTGCGAGGTCCAAGTGGCTCGCATTCACAGAAGCAGGGAGGTATGTCAAAGCGTTTAGTTTAGCGGTCTGACCGAAATCCATCCTGGGAGACACAGAACCGACCCGACTCCGCTAAAGGAGCTGAGCTACCTGGACTGCTCCCCAATAATAATAATAATAATACAAACAACCTACTTTCCATAAAACAGCGTTGCCATAATAAGCACTGTTGCCACCGAAATCCATTTAACAACTCTGTTCTCTAAAGATAAGATAATCTTGGTTAAAAGTTTTAATAAACTCAATAAAATATCCTCTGTCACAAGTCTTGATTTTAGAGATCAGACGGTTTCCTCTGCACTAAGTAGTTTTTGGAGTTGACTTATCCCACTGGTGTCAGATGATAAAAAGACTCATGAAAAGCACATACAGTATTACCTCTCTCTATGCGTCGCATTTACGTAGCATAATTCCGTTTGCAGGCTAATAAAGGTGAGTGGAGCAGCTCTTGTATAAAATCTTTAGTGTCTGTGCGCTGACACCAAACTTAAAAGTTCATTATTTATTCTCCTTTATTTCTCTATAATCATGTCTGTGACGATACACAACTAAACTCACCACAAGCTTGTAACAAAAACACTCCGGATGGATTTTAATGCAAGGCTTAAATGGCCCTAATTAGCGAGGCCTGTTTTTATCCGAGTCAGCCAGGACGCGTGTTAACGCGAAGTCTGAACAAATTTCTGGTTTGATTTGTGAAAAGGTAACATGAGATGCTTCAAAGTGAAAATATAATCACTGTCGATCCAGATCTGGATCCCTTTAATCTTTCATTGGGCAAAGTTTGCACCTTCTCACGTCTTTGTTTTATATGCTTTGAAGGGAAATGGAAGTCTACCCGGAGGATCAGCTCTGCAGCCATCCACGTCACAACTGAGAATTACGTGTGTGTGTTTATTTTAGTCATTAACACCAAATCTATTCTCTCAGCGATCCACAGGAACAATTAGGCACAATGATATGCTGCGATGGTGCCAGTGTAAGAGTCTGGGAAAGGGCCACTAAAACATTTATGGATACTCCGAGTGCTTCCAAGATGCAATACCCTGAGTAGCAGACATAGGCTTGGTATAAACCTCAGAAACAAAAACTAAAATCTTTTTTTGCTACACAAAAAAAAGATAAAACAACTTTCACACATAAATAAAACTCTGTAGTGAAATGTACATTGACAACCACGAGCATAACCCTAGAGCTAATAAAGCAAAATCATAGATCATCTGTGACAAAAGAGTCATTTTCAGCTTTACAATATGCATATCCTCATGCATATATAGTTATCTGTCTCCCTTTGCATATAGACAGATGTGTTTGGGGTCAACATAAGAGAGCTTTCAGCTATACCTGCTCTCTGCAGAGCCTCACGCTGATAATTAAGAGATGGATGTAAATGAGAGCGATGTACTTCACGGGCTGAGGAGAACGAGGACAACAACTGATCTCTGTGCAGACGTGTAAACAGAAGAGCCCAGAAAACCACAGAGGATGATGGGTAACAGACATCCACAGCAGCAAAGACAAACTACAACAGTTGTGGGTACAAGAAACATGAGGAGGAACCCCCCCTTTTTCCCCCACCGTTGCTCCTTTACCAATCAGAGGATTCAGTGTGGAGGCTTTATGTCAACGTTGCCTTACGCGATTCCTCAGCTAAGACTCAGTCCTGCAGCAGGAATTAAAATTAAAGCAATATTTCTGCGCTGAGATGGAAATTAACAAAAATGTAACAGTGGACTGTGAGCGATCTAAAGCAGCGTCTTTTAGAAAAGTTGAGCGACTGTTCGATCACTGCCAGTGAGCTGCAGGATGGTGCGGCAGCCAGAGATTAGCAGCAAAAGGGCGGCACGCCTCTGCAGCCCTTCCTGCAGTCTCTCTGGGCTCATTTGGACCCAGGAAGGACAGCCTGGAGCTCAGACAAACAGCTGGATCCGCTCCCGGATGGTCTGCCTGCAGATCGGGCAGGTCTTGAGCGCGGCGCTGCAGTCGATGCAGGAGGCATGTCCGCACTGGAAGACCAGCTTGATGTGGTTGTCGATGCAGATGGGGCAGGTGATGCGCTCCTCCATCTGTCTGTAGCGGGACTGTAGCTGCTCCAGCAGGTTGTGCTGCTCAGAGTTCTCTGTGCCAGGGCTGCAGTCCACCTCGGTTTGGTCTGTGGAGTGAAACCATCAGCAGGAGTCCGTTTTAGTCAGGTCAAGAGAATTTTATGCAGGCTGCGCAGTAATGTGCAAGATGAGACTGGTCTGCTGTTTCCGTGTGCTACTGTTTGAAAGATGACAAGGGTCTGGGTTCTGGGAATGGACGGCGGGACACAACTGCTTTTACAGCATCTTTGTAACAGAACCACAAACCTCAGTGCGTTTTAATGGGACTTTATGTGATATACATACAGTAATGCATAATTGAGAAGTGGAAGAAAAATAATACGTGCTTTCAAAATGGTTTACAAATCTGAAATCTGCGACATGCATTTCTGTCTTGTCCCCCAAGTCAGTTCTTTGAGGAACCATCTTTCAGCCACTTTTCCATAAAGGCCAGATTTGAACGCACCACTAATAGTTGTACTATCATTCTCCACGTCTTTGCCTTTGTGTCATATTCTTGCTATTATAAAACAAGGACTAAACTTTGTTGAGGGAGATGTTTGGATCAAAGTTTCGGATGCTACCGTATTTTATAACCAAAATCTGCTTCAAACTTTCTCCCCGATGTGTCTGACGTGTTCGTTGGTCTTCAAGATTTTGTAATACATTTTAAAAACTATGCATCGCCTTTTGTTCCACTTCAAAAGTACATGAAACTGTATGTTGGTGTATCACATAAAATCATGGTAAAATACAGACATTTGTGGTGCTATAGTCTTCAAGATGGTGCTATAAAGTCATGAGTTTGTCAGTTACAAAATTGAAACTAATTCAAGCCATAAAGACAAGCAACATATGAATCCACTAATGACACAAACATACTGTCTACAACTCTGAACTTGAGGTTTATACAAAGGATGGAGTAGGGTCATCTCTTTTTACCTTGTCGTATTTTCTTGGTTATCGTGACCTGGCATTTGATGCATTTCTTCATGCGGTGTGCACATTCTGTTAAGACAAGACTAGTGTAAGTGAACACATAGAAGACACCCCCCCAACCCCCTCTTACAGCTTGCAGACTTACCTTCACAGGCTACGCTGTGCTGGCAGGGGCAGAAGAGAACCAGCAGAGCGAGCTCAGAACAGATGAGGCATTCACTGGGACCAGCCGGCGTGGGAAAAACCAGGTTGGTCATGGTGTTGGGTGTCGTGTGGACCCGGCGCAGGCTGGCACTGCTCAGGCCCTGACCAGAAGTGATGGCCTGCAGACGCTGCAACCTGAGCGACAACAGACAGTCATGAGAAATAACTGTAAATAACATCAACATGAAACATTATTTTTGTTAAATTGTTCTCCGACATGGATTTGTTTGTGCAAAAATGCATCTTTATAAGCTACTTTCCTGTCTAGCACAACGTTTCAACTTTTTCCTATCCTGTTAAAATGTAAGTTTTATTATTACTGCAATAAGAAAAAGACTGGGTAAAATGGCATGAGGACAACTCGCTTTAATTGATGTAACCAGAATATCCTGAACTGAATGTCTGAATGTAGCCGTTACATTCAAGATCGTTGACTTCCGTGTTAGTTTCGTGAACATGTACCTGTGCTTCTCCGAAAAGTTCTTGATGAGCTGCAGCATGGTGCTGTCTGCCACCAGGTCCAGAGGACTCTTGCCCTTGTGGTTGGCGTAGCTGATATCAGCTCCTTCCTGCGCCAGAAAACAGCCGATAGCCATGGCAACGTTCAGCTCAGTGCTCCCCAGGAGACCCGAAGAGGTCAGCTGTGGACACAGAAGGAGGAAGAGGAAGGACAAGTGAAGGAGTCCAAACTAAAACCACTTAGATTCCTCATCAGACTGTGTTAGTCCAAGAGAACTGAGCATAACAAAGGTATAGGAGGGTAAATGAGAGTGATCCATATTTAGACGGAACATAAACCTACATCTAATCAGCACAGAAGATCTCCCTTGACAACTCATCTGCTGACAATGGCCAAAACAGCCCTGAGCACTTAAGTTAAGCCACCTTCATGGCTGTGTATGAGTGTGTTTTTGTGTGTGCTGGCTCAGGGCCCATGATGCTGAGAGGAGCTGCAGTGTTAGCGGTCATCTGGAGCGATGAGGACGTTATTTTCTCATTTTTTTTTATGGTGAAATATTTACACCATGTAATGGGACAGAGCTCATATCAAACGGCTCAGGAGGTAGTGATTCGTCCAGTAACCGGCTCGAAATCGAAGTCGTTGTGTCCTTGGGCAAGACTCATCACCTGCCTCGCCGGCTGGTGGTGGTCATAGGGCCTGGTGGCGCTGATTATATGGCAGCCACGCTTCTGTCAGTGTGCCCAAGCTGTGGCTACATTTTTTAACTGCGCTGGTCGCAAACCCAGAAATCTTTTCTATTTTCTTTTTTTTACTTGATCAGTGAACGCACCACACATAAGCGCCACTAGGTCATAGTGACATCAACCCTCTTCTAGGTGGATGCTGTTACTGTGGGAAGAAGATTCAAGGTTAGCCGTTTAGTTTTAGACTGATGTTATAGTACTGCAAGCAATGCTAACCAAGCTAGCTGCTAACATGATAGAGACAAAATACCAACTCCTTAAGATTTAGTCTTTGTTTTAAAGTATTAGTAAAACCCAGTTTTACAGCTAATGCTCACTCACACACACGAACTGTGAAATCACCCCTGCTCCTAACTTAGATAGACTAATAAACAAAGTGGTCATTCATTATTTAATTCTTAGGGCCAAGTGGCCACTATCAACAGACATGAAACAGACATTTCAAGCTGAAACTCATTTGCTAGGAAATATATTTTTATTGCTTTTCTTACACGTTCTAATACTACAGTTTGTGAAGAGAAATCTCAATCAGCCAACAAAGAGAGAGAAAAATAAATAAATAAATGAAAACCCCAAATCGTCCACTAAACAGAACAGGTTTCTAGTTTTCAATAAAGGAATTGCTTCAGGGAGTTAATAAAAATATTTCCTGATCTCTGTAATATCTCAGGGATGATTAGTGAACTTGTGTCTGTAAGAATGTGCTTTGTTTAAATTGACCCCCTAAATTTATCCCAGACATCCTAACTAAAGCTCCATCTCGGCTTATTTCCATATTATGGGACTTAGCGGGCCGTCTTCACCTCTGAAGCCTTCAGCTCTTCCCTTCTAAATTTATTTTCGACATCACTGTGGATCTTGTACATACACAACCTTTGAAACAACAGAGCCATGCATGACACCATTTTTACTTGTAGAAAATAAATCTTGTATGTTGAGGCTAAGTACAAATTCACAGAGAACATTTACTGTGCCCATATTTCTTCCTTTATAAAAACACTGTAGCTGTAACACATCCCTCAGGTTATATTTAGCCCCACTTCTCTGCCCTCTAACCTTATTACTGTCTCTTAAGTTAATCTGGGTTCTTGCGACCTGCTTACACAATGAACCGAGGTCCTTTCTCCTCAGTTAAATCTGTTTAAAGCTCAGCGACCTAAATTGCCATGGTTAGCTCCTTTTACCTTTCATCTTGCTGTTTACCTCGAATCCAATACAACAGCTTAATCCTAAACATACACTGTACCATTCACTGCAGCAGGATTCGGTTTCGGTTTCTAGCCTCACTGCGTTTCCTATTATACGTTTTGCACAGTGTTTTTTTTTTAACCCACTTGGAGACTATATTTATCTCCTTAAACCTACCAGAAACAGACGTCTCTATTTTAGAGTAGATCAGCAACGTCTGGCCGTCTTTACTACCGTATTAAGCTTATGTTGACTCCTCTAGGGGTCATTTTGTTCCTCTTTGTTTTGTAACTGTCACTTCAAGCTCTTAACTACATTATATTTAATTTTGCTTATTTGGACAGGTTCAGGTATTAGGACTTTAGTGGCATACTAAGAAAAAACAAACTATATCAACTTGAAATTAAGTGTCGAAGTGAAAGCTTGTCAGAAAAAAAAGAAAAAATACATAATGTCCAAAAACCTTTGAAATACCCGAGTAGCGCAGTTGAGAGTAAATGTAAACACTGTAGCAGGTATATTTTGAGAGGCTCGGTCAGCAAATCTTGAAGCTTTGCTTCTTGGTTTTTTACCTTCATCATGAGTACAGGAATTTAAGGTCTCAATAGCTTCCACCTGTTTGTGTGAAAATTTCAGGGCTTTTTCTGCTAAAATCCTCAATATAATAAGATTCAAAAATCATTCGCCCAAGATCCTGACGCCTTTTTGGATTAGTTTCTGTTCAACAATGCCTTTGTAATTCTAAGCAGAAAAACAGTAACCTATCATTTAATAATAATGAATAATTAACCCTCACCCTGCAGTAGAGCGAAGTGGACGAACAGCCCTCGCTGCCCTCCTCCGTGCTGCTGCCCCCTGCTGACGGGGCGAGCATGACGTTGGCCAGCTGCGGGCGAAGGAGGGCCACGTGCATGGCCGTGTCACCGTCCTCGTCCTCCATGTTGACGTCGGTGCCCCCGTCCACAAGCAGCTGCACCAGGTCTGTGTGGCCCTGTGTGACGGCCAGCTGCAGCGCCGTCTGGTTCCGGTTATTGCGAATGTTAACGTCACAGCGCCCCTGGGAAAGAAGCGTTGGAGGAAATGTAGTGGGAAAAAAAAGAAAAATACAATTAAATGTGGATTTAAATAAACGAAAAAAAATGCACGCCAAGAGGCAACAGTAAAGCCAAGTGTTTGCTCCCATTTCCAGCTCACCTCCTTGATGAGGACCTCAGCGACGTCTCTGTGGTTGTTGAGGGCAGCCAGATGAAGGGCAGAGAAGCCGTCTTCCTTTTTAACGTCCACCAGCTGTCGAGCTCGACCCAGGATCTTTTCTGTGGCCCTGAAGAGAGGACAAACAGAACTCAGATTATACCCATTATTGATGAGCTGCAGCATGGTGCTGTCTACCACCAGGTCCAGAGGCCTTTTTTTTTTATCCACGTAGCAACTATGTTCATTGTTAAATTTAAAATATATATAGAATGACTCAGTCAAAGTTCAGACTTTTCAACTTAAAATCTGTGGTTAGATGTAAAAACTGATGCTTGTAGATGCATTCCATCCAGTCTCACTGAATGTGAGCTATTCTGCACAGAAGAATGGGCAAAAGTTTTAGCCTAGATTTGTGAAGCTGGTAGAGAAAAACCCAGAAAAGATCCCACACCTTTCCGATTTGTATTCGTTGAAAAGTTAGAGAACTATGTATCATTTGTCTAACATTTTAACAGTAGTTTGTGCTTGTCTGTATGAATTAAAATCCCAATAAAAAAAAACTCGCTTCACAATGAACTATCTCTATTATTTCATGACCTTTTGTCCATAAATCTGATTCAACAGGGACAGTTTGCTCACAAAAACAAAAACACATACTTTTCATCATTTACAAGCTGTCATCATTTTATGTCTCAGTTCCTGACATGTGAACTGAACTGCTGCTGTTTTTTAGAAGCTGTTAACAAGGCAATCTGAGCAGAAAGCATTCTATTCAACATGACTGAAGACAAACCCCCAAATGTTACCCTTCCTGTTTCGCATCCATCTGGATTATTCAGGTTACGGTGCATTATGCTGAATATCAGTCTGTGTTTAACCACAGAGCATAACAAGGCCTCGGTCAGTGAAGTGAGGCCATCACAACTTTGTTCGCAGTTTAAGTCCGGGCTCTGCCGTCGAACACTCTCTCCTCTCTGCTCTTTGGCTGAGTGGGCTTTATGAAATGTGAAATTGAAGCCGACAGCCTCAGTGAGCGCCCAGGAAGCTGGCAAATCACCACACAGGCATTACTGTGACATGAACCAAAACTTCTGGAGGAAGTTGGGTTAATTTACTGCTGCCTCTGCAGGATTTTACTGTGTGGAAAACACTGGTGGCGCACACGGCGACAGATGACCCTGCCGTCCAATTGTTTCAAAAGCAAAAATAACGAGGAAAAGGATGGAAAGTCTTTGCTGGAACTCATCCACGGACATTTCAAGATCTCTGCAGCTTAGTAGAAGCAGATTTTACTGATATGATTAATCTTTTGTAACATTTACACATTCATTAGCTGCTCACCGCTGATGCATTCAGAGGTGCGGACTGAACTCATTTGTTTGCAACATGATCAGTCAGATGTGACTTGCATTGCCTGTGTGATTTAAAGGCATCCAAAGAAGACATTGCCAGAGGTCACAGCTACCTGCATTGCAGATCTGTAACCTCGTGGTTCAAGCACTGACGGAGGCTCCTACACAGCAGTTTCTGGTTTCAAAACCACAATCGAAAGCTTAAACTGCTCAGTTTTTTTATCTGAAAGAGCCAATCGTATCTGTACAAACTTATCGCTTGTTTCCTGCTTTATTTCTAAAACCAATACACTCATGTCTGCATTAATATTCAGACCTAGCAGAGAGGTTTTTCCTCCAGCAACCCTTCACAAAACAGCCAAAGGGCATCAGTAATGACTGTCCTGGAGATCGAGGTCCTCGTTTTATTTTTAGGTGTTTGGATCATCCTTCATTAAAATATAAAAATATGTAACAGTGAATGGAGGAGGAGTGACACAGAGAGAAAAAAAAAAAAGCTGTAACAAGGAGAATTGTCAGAAATCAGGAGGAAGTCCAACCCGAGCAGCATCTCTTTTCCAGTAAATACAGTTAACACATTATCCATCGTGCACATCCATTTGCCTCCTAAGAAGACATCTGGCAGCATGCCTTGTTCCTTCACTTTCCCAGGCCTCTCTGTGAACTTGGCACAAAGCTGTCTTTTTCCATTTCCTCACACAAAATAAATAGGCTGATAAACAAACCATTTTTGTCTTTGTCACAACCCCCCCCCCCCAAAAAACCCCAAAAACAACAGATGTTCACAGCTGCTCTCGGGGTGTCTTTCTGGAAGGTCTTTAGTTTAGACATTTTGAAACAGCCCTCAATTTATCTATGCAAGACAAAACAACGCATTCATAGATTGTTTTAGTTTGGGGTAATTGTAAATAGAGCGGCGGGTTGAGTGCGAATCAATAGCAGAACTCATAACAAGAATGAGAGATCACACACATTTCTTCCCAGAGCGTTTAGGACTGTTTTAAATAGTAAATACAAAAGATTACTCTGAGGGCCAATATTTGTACTGTGGTCAGCGTGCACGCCTATGTACATGCGTATGTGCGTATGTACGTATGTACGTATGGATGTAAGGATGGATGAATAAAATATGTAACCTATATCAAAAACTTTTCCAAATCGAGTAGGAAGTTTGTATTTATGATTACAGCTCACCATAAACACCAAATGACTGAGAATCATAATGGGTTATTTCATATTATAAACATCAGTTTTCAGAACTTTCCAAACTAAAAAGGAATCATTGAGAATATAAAAATTGTTAGAAAACCTGAAGAGGGTGCAGTAGCTGGTGTCAGGCTTAATGAATGCTGAAGACCACAGCCTAAACTAAAATATCTGCACATATGACTCATGTCAGAGCAGATTGAACATTAATTAAATGACTGCCTGCTCTGGTCTCAATTCTCCTACACAGTACTTGCTCACTTGCAGTTTTTATCTTTCATTCTGCGCACACACTCCCGTACAGAGCTGAGCAGAGATTATATTTTTAGAGCAAACAGGAGGGTCCTTTTTTCTTTCTTTTTTTTAACTAGGTCAGATTTGACAAGGCGGTAGGCTAAGTATTAAGACTATGATAGGTATAAAGGGAGAGCCAAAAGACTAAATAGCAAAATAAAAGAAAGCAGATGCGTCCAAAGAAATTGCCTGGAAACTGGAATAAGACTCATTTCAGCCATTTGGAAAGTCAAAAATCAGCTTTTGTTTCTGTACGGTGACCATACGACAGCTGAGCGCTAAGATGTCTCAGTAACAAGAACATTGATACCCGTGTCCTGCATCTATTTGTGTGGATGCAGCTTCTGAGTGAAGAAGACTCAAAGTTCAGTATCAGTGAGGAGTCAGTGGAAGCATAAAAGCTTTAAGAAGCTATTTAAAATGAAACTGTTTTCTACAGCGACGACGTCCTTCAGGCAGCTACAACACAGATAAACAACACTTCAGAGTCTCTTGGTCAGTCCTTACCATTTCCTACTATTTTAAACTCAATTCATTTGTATAAGACTGTTTAGGGTTCAAAAAGGAAGCAATATGGCACATAACCTCAATTGGATTCTCCCTGGGGATATTTTGTCCAATTGGTGAAAAAGAAAATTGACCTGAAGGAAGGGGTTGTATTTGACCAGGTTTTTTGAAAGTTGAGGGAAAAATCTGTAGGCTGTCTGTCATTTTTACAGATTAGTATTCAAACCTCTGACCACTTGGTGGAAATACGCACATGTTATCAATTTTACGCAAGGAGTCCTGGTAACTATTAATAAAAAGATTCCCATGAGAGCATGCGGGCATCATCAAACACCCAGACACCGTATCCGTATTCAATGCATCAATCGCTAACCGGGAACTTACTGCAAATTGAAAAGCTGCTGAGGCTTTGGAGCGTGACTGTGGCCGGTGCGGCTGGTTAGACACGCTCCAAAGAGCCCGATGTGTCCCCCCCCGAAACAATAGTTTACAGGTCAGGTAACGTTTTGTTCAGAGTCTTTTCGACTTCTGATCGCTTCAGTCGGAGTAATGTTTCCTTTCAAAACTTTGGGTGAAGTGGTGCTTAATTCCAGTCTCCAGTGTGGCAGCGGAGCGCGGATTCAGCGTTCGGAACAACATCTAAACCCCAATGAGATGTCGTCTGAGGCAAAAATCCAAAACCTCATGACAGCAGCAATCCCACTATTTCAAAAAAAGGTGAGCATTTCAGTTCTACGAGGAGCAGGAGAAATATGTGAGACTGCGTTGAGGCCACAGCAAGTATTCGCATTTTAAGTGCAATTGTTTAATTAAAGTTTGTTTGGATTGAATATTATTTAAAATGAAAAAAAAGAATAAATACTATTGAATATGTGTGAAAATACTATCCTATTTAAAAATTGACGGATAAAAATAGATTATGACCGGATTTTTTTGACCCTGTCGGTCAAAATGACTGACACTGAAACATGTCTAGCGCGACCTCTGCCTGAAGGTCACTTCAATAAGAACCAGAAAGGCTGAACGTAAAACAGAAAAATTGTTTGGTTAAATATAAACTACCTTTTGAAAATCTCTGAGTTTATGCAAGGTTCTTCTGGAAATACACACAGAGACTAAGGTTTACTACTTGTGATCTTTGCCATTATAAGATGCCCTGGTTGATGGGATTTTAAAATGTTAAATCCAAAGAATTTTGCCTTTGTTTTAGTTAGTAAGAACCTTTTTTATAATGACTACACTCTCACACAAAATTGTGACATCGCCTCTGCTCATTACAAATAATTTTATGATTCTCCAAACCAGGAAAGCTAGAAAAACATATTGAATGCAAGTAATACAGCTCTTAAAGAAAAAATCAGAAACAGCATAAAAGCGGTTTTAAAATGTAAAAAGCTTTACTAAAACCTGAGATGCAACTTTCTACACTAATGTGATTACTGTCCATGTTTAAACTAAGGCCAAAACTGGAACCTTAGCAAAATATTGTCGATGGCATTGAAATGGCTCCAAAAGTCTCCAATAAAGATGTTTAGGACATTACCCATTTCAGTTGTTTGGAAAAGCTTTACAAGTCTCTAACTAAACCCTTCAATGAAAAAGGCACGCGAAAGGAAAATCCAAGTGACGCTTTAGTTTTTCCATTCTTACTTCCTTGCTTTCTTGGGACTCATTTTAAAAAGACCCAGGGACAACTTTCCATGACATAGCTTTGTTATATTTGGAAAGGAAAGTTTATAGTAGATCAGAAAGCTGCCATGGAGTACAGATGCAGGAATCTCATGTTATAGTTAAGAAAACTCGCAGCAAAAGGTCCAATATGAGTTCAAAGGAAGTCCATAAGACAGGTCCAAATATGAGTTTGATGTCCCTTTAAAGCATTGTTAAAATGTTAAAATGTATGCAAAGAAGGTTTTACCTTTGATGTTCTAAATTTTCAATATTTTTTGCTTATGGACATGTCAAAACTTGAAAAAAAAGAAAGAAAAAATAGTACTTCAACCAAAAAAAATATTCAGTGCTTTATTAAAAGGTTGGACTGAAGACAGCTAAACAAAAATCCTACTTTGCTTTAGGAACCGTTTATCTCAATTTGAAACAAGAACAGAATATCACAGCTACATAAAAAACATTTAACATTTATCATGTAGCATTGCTAAATGTTAAATGCTTGAAAACTATCCAGCGATATTATCATACAAGCTTTTCTAGAATACGAACCATGAATACCATTGCTTGAAGTAGCTAGCTAAAGAGTGCATGTTGTGAGACTTCTTTATATTAGATTCCGCATTACACTGACTAAATTCCAGTCTCATTTACCCAGTGGAAGCTCCTCAGTCCATATTAGTCAACATTGTCCGACAGCAGCACCTTGTACATGTGGCGTTCCTCAAGGTTGTATCATAGGCCCCCAAAATGTGGGTCTTTTTATTTTGGGAATTTATAGGTCTATTTGAGGTAGATACAATGCACTTTTTCACTGCTTTTCACATGCAAGCTCAATCTATCTGTAAATTAACAAAAAGGCTAACAATTCTTTGGAGCCTTTATTGAACTATTTAATTATATTAAATGCATAGATAAATCAAAATCTCCTCAATCTCGAAGATTAAAAAACAGCAACTCAAAGTATTTTATTTGGAAGATGATACTTTCCAAATAACCTTCTTGAACCTTTTACTTTGTACAATCAGTCTTTTATTAAGAATCTTGGTATATTTCTCGACAGCTCCTATAAATTCACTAAGCAAATCAGTTCAGCTTTCAAAGCAAGCTTTTTTCCAGATTTCACATTTTGCCAATAAATTGTCATTGTGAGAGTTATCCTCCAAGTTTCCACCTGCCGGGTCAGTGTCAAGATTTACATTCTGTGTCAGACACAGTAAACCAACCGGACAGAAAACATAGAAGCTCATATGTGCTCTCCTCTTTCAGAACCTTCTGATACAATTCATACCTGTTTTTTATTCAGAAAGTGGCATGTTTTCCTAGATTTCTCTAAACTTAAATAGATTACCAACTATGCCTGAAATTCTATGCATTCACTTTACCAGTAATGGCCTGTTTACACTGAGCACTATGATACATGAATAACATTCACCAATTATGCCTTTGAGGGGCAAGCTTTTAGGCAAAAGGGACAAGAAAAGATGGCATTATGTTGTGTGACTAACCACAGAGAGCATAGCACTCAGACATATCTGGTTTATTGTTTTTTTACAACAACAGTAGGCATGAACCACACACACACACACAACGTGAGTGCTGGTTGCTATGAAAGCGGATATGAAAAAGGGCAAGCTCAATGAAGTCTCTTGTCTGCAAGTTTTTGCCAGCAGATTAAGGCTGCACAATATATCGCTAATTTATTATTATCGCAATATTCATATTGTGAAGATATGAATGGACTGTAAGACATTAACTAATTATTTAACCACCATTAACTCAGGTTCACTATTAGTGTGTATATGATGACATTTGTTGTTTAATGCAGCAGAAAAATGGTTTTAGAAGATAAAATCATTAAACTCATTTCTTTCCGAAAACAGCAGATGTCAAAGAAGCTGGATGTTGAAATCAAAGTAACAGGGTCGCCATGACAGTAATCTATTTTGTGAAATTTGTTTAATGATGCATAAATCTTTTTTTTAAGGTAAAGAAGTGAGAAAGTGGTATAGAAACTACAATTAAGTTGTTTATGTATCAATATACACTCAACAAAAATATAAACGCAACACCTTTGTTTCTGCTCCCATTTTTCATGAGATGGACTTAAAGATCTAAAATTCATTCCAGATACACCATATTACCATTTCTCTCAAACATTGTTCACAAATCAGTCTAAATGTGTGATAGTGAGCACTTCTGCTTTGCTGAGATAATCCATCCCACCTCACAGGTGTGCCACATTAAGATGCTGATCTGACATCATGATTAGTGCACAGGTGTACCTTATACTGCCCACAATAAAAGGCCACCCTGGAATGTGCAGTTTTTTGCTTTATTGGGGGTCTTGGGACTCAGAACCGGTCAGTATCTGGTGTGGCCACCATTTGCCTCATGCAGTGCAACACATCTTCTTCGCTTAGAGTTTATCAGATTGTCAATTGTGGCCTGTGGAATGTTGGTCCACTCCTCTTCAATGGCTGTGCGAAGTTGTTGGATATTAGTGGGAACTGGCACACGCTGTCGTATACGCCGGTCAAGCACATCCCAAACATGCTCAATTGGTGACATGTCCGGTGAGTATGCTGGACATTTTCAGCTTCCAAGAATTGTGTACAGATCCTTGCAACATGAGGTGATGTTCATGGATGTATGGCACAACAATGGGCCTCAGGATCTCATCACGGTATCTCTGTGCATTCAAAATGCAATCAATAAAATGCACCTGTGTTCTTCGTCCATAACAGATGCCTGCCCATACCATAACCCCACCACCACCATGGGCCACTCGATCCACAACATTGACATCAGCAAAGCGCTCACCCACACGACGCCACACACGCTGTCTGCCATCTGCCCTGAACAATGTAAACCGAGATTTATCAGTGAAGAGAACACCTCTCCAACGTGCCAGATGCCATCGAATGTGAGCATTTGCCCACTCAAGTCTGTTACGGCGACGAGTTGGAGTCAGGTCAAGACCCCGATGAGGATGACGAGCATGCAGTTGAGCTTCCCTGAGACGGTTTCTGACAGTTTGTGCAGAAATTGTTTGGTTATTGTTGTATTCTACTTTTTTGGGGCTATTTTTTATTATGCAGTACATATGTTTTAACTATATCTTTAAGTAAGCTTTAGAAGTAAATAGGCCTGTTTATATTATTCAGGGTAGTAAAACATGTCTCTTTACCAGTATTTTATGGGGTTAAGGTTTTAAGTAAACAAACTCTTGCGTAAAGATATGAACTGAAAGCAGGGAGGATCGGTTATAACTCTAGTTCATGGTACGGTCAGGAGACCTGGAGAAAATGTATGACCTGTCAAGATGTAGAAGGAGGAGAGAGGAATCATGTGATATGTTCTTTGTTCTTCTGTAATAAAAATGGTACACCCTTGTAGAGAAGCGAGTCAGATCTTTTCTGGCTCCCATCTGCAGGTGCGTCCACTGTGAAACAGATATCTGTTTGTGTGTGTTGTTTTACTCTCTGTCTCTCAGTTCTGGGTCTTATTTTGAAACAGTTCCCGCCGGGGTTTTGGAGTTCGGCGCCCCCACCTCTCTGAGTAGAAAGTGAGTTGCAGAGCATATTATGATAGGAAGCCGACAAAATGGTGGAGAATGTGGGCATTGATTTGGTTTTGAGTTTTCTCAGGGCTGGGAGAGATTGAGTGTGAGTAATGAGTGTGGCATAACTGATTGATACATGTGTTTGTGGCAATTATAGTAATTTTGTGTTTTTTCTTTGAGTTCAACAGAGAATCGGAGAGCGACTGGATTGATCCTTGCTAATCAACATCCGGGTGGTTTTGTATCAATCTGGAAAAGCGCTAACACCAAATTAATAGGTATTGATCGATTTAAACGTTCTCCATTTAACGTTGACGTGTTGTTCTTTCGGTTGAGGGCCGACCAAAGTACGGACCAGGGCTTGAGGGTTGGCCGCCTCGCCTCCGATAGGACGCTGTCGGAATTCTCCAAGGCTGGCAAACGGGAAAAGTAGACAGCAGCAGGGCCTGTGTGCTCTCTGTGTTGAGACGGATTCCCTTGGAGAGGCCGGCGTATCTTCCAAACGCACGTTTGAGCCACGTGAATTGGATTGTGTTTAAAGGTCCGGCTTTAGGTGGCTCCGGTAGAGGTTAGTGTTTGATGAAATTGTAAAATTGTTGTACTTTCTTTCTTTCTAGTGTGAATGTGTGTGTGATTGGAGAAAGTGGAGGTAACGGAAAAAAGAGCTACCAAGTGGCTCTTTGTACACCGGCCTCATATAAACTTCTCATTTAGGGGAACTAACCGACTGAATCTAAAACCATAATTCCTCTGCGAATCTTAAACCCCTAGACAATGCCCGCGCTTCTTGTATAGACAATAAGCGTAGAAGCTTGACATTGTAGAGGAATAAGGGAATATCATTTTCAGTCAGCTAAAGTACCACCATAAGCTAGCTTACGGCTAACATACAGTTTGGATGAGTCTCGCCTGGAAATAAAGGCGTTCAACCTTGTGCAACTACGTAAACACGTCTAAAGCATTGTCTAACACATATATATAGGACTGTTATTATGGATAACTGGTAGCAAACTCTTTAGAATATATATAAAATAACTTTTTTATGGTAACGGAGCGGTCACGTTTGGCTTCCGGTTGAGCTAGGTTGCTCATGATGACAGCTAATCTCTGGTAGCTTAGCTTCCGAACTGTATTTATTTGGCTCGGTTAAACAGTCATTCGAGTATTGATGGCGAAGTGTGGTTTTGTTGGAGGCATTTTGTTCTCGTCTTTGGTTGGTTTACTTATGAGTAAGGTTTGTTAAGTTTAGCATCGTAGTGAAGAATTAGCCATCTGTGCACCGGCGTATTCATTCCGCGGTGTGACCCGGAAGTTTTATTGGGCCGGACTTTGATCTGTCAGTCCGGCGGAGTTTTTTTTTTTTTTTTTTTTTTTTTTGAGCAAACTGTTGACGATTTTGTGTTGCAAAGCGAGTTTTAAATGTATTTCTTTCGGTATATGTTTTAATGATAAATAAAAATTGCTTTATATTGGGAGAATTCTATTTCTTCGTGTGTTTCGTCGAAGTGCGCGTCCCGGGTTTTGGCGCAGGCCGGACTCTATTAGGAATTCTTTGATTTTTAGACGAAACGGCAATAATCTCCGTATATAAATAAATTAATGATAAGATAAACAGTGCGTTATAAACCTTTTTAGCTTTCCTTCGTTTCGGCTTTGCCTAAAACATTATTAAGGTTAATGTTGCATGACTAAATAATACATAAACCCCTTCACTATAAAAAGAAATAAATGAAAATTTAATAAATAAAAACTGTGCCTGCCTTTACTGTTAACTGCATTAATATTGGGATAAATTTGGGCCTACGAATTGATAGTTTATCAATTAAAATAAATAATTTATAGAGTTAATACAAATAACCTACTTTGTTAAATTTTAATCCATTTTGGATTTTTGTTACGAATTTTTCGATGGCAGCCGAATATAAATTACTCCCTGCTCCACAGGGACGAGAGTGGCGCACTTTAGATGCCCAATTGTTAGTATACATTTCTAAATTATATTCTGTTTTAGTTGATAAGCCCGGTAAAAAAGATAAAAACCAGTTCCAGGGCCTTATGACGGCCATGTGGGCTCGTCATGGTGCCCGAGGGGATGAGAAAAGGAGTCTTTCACAAATGTGTTTTGAGGAAGGAAAACGTTTTGCAGATAAAGCTAAAACAGCAAAGAGCATCACTGGTGCTAAAATGAGACACTTAAAAGCTGAGAAAATGTGGAAAACATGGGGTTTAACAGGACAGGGTATTGATCATTTGTGTGTTACTGCAGAAAATAGTTTTTCGGCAGACCATACTCCTCCCCCGTATCAACCTATGTACCCCATGTTGATGACCTCTGGTCAAACACATATTTCATGGGGCTTGGAGACAGACAATGGCCAGATTGTACTTCAAAACACGCAGGGTGACGCACAGAGTTCACCATCTCCTTGTGAGCCACCCCCGGTGGGCATTACTCCCCCCCTTCCTTCAAGCAGTGCAGTGTTGCACTGGAGTGGCCTCCCACAGAGGTCTGTAGCCCATGAACCATTGACTAATAAACCACAGGGTGATCTAAAGGTAAAAGATGATGGACAAGATTATAAATTGCGTTTTGAAGTCACCGGTAAAGGGATTGTAGAACACACTGGGGAGGAAAAGCGACAGCTACTAAAATTAGTTAGCAACAAAGTAGAACAGGACACCGATAAATTGTTCTTGGCGTATAATGCTAAATTGATGGACGAGATGGAGCAGCACGAACACAGGTTAACTAAAGTTCAGCGACAGATGGATGAGGTGCTGCAGGATCAGGAAAGATTAGCATCTGTGGTAAGGGGGCAAGCTGCAGACCTTTCAGGGAGTGCCAGCCCCAGTCAACGTGATGAATGTGCAGCAGTTGTACAGGTCGAAAATATGCAGACGTTGGGGGACAAGGGGAGTGAGGGACCATTTAAGAATACCAGATCTAAGTTGCCACTAGGGGCATGTGGGGGCCCTGATTTAATGCTTCCTTTAGTGGGAGCATCAGATGGTTCAGTAATTTACAAACCATGGAAGATGGCTGACATATCTGCCATCATTCTGCAACTCCCTGCTTTGACTGGTGGAGGAAACTGTTGGATAAATAAATTAAATCAGCTGACTTCAGGGCAAACCCTAGCGGTGGGAGATTGGAAAGCCATTATGGGTAGGATGTTGACATTGACAGATTATAATGAGATGATGCTCCAGTGCCAGTTAGCACGTGTACTTGATGAAGCCCCATTCACGCATCATGCACATGATCTTGCCGAGTGGGTCAGAAGAAAATATCCTACTCCGCCCGCGTCTAAAATTTTGAAATTTCCCTGGTCAACTGATGTTACTCCCGCAGAACATATGGCAAAATGTAAAGATAAATGGAAAATGAAATAATCGGATTTGGTTTAGAGAAGCAGTTTTAGCAGGCATGCCAGAGTCTGTTGCTACATTAATGAAACGGAATCCTGATTCACACATTTATGATCAGCCTACATGGGAAAGACACGTAACATATTATTTACAAGACGTGCAAGATTCTGTGTTAAAGGACGCTGAGGAGAATAAGAAAATGGAGACTGCTTTGTTAAAGCTACAGTTAAAAGAGGCTCAGAATAAATTGACTGACTTGTATCAGTCTAAAAAAGTGAAGCAGATGGTGGCTGAAGCAGCACCTACTGTTGGATCAGCGACAGTGCTGCCTTCTTTTCCTGTGATGTATGCTGGAGCTGCGCCGAATCCGCCATTTACTGCTCCTTATAGGACATGGCAGCCCCGTGGCAGGTCGCGTGGCAGGGCCAGGTTTGGGGATTTTGGAGGCATGGGGAGAGGGCAGCCAGGTGCTAACGGTTGTCACAGGTGTGGCTCCAATGAACACTGGGTGAGGGAGTGCCCACACCCACAAGGGGGCGCTATACCTCCCGGTCAGCCACCTCTACATATGGCTCCGAATCAGCATATGGCTCCTCCCTCCTATCCAGGAGGACAGAGTGGGCCTCAGTATTGACAATGCCCACAGAGTACCTTAGTGAGCAGGACAAAGGGGGATCCGATGCTCACAATAGACGTACATGGACATTCATTGCCATTCCTTGTTGACACTGGTGCTACTTTCAGCACGTTGGACAGAGTTTTACCAGACGTCAATTTTTCTGGGAACACAGTGTCTGTGATTGGAATCTCTGGGGCTCCAATGATTCTCCCTATCACTCAACCATTGCCTGTTTCAGTGGGAGATCAAAGACTATCACATCCGTTTGTCATTGCTCAAACCACGCCTGTCAACTTGTTAGGCAGAGATCTGCTTATCAAACTTGGTGCTTCGATCCTATGTACCCCTGATGGACTTATGGTGACTTTTCCGAATGGACATAAGCATTGCTGTGATACCATGAGTGGTCAATTTTCGCTGAAGGATGACACTTCACAAGTGGCTGATATTTTCTGGGCCAGATTGACTACGATGTCTGCACATGAATCTTCTGCGGCTGAATTTCTGAGATGCTGGAAGCCTTGGCTGCTTGAACTCCAGCCTTTTGTTCCACCGCCTGACCCGTTCCATGTGACCTTCCTCTATGAGAGGGGCGATCCTACCTTATATCAGGAACAATTTGAAACAGAACTTGAAGGCCAAAGTTGGTCTGTGGCTTCGGGTCCATGCTTTGTGGGGAAGGAGGGTGTTGCACTGTATGCTGATCTGACTTCAGAGCAGCATAAATGGTATATGATGGAAGCTGAAGCGCTTCCACACATATCGCTTTTGTTGCATCCGAAACATCAAGCTAAAGATTTGGGGGGAATGGTTAAAAGGGGAGTTGAATTAAAGGATTGGGTTCCTACCCAGATACCTTCAGTCTCTTTTTCTCCTTCTACTCAGATGTACAAAATAGACACGCAGCTCTCTGATACTACCATTCTGGAACATTTGCAGCTTTCTAGAAATCATGGCAGAGAAAAAACAGATCATCCTGATGCAGTGGAGGCCTTAAAGGTCGTGCCTGACTCTTTGTGGTCAGATGGTCCCACTGATGTCGGTCTAGTGCAAACCACACCCATCACATTTGAGATGAAACATTCTGATCCAATCTGGCGTTCGCAGTATCCACCTAAACCTCAGGCTGAGGAAGGTATTGCAGACACTATTGCAGGCTTACTTGAAGTTGGAGTTTTAGAACCATCAAACTCTTCATATAACACCCCTATTCTTCCTGTGGAAAAACAAGGTACTGGTAAATACAGAATGGCACATGATTTGCGTGCTATCAATGAGGCCCTTAGAACCCCTCCCATTTCTACACCGAATCCGTATACAGCTCTGGCATCCCTGACTCCTGATTTAAAATGGTTTACCTGCATAGATTTGGCTAATGCATTTTTCTGTTTACCGCTCCATCCTTCTGTCAGGGATATTTTTTCATTTACATTCAGGGGCAGGAAGCTACGTTATAGTAGGCTTCCGCAGGGCTTTGCTTTATCTCCAGGTATTTTTAATCAGGTGTTGAAGCAGTCATTAAGCACTGTACAGCTCCCTCCAGGCTGTGTACTTACCCAATATGTGGACGATTTACTTTTAGCATCCCCTACTGTTGAAACGTGCATAGAAGCTACTCTAGTTGTGTTGCAACATTTGGGAAAAGAGGGATTCAAAGTCTCCCGCGATAAGCTTCAGTTGGTCAGGGAGGAAGTCCAGTTCCTGGGGCGAAGGGTGACCGCTCAAGGCGCTGGACTGACGGACACCCACAAGAATGCTATTTTGGCCCATTCTAAACCTCTCACTGTTAAATCAATGCTGTCATTTCTGGGACTGACAAATTTTTCCAGACATTATGTGCCTAATTACACAAACCTTACCACACCACTCAGGGCTCTTGTAAATGCTCATGGTATGAAAAATCTGCATGCTAAATTAGAATGGGACATACCAGCTGAGGAGGCATTTATTAAGTTGAAACAGGCTCTAGCACAAGCAGCTGATTTAGCCAATCCTGACTATACATGTCCATTTTTTCTTAACACATCAGAAACAGATTGGGTGGTTAATGGGATTTTCTTTCAGAAAAAAGGTGGTCAGAGACACATTCTTATGTATCTTAGCATAAAGCTGCAAGCTATTGAAATGAGACAGCCGCCTTGCACGAGACATGCAGCAGGAATTGCACATCTAGTGGAAAAAACATCACACATTCTCAGGGGTTATCCACTTAATATTTTGACATCTCATGGAGTCATGGCATTGGTTAATTCTGAGACGTTTACTCTTTCTACTTTGCGTCAGCAGCGGATTAGCAGAGTTTTGGAGGCACCAAACATTATTTTTACGCATGAAGGAATAAACATGGCTGACCAAATCACCGCCTCTGGGAAGCAGCATGACTGTGTCAGGCTGAATTCTGTTGCTCAAAAAATACGTCCTGATTTACGGTCCGATCCCTTACCTACAGGTTTTGTGCTCTATACAGATGGTTGTTGTTTTAGAGATGGACAGGGCCAGTTGAGATCAGGTTTTGCAGTTGTTGAGCAAAATGGGGATTCACTACAGACTGTCGTTTCAGGGAAGCTGGACGGCAAGCAGAGCGCACAGCGTGCTGAGATAAGGGCTCTTATTGAAGCATGCAAATGGGGAAGAGATAAAGACGTCACGATTTACACTGATTCGAACTACGGGTTTTCTGTTATACATTATGAATTACCACAGTGGAAAAGGGCAGGTTTTGTTACTGCTACTGGTAAGCCTGTACATCATCATGCAGATATTATGGAGCTTTTGGATGTTGTACAGTTACCAGCTAACCTCGCTGTTCCTAAGTGTAAGGGTCACAGCAAGGCTGACACTGTTGACGCGTGGGGAAATAGGGCAGCAGATTTGGCGGCGAAAGGAGCAGCAGGTTACCTGTCACATGTCCACACGCAGCTGATTGTCACGTCAGCACAGGAAATGTCAGACAGTTTTGCTGAGGAAGTAAAGTTGGCACAGCAGGCTGCTGCGTCGCAGGAGATAACTGTGTGGAAGGATAGAGGTGCGATTTTTTCTGATGGCTTTTGGCGTGGGCCTGATGGCCGTTTGGTTTTACCTGCCGCGTTAAAACCCACCCTTTTTCAGGAGGCTCATGGTGCGGCACATGTGTCATACACTCAGATGAAACGTAATCTTTGTTTTTGGTGGCATCCCGTCCTGCCACATTTAATTAAGCGTTTTTTGAGTGAATGTGTGGTGTGTGGTCAATTTAATCCTAAGCCTACTATCAAGCCAGAAATGGGCGCCTTCCAGGACTTGTGCAGGCCTGGCGAGGAGGTCGTTATCGATTATACAGATATGGTGACCCCTGTTAGAGGTTTCCGTTACCTGTTAGTGATGATTGATCCACTGACCTCGTGGGTTTCAGCTTTTCCTGCTAGACGGGAGGATGCTCAGACAGTGGTGAAATCTTTGATTAACCACTGGATTCCGTGCCATGGCTTTCCGACTAGGATCAGGTCTGACAATGGCACACATTTTAAAAATAAACATCTCCGACAGGTTGAGGAACAGATGGGAATAACCCACAAGTTCGGCACTGTTTACCATCCGCAATCCCAGGGCGTCATCGAGCGTTCTAATTCAACTTTAAAGTTAAAGCTGGCAGAGAACCACAGGTTTCACCGCACCCTGACCCGGACCCTCGCAGTGATCATCAGCAGCTGAAGGGCCTCGTCTCCTCCTTCCTTCCGACCCCCCTCCTGTCCCTCACGCTGCAGCAGCTCTCTGCTGACCTGGGAGAATCTCTTTGCAGTGGGTGGTGTCGGTTCTGACTAGGCGGTGTCGACTGCCGAAGCCAGGAGGCGGGGCCTGGCCCACCCAGAAGATTGGTTGAAGTTGCTGTAATCATCCAGTGTAATCTATATGTGCAAAAAATTGGGCGAGATAAGCAATTTGGACTTGCTTTTCTCGAAGAGGGATTATACCGAAGAGAAAAGATGGCGAGAAATCAAACACATTTCACAGCAGGTTTTGACCACCTCACAATCGGTGGGGGAAGCTATTGGAGGCGGGGCCTGTCTGTGCATTTGTGTTTATTGGGGGAAATGTTCAGTTAATGAAGTAACTGTCATTTCAGTGAGGGCGATCTGCATAAAAGACAGTAACATTGGGAAAAATAAAGAGTCCACTGTACTGAATCATTTCATCACTCTGGTAGCCGCCTGCTGCCAGAGAAATAAACAAGAGCGAAGACTAGAGAACAAAATAATAAAGACTGAACACTTATTAATCATTTTTCTTGTATTTTACAGGTTGTTTAACCAATTTTTATTTACAGGTGCAGATTGTTAGACACTGCCTAAGAGGGTGTCAAAGAATTTTTAAGTAGTCGATTTGTAGGATTTTTTCTTAATATTCAGTTTTTACGGTTTTATAAAACTTTTTAGTAATAAGCTAAAATATTTTAAGGGGTGTTTAAAGTATAATCAGGTTGACTGACTACTAATTTTTGTTTTACTTATTCTTTTTTCATTATGATGTGGTTTTTGTAGGATGCTTTTGGGGTTGGTGACAATTGCTAGAGTTTGCTTTTTACTAAAACAATATTGAGAATTAGGTTAAAACATAAAAAACAATAATAATAAATTAGAAAAAAAAATATTGCAATATTGCTTAAAGGTAAGGATATAAAAAAAACAGACACTTCTCATTTTGAATAATCATGTTAGAAAGAGGGACGATTTGTTAAATAATATGTTTGGTAAATGGAAGACTCTGGCAATGTCTATAATGGTTTCTTTAGCAGTATTTGTGTCAACTATGGTGTTATGTTGATGTTGTTGTATTCCTTGTATACGTTCATTGCTCACAAAGTGTATTGAAAAAGCTGTTGGTGATAATATGCAAGGTCAATATCTGTTACTCCCTCACATGGAGCCTGAAGGAGAAGTACAGAGGAGTGATCAATCTATTTGAAAATAGATTGAAAGAGGGATTTGTTGTATTCTACTTTTTTGGGGCTATTTTTTATTATGCAGTACATATGTTTTAACTATATCTTTAAGTAAGCTTTAGAAGTAAATAGGCCTGTTTATATTATTCAGGGTAGTAAAACATGACTCTTTACCAGTATTTTATGGGGTTAAGGTTTTAAGCAAACAAACTCTTGTGTAAAGATATGAACTGAAAGCAGGGAGGATCGGTTATAACTCTAGTTCATGGTACGGTCAGGAGACCTGGAGAAAATGTATGACCTGTCAAGATGTAGAAGGAGGAGAGAGGAATCATGTGATATGTTCTTTGTTCTTCTGTAATAAAAATGGTACACCCTTGTAGAGAAGCGAGTCAGATCTTTTCTGGCTCCCATCTGCAGGTGCGTCCACTGTGAAACAGATATCTGTTTGTGTGTGTTGTTTTACTCTCTGTCTCTCAGTTCTGGGTCTTATTTTGAAACAGTTCCCGCCGGGGTTTTGGAGTTCGGCGCCCCCACCTCTCTGAGTAGAAAGTGAGTTGCAGAGCATATTATGATAGGAAGCCGACATTATGCAAACCAATTGTTTCAGCAGCTGTCTGAGTGGCTGGTCTCAGACGACCTTGGAGGTGAACCTGCTGGATGTGGAGGTCCTGGGCTGGTGTGGTTACACGTGGTCTGCGGTTGTGAGGCTGGTTGGATGTACTGCCATATTCTCTGAAACGCCTTTGGAGATGGCTTATGGTGGAGAAATGAACATTCAATGCACGAGCAACAGATCTGGTTGACATTCCTGCTGTCAGCATGCCAATTGCACACTCCCTCAATGCTTGTGGCATCTGTGGCATTTTGCTGTGAGACAAAACTGCACATTCCAGGGTGGCCTTTTATTGTGGGCAGTATAAGGTACACCTGTGCACTAATCATGATGTCAGATCAGCATCTTGATGTGGCACACCTGTGAGGTGGGATGCATTATCTCAGCAAAGCAGAAGTGCTCCCTATCACACATTTAGACTGATTTGTGAACAATGTTTGAGAGAAATGGTAATATTGTGCATCTGGAATGAATTATAGATCTTTAAGTCCATCTCATGAAAAATGGGAGCAGAAACAAAGGTGTTGCGTTTATATTTTTGTTGAGTGTAGCACCACCACATGTCTGCCAGCGCTTCTGGCAGGCATGTGGCTTTGTTGCTGAGATGGAACTGAATATGTTTTTTTGTTTTTTTTCATGTAGCTGACTATAGTATTCATCTTGTGTCTACGTTTGCAATGAACCCAAAGCAAAGCAATACAACATCAACTCTTCCTGATATCGCATATCTGCGGCTCTTTGGCAGGTTATTTGAAACATGAATATTGTGAATGTTTCTGGTAGAAAATGTGAGCTGTGCTCATACTTGCAGCCATGACAGCAGAAGCGTCATTAAGAAGCAGAAAAAAGCTGCTTGTTTTGATGTCTTTCAGTGGATGAAATTGCTACCGGACATCAAAATCTGTCCTTTTGGACACAAAGGTCAGATGTTAGCAAGTTTCTTCCTTTCTTTAGCTAAATAGAAAAACAAAAAATGAACACAACTAAAAACTAAAATGAAAAGTCTAATTAATCTAAAAGCAATGTTTTATTTCAAGCACCATGCTGTAAAAAAAAGTATTTGCCCCATTACAGATTTCTTCTGTTTTTACTTATTTGTCCTAAATATTTTCGATTATATAACAGCTCCGCTACATTGGCAGATTTTCAGGCATTAAAAAATATATTTGCTGAAGATCATGCCACAGCATCTCCCTGCTTGATTCCAGACATGGACTACGCCACTCAACAACCTTTGTATTATTTTTTTTGAGCCATTAAGAGATGGACTCACTGGTGAGCTTAAGATCCTTGCCCTGCTGCAATACCCGAGTGGATCTGAGCTGATGGACAGATATTCTCCTTCAGGAGGTTCTGGGACACAAATTCACGGTTCAGTCAACCACAGCAAGTTGTCCAGATTACTGAACATGTAAGTGTGCAAAAAAAAAAAAAAAAAAAAATAGAAGATGAAGAAGAGGACAAATATTTTTCAATGCACTATCTCTGGTATTTAAAATATATAAGTCAGAAAAGAAAGCAATAAGTTTCTCCTTCCTGGGAAACGTTCTGAGACCGTGATGTTAGGTTGTCTGGATTCCTGGAATGCTTGTCCATTCGCGAATCCCAAATATAATTTGCCCCCAAATACTGAGGTTACAGCATATATTCTGGGAACAGTTTCAAGGACAAGTGTGTGCATAGTGAGAAAAAAAGTAGATTGCTCCATTTCTGACTGAAATTGATTAACCTATCAGCCTGCTGACAGCACCAAAAGCTGTGTGGAAGACGAGCTCTCTGTAAGCTATCTGTAACAGATAGTGTTGAGAGTTGACCTTGGAATCCTAATTTGAACCCACAGGAGAGATTCTCATACACAGTGAAAACCATCATTTCCAAACATGAGCTACATGCATTCGCACTAATGAGTTGCTGCAAAGGACCAGGATATAGAGGGATGTCGAAAATACAGCAGCATGAAAATGACTCTGCATTCAGAAGGCACACTGTTAGAGCAGTGGGTAAACACTTTCTAGTAGGAAAGATAGATGGAAGGGACTCGGCGTATAGAAATTATACTCCATCATTATTTGTTTTTATCTCAAAGGGATTGCTGCTTAAATTGATTAGCTGACTCTAAATGGAAACATAAATTGTGGTTTGTTCAAGGTTTAAGATGGGGAGACTACTTGACAGTCTTACAAACAGAGCTTTGATCCCCCCCCCTCCTTGTGTTCAATGAACACAACGTTTATTCTTTGAATTTAATTCCCACTCACAGTTTGTTTCCTTTGAGGGCAGCGTGGTGAAGCAGATTGAAGCCTCTGTGGTTCTGCTGGGTGAAGTCAATGTTGGGCACTACGACTAGGATCTCGACAATGCTGCGGAAATCCTTAGCAATGGCATCATGTAGCGGTGTATCCCCGTATGAATCCTAATAGGGTAAGTGGAAAAGGGAGCATGGTAAGCAAAGCTGCTGTATAAATTAAAGGAAAACTGGATCTAGAAGTTTTTGGACATTGACTAAAAGCAAAAGTTTGTTTTAGTCTGAATACCTGAGAAAACCCTCCATAAAACATTTTAGCAATCTATAAATGTCAACTTATTCTGTTCACATTTTATTCTTCCATGTCAGAGCACAAACAAACAGAGAAATAGACCATATGCACATTTGTCACAGATAAAACACAAACATACTCCAGGCTGACATGTTTTTTTAGCTGAGTAGCCACACTATTCAAGCAGAATAAACTGAGTTAGTTAGTCAAATCTGGGCCAGGCTGCAGGCATGTTAGACCATCTGAAAAAAAAAAAAATCAATTCAAACAAATACAACATTAACATAATGAGGCAGTGACACTAGAAGTAGATTTGTATATCCAGAGCTCCAACACGTTTTCATTTCTTCAAAATTCTAAGTTCCATGTTTTTCTTTGAGATGTTAGTCCTTTTTAGTTCATTTTTTATGTATAGTGTCACCACAAAAGATCCCTGTGAGGGAGGAAGCCCATACAGTAGGTCTAACTTTGTTGTATTTTATGCCCTAAACTCAGGGAATGCTAACTAATGTTTCAACACTCCCATTCAGCAATCCATTCAGTGCATTATTTAGTTAATACAGGTGAAAAAACAACCTGCTCTCCGCGAGGATGGACGCTTTTCTCTTTCCCTCCCTACTGTTGTCTACTTCTGCATTCTTTTGTCTTGTCAACTATTTTTGGAGCCTCTCTTTGCATTCTCCTCCGGAAAGAACAACTATGGTTCTGGTTCTGGTCAGCTGGTCTCTTGATACAATTAATCAATTTTTTTCCCGGAGAACGGCTAAAAGGGAGAGCCGAGTTGTTCCGATGGAACATCGTGGAGGATCTTGTGTCTCTCACTTTTGGCCATCGAGGACGTTGGAAACATTTATATAATTGGATTCATGATAACCGGATATCTGCTGATTATCGCAGGTGGATTTTCTGAGGTATCGTAAACTTCAAGCTTAAAGGCAGCAATTGGCAGGCTGCCTGGGCTACAGGAAGGTTGCTGTGCTGTCAAGACTCAGACTATTTGTGATGTGCGAGCAAAATTGGACTCGTTTCACTGCTTGGGTAATAACTTGGAGAAGTTCTCAGCCGGCGGGAAGGTAATCTGACCCACGATTTGGCCATTTGGACTGAACTCGGACCACTGACAGACTCTAAGGCAAGAGAAAAAGTGATCTTCGCCTGGCTCTAAAACAACAACTTCTTATCTACTGGAATTCGACTCCCTGGTCTTGGTAGACCAAACAAAAACTCCCTTGGATGTGTGTGCAAAAGGACGCTCCATCCCACCCCACTCCCCCATCCCCCACATGAGCCTGTGAGCTCCCTGACTCAGCCCCAAGGTTGTATATTACATCACAGGCGACAGACTCTGGGATTGAACTGAGAGGAGTTTCATTGTCTCTCATTAATGCACACATACATGCACGCACGCTCACGCCACAGCTACAGACATGCACGCAGTCCTGGATTTCAACATGCTCGCGGTACCCTAAGACTCCTGCCCACTCTTCAGACAGCGAAATGATGGGCGCGTGCTTTGGATGGCCGCGACCGGTTTCTCTGTACGGAGGGTTCCCGAACCTCCCCCCCGTCCCATTTGTGTTCTCATATGTTATGACCGATACATGTGCTTATATGTTTTTGCAGTGGTTTTTTTCAGCACCTCGGCTCGGCTCCCTGTAGGGGGCTGGGCTGAGTTGCCTTTTTTTCCCCCTGTTCACCCCCCCTCCTATTGTGAATCATTTCTATCTGCTAAAAGGGGCGCTGGTAAAGCCGGCTGCTACCGCGGTCTTCCAAATCCTGTAATGTGTTAATGTTTGTAATTGTTTGTATGATCTTGGATTGGTTGTACCGAAACTTAATTTCCCCACGGGGATTATTAAAGTATCTCTTATCTTATCTTATCTTATCTTAAAAATGAAAGATAAAACAATATGAATGAATTAGGGTGTTCCTTTAGGGCGTGCATGTATAGTACAACATATTTTAGTTCATGCTGCAGGGGTAAGCACTCTGCACTCACTCACCTGGAGATTGACGTCAGCTGAATGTTCAGTCAGCACTCGCACCACGTCAGTGAAGCCCTTGTTGACAGCAATGTGGAGTGCTGTACACATGGAGTTGTTCAGTACGTTGACATTTGCCCCTTTGCTCAGAAGCAGCCGTGCAATCTCAGCCTGGTTACTGAATCAACACAAACCAATGCAGGTAGATTATACAATCTTTTGATTTTCAAGTCTTTGTTTTGCTTTTTTATCAAATACTGCCTGATTCGGGCCATTTAAACAGCCATATGCTTTACAGTACATCCATCACACCATGATAAAGCAAGATCAATGCATGTGAATAACTTGCCACATCAGAAATTCTAAACATATGAATGCAGGGAGAAAACATGAGTGCGCCCTCACCCAAAGGCAGTGTAGTGTAAAGCCGTGTCCCCATCTTCATCTTTAACCTCGACGGAGCTGTTGGCTTGCAGCAGGGCCTTCACCACCTCCGTGTGGCCTTGGTGAGCGGCGACCTGCAGAGCCGTCTTGCCTTGGTTCTTGATATCCACCTGGCAGGAACACAGACACAGTTGGAGAGTCATCCGAAGCAGAAAAGCAGCGCACACCAACAGAGCTGATCAGTCAAGAGACTGGCAGGAAATAATCTGTGCACGAACAACCACGCTCATCATACACGTGATGGGAGATAATCCCAGCAAGCAGTGCTGTCATAGCAGAACGGAACTGAAGGAGCACAACAAACAATAGCTTGTTAAAGTGTTCATGCCCCTTAAACCTTTCACCATTATCTCACGCTCCAACTACAAACTTCCATGTGCTTTATAGAGGGTTGAAGCAACAGAAAAACACAAAATAGTTCATGATTCATAATAAGTGTGTCATAAACTTGTTGATAATTTGCTTGCAGTCGGAAAGCTGTTCTTTCAGGCAAACAAAAGTGTTTGCATGTAGGACACAAAAATAGCATTTTACTTCTCATCTGATCAGTGCTCCTTCTTCTACATGTTTGCTGTGTCTCCAAGATGGCTTATTGCAAAATGCAAATGAGGCATCTTACAGAACTCCTCTAACAATGGCTTTCTTCCTGCCAGTCTTTCATAAACACCAGGTTTGTGGAATGCAAGGCTAATAGTAGTCCTGTCAACCGCCTGAGCAGAGGATCTCTGCAGCTCCTCCATAGTTACAACCGGCTGCTTTGATTCTCTGATTAATCAGCTCTTTCCCCAGCCAGTCAGTTTAGCTAGATTACCATGTCTTGGTGCGTTTGAAGTTGTACTATACTCTCTATTTTTTGGGTGAAGGATCAAGCAGTGCTCTTTTATAATCTACCCCACAGCACAGCTGGCCCCCTGACCAGCCTGCTCTGTTCTTTGGTTTCCATGATGCGGCTTGGTCACCAATAATCTCTAACAAATCTCTGAGGTCTTCATAAAACAGCTGGATTTATACTGAGAATAAATTAAACTGTGGTGAACAATTATCATTCATTAGATGGATTTTATTTCAGGGGAAGGGAGATGCATGAAATCCTTTTCCCTTTACTTCATCTTTATGCACTATTTTGTGTTGGACTACCCCATTAAATCTCGATAAATTAAACTGATATGATCTGATTGTATCGTAAAAAAAGGATTTAAAAAAACGTTAACGCTGACTGAAGGTCAGAGAGCTCCATTTAATTCTTGGAAAGACTTTTTCCAACACATAAAAAACAGCAGTGATGTAATCGTTGATGGGAGCAAGTGTAAAATTGCATATGTAAAGTTTTTTTCTTTTTATCAAAGCACCATCACTGACAAAATGCATGTTGTATTTTCAGCAGGCACTTGCATCCAAAACCAAGACATAAGTTTCTAAAGCTTCAACAAAACAGAGTAATGTTTAGACTTTTGCTGAATTGTCCTAGGGTGTATTCAGACCAGAAAAGTACTTTGGTCCACTTGTTTGGTCGGGACCAAAAGCGGACAAAATTTTTTTCGTTTGGTGTGGTTCGCATTCACACTGTACTTTTTGCAAGTGAACTATATTTTGTAAACACATCCACGTGTGTGATGATTGGTGTTGCCATTGTACAGCAATGACTAGGGCAGCACACAGAGCACAGACGCGTAAATGGAGGAAAACATGGAAGTCCTTCGTGCTGCATTCCAGCTCTGCATATTTATGCTGTTATTGGAGCTGCAGAATCATATAGAGTGTCAAGAGCAGCTTATTCAATGCAGGTTTCACGACGCTCTGTTTCAAATTTTGGGACAGTGTCGGCAAATGCGTGCAGTAACCTAAAGGAGACGATGTGCTCTGCGTGCCCTGACCCATGACATGCTGGCAGCACCGTGGCTAAACAGAAGACGGAGGATCAAGTATGAACTTACCTTGCTACGATGGCTTGTGAAGCCCAAAAAGGCACATGTATCCTGGAGTTGGTTCGGATCGACACTGGTTTGTTTTCACACCTGAAGCGAACTGCACTAAAGTCCGTTTGGAAGCAGACCGGGACCACATAAAAAAAGTGGGTCTCGGTCCAGTTCTCTGATCCGCACCAGGATTTGTTTGTGTGTATTCACACCTGCATAAAAGGTCCGGACCAGCGTTCGAAACGAACCCTGGTCCGTTTAAAGTGGACCAACCAGTGCAGGTCTGAATACAACCCTAGATTACTTCAATTAAACATGCCTACGGTAATTCTGATCAGTATGGGTTTTTTGGGGGGATAAATTTCTAACATTGAAAAAAAAAAAAAACATTATAAAAGGTCTTAAATTATACTTCCCTTCTATGTTTTCGACAAGATTTGGCTGCAATTTTACAATTACTGCACATTAACAGCAAATATGGGAAAAAGTTTGACAATCTAATTGTTAACATAATTACATATATTTAATAAAACGTAGCCAACATGAGCATTTTGACTTAAAAAACAATATTATCAAAATAATTTGGACCAAAGCAGTGTACTATTAAAACACTGGGCTTATTTTGGTTTTACTTGAAGGCAGCAACATGAGTCCCAAACCTGGAGCAATTCTTTCAGCAGCTAACAATCTGGGAGGGGAACTCTTTAATGACCTGCTGGCTGGATTGTGGAGTAGATAACTTCAGCATTCCTTCCACTGGTAAATACCTACTAAAAGGAAGACATGCTGAAACAGGCTGCTTTAACTATTTATGCTAATGTGTTATTATTTTTAGGAAGAAATATATCCAGAAAGTAATAACAGACCTTCACCTGTTATATTCCTAACTACATTTTTTTTTTCTCAGAACACTTCACACAACACCCTTTTTAATAAAGTATAAGAAAAATAGTTTAAAAGTTGTTTTTTGTTGTTTTATTTTGTTAAATCTATCTCAGGATGATAGGAGTAACAACTGTGGTGAATTCAGTTGACTGGACAGAATTTGGAAAGGCAAACTCTTGTCTATATAAGGTCTCACAGCTGACAACACACATCAGAGCAGAAACCAAGTAATGAAGTCTGAAGTCTAAGGTATTGTCTGAGACTGGGTTATGTCAAAGCAGAAATCTGGAGAAAAGATAAAAAAACAATTCAGCAACACTAAACATCCTGAAAGACACTGTGGTTTCCATTATTTTGAAAGAAAGATTGAAACCATCAGGACCCTCACTTGTTGAGAACCATCCAGAAGGTCAAGCATTGCTAATGCACTCCACCAATCAGGTCTGTGTTTAGAGTTGCCAGCACCTTATAGAGTATCGGACGAGAAGAAACAAACTATTCTGGTCTGATGAAACCAAAATAAAACTGTTTGGCCTGAACTTCAAGTGTCGTGTCTGCTCATCATCTGGCTAATCCCTACTGTGAAGAACGGGGATGTTTTTCAGGAGCAGGTACTGCATAACCATTTCCTGTGTAGGGATTAAGAAAAGTAAACCCGCTACAGAGTGTCCTGGACGTCCGATTAAGTTGACAATTCATCTTCCAAGAGGACAATGACATGACACACATAGCTTGGAGGAGCGGCTTCAAGAACTGTCCGTGAACATCCTTGGGTGGATTTAAATCAAACATTCCTGGAAACACCTAAAAATGGCTGCCTAGTGACACTGCCCGCCCAACCAGACTTGGCTTGAGAGGATCTGCAGAGTACTGTAGCATAAACCTGTGTGGGATGCTTTGATTTCATTGAAACACAACTATGCAGTTTTGCCTCGTTTGGTTCAATTAGTCACACCCTGGACCGCAGCAAAGAGAAGGTGCGCCGCACTAACCTTGTCAGGATACTTCTGCACCAGCTCCCGCACTTTGTTGGCGCTACCGTGGGCTGCCTCGATGACGAGCCGGCTGGGGTTGTCCTGCTCTGTGGACTGAGACAGCAGCTTCTCCAGCACGGAGATGACAGTACCTGAAGGGGAGGCACAAGAAAGATGGAAAAATGTTAGGTTCTTTAATCCAAAGTTAACCGCAAAGGTTGTTTGGGGGGGAGCTGCAACTGTTAATGAATTTGTCAGAAGTTAACAAAACCACAGGAATGAGTCAAAATGTCCTTCCATGCAGAGTGAATCTGACCACACACACATGCACACACAGCGACATGTTATCACCCTTCCATCCACTGAGGTGAACGTAAACACAGTATGTCATGATTAAGAGACTGCTGAGAACTTCTGACATGATGACAAATGTCTGCTGAGCTGCCAAAGCGTCTCGCTGTCAGCCTGCTGGACCATGACGTGCTACAGCGAAGAGCGCTTAAACAGACACCTTGTTCGTACATTAATGGGGGGGGGGAGAAAAGAAAGGCCCTTATAGGTAGTGTAGCAGCCTGCATGAGGAAGCATGCAAAGCAGAGACAGAGCTAGCAGGCAGGTTGGAGAGGACGAGTGCAAATGAAGGTGAAGCTGCAGCGCTTGAGTTGAGCCCCCTGGTCCCTGCGGAGGCCTTACTTCCAGATTCGTTGGGGTTCTCGGCCGTCATGAGGTTTGCATCAACCTCTGCAGGCTGGGTCGTAAGGCACGCTGGGTTGAACGTCCACGTCTGACCTCCGAATGCCACCCGTAGGTCACCGTCAGCATATACTTTCAGGACCTTTCCCACCTGGCCAAGCACCTACAGGAAAAGCACTAAGTTAACAAGGCCCAAAAAAATCCCTCTCCTGCTGAATTGATTCAACTGATCACTCTCTTGATAATTTAGGTAACCAAGCAGACAACTTTAATAGGGATTTTCATTTTTAATTTGGATACAGGTCAGATAATAACAGATTTATTTGGGTAAGTGAAGAAGGTGAATTTATGAGATGAACCAAGAAACCTTAAGGCGACCAGAATGGCCTGACTTATTTTGATCGGCTCGACTGTACAACTTTTTTCCCAATCAGAGACCTAAGAGCTACGATGTTAAAATAACAGCAACAATCTTCCATATGACAGCAAGATAACAGCAAGGCTGAAGATATTACAGCAAAGTTGATCTGTTTCATGTTTTTGAGCCTTCATCATCTGTCTGTCAGAGAAAATTCCAGATTTTGAAATGTTGGCAGCCATTTGGAAATCTCAGAGTGATGTTGAAATGATGTGAAATGATGTTGACTGTTCAGGAAAAACACACAAAGTATGGGGTTTTGGTGATGAGGCTGCACAACCTCAGTTGTCTCTAGCAAAAGAAGTTAACAGTTTAAAATGTTGGTCTATTTTAAAATAGAAAAGTCTTATTTTACAGTGTCTTCCTGATTCTAACAAATAATTACAAGAGAAAAGCTAGACATAAATATTTTCAACACTATTTTTTAAATTATAGTTCTATTTTTTTTAAATAAATAAATTTTTTATAGAAAATCACTATTTTGGTATCGACCACAAAATTATGATCGGTCCATTTCAGTAGTATGAATGAGGTAAGTCAGCCAAAGGGCAATAATCAGGTTCTAGTTGTACTGATCATGTATAGTCCAATGGAAACCTTTTTGTGTGAGAATATGGGCCTCTCACCAAATAACTTAAAGTATCTTTCTCCCTTTTAATGGGTGACTGCATTAAAACGGACTCCAAGTCCCAAGACAATTTGTTCAAACTTTATTACATAGCTTTACTAGACCAAAAATCTACAAAATGTCAAAACTAGAGTTGGATAGAAGCTCAATTTTAGCATACAGGAGTCATGCTGTCTGTCCACTCCCCATGGCCAGCCTGAAGTCTCTTCACAGTTTCCAGCTCATCAAGTACTTTAACCAGCTCGCCAACTCCAAAGGTGTTCACCTGTCAGAAGGAAAGGGCGAGAACACATTAATAACTCTGTAAAGCTAAATTTAGAATCCCACTGAAGTTCTGATCAGAGATGTTCTGGTTTGCTGTAATTTGGTACCTTGGTGAGAGCTCCCGGGTGGAAAGTCCAGCGGATATTGTTGCTGTACTGGACCCGGACGTCTCCTCTGTCAGTTATTCTATGAACAGTCCCGATCCGACAAATGTACTGCAAACACAAAAAGGTTGTGTCATTCTGGGTCCCCACCCCCACCTTCAGCGTTGCTCTGACCTTAAAGTTGCCTTTGGCAGCTGCCACTGAAAATCTGGATGCTCTGTTTAACTTCATTTTATTCGAGCATCCATCTGAGCCACTTATATAAAGACTCTGTGAGCCAAGCAGACACACATGCTGGACTTGTGATTGCATTCTCAATGCATATGTGCACAGAACAAACCGACTGGAACCCAAAGGGTAGTATATTTTTTTACTTTATGTTGCATGGAAATCGAGTAGAGAGCTGAATAAAGCTCCCTGTTCTCATGAGGTGAATGTTCCTTTTCACTGAAGGAATGGTTCTCATACCTCTGCCATTTTGGGGTTCCATCCTCCGTGTCCTTCCTGCATCTGTCGCAAGATGTCCACCTCCAACAGACATTTGACTTTGTCTCCCTGCTGAAAAGAGTGGCCATCAGCGCTCTCCTGGCGCTGGAGCTCTGCATGCTCCCCTGGATGGGAAGGAATCAGTAAAAAAAGATACAATCAATTCTGGAGTAGAAGAACAAAAAGTGCCCAATCAAAGTGTTTATACCACTTACTACTCTTTTTCAGACTTTGTTGTGTTAAAAAAACAAAATTAAAGTATCTTGTTGGGATTTTATGTGACAGACCAATATACACAAGCACATAGTTGTGAATAAAATACATGATTTTTTTTTAAAGAAAAATACCACACACCAATATTCTAAGTTTGTTCTAATATGTTTCTTTTAATAGTTTTAAACCTGCTTCGCTCTAAAACTTGAAGAGAAAATTCAGTGCACTGAACTGGCTTCAAATTAGTGAGGATAGTCTACCTGTGTGTGATTTAAAATAAGGATAGAGCAAGCAGTTCTTTGAAAAGTGAGGTGTTTTTACAGATTAGTGAACAAGCAGCACACAATGAGCAAGGAGCACAGCAGGCAGGGATAGGATTGTAGAGAAGTTTAAAGCAGGGTTTAAAGAAAACTGTTGGCATCGTTCAAAACCATTATCTGAAAATGAAAAGAGTAAGGCACAACTCAAAACCTACCAGGTCTGGGCCTTCCCAAACAAACAGGCCAGGAAAGGATCATATAAATCAAGGCAAGCAGTACAGATAACTATGGTAGCTCTGGAAGAGCTGCGGACATCCACAGGTCAAGTGGGAGAATCTGTTGACAAGTCATGCATGCAAAACCTGAGGCATTTATAGCAACATGGCAGATGAAAAAAAAGCCATAGGGAGTCCAATTTGTAGAGTAAAAACAGCCAGCAAACATGTGGAAGAAGTTGCTCTACTCAGATGAGAAATGAATGCAAGACTAACATTGCACATAACCCGAAACACACAATGTTGATAGGGACAAATGGTGGCGGCAACATCATGCTTTTGGGATGCTTTCCTTCAGCAAGGAGAGGAAAGCTGGTCAGAGTTGAAGATGGGGCCAAATGCAGGCCATTGCTAGAGGAAAACTTATTAGACACTGCAAAAGATTTCAGATTAAGGCAGAGGTTGATATTCTAGCAGGACAAAAACCCTAAACATACTCCCAGAGCTACAATGGACCCAGGCAAAGTTCAAACCTGGACCCAGAATCTGATGGAATACCTGAAAATTGGTAAACGAAGAAACAAGCCTCTGCTCAGTTTTTTTTTTTTTTGGGGGGGGGGGGGGGGTTGTAAAAACATAAAATAATAATTTATCATGTTCCTTCTACTTTGTGTTGGTCTGTTACATAAAATCCCAAGAAATGACAAACTGTGGAAAAGGTACCTCTGGGAGGCACTGTAACAGAAACGGTATAAAGAGCTGCCATGCTTACCAAGCTTAGGTAGGTGATCTTTGTAGTAGAAGCCTCCTTGGCCGTCCGACACGTACTTTAGGTCAACCTTGCCTTTGTGGCCCATTCGGTAGACATTGGTGGTGCCATTGGACCAGGTGACACTGGCCACGCTGCGGCCAGACTCCGTGTCCCAGCCACGAATGTCCACCACTTTCCCAACCTTACCCTCCCCACCTAAACACACGATAAAACCAAAAAAAACAAAAAAAGACAAAATAGATATGCAAGAAGCAATGCTGCATAAGTTTGTGGCTAAAGGGAAGAAAAGTTCAGTGAAATGAAAATCTGAAAAATAGTAAATAAATAAAAAACACAGAGGGTGGAGGTTTTTTTTGATAAACACAAACATGAAACAGATACAGGGACAGATGTCAAAATACATTTTTATGGATGAAAGACTTGACAAAACACATAATTTATTTAAAATAGTTACTATTACCATATTTTCAGAACACATTTTATGATGTCTTTAACTATCTAAACCACTAAAAGCCTTCGGTTGCCTTATTTCTAATAAGTCTAACTAAATCAGTGAACAACAAATGACTTAGTTGAATAAAAGGGGTTTCTAAGCATGCTCAGAAAGGCCAATATGCATTGGCTGCATACACCATTTAAGCCTGATGAGTGAGTTAACCAAACCCAAAGGGCAGAAACCAAAAGGACATTTTGACTCATTCAAGCAAACAAAAAGACTTATGAGCACTCTGTCTTTCTATGACGGGAACATTTCCAAGCTTTCAGTAAGCGCACCGGTGTGGAAGATCGTTTTCATTTCAGTTTTTAATTACTTCTAAGCACAACTGAGAGCAAGCTGCGTTTATCTGGAAGAGGGAACATCAAAAGACAGAGTCACATTTTGTAGGAACACGTAAGTGCAGATGTACACGGATGGCAACTAACACACATATAACTGCAGCACAGAGTTTAAGTGATGGAACCTTTTGCCCTCACCAATAGGACTGGGAAGAAAAAGAAAATCCAGAGAACATGTTACAAGCCAAGGACTTGATAAAGACTGACATGAAACGGGCAGAAGCATCTGTGGGACAGACTCGGATGACTCACTGGCAAGCGTAAGTGCACACAGACACACACAAATGCAACATTTTTCAGGTTATCGAGGCATGAGATTAGAACATTAGGATGGCATTTACATGGTGAGGCGTTTTGAACACGAACAGTTTTATGTTTAAAGAAACAGAACTGAAAAAAAAGAAGAAGGAAAAAAAGAGGAATTTCTGAATTAATAGAACCAGGTTAGTAATTAGAACAACTCCCACCCCTTCTCCAAAAACACACAGAAACACACCACTCACCGTCTTGGTTTCCCCAATCCCAGTCTGGTCCACGGACTACTTTAACCCCTTGGAAGATTCCTTTGAGGATGATGCGCGGGAGGTTCTGCCTCGGCGTCAGGTTCACTCTGTGATAAAAGCGCGAGGATGTGGGGTGAACTAACACCAAAACAGATAATTTAAACTAGTGTTTCTTTTTTGTTTTGTTTTTTTACAACTACGATCCAAGTACATACTGAGTATACCAAGTAACACCACAGTGGTAGACATTTTAGGACAGCGGAACAACAAGGCTTGTTGTGTTACATTGTAAAAAGATGGTAACGAATAAGCAAATTCTTATCATTGACACAGCATTATTAGTTAAAGGATCCAGCTTCATTATGACTTCAAAAACCAATATGGCTTTTGTTTATAAAACTTTGAGATGGCTCTAGCAAAAAAAACAACAACAAAAAAACAGAAAAACAAAAAAAGGTTTTTGCAATTTTGGTGATTGCTATTGTGTCAAATATTTTATAAAAAAACTCCTTTTTGGGAACTTTAATAACATACAATACAATAACTAGTGTTGAAGTAAAAAACAAAAAAAAACTCTGAATACTTTGCTACCAGTATGTATTTCTAGCAGATAACACATAAATAAGCGAATGCTACAGATGCTTGTGCATGTAACTGGAACACATTCAGGGATAGTTTGATGTCATTCCGAAGACTGTTGTTCCTGATTCACTTTCGTCTGTTTCAGTTTGTACATGAGGTCTCCAAACTGCACTTCCCTTTTAAATGGTTTCTGTTTGAAGCTAGTTTAAGTGTGCTTCAAGGTCTCGGGACTGTGCTTCTAAAGAACCGCTAATGAGCACTGGATGGTTTTAAAAAGTTGTGTTTTTTACAACATAACATCTAGTATGGACTAGATAGAACATAAAGTAATACAGTTATACTTGTTTACTCAAGTTTAAACAATCTATGCTAATTGATAAATGCTCCAAAAGTCAGACACTACAGTCACACACAAACAACATTGCACTGTAAATTTATTCCACCTTGATTATAACATTGTCAAAAGATTGCATCACAACAACATTGGTGTTTACATTTGGTTATGCTGGCAGAACGACACATGCATAATATTAAATCCGGGGATTCAATCTAAATCAGAAAGCCATGTTTGCTTTCAGAAACAAACAAATGATAACAAAGTGTCTGTGCACGCATCTTTTTGGGGCGGAGCATTGAAAAATAAGTCAAAGATAAATTCAGATAGTATGAACTAGAGATGCACTAATCATCCAGATTAAAATAGGCAAATATTTTTATTTTTTGGCTCTGATTAGTGATCGGCAGATCAGACACAGGGAGAAAATAATGAAATCTGAATAGTTTTGGCCAATTCATTAAATAAATCCAAACTAAGAAGTCCCCCAAATGTTAGGTCTATAAGCACATTAATTAACAGCTCGAAATTGAATGCAATTCTGTGAGCTTAAGGAAATGTGGATAAAGGTCACGGAGAAATGCTTTAAAACATAACTGAAGAAGCTTATGTCATTCCTTTGTGTTCTTTTGGATTCTAAACTCCTACATCTACCAAAGAGCCTGCAACAGATTTTTTTTTCCTTAAATTCGTATAGTCCTTTAAAAACGATACGTAAATAATGAATCAGTCAAAACTAGAATCGACAGGTCCGACCTCAGAAAACAAGACATTTGAACTCTATTAACAAAACTCAGGCATACCTTATTGTGAAGATTTGATCAGACCTTGTTGCAAAGGAGCTGCCTATTCCCATACTTCTCAACAGGATCCAGCGCCAGCTTCCATTTCAACCAAACAGCTCTCTGACAGATGTGGAAATCATTTAAAATCCAACGTGAATTGTTTTTTTGTTTTGTTTTTTCAAAAGAAGAGCTTTTATCGGCGCTCTTTCTTGAGGCGTTTCATAGAAGTTTTCTTGGCGTATCAGGTCCCATTCGTGCTAAGGTTTTACATAATTGTAAGTTCCTCTGAGCTACAGTGAGAAATAGCAGCCCATTTGGCTCGTGAAGCCAACTAAAGGTAAATCTCGGTGTGAGACTGAGCTCGGGCAGGTTTGTGCTCAAAACAGTGCGTGTCTCAGCAGAGGTTTTAGCCTAATCCTAGACAGGAGAGCGATCAGAAAGCACCTTAGGGCAAGTCATAAACACGTACATGCTGCCAGGTAAATGTGTGCCTACATATAGGCACCTTCTATACAATAAAATGATAGTGCAGCTATTTTTAGAGCTTTAAAGTTAAAAATATATATTTCGATAAGATCAGGTAAAACTGATTGATAGGACTGATTCAAGTTTTCAATACAAGAGTAACACTGCATACAACAGCAAAGCTACCTTTTTAATATGAAACTTGAGCAAAAAGTAAAAGTACCATTAGTTTATTTTAGAGTGGATGTACAGTGACAGATGTCCCAGTTTTATGACGGCGAAACATGACCTCAGCGCTTGACGTTTGTTTTTAATTGCAGCCTCTCTTCTGAAGGGATCAACATTTGTAATCCCGCTGAACCAAATGTCAGCCCCGATCATAGAAAAGATCAAGAGCAAAGACCTGTACCTACTGACAAACAGGCAGGATAAACCATCACACAGAGGTTAACTTCATTATTTCCAACAAACACACAACAACAAAGTGCTCAACCATACTGATAAAAAGATTACAGAAAAAGTGAGCCTTGTGTGTGAAGCTGCTTATCTAATTAAACATGACAGGGTTATGTCTGGAGTTTTGAAGTGAGGTTCCGTATAAACAGTATACGCAGTTAATATAAAGGGATGTCTGATATTATCAGCCTACCATTATTGTCTGCCAATATTGGCATTACAATTTAAATATCGGAAATTATCGGTATCGGTTTTTACATTTAATGCCAACTTTTATACCTTACTTTCATACCATGCACATATTATACATCAAACACTTCAGCTACTACTAAAAATTTCAAAATATGACAGATCTGAGGGATAGTTTTTGAGATGTTTTTTGTTTAGTTTTTTTCTGTTTGGCAAAACTCACAATTTATCCTGTGGCTTCTGCATTTCTGAGCCAACCTTGAAAGTTTAGGTAGACGCCTATAGGGGGTATCGACTTATATCGGTATTGGAAATTAAGACTTAGACTATATTGGTAAATCAGAATTTAAAAAAAAGTAAATATCAAACATCCCTAGTTAGTATCTTACTCACGGTAGATCTAAATTAGTTTGTCACCATGAGCTGAAGCTAACAGCTAGTCAGAGAGGGGCCAAGAGTCTAGAGTAAAACTAATTAAAACAGCTTTCCCTTTAACTAATATGATATTGTTACTTTTTATACCACTTCAATTTTACATAATATTCTATATAATATTACTGGTGTTCAGAGGTTGGTAGTAACGAGTTACATTTACTTGAGTAACTTTTTGGATAAAATTTACTTTTAAGAGTAGTTCTACTACACAGTACTTTTTACTTTTACTTGAGTAATATAATTCTGAAGTAATGCTAATCTTACTTGAGTAAAATGTCTGGATGCACTACCTACTTTGAGTAATTTCCCCGAATGAAAAACAAGCATGTTTTAACAAAAATACACCAGACACACAGCTACAGTTTTATCAAATGAGACCACTTGGTTTTACACAACCTCTGTTTTTATGCTCCAATGTTTCTATCTGTTGAGCTTATTGTTGCATTTTAAGGGCAAGTGAATATACAGTAAACACCATAAGTAGTCACTGGAAATACTTTTTACCTTGTTCCAAGATGTATATTTCCATCACCTACCTCAAGTATTGGTGTTATTTTGAAAAAATATCACTTAGAAAAGTGTTTCTTCTGCCTAAAATGTAATGTTTTGTAATTATATTCATTTGTATCCATATTTTTTCATTTAAGCCTTTAAAGTACCAGAACTTGCACATAACTTTATGTTTTTGTCTGTCTAATGACATCATTTTAAGAAAAATTGATGTAACTCAGTACTCAAGTACCTTTTTTTTACCAAATACTTTTTTACTCTCTTACTCAAGTTATTATTTGGAAAGCTACTTTTACTTGAGTAAAAATATGTTGAAGTAGTGCTACTCTTAACGGAGTACAATTTTTGGGTACAACGTCTGCTGGTGTTGCACCACCTCCTACTTCTGTTTCTTGTGTAAATAATCAATGGGCGGTCTGTGGTATGGTGGCCAGTAATAATTTCTCCATGTTAAAACATTCATCCATCCATTTTCCATACCCGTCCATCCTATGTAGGGTTGCGGGGCGGCTGGTGCCTATCTCCAGCAGTCAAGGGGCGAGAGGCAGGGTACACCCTGGACAGGTCGCCAGTCCATCGCAGGGCAACACAGAGACATACAGGACAAACAACCATGTACGCACACACTCATACCTAAGGGCAATTTAGAGCAACCAATTCACCTAACAGTCATGTTTTTGGACTGTGGGAGGAAGCCGGAGTATGTTAAAACATATTACGTCTAATTTATTTCTGCTACAAGGTATTTTCTTTTACCACATTCAAGAAAAGATAAATAGTGAACCAGTGTTAAATATGGAAATGAGAAGCAGAATGAAAAATTAAAAGAACTGTGGGAGAAAATCCAACGGTTCCCTGGGGCCGGAATTAGGCAGAATATTCATCACAAACTTGACTTAAAGGTGAGAAAAACAACTGAAATTTGCAACCAGTTATCGGTTTGACGTAAGTGGAAAATAAACAATGTCTTGTGGCAGCAGTGTAGTGCTTTATGTGCAGAGAAAAGGATTAGACAGCAGCTTGATCCGATTGGTTCCCTGGAACTGCATGTGTGTTGTTTGTGTAAGGAAGAGCCGATTAACTAGCTGCAGACCAGCCCAGCTACTTGGAAACATATGGTCCAGACGTATGCTCCCAGACGAATTGTCCTGCATCCACAGAGATGTTCCACAGCCTTATTCAGCATGCGCAACTAAGCTTGACAGGATAGATCGTTGCAACAGCTGCCTCGAACACTAAATGCATTAATAGAAATAAAACTTTTACTCTCCATATATTTGTCTATTTATCCATATATATTCACATATATATCTATCCATCTTTCTTTCTATCTATAGGGGTGTAAAAAAGTGTTTGCCCCCTTCCTGATTTCTTTTTTTTTTTTTTTTGCATGTTTGTCACACAAATATTTCAGATCATCAAACAGAAATAAACATCAGTCACAACACAAAGTGCAGTTTTTAAATGAAGATTTTTATCATTAAAGGAAAAAAATTCCAAACCTACAGGACCCGGTATGACAAAGTGATTGCCACCAAAACTTAATAACTGGTTAGGCAACCCTTAGCAGCTGTAATCAAGCATTGGCGATATCTAGCACTGAGTCTTTTCCAGCTGTGGAGGAATTATGGCCAACTCATCCTTGCAGAATTGGTGTAGTTCAGCCACATTGGAGGGTTCTTGAGCATTAACCGCGTTTTTAAGGTCATGCTAAGCATTTAATTAGGATTCAGGTCAGGATTTGACTAAGCCACTCCAAAGCCTTCATTTTGTTTTTCTTTTGCCAATCGGAAGTGGAATTGCTGGTGTGTTTTGGATCATCGTCCTGCTGCAGAAAGCTGGTTTCAGCTTGAGTTTCTGAATAGATGGCACGACATTCTCCTTCTTGGTTCCATTTATCACACCAAGTCTTTCAGGTTCTGAAGCAGCAAAACAGCCCCAGACCATCACACCCCCACCACTATATTTAAGCATTGGTATGATGTTATTTTTTTTTTTAAATGCAGTGTTACTTTTATGGCAGATATAACGGGACACACACCTTCCAAAAAAGTTAAACTTTTGTCTCGTCAGTCCACAGAGGATTTTCCTTGAAGTCTTGGGGATCATCAAAATGTTTTCTGGCTAAATTTAGAGGAGCATTATTGTTCTTTTTGCTCAGCAGTCGTTTTCACCTTGGAACTCTGCCATCCAGGCCATTTTTCCTCAGTCTCTTTCTTATGATGGAGTCCTGAACTCTGACCTTAGCTGAGGCAAGTAAGGAATGAAGTTCTTTGGATGTTGTGGGGTCTTTTGTGACGCCTTAGATGTGTAGTCGCTGCGTTCTTGGGGAAATTTTGGTCAGCCGGCCGCTCCCGGGAAGGTTCACTACTGCTCCATGTTTTCTCCACTCACTGTGGTTCACTGGAGTCCCAAAGCTTTAGAACATTTTCCAGACTGATAGATCTCAATTACTTTCCATTTTCATTTGAATTTCTTTGGATCTTGGCATGATGTCTAGCTTTTAAGGATCTTTTGGTCTATTTCACTTTGTCAGGTAGGTCTAATTTATGTGATTTATTTGAGTTGAAAACAGGTGTGGCAGTAATCAGGCCTGGGTGTGGCTTGAAAAACCAAACTCAGGTGTGATGAACTATTGTTAAGTTATGTTTTAACAGGGGACAGTCCCTTTGTCAGACAGTGCCGAGTAGGCTTTGTTTTGTTTTTGTTTTTTGCTCTTACTAATAAAACCCTTTATTTACAAACTGCATTTTTTTCTTACTTTTGACGTCTTTGACTAATATTTACATTTGTTTGCTGATCTGAAACGTTTAGTGACAAACATGCAAAAATAAGAAATCAGGAAGAGGACAAACTTTTTCACACCTCTCTCTCTCTCTCTCTCTCTCTCTCTCTCTCTCTCTCTCTCTCTCTCTCTCTCTCTCTCTCTCTCTCTCTCTCTCTCTCTCTCTCTCTCTCTCTCTCTCTCTCTCTCTCTCTCTCTCTCTCTCTCTCTCTCTCTCTCTCTCTCTCTCTCTCTCTCTCTCTCTCTCTCTCTCTCTCTCTCTCTCTCTCTCTCTCTCTCTCTCTCTCTCTCTCTCTCTCTCTCTCTCTCTCTCTCTCTCTCTCTCTCTCTCTCTCTCTCTCTCTCTCTCTCTCTCTCTCTCTCTCTCTCTCTCTCTCTCTCTCTCTCTCTCTCATCTCTGTATCTATAAATACATATATAAATAAAACTAAATAAAAGATGCTTCGTCAACATCAAATCGTCTTTCACCTAAATCTGTTCATGATTTGTTTCTCGTTACTCCCTGGATATCTTCTAGGAAGTTGAAATTCTTAATCCGAACATCTTAGAATGGTAGCGTGCTAATCCATTTAAATCTGATGCAATTACAAAGGAACACTCATCAAGAGTACATCCGGCTCAGATCTCACCCCATGTTTACGAAAGTGAAACTCATTACACCATCAGGACACAGAAAAGTTCCAGCTGAATGTTCACTAACTACCACTCCACTCACTTGCCTTCAAGGTGTCACACATATTTAGATAAAAACAGTCTTTTTTTAACAGGCCTTGTTTCCTTACATAAATCTTTCCTGGCTCTATAATAAGTCACACATATTAGAAAGCCAAGCTAAATTTGGCAGTCTGGGGACACAGCAGTGTGTCTCATGATTGCCAGGGTATAGATCAGTCTTTTAAAATGCTGTCAGTGAAACTTGGGTCAATGTGGTCTGAAAATAAAGAGGCATTGTGTGTTAGGGGCGGCTGTAGAGGTGTCGGCCTGCGACCCAGAAATCGTGGGTTTGGTTCCTGCTTCCACCTGCTAAATGTCGTTGTGTCCTTGGGCAAGACACTTCACCTACCCGCCTACTGGTGTTGGCCAGAGGGGCCGATGGCGCAACATGGCAGCCTCGCTTCTGTTAGGCTGCCCCAGGGCAGCTGTGGCTATAATCATAGCTTGCTTCCACCAGTGTGTGAATGTGAGAGTGAATGAATAACTGGAGTTGTAAAGCAGAAGTACAAGAAATAACTTTCATGTGATGCTGTCCCAGATGAACAATCTGTTCAAGAGTTTAAGAGAAACTCCATTTTCCTTCAAATCAATATTATTAGTTTTGTAGAAATTGCAAAGTCTGCAACTGGAAACAAAGTATGGAACATACATACACGCACACGTACACACACACACAACCTGTTGCTGTGCACTGCCACTCAGCTGGCTGAACAGAAAACGAGAACACTTTCCCCTCATTCATAAACTAAGACAAATGTTGCTGTTTAGAAATATGACAGAATGACATAAGGGTATAATATTCACTGAAAGAAGCATATTTCCTTGAAAACTACGCCTAAATTAATAGTCGTTTATGAGGGCAGTAACGGTGTACAAAAAAACACAGTTCATGGCGTTTCTGAAATGTTTCAATTACACATATACAAAACAGAAATGTATGAATATCTTTATATTAATTCAGCAAAAAGAAATTTAAAACTTATGACAATATTTGTATTTCATCAATATGCTCTAGCTTTTCAAAAAGTGGCCAGTAAAAAACCGACTGGAGATTTGGTTTGATATTAACCAATAAAGGATAAATAGATATAGTTGCTGCTGGGATAAACAATCCAATGAACCAGTTGCACTTGAATGCGCCATAGAAGCACACCTGTTGGGAAAAGCCCTCATGTCCCCCGACATGTCGGCTGCTATAAAGACTCCTTGGCATTTGGGGCTACCTTCAGCTTGTACATGGTTTCAAGTGAGTAATTAAGAAATTCAGAACCACCTATACTGAAAACTGCTGACACAAAGATTTGGTTGGTACATGACAAGGGGGCAACTGTGGCTCAGTGGGAAGAGTAGTTGGCTTGTAATCGGAGGGTTGTAGGTGTAATTCCAGCGCCTGTCAAACAATTATCCCCTGGGCAAGGCACTTAACCTCAAGTTGCCTACCGATCTGTGTACTGGTGTATAAATGTATGCGCATTGGTGAGTGTGAATGGGTGAATGTGGCTCCAGTGTAAAGCACTTTAAGGGATCAGTACAACTAGAAAAGCGCTATACGAGTTCAGTTCATTTACACCTTTCTTTCTCCATTAGCATCATAGACCCACATAAATGTTCCCAAATACCAAACTTTACTGGTAGCCGCTTTGTTTTGGTATCACTTTTTACAGTTCTATAGTGAAAAGTAGAACACTGTCCTTTAGTTACGCCAAGGTTCTGGCTGTGGTAAAGTATAAAAAATAAAAATAAACTATCTGCGGCGCCCAAGGCTCTCTGTATGCCAGTACTACGGTTCTTCTGTCCCAGGTTTGATTGCCAGTCCTGGGACATTTACTGCACATTTTAGCCTTCTTTCTCTGCCCTTCTTCCTCTCCAGTTACTAATGAGCATCCGTGCCACAAAATCAGCAAAGGTTTTCAGGTTGAATACATGTACATTTATTTTTGTTTCACTCTAGGCATTAATTTTAAAATAAGACTCAAATATTTTGACATTATAAATGTAACAGGCAATTGCTTATAGTAATAGTAAAATTGAAGCAACGATTGTGTAGTGTACTTTCAGCTTGAACCTTTGTAGTAATACTGTGATGCAGTGATACACTGTAATAATTTTGTTCTGGGTGATACTGTGAGAATCTCATACTGGTCCATGCCTGCAGTGTACAAAACCAAATTGAAGTTCACAACCATCAGGAAACCAAATATGAAACATAGTGATGTAAGAAATGCAAACAACCATCTACAAAAGTGTTACCCAATGACGTCTGTAAAATTCACACCACAGCTAACTGAGTCACTGTCTTTTATTGCCACTTACCACATTAGCACACAGTTCCTGTTTCTGGCTGCATAAAAGTCACCTCTCTGAGAAAGCAAACTGACAAAAAACCCTCAATGCCATCAGTGACATCAACCCATTCAAAAGGTGGTGCTGACAAGTATCTCGAAATAGATCCTTTCATTTCAGGTATGGACTCCAGTATTTGTAAGGCCATTAAAACTCAAGGGCACGTTTCCTGTTTCAGTCCTCTAAACATCCATCTTTTCTTTGGCAGACTATCATTTTTATAATATGAAGGTAATTCAGGTTTAGTCAAAATTTATAAAAGGTAAACTAAAGAAGCTTTTTTATCCAGACATTTTTATTATTTCTTCTGGAGTAAAACAAAAATATAAGAAATAATTTCTAAAATAAAAATATAAGCAAATTCTGAAAATCTTCTGTAGGTGTATAACAATAACTAAATTTTAGGATTAAACATTTTAACGGCAGCAGTCACATACCACAAATAGGTCAGATTAAAAGCAATAATGCCCCCCCCCCCCCATCAGTGATCGCACCATACTAAGCACTACCAGGTCCTGTTGATTTCAACACTGTGTGGTGTGAAAGTTTTTACTGCAGGGAAGAACTATTTTCATTATCAGTGGTGTGTTTAAAATAAAGGTAGAGGAAGCATAAATTCATAACTAGATAAGTAAATAAGAACTTCCATTATCGTACAGTGTCCACTTAATGGTCAGATTATTGTTCTCAAAGAGGGTAACCTGTATAAACAATGGTGGAAAAAAATAAAACCATGCATTTTCTGTGTCACTGCTTAAAACAAACCAAACCTGATTTTGCTGGCAGTGTGTTCTTGCTAAAAAAATTTTTTTTTCCTTAACTGTCACAATCTGTACCAACTATGCTCTGAATAAAGATAAAGACTTATTCTGCAACCTTACAAAGCCTAACACTTTTTTGGAAAAACAACATGGCTTTTGTAATTACTAATTTACTCAAACTGAAATTTAAATCAACTGACGAGAATGAACTCACTGTACTTTGAATGTAAGTAAGTGAATTACAATCCTAATAAATTCCCTTCATTGAATTTTAAAAGTTTTAAATTGCAGATAAATGGTACTGGAAAGCATAAAAAACATCCCCAGATCCTTTTGCCCCATTGCCAATCTGTACCCCCATTTTGTACCTTCCTGTGTCCATTTCACACCTGTAAAGGAACCATGGCCCATCAATGTACATAAACTACGGCATCTTAGTTTCTTTTTTATTGTAACCAAGTATTTTCATTAAATATGAAGGTTTTTAATCATAAAGATGCTTAAATGTCACTTGTAATTTAATGCAATTGAATATAATTATCTGAAAACTTTGTATCACAATATGCACTGGGGCAATAAAACTATTCGTCTCACTTAAAAATATGAAAGAGGTCTATAATTTTCATCATAGGAACACTTCAACTGTGAGAAATAGAATAAAATCACATTACATAATTTTAAAGAATTTATTTGTATAATGATGCAGAAAATAAGTATTTGGCCAACTACAAAAGTTCACTTCAATACTTAATGTAATACATAATGTAACCTTGGTTGGCAATGACAGATGTAAAACGTTTCCTTTAGGTCTTCACCAGGTTTCCACACAATGTAGCTGGTATTTTAGGCAATTCTTCCATACAGATCTTCTCTAGAGTTGTGATGTTTTGGGGCAGTTGCTGGGCAACATAGACTGTTAATCTCACTATACATGGCCCCATTCATTCTTTCCTTAATACAGATCACCCGTCATGTCCCCTTTGCAGAAAAGCAGCCCCAAAGCATAATGTTTCCACCCCCGTGCTTCACAGCGAGTATGGTGTTCTTGGGATTCAACTCAGCATTCTTCCCCTTTCAAACACGCCGAGTGGCGTTTATACCAGAGATTTCCATTTTGTTATCATCTGACCACATGACATTCTCCAAATCCTCCTCTGGATCATCCAGATGGTTCTCTGGCAAATGGGCCAAAGACGGGCCTGGACATGTGCTGGCCCAAGCAGGGTGACTGCAGGATTTTAATCCATGACAACGTAGTGCGTTACTAATAGTAACCTTTGTTACTGTGGTACCAGCTCTATTCAGGTCATTGACCAGTTCCTCCCATGTAGTTCTGGACCGTTTCCTCACCACTCAAGATCATGTCTACCCCACGAGGTGAGATCTTGCATGGAGCCCCAGGTCAAGGGAGATTGTTAGTGATGCATTTTCTAATAATTGCTCCAACAGTTGAGCTCTTCTTACCAAGCTGCTTGCCTGGCTCATCCCAGTCTTGTGCAGGTGTACAATCTTGTCCCTGGTGTCCTTGGACAGCTCTCTGGTCTTGGCCATGGTGGAGGTTAGAATCTGATTTAAGGTGTGGACAGGTGTCTTTTATACAGATAACGAATTCAAACAGATGTCATTAATACAGGTAATGAGTGAAGGATAGAAGAGCTTTTTAAAGAAGAAATAACAGGTCTGTGAGAGCCAGAATTCTTCCTCGTTTGTAGGTGCTAAAAGTTTATTTTCTGCACTATATACAAATGAATTCTTTGAAAGTCATACTATGGAATGTTCTGTCTCTCACAGTTGAAGTGTACCTATGATGAAAATTACAGACCTCTATCATCTTTTTAAGTAAGACAACTTGCACAATCAGTGGCTGCCAAATACTTTTTTGCCCCACTGTATTCACACGTATTTTAGTCCTGATCACTTCTTAAGTTAGTTGGCTCGTTGAAAATATCAGGCTATGTCCCATGATAAAGATAAAAAAAATAAAAATCACCCTGCCAGTAGATATTGTTGATTGGAAACACAAATTTCTTTAGCGAAAACTGAATTGTTTACAGAAAAATCACAGAAACTTCAGCTGTCAGGTATGAAATGTCGATGATCAAAACTATAAAGGTTCCAAATTATAAAGGGGTAAATGAGCAGAACCATACACACCTGCATTTAAATTAGACTTGTTAAATTTCTCCCAAAAAAGGCCTCAGATCACCTTCTGTTCTGGATTGGCATTATATAAATACATTGGCTGCCTGCTCTTTTTGTTAGTCATTTCATTCTTTCATTTGGTGTTTACTTCCTGGCTAATCCCAGTTGGGTTCAGACTAGCCCTCCAACCTCTTGAGGGGCAAAAACAAACTAAAAAAGGAAAACAACAAAACCTGATGACTTGGTCACATTGAAAAGAGCAGTGAGTCATGATTCCTACACCTATGTGCAGCATTCATTGGACAGCAGGCTCAGGGAAATAAATGGAACGAGGCTGGACCTGTACCAGGCTAAACTCTAGGAGAAATCTGGGTCATACATATCACCTTGTTAAAATGAGAACAGGCCATCCAGCTGACATTCAGACAGCGCCGCAAGCCGTTGTGAGCATTACTGTGAACTGATGCAGAAGAGAGGATTCTGAAGGGACAACTCAGTTGAGTAAATCTGGGTTCACAGGACACTTGTAGTCAGCTCACTAAACATTTATACAAATCTAGGCCACATGTTTGTTGAAACTGACAAAAGAACAAAACTATTTGAAAATATGAAAATAATAACTCCAGGATTAATGATTGCTTTGTTTTATTTACCAAATTTGTTTTAAAATGGACGGATTGTGCGTCTAGGATGCCAATACTTTGTAATAACAAAGAGGAATCATTATTTACTTGAACAAAATACACTAAAAGGCATAATGGATCCCACTAAAAACTAAGGGTGAAAAAACCATTTGCGCATTGAACATACAACTTACCAGTACATTCTCTTCTAGGTGATAGTTTTTTTAATAACATATAAAAGAGCTTCTTTATTTTCTGAAATCCTGTTTCTTTTCTTCCATGTTGGCATGAGACCTTTCTGCAACTGTAGCTCTCCACACTCTCTCATAGTTATTTATAACTTGTAGTGCTTATTTATAAAGACCACCGTTCTTCGCACTATCAGTCCTTAAACAAAATTAATACCTACAGTCTCTGAGACAACATAACACTCCCATGGTATGTTTCATTATTGATGGGATGTGCTTTTCCTGGTTAAGCCTGTCGTTTCTGCCAAGTATACATTATGTTCTAAATTAAGAATTTTATTATGCACTAAAACTAAATGTCTTTGGGCTAGATATATGGTAGCAGTCTTCTTTTTTGTGATGTCAGACAACTTTGCATAATTTAATTTTACATTTCACAAACTGTCTAATTAGCTGTGAAGATAATCTTCTGATTATTAAGAAACAAACCTAATTCCATCTAGCAGCTCTAGCTGAAAGCTGAGGAAGGCACATGTGAAAGAGGATGGTGAGTGGATACAAGATGCATTGATTTACTTGTAATAAAGGCAAAATTGACACTGGACGTATTATAGTTACCTGAAGGTTTGCATGTATTATAACTGCCTAGTTAATTAGGGTAAACAACACTAACATTCAATGATAGTTCTTGTATGAATAAAGTTCTTCCTTTAGCTCTGTTTAAATCTAAATACACTCAACAAAAATATAAACGCAACAACTTTGTTTCTGCTCCCATTTTTCATTAGATGGACTTAAAGATCTAAAATTCATTCCAGATACACAATATTACCATTTCTCTCAAACATTGTTCACAAATCAGTCTAAATGTGTGATAGTGAGCACTTCTGCTTTGCTGAGATAATCCATCCCACCTCACAGGTGTGCCACATCAAGATGCTGATCTGACATCATGATTAGTGCATAGGTGTACCTTATACTGCCCACAATAAAAGGCCACCCTGGAATGTGCAGTTTTGTCTCACAGCAAAATGCCACAGATGCCACAAGCATTGAGGGAGCGTGCAATTGGCATGCTGACAGCAGGAATGTCGACCAGATCTGTTGCTCGTGCATTGAATGTTAATTTCTCCACCATAAGCCATCTCCAAAGGCGTTTCAGAGAATATGGCAGTACATCCAACCGGCCTCACAACCGCAGACCACGTGTAACCACACCAGCCCAGGACCTCCACATCCAGCAGGTTCACCTCCAAGATCGTCTGAGACCAGCCACTCAGACAGCTGCTGAAACAATTGGTTTGCATAACCAAACAATTTCTGCACAAACTGTCAGAAACCGTCTCAGGGAAGCTCAACTGCATGCTCGTCGTCCTCATCGGGGTCTTGACCTGACTCCAGCTCGTCGCCGTAACAGACTTGAGTGGGCAAATGCTCACATTCGATGGCGTCTGGCACGTTGGAGAGGTGTTCTCTTCACTGATAAATCTCGGTTTACATTGTTCAGGGCAGATGGCAGACAGCGTGTGTGGCGTCGTGTGGGTGAGCGCTTTGCTGATGTCAATGTTGTGGATCAAGTGGCCCATGGTGGTGGTGGGGTTATGGTATGGGCAGGCATCTGTTATGGACGAAGAACACAATGGCGTTTTATTGATGGCATTTTGAATGCACAGAGATACCATGATGAAATCCTGAGACCCATTGTTGTGCCATACATCCATGAACATCACCTCATGTTTCAGCAAGATAATGCACGGCCCCATGTTGCAAGGATCTGTACACAATTCTTGGAAGCTGAAAATGTCCCAGTTCTTGCATGGCCAGCATACTCACCGGACATGTCACCCATTGAGCATGTTTGGGATGTGCTTGACCGGCGTATACGACAGCGTGTACCAGTTCCCACTAATATCCAACAACTTCGCACAGCCATTGAAGAGGAGTGGACCAACATTCCACAGGCCACAATTGACAATCTGATAAACTCTAAGCGAAGAAGATGTGTTGCACTGCATGAGGCAAATGGTGGTCACACCAGATACTGACCGGTTCTGAGTCCCCAGACCCCCAATAAAGCAAAAAACTGCACATTCCAGGGTGGCCTTTTATTGTGGGCAGTATAAGGTACACCTGTGCACTAATCATGATGTCAGATCAGCATCTTGATGTGGCACACCTGTGAGGTGGGATGGATTATCTCAGCAAAGCAGAAGTGCTCACTATCACACATTTAGACTGATTTGTGAACAATGTTTGAGAGAAATGGTAATATTGTGTATCTGGAATGAATTTTAGATCTTTAAGTCCATCTCATGAAAAATGGGAGCAGAAACAAAGGTGTTGCGTTTATATTTTTGTTGAGTGTAATATGTTATACTTAGTTATACTTTTTTTTTTTAAACAGTAAAACTTCCATAAATCAGTAATCAGTGTAGAATAATTCAGTCCAAGTTTGACATGTTGATATAAAGCAGCTTTTAAAGCCCAAGTTATGAAAACAATAAAGACTTTTTGAATTTCAAAATGGGTGTTAATAAATATCCATTAAGGGTAGAATAATCCAGCCAAAGTTGAAACAGTTTAAGCATTTCAAATTTTAAACAATCGAATGCAGCCCAGAGTACCTAAATGAGGCAAAAATATCCTTTAATGCCAACTCGAAAGCTGTGAATTTGGCTCCTTTCTCTGCATCAGTACTTATTTGGGGCACACACTAGGGCTGGGCAATCTATTGATTTAACAATTCTTTCTATTTATGAAGACTGAATGTTTGGAATATCGAGAATATTGACAAAAAGGAAAATTCACCAATGCACATCTTGGGTTTCCATAGTTCAAATTGATGTCAGCCCGCCCAAGGCCTTATGTCTTGTTTTACAGTTTGTATTTATTTGGACTATGAATTCAGGTCAACTCAAAGAAGGGATTATTGAGGTAAAAGCTAGTTTTAAGAAGCCTTCGTCATTTGTAATTTCTTTTTAAGAAATCTAATCTGGCATGAAAAAGTAAAAAAAAATACAAATTTTAATAATCGAATTTTTCATTTTTAATCCATATCGCCCCAACCTTCTTTAATTTTTCCAAAACAGTTGTATAACGTCAGACAACATGTTCAACAATAAAGCTTTACATCAAAAGTAACCAACTGATATTTTCAAATAGTACCAGGGAGTGTTAAAATATTGATAAAAAATAGTGATTTGTTTTAAATCCTGATATATAGGTAGACTGATATGAAAAACATTATCGTGATAGAATTTTTATTCCATATCGCCCAACCCTAGCACACAACCATATTTTCTGACATTTCTAACCTGATGCACCAAACAAGAGTCCCACTGCCCACTGACTAGACATGCAAATGACCAAAAGAAAGCTAAAGAAGGTATAAGTGACATAACTTTTTTGAGTGTGTCCTCATGCCACCCCACATTATTACCCTTCTTTCTTGGGCTGAAAAAGATTTGAGCCAGGAAAAGCCCAGATTCTAATACATAAACAATATAGTTAAAGTTAAAGGGGGGGTGGCAATTTATGTATTTTTGAGTAATCTTTGGAAACTCTCGCAGCCGCCATTTTGACCACTGAACACCTGACTCCTCCGAGATACGCCCTCACCACCTAGCAACGCCCCGACATTTTGCTTACCACCCACGTCTCTCCAAAGCCCTCCCTCCCCCACTCCCTGAGCAGAAAAGCAGCAAGTCAACAGCAATCAGCTAGCACCTGTGGATATTAATTCTATATAGCTATTTACAGTGGCTTGCAAAAGTATTCGCCCCCCTTGAACTTTTCCACATTTTGTAACATTACAGCCACAAACATGAATCAGTTTTATTGGAAATCCACGTGAAAGACCAATACAAAGTGGTGTACAGATGAGAAGTGGAACGAAAATCATACATGATTCCAAACATTTTTTGCAAATAAATAAGTGAAAAGTGGGGTGTGCGTAATTATTCAGGCCCCTGAGTCAATACTTTGCAGAACCACCTTTTGCTGCACCTACAGCTGCCAGTCTTTTAGGGTATGTCTCTACCAGCTTTGCACATCTAGAGACTGAAATTCTTGCCCATTGTTCTTTGGAAAACAGCTCCAGCTCAGTCAGATTAGATGGACAGCGTTTGTGAACAGCAGCTTTCAGATCTTGCCACAGATTCTCGATTGGATTTACATCTGGACTTTGACTGGGCCATTCTAACACATGGATATGTTTTGTTTTAAACCATTCCATTGTTGCCCTGGCTTTATGTTTAGGGTCGTTGTCCTGCTGGAAGGTGAACCTCCGCCCCAGTCTCAAGTCTTTTGCAGACTCCAAGAGGTTTTCTTCCAAGATTGTCCTGTATTTGGCTCCATCCATCTTCCCATCAACTCTGACCAGCTTCCCTGTCCCTGCTGAAGAGAAGCACCCCCAGAGCATGATGCTGCCACCACCATATTTGACAGTGGGGATGGTGTGTTCAGAGTGATGTGCAGTGTTAGTTTTCCTCCACACATAGCGTTTTGCATTTTGGACAAAAAGTTCCATTTTGGTCTCATCTGACCAGAGCACCTTCTTCCACATGTTTGCTGTGTCCCCCACATGGCTTGTGGCAAACTGCAAACGGGACTTCTTATGGTTTTCCTTTAACAATGGCTTTCTTCTTGCCACTCTTCCATAAAGGCCAACTTTGTGCAGTGCACCACTAATAGTTGTCCTATGGACAGATTCCCCCACCTGAGCTGTTGATCTCTGCAGCTCGTCCAGAGTCACCATGGGCCTCTTGGCTGCATTTCTGATCAGCGCTCTCCTTGTTCGGCCTGTGAGTTTAGGTGGACGGCCTTGTCTTGGTAGGTTTACAGTTGTGCCATACTCCTTCCATTTCTGAATGATCGCTTGAACAGTGCTCCGTGGGATGTTCAAGGCTTGGGAAATCTTTTTGTAGCCTAAGCCTGCTTTAGATTTCTCAATAACTTTATCCCTGACCTGTCTGGTGTGTTCTTTGGACTTCATGGTGTTGTTGCTCCCAACGTTCTCTTAGACAACCTCTGAGGCCGTCACAGGGCAGCTGTATTTGTACTGACATTAGATTACACACACGTGCACTCTATTTAGTCATTAGCACTCATCAGACAATGTCTATGGGCAACTGACTGCACTCAGACCAAAGGGGGCTGAATAATTACGCACACCCCACTTTTCAGTTATTTATTTGTAAAAATGTTTGGAATCATGTATGATTTTCGTTCCACTTCTCACGTGTGCACCGCTTTGTATTGGTCTTTCACGTGGAATTCCAATAAAATTGATTCATGGTTGTGGCTGTAATGTGACAAAATGTGGAAAAGTTCAAGGGGGCCGAATACTTTTGCAAGCCACTGTACTTTTCCAAATTGCACAATGCCTTGTTGAAGAAAACGTATCTTTGGAAGCCAGGACGACTGCCCTCTTTTTAGTTTTCCAAAAAATGAGGCTGTTTGTCAAAAATGGTTGGAATTCATTTTTGGAAACGACCCTCCTCCCAAGAAGATTTGCTTCGTTTTTACCAGCCATTTCACAGAAGATTGCTTCCAGAACAAAAGTTTGACAGTGGATTAGTAAGCAAGTTGACGTTGAAGAAAGATGCAATCCCCACTCTCAAGAGTATTTCTTCAGAGCCACCACTGGTAACTGGACATGCTCTGATTCAGCTTGTTAGAACTAGATAGCTTAGGCTAATTCAGAGTTAAACCTGTGCACTGTAGCTCGTGTTTATTATTCAGTCCCTCCAGGAATTTGCGTTGTTGCGATCGTAACTATTACGGCAAATTCAGCCAATCTCCGCGAATTCTGCACGTCTTGCAATTGTATACAATTATCGCAACTTTACCGCACCTTTTACCAGTTGTGACTCTCCCTTTCATTATCTTACATCTGACGGCGTCGCATATCATGTACACTCCCTGTTTCTTATGAGAGAGGGATCGAGAATAAAACATGTTACATTTTCATTTTTCCAATGTAGGTGCTATGGGTTACAGTTTCCTCATTCCAGTCATGAAAATCCATCACCTGTTGGCGAAATTCGCCGTTTTGAATCCGAAATGGGTCACCTACGTAATTCCTGTGTATCCGATGGGAAAATGATCAGCTGTAAATAGTGACGCACAGACAGCAGCAGCGAGCAGCAAGTTTTCAGGAGAGCAGTTTTTATGTGAATGACAGGAGCTGTAGTTTCATTTACTTTTTAGATCCGCCGAGTTATTTAAGATTAAAAACTGCTTCGACCGACCTCAACGCTAGTTTCCAATTAATTTTCAAGTGATTGGCAAAACATAAAAGAAAATCACACATAAAAACATTGCAACTTTGCAATTTTTCAAGATGCTGGTTTACAGTTATGCTTCGTGCCCATGTTGTGATGACGTTGAAGACAGCGTGCCGAAGGGGGAGTGTCCGAGGCTCTTAAAGAGATATGCGGCTAATTTCAAGGCATTTTGTTCTGACATGTCGTGAGTGCAAATTTCAAAAAGGTAGTTTATATTATTTACTGAGCTTACGGATCGATTTAGGGTAATATTATGGCTGTACTGTACCATAGAATTGTTCTGTCTGCCTGAGAAAAACGTCCCACCCCCCCTTTAAGAGAATTTTTAGGACGTGTGGTACTCACGGCTGGGAATGGGCCGTCTCATAACGTTCAAACGGATGACTGAGGTCGTGCTTGTTGTTCATGTAACACTGGGTGCACAGGTCATAGTCAAAGCATACTTTGCACTTCCACCGCATTCCCATGATGCCATGCTTTTTACAGCTGTCACAGATGATATTGGAGTGACGGACCCCTGCAAACAGAAGAAGTGTTTAATTAAAGGTGGGCCACATTAGTGGCAATTCAGATTTCTATTTTTATTTGAAAGGAATACAGTTTAGTTATGACATGTCATGTTTTGTGAAGAACATACCATAAAACCAATTATCTCTAACTAAAGTAGCAAAAAAAATTCAAGTCATTTAATATATTCCTGATAATTATTAAAATGTATAATGCAAAGAGATAATAAGGAAAAACAAAGAGGTTCAAACAGCCAAACAAAATACTCCCAGCTCTATGGCCTCTAGTATGTCTTTCGCTAAATTAATTAAACAAGCTTCTCAGGCAGAAATATGTTGTTTTAAATGGAGCAAAATGCTAATGGCTCCTGCACTAGTGTGTGCATGTGTGTGTCTGTGTCAAGTCCCAAATAGAACATGATGGGTGATGACAAGAGCCCTCAAAATGGGTTTTGCAAAGGCTTTGTGAACCCAGACGATGACGAAAGAGAAGGAACATGGCAGACAAAGTAAAAACATTAAGATTATCTCAGAAAATAAAGAAGAGAATGATAGGACTTTTTTACATGTTAACTGGGTGGAAAAAGTACTTTCAAAAGGTAATAATCAAGATTTTTGTTTAAAAAAATTAAATACAAAAACTATTAATGAAGATGAACAGAGAAATCGGTTGGTGACCATATTTGTTTGACTTTTACCTTGGCTGGCCCTTACCATTGACTAGAAGTCAGACACTCAAAAATCTGATATTGTTTTAAACAGTGAAGCACCAGACTAAGCACTACCAGGTCACACCGACAACAGCCATCTTTGGTGTGTAATTTGTTACTGAGGGAACTTAGAGTTAGCTGTGTTGAGCTGAAAGCTATATAAAAAGGAAACTATTTTTTGACACACTGAGGCGTATCTGCGGTTCATTGCATACTTCACCATAGTCCTTTTCTCCAAGAAGCCAAGGATCACTGGACTCAATGACTACAGACCTGTGGCTCTGACATCTGAGGTCATGAAGTCATTTTGAGCGCCTGGTTCTCTTCGACCTCAAGACCCTCACAGCTGCCCTGCAGTTTGCCTACAGAGCCAACAAGTTTGTAGACGATGCCATCAACATGGCTCTACACTTCATCCTGCAGCATCTGGACTCCCCGGGAACCTACGCCAGGATCCTGTTTGTGGACTTCAGCACTGCCTTCAACACCATTCTTCCAGACCTCCTCCAAGGCAAGCTGTCCCAGATAAACGTGCCTGATCCCATCTGCAGGTGTATCACTGACTTCCTGACTGACAGGAAACAGTATGTGAGACTGGGGAAGAATGTCTCGGACTCCCGGACCATCAGCACTGGCAGAGGGGACGAGTTCTCATGTCGAGAGGTTCTGGTCCGAATAGACCGGAACCTCCTGCCTGAGGGGAGCAGGTCAAAAAGACTGTGTCCAGGGTTAGAAGAGTCAGTTGTGATCTGACCTGCACGCCCAAGTGTCCTGGAGGTGTACAGATCCTGTAGAGATGGGTCTGCAGCCAGTCAGCTTCTCAGCAGAGTGCATAACACGCTGCAGTCTCCGTTTGTCCCTGATAGCAGCTCCAGCATACCACACGGTGATGGAGGGGGTGAGGATGGACTCGATGATTGCAGTGTAGAACTGCATCATCGTCTGTGCCGGCAGATTGATTTTCTTCAGCTGCCTCAGGAAGTAGAGTTGTGGCCAAAAGTTTTGAGAATGACACAAATATTAGTTTTCACAAAGTTTGCTGCAAAACTACTTTTAGATCTTTGTTTCAGTTGTTTCTGTGATGTACTGAAATATAATTACAAGCACTTTATATGTTTCAAAGGCTTTTATTGACAATTACACGACATTTATGCAAAGAGTCAGTATTTGCAGTGTTGGTCCTTCTTTTTCAGGACCTCTGCAATTTGACTGGGCATGCTCTCAATCAACTTCTGGGCCAAATCCTGACTGATAGCAACCCATTCTTTCATAATCACTTCTTGGAGTTTGTCAGAATTAGTGGGTTTTTGTTTGTCCACCCGCCTCTTGAGGACTGAACACAAGTTCTCAATGGGATTAAGATCTGGGGAGTTTCCAGGCCATGGACCCAAAATTTCAACGTTTTGGTCCCCGAGCCACTTAGTTATCACTTTTGCCTTATGGCACGGTGCTCCATCGTGCTGGAAAATGCATTGTTCCTCACCAAACTGTTGTTGGATTGTTGGAAGAAGTTGCTGTTGGAGAGTGTTTTGGTACCATTCTTTATTCATGGCTGTGTTTTTGGGCAAAATTGTAAGTGAGCCCACTCCCTTGGATGAGAAGCAACCCCACACATGTATGGTCTCAGGGTGCTTCACTGTTTGCATGACACAGGACTGATGGTAGCGCTCACCTTTTCTTCTCCGGACAAGCCTTTTTCCAGATGCCCCAAACAATCGGAAAGAGGCTTCGTCGGAGAATATGACTTTGCCCCAGTCCTCAGCAGTCCATTCACCATACTTTCTGCAGAAGATCAACCTGTCCCTGGTGGGTTTTTTGGAGAGAAGTGGCTTCTTTGCTGCCCTTCTTGACACCAGGCCATCTTCCAAAAGTCTTCGCCTCACTGTGCGTGCAGATGCGCTCACACCAGCCTGCTGTCATTCCTGAGCAAGCTCTGCACTGGTGGCACTCCGATCCCGCAGCTGAATCCTCTTTAGGAGACGATCCTGGCGCTTGCTGGACTTTCTTGGACGCCCTGAACCCTTCTTAACAAGAATTTAACCTCTTTCCTTGAAGTTCTTGATAATCCTATAAATTGTTGATTTAGGTGCAATTTTAGTAGCCACAATATCCTTGCCTGTGAAGCCATTCTTATGCAACGCAATGATGGCTGCAAGCGTTTCTTTGCAGGTCACCATGGATACCAATGGAAGAGCAATGATTTCAAGCATCACCCTCCTTTTAACATGTCAAGTCTGCCATTCTAACCCAATCAGCCTGACATAATGATCTCCAGCCTTGTGCTTGTCAACATTCTCACCTGTGTTAAAAAACTTAAGCAGCAACTTTTCCAATTTCCAATATTTATGTAATTCTCAAAACTCTTGGCCACGACTGTACATTCTGTGCTGGGCCTTCTTTATAACGGAGGTGATGGTGGTACCCAGGAAGCGGAATGAGTCCACTGTGGTGATGGGGTGTCAGACAGGATGATGGAGGGGAGAGGGGATTTGTTCTTCCTAAAGTCCACATTAATCTCCACTGTCTTCTGGGCGTTCAGCACCAGGTTGTTTTGACTGCACCAGGACACCAGACGTTCAGCCTCCATCCTGTAGGTAGACTGATCCCTGTCCGAGATTAGTTCAATAACGATGGCGTCATCTGCAAACTTAATTAGCTTGACAGACTGGTGGTCGGAGGTGCAGCGGTTTGCGTACAGGGAGAAGAGCAGAGGAGAAAGAACACAGCCATAAGGGGAGCCATTGCTGATGGTCCGGGAGTCCGAGACATTCTTCCCCAGTCTCACATACTGCTTCCTGTCAGTCAGGAAGTCAGTGATACACCTGCAGATGGGATCAGGCACGTTTATCTGGGACAGCTTGCCTTGGAGGAGGTCTGGAAGGATGGTGTTGAAGGCAGTGCTGAAGTCCACAAACAGGATCCTGGCGTAGGTTCCCGGGGAGTCCAGATGCTGCAGGATAAAGTGTAGAGCCATGTTGATGGCATCGTCTACAGAACTGTTGGCTCTGTAGGCAAACAGCAGGGGGTCCAGGAGGGGGGTCGTGAGGGTCTTGAGATAGAACAGAACCAGGAGCTCAAATGACTTCATGACCAAAGACGTTAGAGCCACACGTCTGTAGTCATTGATCCAGTGATCCTTGGCTTCTTGGAGAAAAGGACTATGTGTTGTGTTTTTGCACCTGTGTGATTTTGCCCTGATCATAACCTTCCCTCATGTATACAGTAATCTGTTAATCCTATTTTTTTTTTTTTTTTTTATTGCATACTTATAAGTGTTTTATTTTATGTTTGCACAAAGTACCGCAGCAATTTTCTTATGTTGTGAACCTGTTCACACATATGGCAATAAATACTTTCTGATTCTGATTTATGCTGCAAGTGAGCGAGAGAGAGCAGAACTTTCAACAGAAAACTAAAATTTCAGCAAAATCCTAAACAGCACAACAACGTAGATAAATATTTAAATAGTTTATATTATTTGCGCTTTCAACCTCTGTCATGGAACATGCTGGATTTGGATAAATTGGCAGCTTTATGAAAGTTTAGACCTAAAGTAAGGACCAACACCGTCAGCAACAACCCCAGAGACTGCCGTTTTAGTACTGCTAGCCATGCTAACTTTTAATGTAAGATGCTAAAAGCAGCTTAAAATGTCAGGCCAGTGAACTTTCACCTCAATGCAAGTCTATTCATTGTTTAGTTTTTACAACATAGGTCAAATTAATCTGGTCATATTCTGATCATGAATTTACATTTCATTACAACCTGATCTTCAGTGCTTACCAATCTGAGCATTATCATACAGCAGCAGGTCATAGGCACCCTGGTATCCTGTACGGTAGTTGGTTCGTGTGCAGCTGTCCCACTGAACCACCACCGTCTTGTCCGGGGTCGTCGTGCTGCCCTGCCGACCGATCTCCACCACAGTGCCCACGTGCCCCTCGCCGTCGTCTTGGTTTCCCCACTTCCAGTCCAGGCCACGCACCACACGCATGCCAACCTCCATGCTGCCTCTTTTAAGGCCTGGCCTGCAGGCTGAGGGCAAAGAGTGAGGCCTGGCAGCACAGTCACCTCCGCTGCTTCGCCTCCGCGCCTTGTGAGAGGCGGAGGCGGATCGCGCAGATGGTATTGCCGGGAGAGACGGCACCAGCGTTGTTTCCGGGAATACAGCAGGGGTGACTAAAAAGAAAGAGTGGACAGAATCTATCAGATAAACATGAGATGCCGTTTAGATCCATTCCACTACTTTAAAACAAGTTAATCCTCCAACCTGTGTGCACTTTCACACAACCTGCGCACAACTGCTGAGGGACTCAACACAAGACCCGCCGTATGTCACATTAATTTTAGAGCAGAGTTCTGTTGGCTGGTGGATCGTTCACTGGAGGCCTCACTGTGTGTCATGGCATACTTCTGCAGAGAGCAGCTGGACTTGACTGCAACGCCCTGCTGGGCTAATCAAGCCCTGTCCTGGCTTGCACAAACACACACAGACACACTTGTACCAACATCCTTAACGGATCCACAACTATTGTTGACCCCATTTTGGCTCCATCCCCAAACATGCAACCACACAAGCAAACACCAAGTGCAAGTTGACAAATTTAGGCAAAAAAATTAAACCCACTTTTTTATTTAAAAAAAGAGCAAATGGAAGCATTTGTGTCAATTTAAAGAAAAGCTTAAAACATTTCTCTATATTGAAATCCTTTTTTTTTTTCGTGACAAGTAACTGTAACCAAAAGTGAACTCTATTCAAAGCAATAAAAGACAGGTCGAACATAAAAATCCAAAAAAATGTAACTTGCACTGGAAACCAGATGTTTAAAGAAACTGTACAAAACAACACATAACTTTTTTCTTCTCAATTATTTTAAATCAGACTAAACTTCTGTTTTAGATCAGTTAAGATTGCCCAAATTATTTCTGTTTGCTAAATGCCATTTTAATGAAAGAGACAAATTTTAGAAAAGAAAAAAATATTATTGTGCATAATGAAAAATTTACCTAAATTAGGATTATTGTGTCTAAACGATTTGGGGGAAAGCCCAGGTGATGATTTAATAGATAAGCTTGGTTGATTAAAGTATTGTTAGAGCAATACCTCAAACACACTTAGATCTGGTTCATCTGTTCTAAAATGACATGGGCCCCACTTTCCAGATACGGACATTTTTTGATGCAAAATGTGTGCATCAAAGACCAGAACAAAAGCAAAAGACCTCGTTAAGACACTGGATGTAGTGAGCAAAAAAAAAAAAAGAAGAATCAAACGAGTCCTGTACAGACTAAAGGGCCCTTATCCATGAAGAAGCAATACACTCTAGTTCGCAAGCCTGAGATCACCACCCCCAAAAGTGAAAAACGGGTTAGCTAGCATCATGTTTTGTGGGTGTAAAGCTGCAAGAGGGACTGGTGCATTTGGCATCAGGAGCGAAGAGCATAATGTAGAAATATTGCGATGACATCTAAAAACACATTAACCAGGAAGTTTTCGCTTGGGCACAAGTGGGTCTTCCAAATAAACCGTGACCCTTGCGTATACCACCCAATTAGTTACCAAGAGACTTATGGACATAAAAAGACAATATTCTAGAGTGATCACAACAAGGCCCCGATTTCAGTTCCGTAGACATCTTTTTGGCCGAGCTGAAAAAGTGTTTGCAAGCAAGGCGCTTTACACACCTGAAATTCCTAGAAGACTGCACAACATTGGAAATAAAGAAGCCAGAACCTCCTCACAATAAAGGAGATCGAAGGACTCGTGTTTCAAACCCATGACAAATTGCACCAGTGGTTTTAATGAATGCAGCTGAGCGCTAATGGCTAGAGACAGGAAATAATACTGAAAGGAAGCAGCATTTACAGGATATGGAATTTTGAGTCAGCAATACAGCAAGAAACATCTGCTGAGGACCATGATAATCAAATTACGCTCATTAATCACATACGATGCATTGAAACATTCATTCATTTACTTGCTGGATATTGTCTCTCATCTTTTGTGTAACAAAAAAAAAAGAAACAGATTTTTATGTCTAATCATATAACAAGAAAAAGAGGAAGAGATGGAAGCTACCAGAAAGCACAGAATAGTTTTTCTTCCAACGAAGCGTACAAGTTTTAATCAACAACCAGGATAACTGATTTTATGTCTGACTGACGGTTTTTCGAGCTTCTATAATAAAACTTTTAAAAATGCAAACACACTTGCAACTACAGCTTCGCTAAAACCAGGGTGTTGTGATAGTGCCTCTACAAAATACTTTCAAACTGAACTGGTTGTTTTGGTAGAGCCACTGCAAAGGCACTGATGAACAAACAACTAGCAAAAGGTTGGAAAGAAAACCCATCTCAGAACACCCTCTCTGGCTTGCTTTTATATATATTTTATATATATATATATATATATATATATATATATATCTTACTGCAACTAAAATGAGCAGTGGCTCAGTAGATACATAAAGCTTATTCTGTGCACCGAATGAGAAAATTTGTTTTTAAATTCCAGGACAGTGTAGTAATGGCTCAGTAATATGTCGGCAATGCCTTCCCTGATATGACTACCTCTGTGTTCAGAATGAGTTTTTAGGTTCCTTTGCGAAAGATTAAAACTGAACTTCAGTGTCAAAAATCAGCCCGAACGTGGACGGTCTTTGCATAGCTACAAACTAAGCTGTATAGTGTGATGTGTGTCTGGTGAGACGAAATAAAAACAAGCATGGAAAAGCATAAATGTCGTTAACATGAGCTTTTGTGTCCGCAATTTGTTAACTTAATACGACAATATTTTGCTTACCAGTAATTTTCATCAAATCTTCATCCTTAAATAAAATGCATCTTTAAAAAAACACTATTGTCAATTTTTTTTCCCACAAATATTACCATTGTTGAACTTACCTCAAAAGTTAAGCTAATAACTCCACAATAACAAGACAAACAGATGTCTGAAAGCGGCTGAGATTACATGTACTGCATCTTTATCAAGATTACAAGGTCACTTCAGCAGTAAGCTGCCTCCGCTTACGCTTGAAAACATATGGAACGTGGTCGGGATGGGGGGTTAAAGAAGAGAAAGTAAGCTGCTTTTAAAATGAGAGCTTAGCCCCTTATGCACAAAAAAAAAAATCCAGTCACAAATCTTACAGAATGCAGAGCGAGCCGTTGTCTCACTCAGTAGTTTACAGGGTGCTCCTTGTCAGATCTAGAACTTCAAAACCCTTAAACTTGCAGTAAAACAGCAAGAGGGAAAGAAAGTCCTATGGAGCTCCTTCCAACCTCAAAGCTCATACCCAAAGATAAATCGTCAAAATACCAGCGGAGACATGCAAATAGCTGATCAATAATAAAAAAGGACAGCTGTGATACCCATTATGATTCTATATTGATTATTGAGAAGGGTACAAATAATTTAACAAGCTATTTTTTTTTTTTTACTTAAATGTAAAAAAAAAAAAAAAAAAAAAAAAGATCCCTCTCTCATGCCCTACCAGAGGACTTGGTTAAATGAAAATTATTGTGTAAATAAATCCACCAGGGGTATGAATGACTTCGACTTTTACTTCAACTTTTCCCTTTACCACAATTGAAATTCCCAAATACACACTCCAGGGAAAGGTCCAAAATAGTTCCCAGTAGAACTTAAGCCAACGTGTTCAGAAAGACGAGGGCCTTTTAAATGAATCTGCCACTGGGAAATCTGAAACTTTCATAACTTTCATTGTCAACAGAAGCGACTGATCAGAGAAACTGCTTCTTGAAACCTTGTTGCAAAAATTAGGAACAGATCCACGCTGAGAAAGCGAAACAGCTACTAGAAAAAATAGGTTACAATCAGACTGTAATGTAGCTAGTGCACTGTGTAGAATAGAATATCTGGCAAAAAACAAAGAATATCAGATATTAGAGATTTAGTTACCAGTATGAATTACAGCTTTTTTAATGTTATCTACCAGGGATGTGTATTGGTAAAAATCTGGCGATACGATATGCATCGCGATACAGGGGAGAAGATGCGATATATTGCGATACTATGAGTGAGGCAACATATTGTGATTTTTAAAACTGATTTTAACTGTAGAAAAACTGTCACAGCATTCTAAACACTCCAACATGTTTCATACTTTAACACATCCAGTATTATTACTAGATCTAGTTGATGCACTGGAACAAAGAAGGTGAAAACAGCCACCAACTACCAGTCATACTTTTAATTTTACTACAAAAATGAGAATTTTCCTAAAAATAAACAAATTTAAAAAAATTTAAATGATTTAAATCCATATTTTGCCTTTGAATATCGATACAATATCGCGATTATATCGGTGTATCAATATTTTCTTACATCCCTATTATCTACTGTATTTTGACACAACAGTTGCATTCCTTTCATATATTTCTGTGTGTGTGTGTGTGTGTGTGTGTGTGTGTGTGTGTGTGTGTGTGTGTGTGTGTGTGTGTGTGTGTGTGTGTGTCATGACTAGGCCACCTGTGTTGATGAAATGTCACTGCCAATCTGCAACAGAGGGCTAGGACATACGGGATTACAGCTCACTGGCTGCAATAACAGATGGGTTGGCTTCCATCTCACACACACAAACACATACACGCACACAAACGCGCACACACACACACACCGCCGAGGGCCGGTTGCCGAGGCCACCGTAAACCGTCTTTGCAAAAACAGTCTTTTAGCTACAACGCAAAACACACACTTGTGAATATAAACGCAAACGTATTGGAGGTGGGGGGGTTTTTCTATTGAAGAAAGATAAACTGCAGAGAATTACATTCTTGTGCTCCAATTAGTGTTGTGTGTCACGTTGCGTGTCTTCAGCTCGTAACTAGCAAAAACATCATACCTAAATCAACTCTTAATGATTGAAAAAATAAAAGAAGCTCTGCAGAAATGACCCACTTCCTATAAAGTCAAAGTTTTCAGATGTTGGTATTCAAAATGTTATACACTGTACCACAGAACAACTTGTAATATTTACAGTAAATATCATATTTTAACGTAAATGCTCAGCTTGAACTGTTAATTAATGTATAGGCTTGTTTCTTCTCAAAATATATCTGTAAAAAAAAAACCAGCTAAATAAGAGTTTGTCAAGACACACTTTGAGATCTATGATTACCATTTTTTTTGCCCAAGATATTTTTTTTAGAAAATTGTCAAATCAAAATCATTTATAGATCACTAATGACGAAGGTAAAGAAGTCAATGAAACCCAACAGATTATTAATGAAACACACTTCTTTTATGCTAAATTATACAAAAGTCAAAGTACACAAGTAGAAAAGATTTCTGATGATAGAGCCGCTCTAGATGAAGAGTTGTCAATAAAGGAGATAACCAAAGCTACACTACCGTTCAAAAGTTTGGGGTCACATTGAAATGTCCTTATTTTTGAAGGAAAAGCACTGTACTTTTCAATGAAGATAACTTTAAACTAGTCTTAACTTTAAAGAAATACACTCTATACATTGCTAATGTGGTAAATGACTATTCTAGCTGCAAATGTCTGGTTTTTGGTGCAATATCTACATAGGTGTATAGAGGCCCATTTCCAGCAACTGTCACTCCAGTGTTCTAATGGTACAATGTGTTTGCTCATTGGCTCAGAAGGCTAATTGATGATTAGAAAACCCTTGTGCAATCATGTTCACACATCTGAAAACAGTTTAGCTCGGTACAGAAGCTACAAAACTGACCTTCCTTTGAGCAGATTGAGTTTCTGGAGCATCACATTTGTGGGGTCAATTAAACGCTCAAAATGGCCAGAAAAAGAGAACTTTCATCTGAAACTCGACAGTCTATTCTTGTTCTTAGAAATGAAGGCTATTCCATGTGAGAAATTGCTAAGAAATTGAAGATTTCCTACAACGGTGTGTACTACTCCCTTCAGAGGACAGCACAAACAGGCTCTAACCAGAGTAGAAAAAGAAGTGGGAGGCCGCGTTGCACAACTGAGCAAGCAGATAAGTACATTAGAGTCTCTAGTTTGAGAAACAGACGCCTCACAGGTCCCCAACTGGCATCTTCATTAAATAGTACCCGCAAAACACCAGTGTCAACATCTACAGTGAAGAGGCGGCTGCGGGATTCTGGGCTTCAGGGCAGAGTGGCAAAGAAAAAGCCATATCTGAGACTGGCCAATAAAAGAAAAAGATTAAGATGAGCAAAAGAACACAGACATTGGACAGAGGAAGACTGGAAAAAAGTGTTGTGGATGGATGAATCCAAGTTTGAGGTGTTTGGATCACAAAGAAGAACGTTTGTGAGACGCAGAACAACTGAAAAGATGCTGGAAGAATGCCTGACGCCATCTGTTAAGCATGGTGGAGGTAATGTGATGGTCTCCGGTTGCTTTGGTGCTGGTAAGGTGGGAGATTTGTACAGGGTAAAAGGGATTCTGAATAAGGAAGGCTATCACTCCATTTTGCAACGCCATGCCATACCCAGTGGACAGCGCTTGATTGGAGCCAATTTCATCCTACAACAGGACAATGACCCAAAACACACCTCCAAATTGTGCAAGAACTATTTAGAGAAGAAGCCGGCAGCTGGTATTCTATCGGTAATGCAGTGGCCAGCGCAGTCACCAGATTTGAACCCCATTGAGCTGTTGTGGGAGCAGCTTGACCATATGGTACGCAAGAAGTGCCCATCCAACCAATCCAAATTGTGGGAGCTGCTTCTAGAAGCGTGGGGTGCAATTTCTCCAGATTACCTCAACAAATTAACAGCTAAAATGCCAAAGGTCTGCAATGCTGTAATTGCTGCAAATGGAGGATTCTTTGACGAAAGCAAAGTTTGATGTAAAAAAAATCTTATTTCAAATACAAATCATTATTTCTAACTTATTTTCTATTCATTTCACAACGTATGGTGGTGAATAAGTGTGACTTTTCATGGAAAACACAAAATTGTTTGGGTGACCCCAAACTTTTGAACGGTAGTGTATGTTAAGTATGCAGAACAACAGGGCACCAGGTTTTGATGGCTTACCTAAGGAGTACTATTTTGGCTTTTGGGAACAACTTAAAGACCCCTACTTTTAGTGTTTAAAGAATCTCTAGCTAATGGTGCCCTACCACCAGCTATAAACTAAGGACTGATTTCTTTGCTATTAAAGAAGGGATCCCGACTTTCAGTGATTGCACAAGTATACAAGCCTCTTGATCTTTTTCCCCCACTTTGTCAAGTGAAAATGTAAAACCTTTAATGAGTTTCATAAGGATTTTATGAGCTAATCCAAGACAAAGTAGTGCCTAATTCAGAAATAGAATAAGAATGATACGAGCATTTCAAATGTTTTTGTTTCAATTTTTATAAATGCCAAAGTCAAAAAGTGTGGCGTGCCTTTGCATTTAGCCACCATTACTGCAATACCCATTAATAAAATTCAGCAACAACCACCGACCTATAGAAGTCACCTAACTGGTAAACAGAATCTGCTTGTAAGCAACTAAATCTCTGTATAAATACAACCAAACAAAAGGCCTCAGCGATTTCTAACAGGACATTACAGAACACAGTATCATAAATGCATGCCACACTTATCAGAAGCTTTTTTTTATATTATATTATATTATATTATATATATATATATATATATATATATATATAAATCATGTATTGTGTTCCTTTACAACTAGGCACAACTTTACCACATTAAATCCCAATCGGGCTCTGGCAGTAAAGTGAAAACTTCAAGGGTTATGAATACTTTTGTAAGGTACTTCATTTATACAAAACGAGATATCAGATTTTTTGTTTAATCTGTAACTTCATTAAAATGTGACAAAGGGTGATTTAACGTAGTGGTGGGCAACATAAAAGGTGTAAGGTAGAAAGTATAAATTCAGCCAAAGGTAGAGATTTTGACTATAACGGCAGACAGCGGTTTGAGAAAAAAAAACCTGTTGAACTGGAAGCATTTTTAATTCCAATGTGTGCAGGTTTATTTCTGTTCCATATTACATTTACAAAACAACAACAACAAATGACCAGGAAAGCAGACAATTTTGAACTTTGTGCTTTCATAACATGTAACTTTTAATTGATTTAAAATAGCTTCTTTTAGGTTAGGCTATGACAATTTTTGTGTTGCATTTTTAGGAAAAAAATTAGAACTCTTTTTAAAATGCTTTTTGTAAAAAAGAATGATCTTTAAATACCACTCTATACTTTTTGGAAGTTGTTCTGTTGCAATGTATCTGGAAAGTGAGAATGCTCATAAACAGTCATTTTGACATATATAAAGAAAAGATTACATTGCAAAAGATATCGTTACCGCACACGCTATAGATTATATCTCAGTATAGATTTGAGGCTATATCACCCAGTCGTAATTTAACATAAACTTCATGGTTTGCAGCAGTAACCTGAACCCTGTCAGATGAGCTGTTTCAATGGGACGGTGACGACGTGTCTTTGATAAAGAGGATCTATAAAAGCACACAGAAGTAGATGAATATCCAGCTGAATATAATGCTGTGGGAATGCTTTAGAATCAATTAATGGTTCAAATATACATGTTTGCAAGCTTTAATAACTCTGAGAAGAATAAGTTTAGGAAGAGGGACAGGAATTTTTCTAGAATTACGTTGCTCTGGGTGGCTGCATATTGGAGTGGCTCTGTTGGCTACATACTAAGTTTTGGTTTGTTGTACATTGGTTCCTCTTTTTTCTTGAGGACGATTGCATTTTTTTGACCTGTATACTTTCTAGTTTTTGGTGCTGTGAAGCTGGAAGGATTTTTGCTGTAAATGTTTCACTTTTAGAAAACTTATGATTCGTAACCATGGCAACAATGTGGTTTACAGCCAGGATCAGCTGATTAACATCGCAAAAGCTGAAATAATTCAAATTCAAAATTCAAATTCAAAAATACTTTATTGATCCCAGAGGGAAATTACGTGTTGGTATAGCTCATATAATTAATTCTTTAAGGAGTTGTTGTAGATGATGATGGCTGTGGGCAGGAAGGATTTCCTGTAGCGGTCTGTATTGCAGCGAAACTGAAGAAGCCTCCGACTGAAGACGCTCTGTTGTTGTATGACTGTCTCATGAAGAGAATGCTCAGGGTTGTCCATAATTTTTTTGATTTTATGAAGAATCCTTCTTTGCATTATCATCTCCAGATTTTCCACAGTTGTCCCAAGAACAGAACCAGCCTTCTTTATCAGGTTGTTTAGCCTTTTTAAATCCCTGGCTCTGATGCTGCTACCCCAACAGATGACGGCTGAAGAGATTACACTCTCCACAACAGACTTGTAGAAGATCTGCAGCATCTTGCTGCAAACCTTGAAGGACCTAAGCTTCCTCAAGAAGTACAGTCTGCTCTGTCCCTTCTTGTAGACGGCTTCACTGTTGCGCCTCCAGTCCAGTCTGTTGTCAAGGTGAACTCCGAGGTATTTATATTCCTCAACCACCTCCGCTTCTTCTCCCATGATGGAAACAGTGTTTGACTTATCCCTGTTTCTTCTGAAATCTACAATCATCTCCTTTGTTTATTTATTATTTAATACCTCAACTGAAGCCACAAATCCCTGATGAGTTGATAAGGAGGAGACGTGGATGCAGAGCAGGAGCGAAAATGAGACAGAGAAAGAGGAAGTTCAAGCCATCTCTTTCATCGATCATAATGGGCAACGTAAGATCACTGGCTAACAAGATGGATGACCTCCAAGCCCTAACAAGGACTCAGCCAGAGCACCGACAATGCAGTGTTATGTGTTTTACTGAGACGTGGCTGCTGGATCATATCCCCGACTCCAACGTCTCTCTGCCAGGCTTCCTGACTGTACGAGCAGACAGAGATCTGAAAACGAGCAGGAAAAGGAAAGGAGGTGGAGTAGCAGTGCTTGTCAACAACAGATGGTGTCATCCAGGACATGTTACTGTGAAGTGTCGTCTCTGCAGCTCAGATGTCGAACTCTTGGCAGTAAAGTTTCGGCCATATTATTTACCAAGAGTGTTCACCAGTGTAATTTTGGCAGTTGTTTACATTCCACCTTCAGCCGTTGCCGACAATGCATGTGATGTCATCAGTTCTGTTGTTGCTAAGCTACAGACACAGCACCCCAATGCATTTGTGGCAATATCTGGTGATTTTAATCATGCCTCGCTCTCTACTACACTTCCAACATTTCAACAGTTTGTCAGCTGCTCCACAAGAGAAAACAAGATCTTGGATTTGTTTTATGCAAATGTAAAGGATGCATACATGTCCAAACCAAGACCTCCTCTGGGACAATCAGATCACAACATTGTTTTTCTCTGTTCAGAATATAAACCACTTGTTCAGAGGCAACCTGTTACAAAGAAAACTGTGAGAAAATGGTCACAGGAAGCTGAAGAAGCCCTGCAGGGTTGTTTTGCAACCACAGACTAGATGACTCTTTGCCAAGCACATGGAGAGGACATCAATGCCATGACTGAGTGTGTGACTGACTATATAAACTTCTGTGTGGACAACATCATCCCCACCAGAACAGTGAGATGCTTCCCTAATAACAAACCCTGGATCACCAGTGACCTGAAGGAACTGCTAAACAAGAAAAAAAGAGCCTTCAGGGAGGGAGACAGGGAATTACTGAGGAGTATACAGAAGCAAGTTAAGGTCAAGATCAGAGACAGCAAGGAGGCATACAGGAAGAAGCTGGTGAACAAACTACAGAGGAACAATATCCGAGATGTCTGGTCAGGAATGAGAAAGATCACAGGCTTTAAGGACAAGAAGGATTGGATAGATGGAAGTCTGGACAGAGCCAATGAAATGAACACATTCTTCAACAGGTTCAGTTCAGGAACTAGCTCAGCATACTCCTCTCCTGTTCCCAGCCAAACAGACATCCCACTCTCCTCTGACCAACAGCTTTCCTGTTACACCTCGGATGTTTTATCCTTCACCTCAGCCATGGACTCTTCTAATTCCACAAGTTTGACTTCAACCAAGTCAGGAAATGCTGCTACCCCCTTTGCCTCCCCCTCCCACTTGTCTGTCTGCAAAAGTCAGGTGAAGAGGCAGCTGGAGAAACTGAACCGGAACAAGACTGCAGGTCCAGATGGTGTCAGCCCCAGAGTCCTGAAGGCCTGTGCTGAGCAGCTCTGTGGGATTCTGCAGCACCTCTTCAACCTTAGCCTAACTCAGGAGAAGGTCCCAGTGTTGTGGAAGACATCATGCCTTGTTCCAGTACCAAAAAGAACTCACCCATCAGTCATCAATCACTATAGACTTGTTGCCCTGACATCCCACATCGTGAAGGTCCTGGAGAGACTCCTGTTGGCACCCCTAAATAAGCAAAGAAGAATGTATCAGGACCCACTGCAGTTTGCTTATCGCTGTGGAGTTGGAGTTGAAGGTGCCATCATCCACCTACTTCAACCAACCCACTGTCATCTGGACAAAGCAGGCAGCACTGTGAGGATCATGTTCTTTGATTTCTCCAGTGCATTTAACACAATTCAGCCTGATTTGCTTTGTCAGAAACTCCTGAAGACACAGGTGGAGCCCTCAACAATCGCCTGGATCAATGACTACCTGACCAACAGACCACAATTTGTGAGACTGAAGAACTGTGTGTCAAACCAGGTGGTCAGCCGCACAGGTGCACCACAGGGGACCGTACTCTCACCATTCCTTTTCACTCTGTACACCTCAGACTTCCAGTACAAATCAGAGAGCTGTAATCTACAGAAATAATCAGATGACTCTGCAATTGTCGGGTGTATCAGAGATGGACAAGAAGCTGAATACAGAGAGCTGGTGGACTGCTTTGTGACATGGTGTGGAAACAATCGTCTCACCTTGAATGTGAACAAAACAAAGGAGATGATTGTAGATTTCAGAAGAAACAGGGATAAATCAAAAACTGTTTCCATCATGGGAGAAGAAGTGGAGGTGGTTGAGGAGTATAAATACCTCGGAGTTCACCTTGACAACAGACTGGACTAGAGACGCAACAGTGAACCTGTCTACAAGAAGGGACAGGGCAGACAGTACTTCTTGAGGAAGCTTAGGTCCTTCAAGGTTTGCAGCAATATGCTGCAGATCTTCTACAAGTCTGTTGTGGAGAGTGTAATCTCTTCAGCCGTCATCTGTTGGGGTAGCAGCATCAGAGCCAGAGATTTAAAAAGGCTAAACAGCCTGATAAAGAAGGCTGGTTCTGTTCTTGGGACAACTGTGGAACATCTGGAGAGGATAATGCAAAGAAGGATTCTTCATAAAATAAAATAAATTATGGACAACCCTGACCATCCTCTACATGAGAATGTCATACAACAACAGAGCATCTTAAGTCGCAGGCTTCTTCAGTTTCGCTGCAATACAGACCGCTACAGGAAATCCTTCCTGCCCACAGCCATCATCATCTACAACAACTCCTTAAAGAATTAATTATATGAGCTATACCAACACTTAATTTCCCTCTGGGATCAATTAAGTATTTTTGAATTTGAATTGAAGACAAACTACAGACTCTGATAGAAGAAAGAAAAAAAAAACAGCTTTGTTTTAAAGAAATCAAGAGTTTTGATATGATTCGATTCCTATGCCGATAGAAAATGTATCTGACCTCCTTCCTAAATGATGAATTAAATGTAATTAAACACATTTGTTTGTTTCAAATACACGAGCCAAACCTGTAGGTTCAAGAAGTAACTTAAAAAGAGCCTGTCTGCTAACAAAGTAAGCTACAATATCACAAAAAGCAACCCATCATGTACTGCACAACATACAGAAAAAAAACAAAATCTCTTCTATGATTTTGAAACCATTACCTAGAAATGGAGAAAACGGGGAACTGTGGGAAATCTCCCCAGAAGTGGCTGGCCTCTTCAAAATTTACTCCAAGAGTACGTCGATGACTCATCCAGGAGATCATCTAAACCACTGCAGGCCTTACTTGCCTCAATTAAGGTCAGTGTTCAGAATTCAAAAAGCCTGAAAATGAAAATGCCCTCCCTGGGAGAGCTTTAAGATGAAAACTACTGCTGACCAAAAAGAAATCAAAGACTCATCTAACTTTTGAAAAAAAGGATATGTTAATGTAGGTATTGACATTCTTTGGAATGATGAGACGGAATGGAAAATGCATGTGAGGCAAAAAAAATGCATTCATGGGAGAGTTACAAGCCTTAAATGAAACTAAAAGCCCATATGATGTTTGCTAAAAAAAACCAAAAAAAACCCCATCTCGATTATCCCCAAAATTCTGGAGAAAATATTCGTTGACTGATGAGACAAAAGCAGAATTTTTAGATGGTGTCAATGACGTTATGGGGAGCCTAAGTCTCCTCCCATTCCGGTTTGCCCATGGATCCCCTGACCGAAAAAAACAAGAAAAAAAACATGAAAGTCAATGGAGCGATTAAAGTAATTTTCTGGTCCGCTTTGCCTTACCCTCTGATTCACACATATGTTGTACCTCTACTTAAATGATAACTAATGATGTGCGTTTTGAGTGCGTTCGCCATGTGATTTGGGATTTATTTGCTTGTAAAAATTCTTAATTAAAATGACTACAAATCAGAAAGTCGCATTTATGACGTCATGTAGCTAACATTAGCTAGCACTTGAAACACTCACGAGACCCTGTAGAGCTCGTCCCGCATGCTGGCTCTCACTCAACCGACTATTTCTCCCCCAGCATAGCTGCTACTTTCCACATGGTCAGATTTATAGTGGTTTTCTCCACGTTTAATGATCCTTCCTTCGCCCTGGAAGAAGGATGCTAAGCTCGCTAGACTCACAGACAGTTTTTTTCTTCTCCTTGTGTGGTTCGGTGTTGTAAATTTGTGAGACGAGCAGTTGTGGTCCACTGTGCGTTCTCACACAAAACCTAAAGCAACGTTTGCCACTTGTCAAAAATTAGTGCTTTCTCTGCATCAAAAGTTGTCTTCAAAATTCTCGGACATCATCTGGTAAATCCATGGCACATTTCAAACAGGATCAGAAAATAACATATCGCTCCATTGGCTCCCATTCATATTTTTTGACAACAGGGAGCCAAAAACCAGAAGGAAATGGGTGTGACTAAGGCTCTCTATATCTGGCAAAAAAAAAAAAAATAACACCAATTCAGGAAGAGAATATCGCAACTACAGTCAAACATGGTGGAGGTAGTGTGATGGTGTGGGGCTGCTTTGCTACTTCAGGGGCTGGATGACCTACAGTAAAATCAATGGAACCATGAATTTTGACCCCTTTAAAAATCTTAAAGGAGAAAGCCCGGCTATCAGTTGATGACCTTAAGCTCAAGGGCACTTGGGTAAATCCAGCATGACAATGATCCAAAGCACACCAGCAGGTCCATCTGTAAACGGTAAAAAAAAAAAAAAAAAGAACTTCAACCCAGCTGAGCTGCTCTTGCATGACCTCTTTAGACATATGTAAGAGGACACAGTTTTTAACAGCCCTGTATTAGCCTACTGTATGAAGCAACAGCAGCTGGGTGCTGGTGCAGTTTTTGTAAAGAAATGAGTAAAAAGCTGCAGAAATGGGAACCGGTCGAACACTTCTGATGCCAGACAGGGGGGGAGGGGGGGGATCAATAAGGATCAAGAGTAAATAATACGTGGACTAACAGGTCTCGCCATGGGGGTTAAAGCCTGAACAAAAAGTTGCTATTCATATTATTCTTAATTTAAAAAAGTAAATTAAGTCTTTTCATCTCAACATACCCAAAACAACTGTATCCATAAGATGGCTTTTAAGTCTAAGAATGAATGTAATAACATGTTACTGGACAGCCATCCAGCTAATTCCTAATGCTCTAAATGGACATATTTAAACGCCAATCAGGGATATTTCAAAAGATTTAAAGCGCAATCATCTCAACTAAAGTCAAAAGATTCAATATTCACTCCTAATCCCCCCCAGAGCCTTTTTTAGAGCAAACATACAAAGACATGTGCAGACATCCCCAAGAACACTCAACGGAAATTTGACGAGATGAATCCATTATCACGGATTATCATACTCACTCCCCATGATCTTCATTCCACTTTTGAACATGCCAGAAGCTGTGTTGCGCTTTGTTTTAGCCCAAGCTTAGTCCCCGCTAATATCCCTGCGTCGATCAGCTGCAAGAACCATCTGAAAATCAGCAGCTCCGCGGAGCAGTCGCCCAAACTAAACAGGGGGCTGAACCCTCTCTGGCATCATCTTAGTATTTGGTTAGCTGTGAACTTTGAGCCATGCTTTGGAACATACTGTTTCCCCTTCTGGTAAGTTTTTTTTTTTCTCCCTTGTCTGACAGATGTTACTCAAGGACTGTACAAGCGGCGTTACTTATCTGGGTGAGAAAGAAAAAAAGAGGAGAACAAAAACAAAACATGAAGCCTGGCTGAGCTGGGCAAACAAAGGAAGAGATCTAATCCTATAAGGCGACTGTGTTTTAGGTAAATACATTACCTCGTGTAATGACTGGCAGTGTGCGTGTGTGTGTGTGTGGGGGGGGGGGGGGGGACGGGACTTTGATCATTTCTCGTTTGATTGCTAATCACTAAACGTCTCCGCTATAAATAACCCCATCGGGCTTTCCAGACAGCATCTATTCTGTTACGGTGCTGAAAACCTGGTTTAACGAGTGTTTTTGGGATTATTCGGTACCAAATGTTTTCACTCCAAACTTTTTAATACCTCTTGCCCTAAAAAAACGTCGTGATTTAGTAACCCAAAACTACTTGCACAAGTTTGGGATCAAGCAACACAGACTGATGCGATAAGGGGTCTGCAGGTTGAGACAGGCACGCTTTGTCTCCAGTTTGTTGCAGAAAAACTGGACAGGCCTGATGCCTTATGGAGGACAAACAGCTACCATGCTGGCTGGGTGAGGTGGAGAACGATTTCAGTGTAAAATACTTAGGGCTAAAGGTAATTTATACATTTAGACAAAACAAAAAAACTGGGGTAAGCTGGGGGGAGGTAGTTGATCAAGTATTCTGACCTTCACTGCCTGCTGTAGATTTTATGACGTCATTGGCTCAGATTAGGGGCAGCTTGCTGCTGTTTGGTGCTTTTTCGCTAGTGTTTGTAGAACTGGAAGGAAATCATGTGTAGCCCTATCATTTAAAAACCTCTACATTTGTTTCGTTGTTATAAAGTTGAAGAATATCATTACTGATTCATAGATTAATCCATGTTTTAAACCGAGGCTAAAACCGTTACTTTAATCCTTATTTGTTTGAATCTCCTATGAAAATCCAATGTATTCATAAATGTTTACATAAAATTCAAAGTCTAACTAAATCCAACAAATGTTATAGATTTATATCCCCTTGATTTTTCAGGTTAAAAACACAAACTTTAATTTATTTTATTTGTGTTTTTATGTGACAGAAAAACAAAAAGTATTGCATAATTGTGAGGTGGGAGGAAAATGATGCATAGTTTAAGATACAAACAAAAGTCTTAAAAGTGTGGAGTGCAATTGTGTATGTAAAATTGAAAGTGAGATAAATGAGAGAAAAAACATTTTGTAACCAGCCATGTCATTCTTCTGATCCGGCAGCAGTCAGTTTGCTTTAGCTTAGCATAAACAATGTAGGTGAGTTGGAGCAACAAGACTTGTGTGCCAATGTGATTAAAATTACTCAATAATGATACTAATTATTCCAGGTGACCTCAATAATCATATTGTCATAATCATATAATTCCTTTGTGCTACTTCTTACTTTTCATTTGCAGTCGATATGATTATTGAGTTCACCAGGAATAATTTGGATAATTATTAAGTCATTTTAATCACTTTTGCACACAAAATGCTAGTGGCTCCCATTCATTTACATTGTTTATGCTAAGCTAAAGCAAACGAACTGCTGCCAGATCAGGCGAATGACTGGGCTGGTTACAAAATGCTTTTTTTCTCACTTATCTCACTCTGGGGTAGGTCCTGATAAGAGAAATTTTATTATCTTTTTTGTACTTTTGTTAAATATTTAGTACTTTCCTATTAAAAAGTTGGTGTTAATGAGCCGCGCAGCTCCGTTCCTTTCGCGGCTCTGCATCACGTGACTCGCACACAGCCCCGCCTCTCGCAGACAGCAACACTCCACTTGCTTGGCTAGCTCGTGACACGAGTTTGCGGACTAAGAAAATGGCGAAAACATCTAAGGTTTGGCTGCATTTTGTAAAAGTAAATGGCAAAATAGCTAAATGTAACAGCTGTGATGAGATTTGTGTCGCTAAACATGGAAATACCAGCAATTTATGTGAAGCACTTCGTCGTTCATGACGTCAGTTTGCGAGTTTCTACGACTGCAAAGAAAATCAATTTAAAAAGGTTTTTAAAAAATCTGACCCAAGTCTACGATCTTCTTTTCTTTTTATTTTCAAGTTTTCGGAGTATATGTTTCATATTTCTTGCAGCAAAGAATAAACAATACTCTGCACTTTACAGGTCCTTCTCAAAAAATTTGCATATTCTGATAAAGTTCATTATTTTCCACAATGTAATGATAAAAATTAAAACTTTCATATATTTTAGATTCATTGCACACCAACTGAAATATTTCAAGTCTTTTATTGTTTTAAAACGGATGATTTTGGCATACAGCTCATGAAAACCCAAAATTCCTATCTCAAAAAATTAGCATATTTCATCCGACCTATAAAAGAAAAGTGTTTTTAATACAAAAAAAGTAAACCTTCAAATAATTATGTTCAGTTATGCACTCAATACTTGGTCGGGAATCCTTTTGCAAAAATGACTGCTTCAATGCGGCGTGGCATGGAGGCAATCAGCCAGTGGCACTGCTGACGTGTTATGGAGGCCCAGGATGCTTCGATAGCGGCCTTAAGCTCATCCAGAGTGTTGGGTCTTGCGTCTCTCAACTTCCTCTTCACAATATCCCACAGATTCTCTATGGGGTTCAGGTCAGGAGAGTTGGCAGGCCAATTCAGCACAGTAATACCATGGTCAGTAAACCATTTACCAGTGGTTTTGGCACTGTGAGCAGGTGCCAGGTCGTGCTGAAAAATGAAATCTTCATCTCCATAAAGCTTTTCAGTAGATGGAAGCATGAAGTGCTCCAAAATCCCCTGATAGCTAGCTGCATTGACCCTGCCCTTGATAAAACACAGTGGACCAACACCAGCAGCTGACATGGCACCCCAGACCATCACTGACTGTGGGTACTTGACACTGGACTTCAGGCATTTTGGCATTTCCTTCTCCCCAGTCTTCCTCCAGACTCTGGCACCTTGATTTCCGAATGACATGCAAAATTTGCTTTCATCCGAAAAAAGTACTTTGGACCACTGAGCAACAATCCAGTGCTGCTTCTCTGTAGCCCAGGTCAGGCGCTTCTGCCACTGTTTCTGGCTCAAAAGTGGCTTGACCTGGGGAATGCGGCACCTGTAGCCCATTTCCTGCACACGCCTGTGCAGAGTGGCTCTGGATGTTTCTACTCCAGACTCAGTCCACTGCTTCCGCAGGCCCCCCAAGGTCTGGAATCGGTCCTTCTCCACAATCTTCCTCAGGGTCCGGTCACCTCTTCTCGTTGTGCAGCGTTTTCTGTCACACTTTTTCCATCCCACAGACTTCCCACTTAGGTGCCTTGATACAGCACTCTGGGAACAGCCTATTCGATCAGAAATTTCTTTCTGTGTCTTACCCTCTTGCTTGAGGGTGTCAATGATGGCCTTCTGGGCAGCAGTCAGGTCGGCAGTCTTACCCATGATTGCGGTTTTGAGTAATGAACCAGGCTGGGAGTTTTTAAAAGCCTCAGGAATCTTTTGCAGGTGTTTAGAGTTAATTAGTTGATTCAGATGATTAGGTTAATAGCTCGTTTAGAGAACCTTTTCATGATATGCTAATTCTTTGAGATAGGAATTTTGGGTTTTCATGAGCTGTATGCCAAAATCATCAGTTTTAAAACAATAAAAGACCTGAAGTATTTCAGTTGGTGTGCAATGAATCTAAAATATATCAAAGTTTAATTTTTATCATTACAGTATGGAAAAGAATGAACTTTATCACAATATGCTAATTTTTTGAGAAGGACCTGTATCTTCATACTGTTCACTTTGTTTCGCACTAAAAAGGTAAATACTACCTTTTTTTATCCAAATATTCCCCTTTTTCTGAGTGTGTCTTATTCTTGCTTAGAAACGAAAGATATTCGTTAAATTATGGTTTCCTGTGTGCACTGAACATTTGCTGTGTTAAACAAACAAAAAACATACATAAGTACTTTTTCCCCCCTCTTAAAATTAGACTTTAAAAAATAGGTTTCCGAAAAAAAAGTATTGTTCAGGTACCAGTATCGAACGCCAGGTAATCTCAACGTACTGGTATGAAAAAAATTGTAATAATTAAAGGGTACCCAACACTAAAGTATACACTGTAGAATTGTATTCCAGTTACTGATTGCACCATTACACTCCTTGTGTTTCGCCTGTCTTCTGAAACCCTTAAAACACCTTGAATTTCCTTTTTGTGCAGCGAAATGACGTGTTAATGTTCAAGTGGCTTAAAAGCGTCTCGATTTCACTACCAATTAGACCTGTTAAAAGCGTCTGCTGCTTCTTGTTAAGAATCCAATACAAGGTCAACTTTGGAATCAAGTAGCAACCACTTCAATGCAGCACCATCAGGTGGAAACTGGGACCAAACAGGCTTTTTTTTCCCCACTCCTATTTATTCAGCACAGCCCTGTTACACAAATGGCGACAGATGCAGCCAACGTAAACAGCAAACTGCTTACTTAGCACAACGTCTAGCTTTACTACAAACCACACCGACATGTGTAGCGGGATGGCCATGGACCGACACCAGCCGCACACGTGCTGCCTACCTAGCTGTGCCTCTAACAGCTATTACCAAGTAATATGGTGCTAATTCGTTTTCCCAACAAGGAGGATGTTTGCATCTCCTGTCCATCCGTCTGTCAAAGTCTCATTTGGTGAGAGAAGCTTTAAAACAAAACTGATATGCGAGAAGAGAATCACCACGCGGAATACAGAGCAGCTTTTAACACAGACAGAAGCGATAAATGAAGCATGTGCTTGTTTGGTCGGTTTACCTGTTGGCATACAGATGTGCACCAGGGCGACCGGAGAGACCGACCACAGGATGCAAAGGAGGCAGCGCTTCAGCAGATATTTAGCCGCATCAACCCGTTCAGACGTGGAAGAAAACGTTAGCCACCTGTAGTCCCATCAGCTAAAGGAAAGAAATGAAGGAGAGAAAAAAAAGCCTCTTCAGGTGACGCCTTGTTGTGATGCTCTCCCTGAATGAAGCGTCCGCCAGAGGAGGAGGAGGCAGAGATATGGGGGGGGATTAGAAGAGCCAAGCCAGCATTCCAGGGATGCGATCCATAGATGCAAGTCCTATTTAAACAACATCCCAACGTACAGACAGACAGGTTGGCGGTACAGGATCAGAGCTAAAAGAAGAAGAGGGGACAGAGCCTGGCTGCTGGAGGATGCAGCCAGCATTTAGTCCTTTGTGCGTGGTGTCAGCAAGGATTACCACCGAGGAGGAGGAGGAGGAGGAGGAGGAGGAGGAGGAGGAGGAGGAGGAGAAGGAGGAGGAGGATGGCCAGCGAGAGCGCTGCATTCAGCCTGACGTTCCGTTGCTTTCGTATAAAACTGGGCCAGTGGGCTTTGCTCTGTGCATGCTTCCTCAGATGCTATGTTCCATCACTGGAGGGGGGGGGTTGAAGCAGGCTCGCTGTCTTTATGGGCCAATATGTACAAACACATGCGTATCAAGAAGCTCTGCATGAAGATGTACAGCCCCACCCCACCCCCTTTCATCCCGTAGCCTGTGGGGACACTATTCGGCCTACTGCCAACGAGCAGACAAGCAGAAGACAGAAGGGGAGGGGGAGGGGCGCCAATTTCAGGGGCATGGTCTGGATATTTTCCTTTTTTTGAGGAAAAGCTCAGAGAAAAAAAAAAAAAAGAAAGGGGTGTGTCCGGAGACAAATTTGATGAATGGACACCTGCCACAATTCTCGTTTTCAGAGTCAAAAATCTTTTTTTGTTCTTTTTTTTTTTGTCACCATGACTGCTGATCCCCTCAAGCAGCCCACAGCTAGGAAGGAGCGCGGGGACGACTGTGTCTCTACGCTTCCCGAGGCTTGGAATATTTTCTTTAATGTGGCCACAGCTGCAAGAGACGACAACAATATGGTTACACACAAAAAAATAATAATAATAAAACACGGCAGAGCAACGTTCTGCTGATCCTGGCAAATACACGTGAGTATACAGCTGGTATTGGCAGGACACACATAGCCAAAAGAATTAATGGGAGCTTGGGAAACGGTTGAGACACCAGCTCATAATAATGAAGTTGATTGAAGCACCCTCCGATCTGGTAAACAAAGCCGCCACTGTACGCGCGCAACAGTCAAGTCGGCGTGGAGCGTAAGAAGGGAGGCCTTTTATTCCCACAGCTCCTCTTCACGATTAAAAATAGAAACAAACATTTCAGCAGATGTCTGTCATCAGAGTCACAGGGGGAGATTAAAGGTAAGGCTTGCTTTATACCAAAAATCATAATAACAGGAAGGGTAGATAAAAAGTTTCAGCCTAGGGAGGTACAAGGGAGAATGACTTCAAGGATTCTTCTAGATCTCCAGTCTAAAAACAAGAGAGTGAACTGAACTGTGGCCTGGCCAGTGTGGCTTTGATCCAAGGCAGTCTGAAGGCATAAAGGCTGTGAAATGATCCTACTTATAGGTTCTGTCAGTGATTCAAAACCCAAAAAGAACAAACGAGCTGGGCAAATACATCAGCTTTGATGCACCAAATCCAACTAAAAATCTATGTATAAAGCCTTTAAGTTGAATAAAATTCAGAATTGTATCTTTCAGATGATGAAATAAAGAATAAATCGGGAAATGTAAACAGTTTTCTATACTCAAATCTCTCCTTCCTATAATTATCTAGACTTGAGAAAATGCTCAAATCAGATTCCAGGTTTTATCAGACTTTTCAAGACTTCACAGGAACCCTGCACCACGAATTAAGGCCTGATGGGAACCTTGCAGGAAAACCGCTTCAATTCCAGCGTACCAGAGTATAAACACGTATAAAATGAACTAATTGCCTTCATAGAGACCAGAAAAGCAACCAATATTTTTACCGCTGTTAGAATTAATGTAACATTGGTTGTTATAATGTTGCTTAAAACATATATTTGTACTGAAATTAATCAAAGACATAGATTAAACACTCATTATTGATTGCAGTTTCAATGTGCTTATCGTGCAAAATACAGTGGCTTGCAAAAGTATTCGGCCCCCTTGAACTTTTCCACATTTTGCCACATTACAGCCACAAACATGAATCAATTTTATTGGAATTCCACGTGAAAGACCAATACAAAGTGGTGTACATGTGAGAAGTGGAATGAAAATCATATGTGATTCCAGACATTTTTTACAAATGAATAACTGAAAAGTGGGGTGTGCATAATTATTCAGCCCCCTTTGGTCTGAGTGCAGTCAGTTGCCCATAGACATTGCCTGATGAGTGCTAATGACTAAATAGAGTGCACGTGTGTGTAATCTAATGTCAGTACAAATACAGCTGCCCTGTGACGGCCTCAGAGGTTGTCTAAGAGAATGTTGGGAGCAACAACACCATGAAGTCCAAAGAACACACCAGACAGGTCAGGGATAAAGTTATTGAGAAATTTAAAGCAGGCTTAGGCTACAAAAAGATTTCCCAAGCCTTGAACATTCCACGGAGCACTGTTCAAGTGATCATTCAGAAATGGAAGGAGTATGGCACAACTGTAAACCTACCAAGACAAGGCCGTCCACCTGAACTCACAGGCTGAACAAGGAGAGTGCTGATCAGAAATGCAGCCAAGAGGCCCATGGTGACTCTGGACGAGCTGCAGAGATCTACAGCTCAGGTGGGGGAATCTGTCCATAGGACAACTATTAGAGGTGCACTGCACAAAGTTGGCCTTTATGGAAGAGTGGCAAGAAGAAAGCCATTGTTAAAAGAAAACCATAAGAAGTCCCGTTTGCAGTTTGCCACAAGCCATGTGGGGGACACAGCAAACATGTGGAAGAAGGTGCTCTGGTCAGATGAGACCAAAATGGAACTTTTGGGCCAAAATGCAAAACGCTGTGTGTGGAGGAAAACTAACACTGCACATCACTCTGAACACACCATCCCCACTGTCAAATATGGTGGTGGCAGCATCATGCTCTGGGGGTGCTTCTCTTCTGCAGGGACAGGAAAGCTGGTCAGAGTTGATGGGAAGATGGATGGAGCCAAATACAGAGCAATCTTGGAAGAAAACCTCTTGGAGTCTGCAAAAGACTTAAGACTGGGGCGGAGGTTCACCTTCCAGCAGGACAACGACCCTAAACATAAAGCCAGGGCAACAATGGAATGGTTTAAAACAAAACATATCCATCTGTTAGAATGGCCCAGTCAAAGTCCAGATCTAAATCCAATCGAGAATCTGTGGCAAGATCTGAAAACTGCTGTTCACAAACGCTGTCCATCTAATCTGACTGAGCTGGAGCTGTTTTGCAAAGAATGGGCAAGAATTTCAGTGTCTAGATGTGCAAAGCTGGTAGAGACATACTCTAAAAGACTGGCAGCTGGAAGTGCAGCAAAAGGTGGTTCTACAAAGTATTGACTCAGGGGGCTGAATAATTAAGCACACCCCACTTTTCAGTTATTTATTTGTAAAAAATGTTTGGAATCATGTATGATTTTCGTTCCACTTCTCATGTGTACACCACTTTGTATTGGTCTTTCACATGGAATTCCAATAAAATTGATTCATGTTGGTGGCTGTAATGTGACAAAATGTGGAAAAGTTCAAGGGGGCCGAATACTTTTGCAAGCCACTGTATCATAAGTAGGGATCCACTCATATGAAAATTTGGGCCGAAATCGACATCCAATATTTACACTGCTGTTATGGACGATAACAGATATTGACTGTTGTTGCATACATTTCTCTACGCTTTCAACGGCGTGTAAAAGTGACCACAGCACTGAAACTGCTTCAGTTAAACACCCTGTAATCCTGCGTCGCATCACTGTCACATGACCAAACAAAAACATGTCCAACCCCCTCCCGAAACACAAACGGCAGCCAGATGGAAATAATCATCGGCTGTTAACATCGGCACAGCTTTACTTATTGGACCGACAGATACGTTTGAAAAAAAATGACCAACATCAGCCGATACAGACGTTGATGCCGATATATTGTGCACCCCTAATAATAAGTATATAATCTAACAAGATGACATCATGTGGTTAGTTGGGCTGCCTGCTGCTCTAAAAAGCCGGCAGTCAGCTGCTTAACAGACATGACGTTAAAACCGTGGGTTTAAACCTGTGTCACCCAACAATGATAGGTGGCGCTCCTGTCATTTCCAGACTACGATGGTCCGTGTTTGCGCCAACGGAGATCTTTCCAAACTGCCTAAACTCCATACAGTAGCCAAAACCCCCAGTCCCTTCATCCCCCTTCTCTGGCATGCCATTTAAGGAACTTTAAACCGTAGGAACAGTGTGACTGAAAATGTTAGTGGTTTTGAAGCTGTTACTTTTTAACCTTTTGTCTAAATTGATAGTTGTAACCGTACCATGCCTACTTGTTGGGAATTTAGGGAAAATATCAATATTTGTGAATGTAAAAGTTCATGGTATTTTTGGTAGAGGTGCACCGAAGATACAACCTAGGGCTGAACGATATGGGGGAAAAAAAATATGCAATTCTATCAAGATAAGATTTTTCATATCAGGCAATTTTATATATATATATATATATATATATATATATATATATATATATATATATATATATATATATATATATATATATATATATATCTGACGGTTATTTTTGATTCAAAGATTTATTTTAAAAAGTTGAACATGTCATCAGACATTATACAACTGATTCGGATACATAAAAGAGCATTAGAGCTGGGCGATATGGATTAAAAATAAACCTCTATTTTTTTCATGCCGAATTCAATTTTTTAAATATATATTTTTCTATTTTTCGATTCTTAAAAAGAAATTACAAATGACAATAAAAAAAAGTAAACTTGCATTTATTTCAATCATCATTCTTGGCGTTGACCTGATTTCAAATTCCAAATAAATACATGCTTAAAAACCAGATGGAAGGCCTTGGACATCACTTTAAACTGTGGAAACCCATTGGTGAAATTTTTGTTTTCGCTATTATTCTCGCTATTCCAAAAATTCAATCTTCATAAATAGAACATTTGATATTTTGTTATAATCAATATATTGCCCAGCCCAAACACAACCTGCCTATTCTAGCGTTTTTAAGGACTATTAGACATAGAAAGTTTTTCTACCACCATATAATGACAAATTATTTTTGACAAAATAAATTAGCTGGAAGTTTCCTAATGAAGTTAATAGTTATCTGTGGGTTATCCCCATTTATACATCAGAGCATACACCCCTGACCGTTATCTGATTTTTACTCAACTCAAAAGCAAAGGGAATCAAAGTACATTGCTGTTTGTTGATGTGTTTGCTGCCTGAAAAGAAATGTATGAGTTTACAGTCATGATGCATTTAAGGAACAGAAAAAAAAAAAGATTTTCCACTATCTGACCTGCTGATCTGCTGTCAAAGCCCGTCGAGGGAAAATTGGCTAGCTGACTGGTGCATCATGAGTTTTCACAAACAGTTGTTTCCCCGTGCTGCCGAATGTTAGCATCAGGAGGTTGCCTTTAATTTGTAGGAGCGATGTCAAATGTATTGATGTGCCCTATCTAACCCAATGCATGCTTTACATGGAAATCTCACTGGGTTTTTAATATAAAGAGTATGAAAAGCCCTTTTTCCAGAACAGGGCACATAAGACAACACAGAGGCACCAGCCAAAGCAAATCCTAGCAAAGATATTATCTCTCAAACATGTTTTGGGTCAAACCCACAACGTCCTGATAACCAGCTAACTCCATGTTTGCTGGGATCTCTCAACACTGAGAAACAGCAGCTATTTCTCCTGTTTTTAATTTCTTCTAATAAGCAGCCCATTCAACTGTAGGCGAAAAGTAATCATAACTACTTATTTTCCAAACTATGTTTTCACTTAGAATCCAAGGTGAAATTAAACTGTACTGATCGTAAGGTTGCATTCTTCTGCTCACTCACAGAACGACTCAGAGATACTGAAACTATCTTAAATGGAACAAAAACACATTCTTGATTTGCTTTCAACACTAGAATAAAACAGCAGCTTTGGTTAAAAAAAAAAAAAAAAAAACACATAATACCTCAATGTTCCGCAGTATAATACCAAGAGCTTTTGCTTTTTTAATATTTTTGATCATTCGGACAAAGAATCAAATCACAATCATCACTGCAATATCAATATGCGGAGTACCGCATTCAAAAAGAATTGCTTGGGTAGTTTTTTGGCATGGTATAATACTTCCAGTGTCATCCATTAAAACTGTTAAGACTATATTTTAGTTTTAATCTTGTACTTCGATGTCCTTTTTGGGGGTTTAATCAAAATCAAATCAAGTTTTGGGTGCATACGCTTTAAAAATTACTACCTTTATAAAATGGCCAATAACAATTGTTTTTTAAATTTTGTTTTCATTTGTTATGGTCCTATGAAAGAATTTTAGTCAGAAATGTTGCCGGCATATCAGAGCTCAAAGAAAACTGGAAACTGATATTGGACAAAGGAAGTCTTACTGCTGTATGCTTACAATGAATGTTTTTTTATCTGCATTTTATTGCAATAATCTATATAATATACAGAAATGTAGGTCTTTCGCCCTGAGAGTGTTTGCAAACTCCAGTCTGCTGCTTTTGGAGTAATGGCCTCTCTCCTGCTGAGCGGCCTTTCAGTCAATGGAATTGTCTCAGGCAGTACGTTTATATGCACATCTAAATCGAATTTTGGCAATAATCGGACTAATAGCTTAACCAGAAAGGGAGTCTTTATTCCAGTTTACATGTCACTCAGAAAAATCGAATAAATGATTAAAGTGGGTTAGACTCCACGACGCTAGGTGGCGATATGCGCCCATTCGCGCTGGGATTCTTCCGGGTTGGCCTAGAGCGTCACACAGATAGTAAACAAACACTGGCAGCAGTTAAGCAGACTGAGTAAAAACAGGATATGCACAATGAGCGAAGAAATGGACGACAACAACGCTGCAGCGCAGTGCATTTAGTAAATACTGTTCTGTTTGACTGTGTTACACTCATTGCTGCTGCTGAGTTATGTCGTACCGGTGTTGCTATTCCTGCTTCCGCGGTCTCGTTGTTTCCTGCAAAGCTCGGCTAAGGAGGAATTAGAGTTACATGCAGAGAAATCCGATTTTCCAACCGCATTATCTGGGTGCCTTAGTCTGGTTAAGAGGAATTCCCGTTCGGTTCGACTCCAGCTGGACCAAGACAATAATTCAGCTTTTTTTAATTCGGAGTGTGATCTTGACACAGTCTTACCAGATTCAGCCAGCATCTTCCTGAAGTCTTTAGCTTTTGTTCTGGGATTAATTCGCACATTTTCCACTCATACACGTCCATCTCTGGGATGTAGAACCCGCCTCTTTCCTGAAAAGTATGATTGCTTGACATTTTCATGCTATTTATACTTGTATACAATTGTTTATAGTAGGGATGCACCAATATGAAAATCAGGGCCGATATCAATAGCACTGTTACGACCAAGAACAGATATTTGCCAATTTTACATATATGTTATATATATTTCCCTCCCCTTTGGAAACCATGACAACAACAACAAAAAACACCACAGCACTGACATTACTTACTCAGTTAAACACCCCATAATCCTGCGCTGCATCACTATCACCGTCACATGAACAAACAAATACATCGTGACAAACCCCCCCTCCCCCTCCAGACACGCAAGCGGTGCGTCCGAACATTGGTCGTTAATATCGGTTTCCACTTTTACTTATAAGACTGATACGGATATGTTAAAAAAATTACCAACATCAGCCGATACCGACGTTGATGCCGATTTATCGTGCATCCCTAGTTTAAAGAGATAAACGTGCCAGCTTCAAGCAACGGATGGCCCAGACTTATGAAGAGCAAAAAGCCTCTTCCTTTTTGACAGATTTATCCCCATGTTGTCACACAGAATTTGAACAGTAGTGAAACTAATCTAATGTGCATCTGTCATTATGGTGGGATTTAGCTAATACAGGTGAATTTGGTCATCCTAAATTACCTAAAATAGGAAAAGTGTAGTCTGGTTTAAGCTTCCACCCTGAAGGGACTCCTCTTTTAAATTTACAGACTTCCTGTCATCAACAAGGACAAAGTTAAAAACAAAACCCGCATACCAACATTTCCAATTTTAGTTGAGTCCAACGCGCTCTACAGACACAGCAGCTTCTAGACCTTGCATCTTAGGGCCCAACAGGCTTCATAACTTAGAGCAGAAATATGACGGCTGTACAGGACTGGGGTCTCGCATGTGACAATCATTGCAAATATCAGTTTTTCCACACACACAAAAACGTGATGACAGTAGCCTCTGCAAAATCCAGAAAGCTATATTTAATCATGGTTTTTTTGTGTGCGTGTGCGTGTGTGTGTGTGTGTGTGTGTTTTTCCTCCCCCACTTCTTGTCAGGTGACAGTCAATGTATCTCTTTCTAAAAAAACACCCCCCCCCCCCAAAAAAGAAGCAAAGGCATGCAGCCTGCATGGCCAGTCCTGACAGGTACGACCCCAGTTACAGCCCGCCTTCAGGCGGAGACAACATCCCCCCCCCCAAACCAACCCCCAACCAACACTGTCAAAGACACACGATGAAGTCACCGCTTTTAAACACACAACCTTACACATCTCTAAATTTAACAGCTGACGTTAGCGGTCCGTTTGGGAGTCAGTAAAAAAAAAAAAGAAAAAAAGCAGCTTCCACAACAATACGTCGCTATTTAAGATTGTCGTAATGAGGATAATTAACTGCGCGCGTGAGTATCTCCATGGAGGCAGCATACATATAATACAATTTAATTACAAAACAACACGCCCATTTCTGCCATTGATAGATGCTGGCATGTACTCCGCAGACTGTACATAACGTTGACGCTAGCTTGCTAACTACTGTTTGGCCAAGCTTAACCTGAAATAATTTTAACTTCTCCCGCGGTGTGTCCACTTACCGGCTCCTTGTCAAGGATGCTCACTTTGTAGCCAAATAAAAGCCCATACTGTCGTAAACTAGTAACGCCGCCTTGGTTTGTTTACGGATAAATATGTATTTACAAGGCTGAACCGTTTGCTGCACACAGCCATGACAACACGCCCATGCATTACGTCACTAGTCATGTCGCCTTCACTGGCCGCTCGTAATAAACAGAACTATTCAGGACAGCTGATTAGGAGGCACACACATGGAGACGTCCAAGTTTAGTGGAAATGTTGTTAATGGCAATTGCGGCTTACAAAAATAAGTATATAGTAGGTCATTGATTTTCTTTCCCCCGCACTTATTGGCATCCCTAGTAAAGATGTGAGCAAAAACAAAGTAAATTAATGTTTTATTGCTGCAGCATAATCTCACTTTGCAAATTTGAGAGAGAAAAAAAAAACTCCTTGTAGTTTTTTTGTTTTTTTTGCTGATAGTCCAGCAGCACTCATAACATTTCACAGAGCTTGAGCAGACTGGGAGAGGAATCTGTGACCATTCTGCTTTGCAAAATCTCTCTAGATCATCCAGATTTCTTGGTCCTCTCTTATTCAGCCCTCCCTTCATCTCACCCCACATACTTTCTAAAGGATTGAGGTCTTGAATTGAAATGAAGATGGAAAGGGGTGGATTTTGGTTCAGGTTGACCCTTTCTGGGCTAATTGTGGACACCCCTGACCTATTTTCAGATTTCTGGCAGACTCCTGAAGATTTTCATTTAAAATATCCAGAAACAGACAGACCCACAGCATCACAGAACCTCCACCATACTTAACAGTGGGGATCCAGTCTTTTCTTTCCCCCCATCATATTCCTTTGTTGTTTCACATCCAACTTACCTGAATTGGTTGTTGGTAAAAAAAAAAAAAAAAAAAAAGCTACTTCAATGTCAGTCTAATCTGACCAAAGCACACAGTTTCAGTTCAAATCCAAGCAGAATTTAGCAAAAGGCACATGTTTTCATGTTCTGGCGTGCCTGTAGGTAGCATCTAATGATTGTCATGGAGACTTGGTGATCTCAAAATGCCACTGTTTGCTGCAGTTCTCCTAAAGGTTAGCTTTCAAGATGGTTTTGTACCTTTCTTCCTATCCTGCTAATTGTGTGTGGTGGCAAGATAAATATCGGTGCCATCCAGCCTTAGAGCCGTGGGTAAAAGAAATTACCTTCTGTGTCACATCATATATCTGTACCCCCAGGAGGTCATAGATTACTAATAAGTTCCTAGAAACTGAAAAACTTTCAAAGGTAAAGTATAAAGACAAAAAAAGTTACATCTAGCTTGAATGGATTTGTGGGGTGCCAGTAAGTGAGAAACAATATATAAACTAACTGAAGAATTAAAACTGCAAAAAGACAGCAGTTCTGCGATTGTAAAAACAAATAAAATAAAAGAATCAGAATTTTGATGCAAATACAAATACTGATTTCCTTAAAAGAGACATGGTCTGGACTAAAACCACCAGAACTACTGGGGGTCTTTAACATCTTATTACACAAACATGGAGCAGCTGCCTTTTAAGTTGTTCCATGTGCTGGTTCAATACTGCCACCTGCTGACATCTGATATGTTTCTTCATAATTTTTTGGGGGAAATCTGGAGTTTTCAAATGAGACTGTGATTTTATTTTAAAATGTATATAGATACCCTACTTCTACACTGTAAGGCTCACCGCAAGTTAAAGAAAGAATAAAAAACAATAGTCCACATTTGAAATAACATTTTGGGACTATCCTTTCATATTACAAAAGAGAGGCCAAGATTCACATAACTTGTTAAATAGAAAAGCATATTCCAGCTATGGCTTTTTTTGTAAAGAATGTTTTCCGTGATCAAGCTTTGCTCTCCAGACCAGCCACACTTCTGCAAGCTCAACAGGAAGGGCTGTATTACAAATAATTCCTCGCATCTTATGTCTTCTGACATCCCACCTTTGAGAAAATGGAATCCTAGTGTGCTATTTTAGGAAACCGTTGCTGTGAAAAAGTATTTGCCATTTACAGATTTCTATTTTATTTTTCTCTTTTTTTAATCACATTTTAATGTTTCAGATCATCAAACAAAATTTTAACACCGGACAAAATATAACCTATGTAAATACTTTTGGTACTTTTAGCAGTGTGGGCAGGTGACAAGTCCAACTGGAAAATGAAATCAGCATCTTCATAAAGCTTGTCAGCAGAAAGAAGCATGAAGAGCTCTAAAACGTCCTGGTAGATGGCTGCACTGAATGTGAACCTCAGAAACATAGTGGACCAACACCACCAGCTGACATGGCACCTCAAATCATCACTGACTGGAAATCTCACACTTGACTTCAAGCAATGTGGATGTAAAGCTCCCCCAAATTCTTGAATGGATCTTTTTGGACAATCACGTCAAGGCAGCATTTATTCCTGTTGCGCAACTTCCTACCACAGTTTTCCCTTCCACTCAACTTTCTATGAATATGGTTAGAGATAGCAATCCGAACAACCAATTTCTTTAGCAATAACCTGTCTTTTGGACATCTGTCCAGTCAGCAGTCTTCCTCGTGATTGTGAAGCCTACTGACCCAGATTGAGACCATTTAGTGGCTCAGAAAACCTTTGCAGGTGTTTTGAGTTAATTAGCTGATTACGTTGTGACATTGTGAGTTCCCAATATTTAACTTTTTCACAACTTTTTATTTTTGAGACTGAATTTTGTGTTTTTATAATCCTTAAACCACAATCAACATAAATACTTGAAAATGTTCAAAACATGTAAAATCTTTTTATGAGTTTCCCTTTCTGAAATAATGGACAAAAATATAGAACTTCTTTAGGATATTCAAATAACATTTAGATGTACCTGTAGATGTCAATGACCTTGTTCATCTGTTTTTGAATCTATTGAAATCACAACATGCTATGTTGCTTTTTGAGATATTTTAACATACTACATATTGTCAAACAAGTTCAATTTAGGCGATTTGTGATTGTCCTGGGGCCTGTTTCACAAAGCAGGTTGAACAAACTCTGAGTTAAACCTCGACTCTGAGTTGGCTAACTCTGAGTTGAAAAACTCGGAGTTTTCGGTTTCAGAACAGGTGTTAACAATCAGATCAATCAACTCTGAGTTAAAGTAACTCTGAGTTACACTCGTGCATGAGGATATAAAAAGCCCTCATCAATGGGACACAGATAACATGATTCACCATGGCAACCAGTGAAAAAAAGGGCAGATCCTCCTACTTCTCCCCAGTGGAGATGGAAATATTAATGACAGCATATGCTGAAAATGAGCATATCCTTAAAAAAAAAAAAAGCAATTCTATGGCAGCGGCAAAAGAGAGAGAGCTTGTGTGGCAGAAAATTGCTGATCAAGTCAATGCGTGAGTATTAATTGGAGGGGGAAAAAAGACATGTTTGGTCTTAAATGTTCTACTCATTCAACATTGATATCTTACATGTTTTTTTGAGCACATAGGTGCAACCCAGCAGGCCGAAAAAGGACATGGCAGCAACTAAAGATGAAATACAAAAATACAGTTCAAACAGGTAAGGTATAATTTAATTATTACCCATTTTGGTGATGTTTAGCCTGCCTTCATTAAACTGCATTCAGTGATTACATTCTACATGTGATAGCTATATTTAAGTAATTAGGGAAAATCCCTAAACAATGAAAAAGCCAAATCTTCAGTCATACCATCACTGCCAGTATTCAATATTGTCTATATGAAAGCCACACCTTAATTCCTGTTATATGTGCATGTCTCAAAATTTGAGTTCTCTGCATATGTTCAAACTTGACCTCCATCGTAGCCAACAGAAAGAAGGCTGAGGCCAGAAAAACAGGCGGCGGTCCAGCACCACCACAACTCACAGAGGCTGAAGAGATGGCCCTCAGTCAGAACCGTGGGCGACCAACTGCTGAGGGCATCTCTGGGGGGAGTTCGTCGGACCCAGCCATGCCTCAGGACACAAAGGCCTACATTAGAGGTATATAATTCAAATAAATGGCATATGTTAGATGTAATGGCCATCCATTCATCTGCTACAGTTATCTGTAATTGGCTGCTCAGATATCAATCTAATCTAAGGTGGCTAAGAGTCATAAGAATTGTGATGGGACCTGCATTGTATTTCCAAAACGAAGGTAGAAAAGAAAATAGGAAGGGCACTCTTCTGGGTAATAATCAACTGAATAATCTTCTTCCACCAGTTGTTGATGGTGTGATCTGTCTTGTGAAGCCCTCTACTATAACAGACTTCCATGCTGTTGTAAGTAGCTACCAGAGTTTTTATTTATGTTTTTTTTTTTTTTTTTTATTCCAGAGTTTTGATGATGGGTAGAATATAACACAATAATTGTTACAGGAGGATGATGAAGACACCTTGTCAGCCACCACAGGGAGGGACGATGCAGAGAGGCCTGTTGAGGTCAAAACCTTTGTGTAAAATGACCTTGGTTTCAGTCAATGTTAGTGTTGTTCTGCAATACAACTTGCAGCTTCTTTTTCTCCAACAGAGCAATGCTGGAAACAACAGAGGGTCCATCAATGAGGAAGAGGTTCCATCAACTTCCACAGCACAGCTTACCTCAGTAGGAATATTCAGTATTGACCCACAACTTACTATGACACTAAGTAGACATGGCACTATGACATTCAACTTCATTTGTGTTCCTATAGCTCCCTGTGAAGCAACTATATAAGGTCTATCTCCAAAAACAAATTGAAAAAACAAATGTGGAAATGGAACACATAAAGCTACAAGTGAAGAAGACAAAAATGGAAATACAACTGCTGGAACACAAGTTAAAGGTGGGAGACCCTGAGCATACGCAGGCACTGGAATCAGGCCTTGAGCATCCCAATGGTCATTTCCACCCTGGCTCGCGTCCTGCAGTGAGCTATGTTGTAGCGTTGCTGTGGCCCAGGCTCAGGATCAGGGTAAGGGGTCAGCAGATGGCGCTGGCAGGGGTACCCCCTGTCACCCAGAAGCTATCCATCAAACTCCCCTATGATGATAAAATGTAATGTTTCAGTTGCAATAGAAGGACATACCATATTGATCACAGTAGGCTATATAACTATACTGTATATAAACTCACCACGGGCAAATCTGTCACTCAGTGTGGACTCACGGAAAATTCGAGTCATGTACAGACCCAGGCCACTTTGCTTCCACATTACTGATGATGTATTCTGCATCACTTATGATCTTCACAGTGGAGAACAATAATTAGTGGCAGTGTACATTTCATTTGGAATCCTGAAAGCTATTATTTAGGCTTACCTGTACATTAATGCTGTGGACAGATTTCCTATTCACATAATCTCCTTCATTTATTGAAGGAGATATGATAGGAATGTGAGTCCCATCAATGCAGCCAATCACACCTGGAAACCCTTAAATATATCAAATTGAGTTCTTCCAGTCTCAACATTTTTAATTGCTTGACATTATTCATTGCTTACAATGATACCTGCAATTGTGGGGAATGCTTCCTTGAGATGTCTGGTGGTTTTGTGACCTGGAAACACTACAAACGTGAACAGTAACTGTTTAAGGGCAAGGGTCATATTTCTCACAGCCCGACAGACGGTTGCCTTGGATACATGCTCCGCATCACAGATATTGTACAAAAAACTGCCGTTCGCAAAAAAACGTAGCGCAATACAAAGAATTTGTTCGGAGCAGAGGGCTCTTCCACGATGAGTCATGTGAGAAATGTGTGGGCCAAGGATATTGTTTAAATAAACAATTGATGGTCAAAAAAAACGGAAACGTTCAAAGAGGTACTCATCATGGAGTGATAAAATTTCCACTCGGGGTCTGATAATCCTCTCCCGACGCAGATTTCTGCGGAGTATCTGCGTTTCTACATCAACAGGCTAATGAAGAAACGGACACGCCATGTCTGCCACTAATTTCAGACTGCAGCTTTAACTTCAGAGCAGGAGAAACTCAGTTATTTGAAGCAAACCTGTTAGTGAGCAGGTTAGGTTCACAGAGTGTGTTGCCCGGGTAACTGACTCAGAGTTACGCTGAACTAGCTTTGTGAAACCGAAAACTCAGAGTTTCCCTCATCTCAGGGTTAACTAACTCAGAGTTTTCACTAAACCCGCTTTGTGAAACGGGCCCCTGGTCTGGCAATAATCAAGCCGGAGTATGGCTAATCAAATCTATCAGTCAATTAAAAATTTCACAGGACCAGGTTACTTTGGATATTCACCTATTGAAAAAAAATGAAATCAATTGAAATGTGCATTGTTTTATTTGCTGTGTTTATCATTAAAATTAGTTTGAACTAGTCTAAAATAAGCACGTGTGAGACAAAAACCTAAAATAAAGGGTTAAAGTTTTAATAGCACAGATCATATCTAAAGCAAACATTCATTCAATGTTGTGATTCTTCTGAAATCTTTTATGTAAAAAAAAAAAAAATTTAAATCCCACAAACTTCAAGACGGTATCTCAAATTGTCATTCTAAGAATAGCATGCTACCCTTGGATCCAAAAAAGGACACAGGCAGATCAGCACAAGTGAGTTTTATTACAATGAGCTCAAATTATTTGGCTCTTGAAAAATAAAAATCACAAAGAACAAATTAACTATGAGTACCATACAGATAAAAAAAAAAGCTCAGTGTTGAGGAGTACAGTTTATTACATTTGTGCTGATAATATGTACTGTATCTTTAAGAACAACAAATCTGGCAACTGTAGGTTTCCGCTAATTTTGGCCCATTCAACATGATGGACACTCGTCTTGCTTTTAACAGGCTGTAGATGGTTTAATACTGTAAGAAACCTGCTTTGTTTCATCACTGAGCTAAACATTTTAGCTTATAAATTAGAGAATAAATTAAAGCCAGCACAAGCCTTTAGATAGATTTTTACAAATAAAAAGAGGTACTATAAACTAGTCAATAATAGCACAAAGGTTTCGATGCAATAAATCTAAAGAATCACAGTAACGGCAAGCTGCCAGGAGGCGCCAGAATGATCCCAAAGACATAGAAGAGTCCCATGAGGAGGTTGAGCTTGGCAGTTTTTTGGGGGATCTTGGCGTAGCATCGACTCCTGAACTGCTTTTCCAGCGCGAAGGCCATTGGCAGAGTGAGCAGCGGCAGAGCCATGCTGATGGTGTACCGGGTGGCGAGGATGCAAAAGAGCACATACGGGACAAAGAGCAGGAGGTTGTAGAGAACGTAAGACAGCGTGGGGCCTATGAGGATGGCCAAGGTGACAATGCCAGCTTGCTTGTCGGAGTCCATGTCTCTTGTGTTGTTGCTGTGGAGAATGGCTTCTGTGTTGAGGGCGAGCGGGACGGCGTACACCAGTGGCAGTACCGACAGGTAGCCCACCTGCACGGCGTGGGCGAACATCACTGCCAGCGGGCCGAAAGTAATGAGGATCACTATGTCTCCCAGGGCCACGTACTTGAGGCCAATGCCTGGGGAACAACGGAGAAAAAGAAGAGGGTCAACGGTGGTCAAAAAAGGTTTGGTTTACAATCCACCATTTACTGTGGGTAAGGAAAGTATTCAGACCCCTTTAAATTTGTCCCTGTTTCATTGCAGCCATTTGCTAAAATCAAAAAAGTTCATTTTATTTCTCATTAATGTACACTCAGCACCCTGTCATGACAGAAAAAAACAGAAATGTAGAGATTATTTGCATATTTATTAAAAAAGAAAAACTGAAATATCACAGGCCAGGAGATGAACCCCAGACCTTCTTTCTGCAAGGCAGCACTGCTGCCAAATGCTCCGCTGTGCAGCCCGGCTCTAAAAGCCTATTTTATCCGTAGAAATCATTGCCCAGGGATTCCTATAATTGTTAATGTCGCTCTATTGTTTACAACATTCTAAAAAGTTGTTGGGACCGGGTTATTTGTCTGTTATTAAATCTAACAATAACTACTTTATATGCAAGGTGATATTTTAAGGTTACCCATATGCAGTATTATCAAGAGCAACACAAAGGGAGGCAACAACCCAGGAAATTCAAGTTGGAGATCTACTCACCTCCGGTGTATAAAAAAGAGCTGGAGAGTCCCCCAAAGTAAATGAGGGCGAGGTGCTCCAACCTAAGCGTCGACAGGAAGTAGAGCAGAGTGGCACACAGGCACCCCAAGGAATACAGCAGAGCACCAAACATGACAACATCCTGTGGCGCCAGAATTTCATCCACAAGAGTCCTGTCATCGCTCTTCTTGTGGTCGATTCCCTTGGAGAAGTCGTAGTAGGTGTTGACGAGGTTCCCGGCCCCGTGGACGACGAGGACGGCCACGGCGCACACCATCAGGACGAGCATGTCCACGGAGCCCTCCAGCTTGTACGCCAAGGCGCTCCCGAGAGCCACGGGCGTGAGGGAGGTGCTGAAGCTCCACGGCCTCAGCGCCAGCACGTAGGCCGCGCACTTGTGTTTGACGTCGGAGGCGACGCGGGCCATCCTGGACAGGCGGTCGGCCGTGGCAGCGGGGTGATGCGGCCTCGAGTTATTCGCGTCGGCCTGCCACTGCTGGCCGCTGTGACCGTTGGATCCGGCCAGCAAGAGAGTCTCTGCTCTGTTGATCCTCTGCTCTTTAGCCATTCCTCAGCAGGCGTCTTACAGCATGAGCAGCGTTCCCAAGAGTTATTCTGGTGTTCCTGTGGTGGTAGGGAAAAAACAAAAGCAAAGCAGGAAGCTGAGACCAGATAACACCACACGGCCTTGAACACGCCGTTTTCCCTACGTTAAAGACCATCAGAACTGAGAAAGTGCTTTGACTACGACAAACACACACGGCTGCTTGTGTTCCTTCCAGATGTTTTCACAACCATTGAACCACTTCACGTTTCGTCACCCCACAACATCAACCATAAAAGGTATTCTGCTGGACGTTCATGAGAACAAAACTAAAATAGGACAAAATTATGATGTAGAAGAAGAAGAAAAAGATGCATTGTTTTTATCATATCCTCCTGAGACGGAAATATTTGGCCATTCATCTCACAAGTTAGACTGGATGAATCAAATCTGGGGACGGCAACATTTTCTGGACTTTCAACGGGTCCATTCTAACGCAAGGAGTGTTGATCTGAACCTTTTGACTGTAGCACCGTTGTCTGGCTAGAAGATGAACCTCTGACCCGGTCGCAAGCCTTTTACAGCTTCTATGAGTCTTTTGACTGGTCTACATTTGCTTTTGAAGAAACAAATTAACATCTCCACACTATGATGCTGCCATCATATTTCACCATGAAGATGGTGCGTTCAGGGTAGGAGTGGGAATTATACTTAAAATTTTAATCACATTTACGTATTTACATCATGTCAAATTAATTACACTCACACTGAAATGATACATGTGGAGTTTAATTACATATTTGTGAAGTTATAGCTACAAAAAACTGTAAAAGAAAAGTATTTAGCCAGCCTTGAACCACCCTGGAAATGACCTTGCTGGAAACGTAAGAGTAGAGTAGTACAACATCTTGCAAGTTGCAGCAACAGAATTGTAAGCAATATGGATATTTGTAACAAGATGGTAGTAACACACATATGTCAAACTCAAGGCCCGGGAGCCAAATCCGGCCCGCCATAGCCATTTATGTGGCCCTCTAAACTCTAGAAGACCATATAAATAGAACCTTTAAATTTAATTTATGTGGACCTATTTTATCCATCAAAACAAATCAGTGTTTATTTGAATAGTTCTAAATCACATCATTGTGAAAAGATGTTCAGTATTATTTTATTTTAAGAAGTACTTGTTGAATGTGGAGACATATATTTATTAATATTTCAACACTTTGTTAAAGATAGTTTTATCAATACTTTCTGCCACAACCGGCCCTTTTAAGGACATTTATGATCTTGATGTGGCCCAAAATGGAAATGAGTTTGACACCCCTGCCTTAAAGTCATCAGGTCAGATCAATAAAATAGTAACCTGTAGTCGGCATGAGCCTCAGCGACTATAGGTGAGTTGATGTTTGTTAGCGAGTGTGTGTGTTTGTGTGTTGTGAAAAACTCCCCAGAAGCCCTTGCGGCATCCAAACCTCAAACAGACAGACTGAAGGCTCAGCAGGCAATCCAGCCTGGTGAAGTTAGCCAAGTGAGGCAGGGGAGAAATAGCCTGGCGAGCCGGTCTATAGATATATATAAAAATACAATCACTCCTTGGGCCGGAATCTAGGGTTGTCTTTCAAACTCGTCACTGTACGTGATTGGAAAGCGCTAGGTCGCTAGAGCGACGGAAATCAGTCGAGGGGGCAGTAGAGACAAAGGACTTATGGTGCGTTCCAGTTGTCCTCGGAATTCGTTTTTCCGAGATAAGTTAGGCGGAAATGACGCAATTAATTCGTTTTTCCGAGCTGCGAGCGCGTAAGTTTCAGAGGACCCCGGGCCTTCCAGAAGATGGCGGCGAGGATGGAGGGATTTTGAGGTGGGAGCCGAAAGTAGCTGCACAACCTGCTAAAAATACGTATTTTGTCACCAAACCTTTTGAAAAGGCGTAGTAACTAGGGATGTGTAGTGGCAAAAATCTGGTGATACGATATGTATCGCGATACATGGAAGACGATACGATATATCGCGATATATCGCGATACTGTGAGTAAGACTATATATTGTGATTTTTAAAACTCAATTTAACAGTAGGAAAACTGTCACAGTATTCTAAACACTCCAACCTGTTTCATACTTTAACACATCCAGTTTTATTAGTTGATCCACTGGAAGGTGACAACAGCCACAAACTACAAGTCCTGTTTTTAATTTTACTACAAAAATTACTGTCACCATTAATGGCTCCATTCAAATCCTTTAAAAAAAAATCCATATTTTTGTTTTGAATATCGATACAATATCGGGAAATAAAATATCGCGATATATCGGTGTATCAATATTTTCTTACATTCCTAGTAGTAACAAAGTTAAACATTTTGTGAGAGCGTCAAGAACTCGCAATTTGAGACGAACTTCTTACAAGGACTATACCAATAAGGATTCAATATGCCTAAATCGAATAACACAGACTTGTCTCCACTTGAGGATATAGAGGCTGAATTGACGCAAGAAAAGCACAATGTTCAAGAAATTCACTCCTCTTAAGCAGAGGAAGGTGGGGGTTGTGTTTCTTCTCCAAACACACCGGCAAAGCAAAAAACGAAGAAAGCCAGGAGTGAAACTAAGCATGACAAACCGACTCCATCAGAGCTACAAAATATAATTTCAACATTAACTCAGAAAATAAATGAAAGAGCTGATCAAACTGATACAGCTGTTCACTACAATACTGTTCAAACTGGAGGCTTGAAGAAATCACTGCAGTTCTGCCACCAAGAAGTCGTTACCTTGAAACAACTGAATACTACTCTTTAGAAACAGTGCCACCTTCTGGAGAAGAAAGTAAACGAGATGGAGACCAAAGTTAATGAGGCTGAGCGCTACAACAGACGACTTAATCTCCGGATGTAGGGTCTCCCTGAAAACATCAAAGACGACAACATCAGAAAAGAAACCCGAGACATCTGCCAGGCCGTACTACCAAATGCAGAGGCTGGAACTGTGGTAGCAGCCATAGACATCCACAGGATTGGCAATCTCCTTCTGAATGAAGATAAGCCCAACACACCACCCCGTCTGTGATCATCAGATTCCTGTCCAGAACGGCAAGGGATACACTGTGGAGAGGATCGAAGAACAGCAGCCACCTCCAAAACAAGAAGCTTATCTTTAAAGAAGATCTGACGGCGGCAGATAGAGAAGTCCGAAGCAGGCTGTGGAGGAAGCACGGAAAAAGGGGAGAATAAGCATATTTCATCTGAAGTAGAGCTTATGTCAATGGGAAGGAAATCAAAATATGATCAGAGGAATTACAGTTGAGTAAAGGTAATTTGGAAATGTATATGCTGAAGGCGACAGTCAAGGGGGTTCGTGCGTTACTATCAGACTAGCATGAACCAGTTCTACAGAAGCTGGACATGAAGTGTTGGAGAAGTCGTGCTGGAGAGATAAACAGTGATAGCTGAATACTATTTAAACTGTTAGTCAGAAAGGTTGGTTAGGGCGATGTAAGAGTAGGCTAATCTCTGTCCCCTCCATGTTCTGGCTAGACATGTTTGAATTAAATACTTAAAACGCCTTCTGGGACTCAGTCTTCTTTTATTTTAGGAACCCTGAAGCATTTTCTTCCATTACAATTTCTACAAAGCTGTTGACACCATAAGTCACAAATTTATGTTCAAGACTAGTCAATATTTTGGATTAAATTGAAATTAACCGCGGAATTAGACAAGGTTGTCCCTTAAGCCCTTTCCTTTTTCTTCTGGTTACACAAATCACAGCTACACATATTTAAAAAAGCCCATTTCAAGGTATCTCTACACTGAAGAAAGAATTCAAATTATCACAACTAGCAGATGAAACTACTATTTTCATATCTAATATACGTGAGCTTGGTAAAGTAGTTGCCTGTATACCTTGTTTCCTCTAAAACATTCCAATTTGACAGTAGTTGATGATATACTGGTTAAAGATAAAGTTACATATTTAGGTGTAATTATTGAAAAAAATAAAAGGCTACGTTGTTTACATAACTTTGACCCTATAATTACACAAATAACAAAAAAATTTAACATGTGGATGATGAGAGATCTATCCTTAAATGGTAGAGTATTATTATCAAAGGCTGAGGAAATTTCTCGTTCTGTTTCCACATCTTTATCATTAGAAATGCCTAAGGATATATCCAAAAAGTTGGACAAAATCTTATTTAACTTGTATGGAGACATAAGAGCCATTACTTAAAGAAAGATATCTTGTGCAATGCCAAAAAATATGGTTTGGAAATAATACGTTTTGAAATGTTAAATAACTCTTTTAAAGTGAGATGGCTAACTAATTTACTGAAAAATAAAGATGCAATTTGGAAAACATTTCCCAAATATATTTTTAATTCAATAGGTGGACTCAAATGTTAAAATGTGATTACTAAATTGAAAGGTTACCGATAAAACTATCTGGTTTTCATCAACAAGCTCTTCTGGCATAGAAACTTGCATACAAACATAATTTCTCTCCAATTTCGTTATATTTAGAACAATGGAAATATTCTTTATGAAAAAAAGCTCTTTATTTTAAAAACTGGGTAGAAAAGGATATTATTTTTGTGAAACAACTTCTAGCTAAATGTTGAGGGTTATCGTTTGACATACTGTGAATTTCTATCCAAGTTTAACCTTCCAATCACTCCGAAAGAATATTCAATTGTGTTTGATGCTTTGCCAAGTGGTGTTTTACAACTGAACAAAAAAGAAATGCCCCAATAAAGTAATTAGATCAATTATGCAGAAAATAACATTATCTTCTGGAAGATTTTTTTGGTCCTCCTTGTGGAACCAAATTTGGCTGAATGCAGGAAAATGTTGTTTAAATAATAAGGTTAAAGAAGTTACTTTCAAAATCTTACATAATGCTTACTAAGCTAAAGACACCCTTAAGAGATTTAACCTAAATACTGATTATTTATGTACGTTTTGTGAACAACACTTGGAAACTATGTCATTTATTTTATCAATGTATACTCTAAGACAAATGTACAACATTTCATTGAACAGAAGTCTAGAAAAGCAGTACAACTAACAAAAAGAGATGTACTACTTTGCTTTGAGAATAAAGACTTGGACAAGGACATTACATATTTTATCCAGCTTCTTCTTCTCTTGGGAAAGTTCCATATTCATAAATCAAGATGGACGAACTCCAAACCAAGCATACATCATTTCAGCAAAGAATTTGAACAATACATTTATATAGTTAAAGATGTTGATAATCAAAAAGCAATAAAAGCTAACTATGTTTTTGATGAACTGAACCTGGATATGTGATCTTATAGTACCCCTTTTATTTTGTTATTTTACTTTTAAGTTTGGACTTTATACGCCCCCTGTGGTATTTTGTTCTAATTTGTCTTTACCCCTGGCATTCACATATGTTCAATGTATACTTGGTATATATATTTTGGTCTTGTTTGGTTTTATTTGTTCTTTTGATATCAATAAAGATATTTTTTAAAAACCAAAAAAAACTTCAGAGGACCCCGAGATTCCACATTTAAAGAGGGCTTCATCCAGTACTACCAGTCGTCTTTACTTTTTGCTCATTTAAATGTTCCGTTTTCATTCTGTTTGATATGCAAGTAGCACCGAGTAGGCTAGTTGTTATTGTTATCGATAATTACGTTGTTCCAAATATGAAAACTTGCAAACGTTGCCGCCAAAATTTGTGTTTATGGTTTCTACTGTTACTGGTGTGTATGTTTTTACATTTGAGGTTTACTTCTGGCTGTATGTGGCATAACTGTAAAAGGTCATGTGTCCATTTTTTCCGAGTTGGTTCAGCTGGAAAGCAAAACGAGCTCATTACGTCATTTCCGGGTCGGAAATTCCAAATTCAGAGGACAACTGGAACCCACCATTAAGTGCCTCTATCTGCTCATCGCTCAAAGAAAAGCCCCAGTCTAAATTGCCCAAAGTTGATGCCAAAGCCCGAGCGCCATTCCTGAGACGCCGCCATCTTTGTTGTTTTGCCTCGTTGCAGCTCTGAAGTCATCATAAACAACACTCTTTTTAAAAAGCTGTGCAGCAGTGGTGCTAAGGCCACAATCCCTGGTTCCTTGGCCTCCATGGTTCCTTCATTGAACTGTAGCTCCCTACAGCTACACTCCAGCAGCCCCAAACCATGACACTCTCACCGCCTTGCTTGACTGTAGGCTGGCCACTCATCTTTGTACTCTTCATCATTGCCTGTGTTTTGAGTCACAGAACATATGAGGGGTGTACTTTTGTGGAACACTGAGGGGGGGTTCTTTTTTTCTCTCAAAATAGTTCGACACAATATATACCTGAACACCAACGAGCTTTGCGCGTTGTAATGTTTTAAATTCCCCTTCAAATACGTTGTTTAACGCACGTAGATCCCGTTTGACAGTGCTTTTTGACAGTGATGTCGCTCTTTAAGCTCATTCTGATTGGGTGTCTTGTAGAACACGTGACATTTCGTTCGACAGCACAGTTAAATGTAAATGAAACTGAATTCAAAAGAAGCCAGCAGAATTTACATGGGGCTCTCGGGCAGTAAAACCAACTAGCCTTAACTGTTGAGATTATGGGATTAGGGCTAATAGGCTAGCGGCTAAGCTAACATTTAGAAGTGGCGGACATATATGACAGCAGCAGCTCTTACCTGCTACGTCTTTATTAGCCGACCCGGACCCGGTTTCTTTCCGCCTAAAATCATATTCCTAAACTCAATAAGCCCGGCGCTGCAGAAGGCAACGACAAAAGTCTACGTGTCAAGTCCGAGGGTAAAGTCACTGGTTGGCTACGGAACGCTTTTCCTCCGACACCAATAGTGCGACGACGTGTTTGGTACGGAAGAAACTAAATCTCGCACAAATGGTTCTGCCCTGAAAATATGCTTATAAAATGTGCCTCGGATGATGAGCAGTGGCGTATATTAAAATATACAAATTGCGTCTATTCAGTTGAAAATATTGATCCCAGTTAAAAGAATTGTAAAACAACTTCCCGCCCCCTTTTTTTATTTTACACTCTGGAGCTTAGCAAATTAAAACAGTTTATCAGCTGTAGCTGATCCAGGGCTGCTGCTAGTGTCCTCACTAGGACCAGGAAAGTAGAGCACATCACCCCGGTTCTAAAGTCATTACACTGGCTCCCTGTAGCTCAGAGAATGGACTTCAAAATACTTTTACTTGTTTATAAATCATTGAATGGCTTAGCACCAACGTATATTGAAGATCTGCTGTTACTATAGGCTACCAACCTACCAGACCACTCAGGTCCTCTAATTCCAGTCTACTCAACATCCCTAGAATTAGAACCAAACATGGAGAAGCAGCTTTCAGTTTCTATGCTCCTCTAATCTGGAACAAACTTCCAGACAACTGCAAAGCTGCTGAAACACTGAGTTCTATTAAATCCCAACTAAAAACGTATCTGTTAGAGCTGCCTTTGAGTAATGCTTTAATGTATCATGTTTTGTGTATGCTTCTTGCTGTTTTTGCATTATATGCTTTGTAATGCCTTGATGTATCTTTGTATGCTTCTTGCTTTATTGTTGTTTTTACTTTATATACTTTGTCTGTGTTGTACTGCTATTTTGTATTTTACCTCTTAATCATGTTAAGCACCTTGAATCACCTTGTTGTTGAAAGTGTGCTATACAAATAAAATTGCCGTGCCTAAGATAAAATTTAAACACGGCTGCAGGAATTTGTAATAGAATCAGACCCCAACACCCATAAAAACAGAATTTTCTTCTTATCTGACTTTCCTGCTGACAATTATAGGATTAGGGCTATATCATATCAAACTATGAAAATAATTTTTAAGCATACCCACTTGTATAATTGTATAAATATCAGTATCTGTTATTTGTTAAAACAATTAAGTTCATCATCAGCATCTTTTAACAGATTAGAAAGCTCCGCTGGATCCAAGTTCTGCCCCACAACATGAGCACAACCCTGTAACCAAAGACATTAGTATGGTTGAGAAAGAGAAGATACAGTGAGTCAGATGGCAGAAAGGAAACAAAATGATCAAAGATCAATTCTCTCTTCTATTATTTTTACATTTCTTTTAGCCTAATCTAAATGTTTTATTCTAACCAATGCATCCCTGTTAGATGATAGTGGAATAGAACAATTTATTTGAAATGTATTTTTTATGATTAGGAGTCCTTTTATTCATTATTATTTGTTCATTTAGCAGTAGCATAATAATAACAGTAACAACCATTCAATCGTTACCAGCTCTGCCTGAAAAATGCCTTTTAATTCTATTACCAACGATCCTGTTACTGTAGCTTTAATATTTATGTTCTGATCTGCAAAAGTAATAAACCCATCGAGCTCTTCTAGTGTGAGCAATGCTGTTTTTTCTCATTTCAACCCTGGCTGTTACCATATCATTTTTGGTAAAACAATCTGAAATGACTTTCTGAATTATTGAGAGTTTGACATGTTGTAGTTTTATGGGTTGAATGAATTGATCATTGATATGAGCAAATATTTGAAAATCCCAAAAGTAGTGGGTAAAAATTTCACTGAGACTGAAATCGAGGTGCTCGTGGGTGAGGTAGAGGTATGGAAAAATCAATCAATCAATGCTTATCTACATAGCGCTGTACACAGGCAAAAAGGCGACCAAAGTGCTTTACAGTAAAAGACAAAAATACAGTTACCAATAACAAAATGTGTAACAAGACTAAAGAGATAAAAACCAAAAATAAAAGCAGCAAGACAAGCGATAAAACAAATAAGAATAATAAATATTAAGTTTGAACTATATGGTAACTTATTTCCAAAAAGATGGGAATAAAAAGGAATAAAAACTAATTGACAACAAAATGTAACACAGCGGGTTGGTGGTTAATACACCGGGCCCAGTTCAGCACATATATCCAATAATAGGGCTGCTCTACGGAATCTGAATCAGCCAGTCATCATCATGGCCCAGGAAATCTTCGTGGTCTCTAAAAACTCTGCCCATCCGGATCCTACCATCGGTGTGATCTTCAAGGAGTGCCAGCGCATCCATTGTGAGCATCATGCAGGAGTATCACTGCAGTATTTATATTTCTACTCAGTAATCACACCTATTCCTACACACCCTATCACAATTAATGCACCAATGTGTGCAATTGCGATATAATCCGAAGACGTACACATGAACATACTGTGACATAGCTCTTGAATACAACATATTTTCATTCAGATTCTTATTTTTATTCTCAGTTCAGAGTCGGGGGTGGGGGCTGAATGTTGGTTATGGCAAGCTTTTTAGAAGGTCCTCCATATAGAAGTTCTTGTTTATTGTATAACATCTGCTGAAAAGTTGGTCTGGTTACCTTCAGCAGTCTTTTAGATAGCAAAGCAAGCGCAGCTTGGAGAGCAAACTGCGTCAAATACGTGGACAGGCACACAGTATTCCTCAAGGTCTTGTTCTCGGTGACCAGAAATTAAATATGATGCTCAAGTGAAATTCAAAATCTACATGTGATACACATATGAAACCAATAACTGCTTGTTATGTCCATGTCAAAACCACAAATTACATGCAATTCTCATGTGTAAACCACAAACTACATATGAAGCTCATGTAAAAAAAACCATTCACTGCATGTGTAGCCCCAGGAATGACATGAATAGCATGTCCTGATGGCTTGCTAAGGGAGGGTGTGCAGGTGAAGAAAAAGAGAACCCCCCCCCCGTGCTTTAAAATACTAAACACCGCCCCTGTCTTTACTCCTGTGTCCAGATGTCTGTGCATGAGCGGTTTTTTTCCCCTCAGCAGTATTACATAAACAGTAAAGAAAAGGAGAAAAGAAAAAGAAAACAGAGCTACCCATCTGATAGTACTTTAACTGAGGTCTGGCGGTTGGGAAGAAGTGGCGCGACGGACAGCGCGTTTGGTTTACATTAGATCGTCTCGACACTGACCCCCTGCCCCAGCTACAGAAACGGGAAGCCAGCCCGCTGGCAGGCGTGCTGAGCGGAAGAGAAGCAAGTGGGGCTGATGCGCAGTCTGCACTTTTCATTACGCGGTCCGCAGGCTGGACTGCGCTCCCCGCACTGATTGACAGAAGCTATAGGCAAAGTTGCGCGCCATGGCCAAGAAGTAGCATATCGGCGGGCATTGATGGTTGATGTATTTTTTTCATTTTTTGCTTCGCAGAGAGACCAATATTTCCCAAAGTGTGACACTTCTGCTGGAACCATGGTAAACTGTTGGACTCCCGGAGGTTTACGCAGCGGTGACTGGTGCTCCGCGCCTCTGCTGGCCGCTGCGTTGCTCAGCCTTCTGTCCGCAGGGATGCATCTGACCACCGCGTTTCCCTCCTGGAGGCTAGAGGTATGCTGTGACCACTTGGTGACCTGTAGGACTCAAGTGGGCTGATTGCCTTTGTGATGAATTTTCTCACCCCATTAGAGACATAACATGTCAGTCCGAAATAATAAATCTTTTTTTTTTTTACTTTGTTTCCCAAAATAATCTTGAATCTTTAGGAATTTTTAACTAAATGTGAATTTTTGATAGGCAGTGATACATATAAGTATTACAAAAATATTCATAACCCCTTTTGCTGAGTGTTGTACGTCTGTTGTGTTTGAAAATGACCAAACCTCTTCATGTGGAAGCTCTTTGGTGGAATTTCCAAGATATTGGATAATATCCTATTGCATCTTCTTAGTTTAATTATGAAGGACTCTAATTGGGATTAACTGTTCAGCCTCATCGTTACCAACAGATGGAATCACTTAATGATAGCAATGGACATCAGATCCAGTTAAAGTTCAGTTCAGTTGAAATTAGATGAATAGCAGAATCGGTTTCGGCAACAAAGTGGATCCTTGTAAGGTAATGTCTTCAGCGAATATGAAAAATGTGTTCCCCTTCACATTACATCACTTCTCGCCAGCCACCCACTGTGATCCAGAGCCTGAGGGATAGCTTTGTGTCATTTCCTTTGCCACACATTCGTATTAGCTGTCAGTCAAGAGGACAGCTGTATTTGTATTAACTGTATTAGATGCAACATAAATCCAGCATGCGTAATATATTTAGACTACAGTGTCTTGTGAAAGTATCCATACCCCTGGAAGTTAATTTTCATAGTTTTCCACCACTGCAACCTCTAAGTTTACTGTACTTCTTGGGATGTTCTGAGATCGACTGACAAAGGGTGGTGCATAACTGTGAAAGAAAATAAAAATTACACCTGGTTTTCAAATTTAAAAAAAAAAAAATATATATATATCCATCCATCCAGATAGGCTGGTGCCTATCTCCTGCCGTCACGGGGCGAGAGGCAGGGTACACCCTGGACAGGTTGCCAGTCCATCACAGAGACATACAGGACAAACAACCATGCATGCAGACACTCATACCTAAGGGCAATTTAGAGAAACCAATTCACCTAACAGTCATGTTTTTGGACTGTGGGAGGAAGCCAGAGTACCCGGAGGGGAACCCACTCATGAACAGGGAGAACTACAGTCGTGGCCAAAAGTTTTGAGAATTACATAAATATTGGAAATTGGAAAAGTTGCTGCTTAAGTTTTTATAATAGCAATTTGGATATACTCCAGAATGTTATGAACAGTGATCAGATGAATTGCATAGTCCTTCTTTGCCATGAAAATTCCACTGCATTTCATTGCTGTCATTAAAGGACCTGCTGAGATCGTTTCAGTAATCGTCTTGTTAACTCAGGTGAGAATGTTGACGAGCACAAGGCTGGAGATCATTATGTCAGGCTGATTGTGTTAGAATGGCAGACATGAGATGTTAAAAGGAGGGTGATGCTTGAAATTATTGTTCTTCCATTGGTAACCCTGGTGACCTGCAAAGAAACGCGTGCAGCCATCATTGCTTTGCATAAAAATGGCTTCACAGGCAAGGATATTGTGGCTACTAAAATTGCACCTCAATCAACAATTTATAGGATTATCAAGAACTTCAAGGAAAGAGTATCAATTCTTGTTAAGAAGGCTTCAGGGCGTCCAAACTCCAGCAAGCGCCAGGATCGTCTCCTAAAGAGGATTCAGCTGCGGGATCGGAGTGCCATCAGTGCAGAGCTTGCTCAGGAATGGCAGCAGGCGGTTGTGAGTGCATCTGCACGCATAGTGAGGCGAAGACTTTTGGAAGATGGCCTGGTGTCAAGAAGGGCAGCAAAGAAGCCACTTCTCTCAAAAAAAACATCAGGGACAGGTTGACAGAAAAGGTGAGCGCTACCATCACTCCTGTGTCATGCCAACAGTAAAGCATCCTGAGACCATTCATGTGTGGGGTTGCTTCTCTTCCAAGGGAGTGGGCTCACTTACAATTTTGCCCAAAAACACAGCCATGAATAAAGAATGGTACCAAAACACCCTCCAACAGCAACTTCCAACAATCCAACAACAGTTTGGTGAAGAACAATGCATTTTCCAGCACGATGGAGCACCGTGCCATAAGGCAAAAGTGATAACTAAGTGGCTCGGGGACCAAAACGTTGAAATTTTGGGTCCATGGCCTGGAAACTCCCCAGATCTTAATCCCATTGAGAACTTGTGGTCAGTCCTCAAGAGGCGGGTGGACAAACAAAAACCCACTATTTCTGACAAACTCCAAGAAGTGATTATGAAAGAATGGGTTGCTATCTGTCAGGATTTGGCCCAGAAGTTGATTGAGAGCATGCCCAGTCGAATTGCAGAGGTCCTGAAAAAGGGCCAACACTGCAAATACTGACTCTTTGCATAAATGTCATGTAATTGTCAATAAAAGCCTTTGAAACGTATAAAGTGCTTGTAATTATATTTCAGTACATCACAGAAACAACTGAAACAAAGATCTAAAAGTAGTTTTGTAGTAAACTTTGTGAAAACTAATATTTGTGTCATTCTCAAAACTTTTGGCCACAACTGTGTGTGTGTATATATATATATAATATGCATTTTTTTTTTGCATTTTCCTTTGCAAAGCAATGCAAACTTATTTAGAATGGGAGTGTTTGTCAACATCAATCTTCAAGTCTTGCCACATATACTTAATGGGATTACAGTGCGGGCTTTGACTGGATCATTCTGACAGACAAATGTGCTTCAATCTAAACCATTCCACTGTGGCCCTGGCTGTATGTTTAGGCTTGCTGACCTGCTGGATAGTGAACCTCTAGTCTTTTCCAGCCTCTAGCAGATCTGACCAGCTTCCCTGTCATTGCAGATGAAAAAAAAAACATTCCCACACCATGATGCTGCCACCACCACACTATAAAAAAAACAACTTTTAGAATCTACCCAATAAATTTGAGTTAACAATTTGCACTCATTTTGGTTGGTTAATTCATAATAGATATGTTTTAGTAAATAGTACCTTATGTTCGAAGTTATGAAATGCTTAACCAAACTGGGTAACTAACACTCATTTGTACAATATGAACTGGGTAATGAAATATTTCTTAAGGCCAAACTAAAATGTAAATGGCCTGCACTATTTATAGTGCTTTATCAAGTCTGATAACTGCACTGGGCCCTCTGACCACAGGTGCAGTGTCTTGCCCAAGGACACAATAACTGAGCTGGGCAGAGCGGAGGTTCAAACCAGCAACCCACAGGTTACAGGACAAAATGTTTATCTTCTGACTGAGACACTGTCACCCACTGTCTGACACCCTTTCACTTTACAGAAATGAAAACATTTGCATTCCATAAACCATAAAGGACAGGGGACAAGATACGTCCAACCCTGTTGTTCTTTTTAGCCTTGAAGGGAGCTATAGATCACAGTCTCGGTTTCTCTAGGATCAGAGTAGGATGTTTATAGCCCCACTTTGTGGCAAATCAACTTTTGAGAATTAAATTCAGGGCACCATTTGTCAATTCAAATTCTCAGCTTCAAGCATTAATTCCTACCTAATACAGAAGTACACAGAGTATAACTTTTTCTAAAATGTTTGACCATTTAGTAAACCGACAGTGATATCAGTTTGTCTTCATACTCAGTGAAAAGATCCTGCTCCACATCATGCTCTGACGCATGAGCACAGAACAAGTACAGTTTGGGTAAATTGTATTCGACTTTTCTATGTAGCTTTTTCTTACAGTTAGCAACTGGGCAGTGTGGGTATAATTTAACCAATCATTTTCATACAACTCACTGACAAATAAAATAAAGGATATGTTAAGCAATTTCAATGGATTTACCAACCATCATAGTCGTTTTTTTTTTACAGTGCATATTTAGCAGTGGGGATGGTTTGTTCGGGGTAATGTGAAGACCAGAGCGCCTTCTTCCATTTCTTCGCTGTTTCCCTTTCATGGCTTGTGGCAAACTGTGAACAGGACTTCTTATTGCTTCCTTTCAACGGTGGCTGTCCACTTGCCACTTATCCATAGAGGCTCTATTTGTTTTGCTCTTGGTAGGGTTGCAGTTGTGCCATACAGGTTGCTCTCAATTTTATTTTGGGGGTACTAGGTCTTAATATAAACGAATTACACACTTTTCAGATTTATTTTTTGTGAAACATTTTGAAATCTGTGTATCATTATCCTTTGACTTTATACTTATGTGCTGATTTGTGTTAGTCTATCCCATAAAACCCTAAATGGAATACTTAGAAGTTTGTGGTTGTAACGTGCAAAATGGGAAAAAAGTTCAATACTTTTTTACAGAACTCTTTGTGCATTCTTCTCAGGAAAAGTGCAACAAACAGATTGTGTTTTCAATTATATCCAAAATGTAGCATTTGCTGAAAAAAGAAAACAGTTGTGTGTGTCTGTGTGTGTGAGATGAGGAATGAAAATCATAATCCCTTGTTTAGCAGTTTGAGGCTAAACTATTCCAGACTCCCTCTAGAGTCCTCAGAGACGTCTCCCCGCATGTTTTGGTCTGCGAGCTCGCTCACCGCTTCAAAGTTTATTCTAGAGAGAGCCTCCTCCGGTCCTCACGGTTCCCCCGATTCATCTTCGTTTGAGCCAAAGCGTGAGTGTCAATGTGCAGTGACGCGGCACATGGGGAGAGGGAGAGAGCTGCGCTGGCCTGAATACATGAAACGCCTCGTAAGTCACAGAGTGCATGACTGCGGCGTGTCAGCGGAGGTCAGTAGAGCATATTGGCGATGTAATTCAGAAGAAAAAGAGCATTCTTTGAATTCGAGTGAGAGACATTATCGAGTTCACCAGCGGAATGGGCCTGTCCCTGTTTCGGTATTTTGAAAAGGAAGTGATATGTTACTCTTGACGGGGCAAATCAGGGACAGGATTCAGAGGATAAGGTGTGGAATGCTGTTGAGCTTTACCATTTTACGCCAGACAGGTACTGCTGCAGAAAACGTTGCATAGAGCAAAGGTTTTGGATGAACTCCGTGATGATATGATGACTCACATGAACTAAATGTATTATTCATCATAAAATAAACCGTGTTTCTGCGACCAAACAAGCCAGCTTTTAGACCAAGTCTGCAGCGTTTTCTTGGCTTTCTGCTTCTGAAAACATCCCTGATGTTATTAGAACGTTGCTGGTCATACTGAAGCCGTCGCACTTACTTCAACCTAAACATATCTGGTGAGCTTGGTTTATGCAACCTTAGTAGAAATAGCACAATATCACAGCATTTTTACAAACATGAGAAATCTAAATTGTGAACCACAATTTAAGTGCGTTTATGTGAAACAGAATAGCGGGAATCCTTCCTAGTGTTTCTAAAATAATAGATAATAACACTTCACAATAAAAGTGTTGGGTGGTGCTCGTTTTCGATTTCTCACCATGACTGCTTGTGTTTTTCACAACCGGAAATACTTCCAAATAGCTGAATTTGCTTTACTCTGAGCAAGGGGGAAAGTGGAGTGGCCCTCTTTTAGCCAGCTGACCAGCAGTGTGCAGCAACAGGTAAGGGGAAGGACATGTAGAAAAAGATTTGGTTGAAAAGTCACCACAGTCTGATCAACATCTGATTTATCTGGACCAATACAAAGTTTAATGGAGCAAATCACAATGATATTGAATTAAGTCAGTAAATGCAATACTTACTTAAGTTAGTGTTCAGACTGGTACCTCACTCACACCTGACATAATTCAGTCACGAAACTGGTGTTTTACTGGCAACCGCTAAACCCAGACTCACATATGCGTCTGCCAGACGCAGAGTCATGATTCATCTCTCCAAAGCACGTCTCCACCACTCTAGAGTCCAGCGGTGGTCCGCTTCACACTTCTGCTCCCGACACTTTGCATTGCGATTGGTGACGTAAGGTTTGGAAGCAGCTATATTGCAATCGAAACCCATTCCATTAAGCTCTTTATGCACTGTTCTAATCTGAAGGCCAAATAAAGTTTGAAAGTGTTGTCTATTGAGTCTGGACACCGCGCTCCTCAGCATCTGCATCTGTGATTTTAAGTGGTCTACCACTTCATGGCTCAGTTGCTGCTGTTCCAAGTAACTTCCACTTTGTTTTTGTACTACTAACAATTGACTGTGCAACATTTAGTTTGGAGGAAATTTCATGACTAGACTTATTGCACAGATGGCAACCTATCATGTTACCAAACTGGAATTCCCTGAGCTCCTGAGAGCGACCCATTCTTTCACAGATGCGCGTGCAAAGGCGCTGATTTTATAGTGGTTGGAACAGCAGATTTCGATAATCCAATACGTTTTGGACAGTTGGACCTGATACAAACTTTGATCAAGCATCTTCTTCCACATTTTATTATTACATACACTTCCCATCCTGCTTAATCTCTGTAGGGTTGTGAGGAAGCCAAAGTTTATCTCCAGCAGCCGAGTGTGGTTGACCCTCGGTCAGACTGCCTGTTCATCAAATGGCTTTACAGGAAGTCACAGGGCAACCAACCATGCATGCTCTCTCACACCTAAGGGTCATTTAAAGTGCCAAAATAACAAGCCTGCACCGCTTTGGGTGATGAGAGGAGGCTGGAGTGCTATTTGCTATTACTAAATTATTATGGAATGTTTTCACTCATGAGAACTTCAACAGAATAATATGTAGAATATCACTACAAAACAAAGCACCCAGACACAGGCTTTAGGATCTATATGAGAATTAAAACTCCAGATGGTATTAGTTGGAGTTGATGTAACTCAAGGTATTGGCCACAACAGATCGGCAAAAAGGTTCACACCTAATATGCCTTAAACGCCTTAGCTGCATTTTTTAAATGTGCTTTTGCATGAAAATGATTGAAAATCGTATGATGCATACCAAACAGATTTCGCCAGGGCAATAAATGTTGTTTAGCACTAGCAGCCAAATGGCTTAATGGGAATATTCAGAATTTTAGAAGTAAAGCTCTGTTAAAACTTTATAAGCAGTTCTCATCTACACAGTCCTAATTCAGTATAAATCCAGATTAGCTGGACCCGGAGGCAGAAGTTAATGGCTAACCTGAGACGGGCGAAAGCCAAGGTGGACTTCTACTTTCCTGAAAGAACTCAAAACCCTGTAATGGTTTTTGTTAACGCTGTTTAGTGAACCTTCTGTCGGTATTTTTGCATTGGACAATTGTTTATGCAGAAGCTGATGATTACTTATTTACTCAGGAAATGGGGTGTGATCTTGTACTATGAAACATTCACTGAGAATGGAACATGCACAGGTTTTTCTATCACAGTAAATGTTTGCTATAAACCACCTGAACTTTTCTCCCATGTACACACTACCCCACTTTTATGTCAGGCAGTTATTCTGACCCGAAACGCTGTTCCTCTTCCCTTTTCTCCGTATGTTTCACGCTGGAAGTTGATTGGTTGCGCACCACCTCCTACATCCGTTTCCCGTGTAGTTAAATGTCTTCTTGTAAATAACAATCCAAAGCAAGCATTACGACAGTTTGAAGGTTCTTACGTAGTGATCATATAAACCATACCCGGGCCATGATGCTTTTGAGATTAGAGTTGTTTTTAAATACTAGAATTCCACTTTAGTCTTGGCTCCTTTTAGACAAGCGGTTAGCTTCAACCTCCAGGACCAACTAATCTGAAAGATACGATATGAAGACGCTAAGGGGGTCTGCTGCACGTAAGATACTAACTGTTTGTAATCTTTTAACAGGAACTCACTTAAAAATCTCTGAACTGGTCGAAGGTGCTCACTGTTCTGTACTCTGTAAGGTGAAACATTAAAGGTTTTTGCTTTGTCCAAGGAAGAAGCTCACACCACCATGTTGGTCATCGGGATCCGCAAAGAGGCCCGCTCACAAGTCCTCCACCTCTCCAGGAACAAGCGCTACACCCTAACCCCAGAGCAGCTCAAATGGGACAAGTTCAAGCTAACATATAAGTATTTACTCACACTGTTCCCTTATTATCACAATTAAGCAGTCGTACTCAAGACCAACTCTTTAATAATGTTGTCTCAATGCTCGAGTGCTACGACACTACAGTTTGTTGCAGCTTGCAGAAAGTACTGTATGAATACAAATTTACTTGAAGCAACGGACGAGCACCACAGTCTCGTGGGTTTTAGCAGGACAACACAAACACTTTTTGTTGTGTTCCCCGGGTGTTTGTCTTTTGTTAGTGATTTTCCTCATTTAGTTCTATTTTCATGTTTAGTTATTCTTAGTATTTCTTGTGATTTCTGTACTTTCTGGTTTCCCCGTAGTCTTGTCTTAGTTTCTTAAGATCCTTCTAGTTTCCCAGTTTTCTGTCTCCCAGCCATTTCACCTCCTGTCTCAGCTAATCACTTCCACCTGCTCACTCCCCCTCAGCTGCAACCGCTTCCCTTAATTGGTCCTGCTCCTTCTCTGGTTCACTCTTCACTCTCCTCCCTCAGTATAAATATGGCCCTCTTGCAGTCACAACTCGCTGGTTCGTCCGTCTTTCTTCCCCGCCTGATTCCTGCCTTCCTTGTTGCCCGTCTGGTTCCTGTGTTTCCCTATTGCTGCCTGTACCCTCCTGAGTTTCTGTAAGTTCCCTGTGTTTTTTCATTAAATCCTTTTTGTTTTCAACTCTGCTGCTTTTGGGTCCAGTTTAAACTTCAAAACATGACAGAACGAACCAGCCAGTTTTTGGACCCAGCAGAAGCTCGCTGTCTGCTCACGTTGCGCCTGTATTTAAGGCAGCATTTGGACCAAATGGCCACTCTCTCCCCGCCTTGGGTCCGGATCGGGGCAGCAGATGAACTGTTGGCTTTGCTAAGGCCCTGGTCGCCATTACTGGCCGAGCTGGGGTTGACTGCATTTTGGGAGGAGGCGGAGTGGAACAAACTGGCAACATTTGCTGGCCAGTTGGGGAGGCCTCTCCCGCCTCGACCCCAGGTGCAGCCCCCTAGTTTCGGCCCGGCCTTGACAGTCTGCCAGCTCTCGGGGGGTGTCCCAGAGGACACGCCTCTGATCCCAGGCTCCGCAGGGGGTGTTTCGGAGGACACACCCCTGGTTCCTGTCTCCGCCGGGGGTGTCCAGAGGGACGCGCCTCGGGCTCCTGTCTCCGCCGAGGGTGTCCAGAGGGACGCGCCTCGGGCTCCTGACTCCGCCGGGGGTGTCCAGAGGGACGCGCCTCGGGCTCCAGACTCCGCCGGGGGTGTCCAGAGGGACGCGCCTCGGGCTCCAGACTCCGCCGGGGGTGTCCAGAGGGACGCGCCTCGGGCTCCTGACTCCGCCGAGGGTGTCCAGAGGGACGCGCCTCGGGCTCCTGACTCCGCCGAGGGTGTCCAGAGGGACGCGCCTCGGGCTCCTGACTCCGCCGAGGGTGTCCAGAGGGACGCGCCTCGGGATCCTGACTCCGCCTGGGGTGTTCTGAAGGACATGCATCGGGCTCTTGGCTCCGCCCAGGGTGTCCAGAGGGACAAGGCCGTGAGTCCAGCGCCACGTCGTGGGTCTTCAGCGCCACATCGGCGTGGGTCCTCCACACCGTCCTCTTGCAGGTCCCCACGCCACAAGGTCCTGCTCCGGTGCCGGCCCCCACGCCACAAGGTCCTGCTCCGGTGCCGGCCCCCACGCCACAAGGTCCTGCTCCGGTGCCGGCCCCCACGCCACAAGGTCCTGCTCCGGTGCCGGCCCCCACGCCACAAGGTCCTGCTCCGGTGCCGGCCCCCACGCCACAAGGTCCTGCTCCGGTGCCGGCCCCCACGCCACAAGGTCCTGCTCCGGTGCCGGCCCCCACGCCACAAGGTCCTGCTCCGGTGCCGGCCCCCACGCCACAAGGTCCTGCTCCGGTGCCGGCCCCCACGCCACAAGGTCCTGCTCCGGTGCCGGCCCCCACGCCACAAGGTCCTGCTCCGGTGCCGGCCCCCACGCCTCTGGGTTCCTCGCCGCCGGCCCCCTCGCCTCTGGGTTCCTCGCCGCCGGCCTCCTCGCCGCCGGCCCCCTCGCCTCTGGGTTCCTCGCCGCCGGCCCCCTCGCCTCTGGGTTCCTCGCCTCTGGGTTCCTCGCCGCCGGCCCCCTCGCCTCTGGGTTCCTCGCCGCCGGCCCCCTCGCCGCCGGCCTCCTCGCCGCCTGGTTTCTCATCTCCGTCTTCTGGTTCCTCGTCGTCGCAGGCCTCCACCCACCCTGGATGGGTGTGTTTTTGTTCTGGACTCTTGCCCTCCTTCCGAGGCCCCCTCCGCCCACCCTAGTTGGGTGTGTTTTTTGTTATATTGTTCTGGACTCTTGCCCTCCTTCCGAGGCCCCCTCCGCCCACCCTGGTTGGGTTGGGTTTGGTTTATTTTTGTTGGACTTCTAGGGGTGTCTGGTATCCGCCCTTGAGGGGGAGGTTGTGTTGTGTTCCCCGGGTGTTTGTCTTTTGTTAGTGATTTTCCTTATTTAGTTCTATTTTCATGTTTAGTTATTCTTAGTATTTCTTGTGATTTCTGTACTTTCTGGTTTCCCCGTAGTCTTGTCCTAGTTTCTTAAGATCCTTCTAGTTTCCCAGTTTTCTGTCTCCCAGCCATTTCACCTCCTGTCCCAGCTAATCACTTCCACCTCCTCACTCCCCCCTCAGCTGCAACCGCTTCCCTTAATTGGTCCTGCTCCTTCTCTGCTTCACTCTCCTCCCTCAGTATAAATATGGCCCTCTTGCAGTCACAACTCGCTGGTTCGTCCGTCTTTCTTCCCCGCCTGATTCCTGCCTTCCTTGTTGCCCGTCTGGTTCCTGTGTTTCCCTGTTGCTGCCTGTACCCTCCCGAGTTTCTGTAAGTTCCCTGTGTTTTTTCATTAAATCCTTTTTGTTTTCAACTCTGCTGCTTTTGGGTCCAGTTTAAACTTCAAAACATGACACTTTTGTTTTGGTCAAAGTCTGCCTTTGCAAACATTAAAAACATTTCTGAAGGTACTGAAACCTGACATCTGCGGTTTAAAGAACCTGTTCATTCCAAATAGAAAATCTTGTCATGTTTTTCTCATGCATTCCAAGGTACACGCTAAAATATTATCCACCAAAGGTGGCGCTTAGTTATCCCAGTGCTTAACTTGAGAAAACTACTACGAAATAGTGCAGAATGGACTCCAAACCATTTGGATCATAGAGTGCAAATTGCTCTGAAAACCTTCAACAGTTTTATTTCTTCTGGGGTTCTCAGGCAACCCACAAACTCTTCAATTAGTCAAGCACATAGGCGGAGAGGGGCTGCACATGCAGTTTGGCTACATCTGCTGGTAATAAAAGTAGCCATGTCAATTCAGGACATGTTTGATTATTCTTGAAAGTATTTCCTTAATCATTTTGGAACGTATTTTGAGCTTAAAGTTTTTCCTAAAGTTGCTTTGATGGTGGAAATTAGAGAAAGGGTCCAAAGAAATGTTAGAAGTGGTCATAAAGGTGTATCAATGCCAGCCTCCATCTAATACCATTGTCGATATTGTTGGTTGTACGTAAAAAAAAAAACGTGTATAGGTAGCATATGGACAAACACAGAACAATTCTCTTGCTACTATTATGTTACATTCCATAACATAATTTAACATGCTGAAGGCCCAGCCTCCAAGGCAAGTTGCAAAGGAGCAGGATGAAAGTAATTTATTATGCCCCCCTCTCTTTACTGTTTATTGCCCCCCCCCCCCCCAAAAAAAAATGAAGTGGGATTTCTCCCCCTGGTCAAGCAAACACTGAATTTCACTGTAGTGATCTAAAAAAACTAAACTAACTGCAGACAATCTGATTAATACATAACACTCATTAAAAGTTCCAGCACAGATCTAAACCTGGCTGAGATACACGAGAAGATGAAGTAATGGAGCCGTACTCAGCAGTGCTTGTGGGAATTTGTGTGCGACTGAACAGTAGCCGCTGTGTTTTTGCCGATTCCTCGGCTGCAGAGTGGAATGTGTACAGAGACCAGTGCTAATGGAACGGTGCCTCCCAACAGGTTGCTGTCTTTTCCTACAAACCTGATGAATGCCAGCGACACGCGTCGAGGCATTGCCAGGGCTTTCGGCCTGTGGAGTGACGTTTCGCCGTTCTCATTCAGAGAGGTGCCAGCTGACGAGGAGGCCGACATTAAGATTGGTGGGTGCTCGCTCTGCCTGCTGCATGCAGCTGTATTAGTCTCCCTCCAACAGATGCTGCTTGGCTCCCAGGTCCAGAATTCTGCTTTGCTGTTGCTTTTTCTTAAATCGCCGTGCCGTGACTGTAGTACAAAGCCTATATTCAGTACGATTCATGATTCTGAAAGAAAAAACACTCGCAATGCTTGACATCATCCATAGCAAAGCAGTGTGAATTATGCTTTATCCTGCCCTGTGGGATTAAACTCAAGAGCCCAGCATAAATTGTCAGTGACAAGGAGAGGCATGGTTGTCATCCTGCAGGTTGAGGCTCCAGCAAAGAGCTCTCTGTCGTCAACAATTCATAATTTCCCGACTGTAGTCCAGACGGAGCAGAAATAATGGGGTGAGGGCTTCCCTCCTTGACTCAGAGGTATGTGTTCCTCTCTCTGTTTTGGCAGGATTCTACCCAGTCAACCACACTGACTGCTGGCAGTCCTACCTGCACCACTGTTTTGACGGCATTACAGGTGAACTGGCTCACGCGTTCTTCCCGCCAACAGGCGAGATCCACTTTGACGACCACGAATACTGGATTCTGGGAGACATGCGCTTCAGCTGGAAAAAAGGCAGGAATCTTTAATTTTTGGATCTGCAGATAATTAATTAAATAAATGACGATAGCAGTTCCATCCTGGTTGCAGGGGTTTGGCTGACAGATATCGTCCACGTGGCAACTCATGAAATCGGCCATGTCCTCGGACTCATGCACTCTATGGACCCAAAGGCTATAATGCACTTAAACGCTACTCTGACAGGACGCAAGCGAATCACGCAGGATGAAGTATGGGGTTTGCACCGTCTCTATGGTAAGTTTGTTGTTCTCAGATTTGCAAGATCCCTGTCAGAACAAGGCATGGGCTGGAAAGCTATCCTATAGTTATTGTTTCAAGTTGGAAAATATATTCTGTTATACCATTTCAACTGTTTAAAGTCCTTTTAATTAGATATCAGAGAAAGAGCCAGAGTGACCTAGTTGTTTGAAGAATAGATCAATGCAGGAATACCCCTTCACCGACTATTGTTGCTACTTCTACTCAGTTGGCTGGAGAAAGGCAACTACACTCTACATTTGCCTATGAGAAAGACTAATTTCACTTTTTTGATTCCATTAATGAAGAACATAGACAGTGATGGTGTAGAAACTAGAAGAGCGCTATCTAACATTGTTATTAAAGCAGCACTGTTTTAGAACCACAGCTGGCAAGCTTTAAGCTCCATGTTTGTTAAGCAGTGTAATGTAGGCTAGCTGCCAGGGCAGCTAATATCAGCTTGTTTAAGTGGTGTTAGCCTAACTCTGATGCTAGAGACATTTACTCAATTGCAAATATTTTACAGAGCCGATTGTTTGGCTACGTCTGCTGGTATAACTTCTCACTGAGTTATAACAAATCAGCATGGGTTAACCACAGCTCCTGCCCAGCGACTCTACCGGGCCATTTCCGAGTACATACTCCAAGACTGGTACTTGTTTGGCTCTTAAAATGTGGCCTGGAAAGCGGCCCTGTCGGGCTGTCTAGGTGTAATGGAGACACACATACCGTGAAGGTTCGATAAAATTCCAGTTGTGGAAACAAAATATGTTTTATTAAAGGTTGAAAAGAGTAAAATATTTGGGAGATGTCAAGAAAGTCTGCGGAAACACCAATGCCAATGCAATGCAGTAGCTTGATCATTGCTAAAAGCCATGTAGCCATCTATCTTGCATTACATACACAGGATTCTGGGGCGCTGGTGCTGTTTGGAAGCTAATTTCCTCAGGACAAGATTGTGTGTCTGTCTTTTGTTTCAATGGCTTTCGAAGACATGATCCTATAGGAACATAATGGAGCTAAATCACCTTCTTGTGCATTTAACACAGTAGCATGGTCACCAGCTAAGCTAGAGTTCCACTCGTTTCGTGGAACCTATTGAAAGTTTCCGTGCCGTGTATACTGCACATGTGCACTCCTGCATCAAAGTAGATGCAACTGTGACTCAAATTTTGCAGTAATAACCCAATAATATTCATCTCTTTCTGTGCCATGTCAACTCTTACCTCACCTCGGCATGCAAAATGCTTCAAAATGAAAGTGAAGCTGACAGCATGACCTCCTCTCTTATTAACTTGGATAATTGTTTGACCACTTGGGGGGACACAGTAAATAGAGCACTGAAACGCCCTATTGAAGTAGTTAGCTGATCCCTTAATATGAAAAAAAGACATACAGAGAAACATTGACCTTAAGGCAGTAATGACATACATACTTGGTATTGACGCAGTTGAACACTGCCTTTCTCAAACAGTTGACCTCAATACATATGCAAATATACACATATACTACTTGTGTATCAGGATAGAAGCACATCTAAAGGGACACATGTCAAAGATGTCATAGGACCTGATTATCCACAAGATGTATTTTATTTCCCCATTTTTAGATCCAAGTAACTCATGTTTTTCAGCACAATGTCATGCATGGAATATGCATATCATGCATATCATGAAAACAAAAATCAGTGGAGCTAAAATAGAAATTATCTTTTTTATGAAGGATGCCAGATTCTTAGGCTAAACACATTTGTCTCTGTCCTGTCCAACCAAGCACAGGTAGGACTACAAAGACAGTCACTTTCTTTTGCCCCGTCATCATACTCGTCAGGTAGCATCTGATGGTCAGATTGCCCTGTGAAGGAGATAATCCAAGATTTTAAAAAAAGGTTCATGTTAAGTGAGTTTGTAGCAGTTTTTAAATTTCATCTTTTAATGGTCATTATTATTAACTCTAGACATTCATTATACTCTCTGTTACACAAAAGACAAACTTAGCTGTTTCAAAATGTTTCTTTTTCATAACATAGAAAGTAAATAATCAAATAATCATACTGTGAATGGCATATTTGTAAAGCAGCAGACTACAGACTAGTTAAAAGAGCAGATGGCCTGATTATTTAACTAGCTAATAACAGCCCTCTACTTGTGTTACTTCATAAGGAGCGGAATGGAAAATAAAGTATAATATTCTACAGAATAAGCATTTGGATTGCTTCTAAATTTGATCAGCTGTAAGAATAGTTGGTGTGTTTCTGCTTTAATTTAAAGCAGTAAGATCATTTTAAACATTTTTCTCTAAACCTTTTCTGTATATACCAAGAGACACGGCCAGAACACAGCTGTAAAGTTTTGTTCTTGTTTTTTTTTTTTAAGACCATGGGTCTATTGGTGGATTCTTCTAAGAGGTTCAGGGAGAGAGCCTGAGCAGGACTTCCAGTTCTCCTTCAGGGAGCGAACAACATAAAATATCTTGCATTAGAAGCAACAAGTTGTTGCCAAGTAGTGCCTAGTAGTCTCAGATCCTTGCAGATATCTTGGATTCCTCCCAGCATGTTAAAAAGATAAAAGAGAGTTTCACTATACAATCTTTCACCTAGCTTGACATACATCTTTTACATCTGATTAATCGACACTGCTATTTAAAGCACAGAAAAGATGCCAGTGCTGTGACCAGCAGGGATCCATAGCTCCAAATGCCAACTCAGCTGTCATGATAGATGGTAACCTCGTATTAGTCCAAAAGTCTGCTGGGACTGTAGGCCAAGGAAGGGAAGAACATGAACATAATGATACATTTAATCTAAGAAGGTTAAAAACCCAAAGCATTTTCCACTCTTATCCTGAAATTAGAAGATTAACACCCAGATAAACATGTTAAAACCAGCTGTATAATACGCAATGACGCATTCTTGGGTCCGAACCAACGGGAAAGTGGACCGCCGTGTTTGTCTTTGACACTGACAACCAACGTGGCATTAATGCACACTGTATAAACTCATGAGTCATCATCATCATGTATTATTACTTTGAGTCATTTTTGTTGGCATGAAAAAAAAAACAGACTTGGGGATACAGTTTTATTTTCTTTCGCTGCTGACTGAGAACTGCTGTCTGGTCCTGCTCCTCCTATATCCCCCCCCCCACCCCACCACCTTCCCTCTCTTCCAGGATGTTTGGACCGGTTATTTATCTGTCCTGCCTGGGCTCGGAAAGGCTATTGTGACAGCAAGCGCAGGCTGATGCAGAGGCACTGCCCCTCCAGCTGTGATTTCTGTTACGGTAAGGGCAGCAGAAAGCAGCAGTAGCAGTCCAGGGAGAGAAAAAAAAAGAAAAAAAAGGAAAGCTTTCACAGCGTAAGGAGCTGCTCTGAACCGTTTGCCAATGGAACAGCTGGAGCCAACAGGTCCAACCTCATAGAGCTGTGATGGAGTTTTTTTTTAGGTGCCTGATTTAAGAGGGGATTAAATTGTATTTCTGGAGGAGTCCTTCCCAGGAGGCTCAGTAGAGTTGGTACCTGTCAGCTGCTGCACGACTGGACCTGCTTTGCATAAAGTCCAACAGATCAGCAATCTGAGCGCCTCTTTAGGTTTTATTGTACGATGCGCTGCTTGAACAGGAAATGGCTCCTCTAAACTATCACAGCCCTTTCCTTTTTTTCCTTGTTCTTTTTTTGGCTTTCCCAAGGATTTTGTCAGCAACGAGGGACAGTTCGGAGACAGGCACGAGGATACGATTCCCGGCCTGTAGGAATCTGTTCCTCATTGTCGATTTCGAAGACGCCGTATGGCTGTGGAAAATTCCAGAACGACTCCAAACCGCTGGAATTTCAGACTGTGGCTTGAGGGTTAGAGACATACAGGGTCAATTGGGATTTTTGCGGCATTAACGAGAATGAGGGGTTCTTAAGCAGCGTAAGAGCTGATCACAAACTGCTCTGTTGTGTTTGTCAGAAACCAGATGGGAGATATTATGATGATAGGACTGCCACATCCCCCACAGGTCAGCATCACCCTCTCAGATGAGGGTTGGACCATTAAGTTCTTTAAAAAAAATTATTTTTTTTAATGATCATCAGATTTTAGGTGAGGTGCTTGTTGTAGAACAACGTTGCGTCTTTCTTTATATTATGAAGGAAACTGAGATAAATATATATATATTATTGAACTTTTTCACTATGTGTCTTCATGTATATTGTTGGGATATTATGTGACAGACCAACACAAAATTTCATTTAGTTGCTAACCAATTTAAATCTGAAAAGTGGCGTGCAGTTGCAGTTTGTCCCCTTCACCTGACACCCCGAAACAAAATCTAGCGCAAAATACATGGTCACCTAATTACTACATACGGTAGAGTCAATGTGTAATTTAACGATGGTGTAAATACAGCTGTTCTGAGCATTAAGCAACCATCTTAAAGACGAAGGAACACACCACAGGAGCCTTCCACATAAACAGAAAGACTAAACTAGAAGAGGATTAATCAGAGACGCTGCCAAGACGACCATGCTTGCTGTGATGAAGGTGCTGAGATCCACGGCTCAGGTCGGAGGACCTGTTGACAAGTATTTGTTGTGCAGTCCACAAATCTTTTATGGCCTTTATTGAATAGGGGCAGGAAGAAGTTCATTGTTTTATTAAAACCAGCTTAAATTGAGGACAACAATAGACTGTTAGAGGCTGCTAAAGACTTGAAACTTCGGGGGGAGGTTCATACAGACTGCCGGGCTACAATGGCGTGGGTTCACAGGAATTGATTCAAATATCCCCTTAATTCGATGTATTTTGCAAAGAAAAATGGTTTAAAAATACCAGAGTCCAGATGTACAAAGTTGGTAGAGACAACTTTAAGGACTTGCAGCTGGAATTGCATCATATTTTTTATAATGCTAGAATAAAGAAATACAGTAAGGTTTTTCTTGATTTTTCTTTATAAACATTTCTTTTAAAAAAACATGTATGTTTGACGTTATGCACCACGTTTTGTTGGTCTATCACATGAAATCCAAATAAAAATGCTGAAGTTTGTGGTTGTAACATGACAAAACATGCAAAGGTTCAAATGATTTGAATACTTTTGCAAAGCACTGTATAGTCCTCTATTAGCTGCTGTCATTAAAATATTTTTAAAAAAGGATTTTAAATTGATTGGATATTTCCATCATCATCACTTTGTTTTCCTACAAATGCGTTTCTTCCCACTGCAGAATTCCCTTTCCCCACTGCAGCCCCCACGCCGCCTCCACCGAGGACGAAACACAAGCTGGTCACTGAAGGCAAGATGCTAACTTTTCGTTGTGGGAAGAAAATCGCATCGAAGAGGGGCAATATATAGTAAGTTGCTGTGAGGCATTATCAGTTGTCCTAGCTGCAGCGATCATGCAGTACTGCAACGGTTTCTGAGGCTTGACATGCTCCCGTTTTCAGCTGGTACAAAGACGGGGAGCTGCTGGAGCACTCTCATCCAGACTACATCTCCTTGAAAGACGACCACATCACCATAGTGGCCAATGCCATCAACGAAGGCACGTACACTTGCATCGTGAAGAAAAAGGACAAAGTTCTTACAAACTACTCATGGAGGGTACGCGTGCGCTTCTGATGGCCTCATAAGCTGCAGAGCACACAGGACTCTTGGGCACATATGTCAATAAAAAAAATGGAGGAAAAAAAAAAACGTGTAACATCCAGAAAGACTGTCTGCTTTTGATTGACATCTTGTAAATCAATTTTTGTACATGCAAACAATAAACGTTTTATACTACCCCACATGGAAAGCTGTTTTTCTGGCAAAAGTTCTGGTTTTAAACCACTGCAATTTAGCTTTTTTTTTTGGGCCGTTTGTCATGGCAACATACATTGTCCTCCCAGGTACAGCCATTTAAAGGCCTTAAAATAAATGGCTCTTTTAACTGCAGTAGCATAGTTTATGACTCAACATTTTAAGATTTACTGTATTTTCTTGGGAGGAGAAATACATCAAGATAAGAACAATGTTTTTTAACTAAATCACTGCTGCCCTTTTGTTTTTTTCTTCTAGAAAATCCTATTAAAATCCTATAAATGTAGCTTAAGGGTTTTATTTATACTAGATATATTTATTCTATATAGTAAAAGCGTATAGGAACGGTTGATTAGTGATCCATGACTTCCTTTTTTCCTAAAAATATGACAATATGGAGGCCGTTAGCTGCTCTTCAATATGGGAAATATAGGATAACATACCATACAAGTATGACAGATAACTGGTGATCTGTCATGAAGTCATGAAATAAGCTACTTCTCCAAACCAGCTCATATCTACACTCGCTGGCCACCTCAATAGATGCACCTCTTACTTTTTTTTTGTCAAGGCATCCAAATCTGGTGAAGTAGACAAGCCGAAGTTCAAACTGAGCATTAGAATAATGGGGTGCCATTTGTAAAGTTTCACAGCCAAAAATTAACCATTAAGTGTAGTTATTTAGCCTGTCATAAGAGAAAGAAAATGGAAGTTAAGTCACATTTTCACCATGTTATTTATTCATTTATAAATGTCACAGTTTAAATCTAAATATTTAGTTTGCTAGCCAAATAAAATATTTAGCTTCAAACAAAACTATTTAATAAAGGAGCTAAATATTTAATTAGCAAAAATAACGCTTCTTAACTAAATATTTATAGTTTGGAGGTAAATATTAGTTTACAAACCAAATATTTAGCTCAAAAAACTAAATATTTCGTTAGGAAGCTAATTGTTTAATTTGTAAACTAAATATTTAGTTTGCAAACCAAATATTTAGTTAGGCAGCTGATTCTTTAATTTGTAAACTAAATATTTAGTTCCAAGCTAAATATTTAGTTTGAAACTGTGAGATTTATAAATGAATTGATATCATGGATGCAAATATGACTTAAAAAATGACCCCCCTTTCGTTTTTTTTTATGACAGGCTAAATAGTTAAAATTATTGGTGTCAAGTCTTGACTGTGTAACTTTACAAATGGCGCCCCATACATAATAGGGAAGAAATGGGATTTAAGTGACTTTGAGCCTAAATTTCAAATGATCTGGGGGGTTTTTTCTTCCCAAAGTTGCTGATCTTCTGGGATTTGATGTGCAGCTATCTCTCAGGTTTACAGAGTATGGTCTGAAAAAGAGAAAAATACCCAGTGAGTGGCAGTCGAGTGGACAAAAATACTTTGTCACCTTCAGAGGAGAGTGGGCAGACTGGTTCAAGATGAAAGAGAGGCAACAGCAGCTAAGATAATAAGATAATTCAAGCACCTTGAATTCTCTTGTTGCTGAAAGTGTGCTATACAAAAAAAAATGGCCTTGCCTAAAATAACCGGTTGATACAACAAATGTAGAACTTTGAAGCAGATGTCAGCTAAGAGGAGGAAACTATGGCTACAGACTCACCAGATGGGGACCAGTAGAAAAAAAACGGAGCGTAGGCCATCGAATCTCAATAATGTCAGCTGCAACATGAACACGTTAGGGTCAGAATTTGATGTGAACAACGTGAAAGCCTGAATCCATCAACAGGGTGGTGGTTGCGTAACAGTTTAAAGGTTATTTTCTTGGCTCGCTTTGGGCTTCTTAGTGCCACCTTTAAGGGCCCACAGCCTACCTTTGTATTGTTGCAGACCATGTTCATGACTGCTCAAACTGGTTACTTGAACATGATCATGTAATCCACTTTTCTCCATTGTCATTTAATCACTAAATGCAATGGTGCACCTCTGGGATGTGGTGGAATAGGAGACCCACATCCTGGACCTGCAGCTGATGAATGATGCCAATCATACAGTATAGCTGCACGTCCATGTGGACCAAATTCCGTGGGCTGTTTCTGACTTATTGACGAGTCTACGCTGCGAAGAAATAAAACTGCTTTAAGCACACGAGGAGGTCCAACCGGATAGTAGCAAGGTGAGCCTAATAGAGTGGCTCCTGAATGGATAGTCACATGCGAGTATGATGTTAAGGGAGGTGAAACAACTAAAGGTCACCGTTAGAAATCACTCCGCAGCAAAGAGCGTTATTTTGGAGTTTCTATAGCAACCACTGAAAGCGACATACCAGTCGATTGTCGTTTGCGAGGCATGACGGAGCAACAGCTTTTTCTGTCCCGCAATCATAAACGTCAACATGGAAGTGGAACTTTGTGTTTCGGTCAGACATAATAACAAAGCTCCATATGAAACGAACGAGAAATTCAATTCAGTTTATTTATATAGCGCCGATTCACAACAGATGTCATCTCAAGGCGCTTTACAAGAAAGATCATTTCAATGCAATCATACAAACATTCCAGTTAGTTTAAAGTTTTAGTTAGTTTCCTATTCAAGGAATCCCAGCAGATTGCATCGACTTGGGGTTGCGTCCCGTTGATGCAGACTTCCAACCGCAGCAATCCCTCATACTGAGCAAGCATGTAGCGACAGTGGAGAGGAAAAAAACTCCCCTTTAACAGGAAGAAACCTCGAGCAGAACCTGGCTCAGTACGAGCGGCCATCTGCCACGACGGGTTTTAGAAGATAGAGCAGAGACACAGAAAGAAGAACTATATGTGGAAAAGCACTTCACGGCCATCGTCGGGAGACGCTGAGGTCCCGTGTCTCCTCCAAGAGCCTGAGGGCGGGCTTGTTGGGAGGATAGGATCGAGGAATCTTAGAAGTACCAGATTTTAAATACAAATCAGGCTGATTCACTGGGTCTGTCAGCAGATTAAAAGGTGCAAAGCATAAGGCCAACACAACATTTAACATCTCAGTGACGGGTTGAAATCCTGTATTAAACCTGTAGGGCTACCTGAAGCGAGCATAAGAGAGGACCTAAAGAGATTCCTTTTGTTTGTATGCTAAACAGATCAAGTAAAAAACAGCAACACTGAGAACGGGGTGCTAATAAACGTGGCACCAGTCAAGTTTGCCTGTTTTTTCCCCCCACCCTCTGAATGAAGTTGTCACTGCTCTAAAGTTCCAGCAATAAAGAGAAAAACCCCATGGGGGTCGAGTAATTTAACACCACTGGGGGTGAGGGATTGATTTCCCCCCAAAAAATCAATGCCTTTAAATAAAATTCACCCCAACCAAGAGTAAATCTTTACATAGTTGATGAGGTTTCCTTTATTAGGCTTTGAAAAAGGCACAGAAGCCATTTTCTCAGCTGCAGGGTAATTACTCGCCACACTGAGCCACTGAAGCAAAAATGAGCAGTAATTTCAACAGCCTTTGGAGATATCTGGACCTTAAAACCGCACATGGAACATCTCAGACGTCTAGCTTACTTTACTAGCCTCAATGAGGCCAGCAGTCTGCCTCCAGAGACTCTGCAGCCAGATCCACTCGCAGCTCTTTCCAACCTCATTCAACACATCAGGTGAAATAATCTGCAGAAGGGGCTGTGGCGGAGGCAGGGGACAGATAAAACTGATTAATGATTTTTCCCTCATTTACAGTCGCCTACAGAAGAACCGGGACAAGCGGGTTTTTTTTTTTTTCTACGCCTGATCCGGTGAAAGCAGCGTGCTGTCTCGCAGGAGCCAAAGCGGGACTGTTTATTTTTCTTTGGCTCTCAATCAGAGCCTTTATTGGTTTAAATCTGACGTGGTAAAGCCGATTAAAAACAATGGCAGAGCGGAGTCTGCGCTTTTTTTCTACCTAAAAGAACTAAACTAAACTAAACAAAAAGAAACTGAGACAAAGTGTGCAAAGCAATGCATTACATTATTTTTGGTTCCCGATTTCCAAAGTTTTGTTAAAGACTGGACTACTGCGAGGATTAACTTTCATTTGTTTGTACAGTCTAGACAGGATTTATAAAAACGGCGACAACAGCAGACAAAGCAAAGTTTCAAACTTTATTATTTAGAAAAAACAGTCAACCTAACATCACGTCGGCTGGGCTTCCCCAGTAAATTTCTGACATAATGCTGGATGGATCATACAGGAAATCTGCATAATTATACAGTAGCTCAGGTAGCCAGAACACCCACCACCACCAATGGAGGATTCCTGTTAATGAGCTGAAACGGTCACTTCAGAAATAGAGAGTTCACTGAAGAATAACGAGAAGATTTCCAGCTAAAATGAGTCTTGCTGTTAGACAGTCCTGAGTATCGGATAGCGGTTGTCGTTTAGCAGACACCGATCTGGTCTATAGTTGCAAACCGTCTGGCTTCAAACAAACAAGTCCCAGAACTGGTTGCTTTGTTCCTCCTCTCAGCGAGGCAGAAACACGTTCCAAAGGTTCCGGATCAGAATTTGAGGCTGAATCCGGGGCCGACAGCTGATACGCCCAGGTTGCTCGTTGTCAGGTGGAAACCGGTTTCTTTCAGGTCGTCGTCGCCCTGGTGATAATGGAGACACGTGCAATTTTTCACACCTCTAACATATTTGTTACATTAACCTTGCTCATACCCCTTGATTCCCACCTCCATTTTGTCACGTTTAAACCGCAAACTTTAATGTATTTTTGGGGGGATTTTATGGGATCCCAAAAGCCTTATTGAGCCTTATTGTGAAGTGGAAGGAAAATAAATATTTACCAAATGAAAACTAGAGAAGTGTGCCATTTATTTGTTTTCAGCAGTCCTCAAGATCGGTCTTGGTTCTAAATTTTTACTTGATTGTGTCTCAGTCCAGGACGGGCTGGAATCTCAATTTGTCTTGTAAGACCAATTAAGAGTTCCAGCTATTTAATTTTTGTTTGCGGAAAACTGGCAGAGAAAGTCCTGGATGCATTTAAATGTAAAGTTCTTTATTTTGAAAATGTCAATGCTGACACTTGCACCTCTACACTCCAATGATATGGAGACGAGCGTTAGATCCTCAGCTTCAAACAGCTGCATATGGTGTCTAAAAGGGTTGGGCATTAAACTGGTTTTATCGATCACTTGAATGAACTGTTTATGAAGATTTAATTTTTTTTAAATCTAGATTTCTTTTCCCACCAATGTTTTTTTGGGCTTCTGTAGTTCAGAATGATGTCAGCCTGTCCAAGGCATACCTTCTTGTTTTAAAACTTTCATTTATTTGGGCTTTGAATTCAGGTCAACTCCCAGAAGGGAGGATTGAAATAAAAGCTTTTGAAAATATTTTCTTTCATTTGTAATTTCCTTTCAAGAAAAAAAAGGGAGGAAAAAGTTGAATAAAATTGGAAATTGGATATGGTATGAAAAAACCCGTATCACCCATCCTTAATGCCTAGTCAGCACGACTTTCTCACGTGGTTGAAAATGACACCCAGCCACACATTTCTTCTGACCTTATGACAACCTTTAACATGTGCTCAGAATTTAAAATGTCACATTTTAACACTTATTAAACTACTTTACTGTGATTACAGCAATGGCCTTGCATTGGTTTGGTCTTAGTCTTGGACTTGATTAGTAGTCCCCTGGAACTTGGTATTGTTTTGATCTTGGCGAGCTGTAGTCTTGACTTGATTGGGTCTCGGATTAGATGGTGTTGACAGCAATAGTAGTTTTCTGTCACCTTTACTCTGACACCCCTAAATAACAGGCAGTGTTAAGCATATCCTTTAGAAGTCATCTAATTAGTAAAAAGAGAATTTTTTTAAGAAACAGACAAGACTGTCATGGTGAATCTGGAGAAGATCTCGAGTCCCAAAGCTCAAGTGGAGTAATTTCTACAGTCATGCACCGTTTTCCTTTCCTGTGTGACTTTCAGTTGATTGATTGAATAAAATCTTAATAAAAACATTGACGTTGGCAATCAAACGTGACAAAATCTGGAAAGAAGCAGTCAAATTTAATACCTTTGCAAGTATTTATCACAGACCCTATAAATTACACAGGTTACTGCATTTATTAAGGTACTTCTAAAGAATCAAGCAGGAGATGTTAATTAGAAAGACTGATAACAGTGTTAATTATTAACACAGTTATCAGCCTTTCTATGTTTGGTTAGTCCTTGGTTTGGGTGTTTTTCAAGAATAAAACTGAAATAACGATCAATAGTTTTGGCATGGTCTTCATACAGAAGGTGGAAAATATTGAAACTGCCGCAGAAAAATGTCAATAATATCCTTATGGGGTGAGTGTCAGGACCACTGCAGAAAACATTAGAAACTTCAGGGAGCACATCTTGGAAAACACAAGGAGGAAATACTCGGGACACAAAGCAGTAGCTCGAGGGTCTGTAATCTATTTAACACAGACAGCACTAAGAAAGCCTGGTAGCTGTATGTAATGGAGAAAGGGGAGCCTAATGTCATTACCAGTTGACTGTAGCCCAGGCCTCCCTCGGGTGGACGAGGACTGGTGCCTCTCTTCACCCTCTGCTGCTCGCTCTTGGCCGGCCAGGTGGGGAACATGGAGGGGTCGATTGGGAGAGGCGTCTCCCTGAAGTACTCGTGCTTCAAAGCCTCGTCAGCTGAGATCCTCTTACTCGGGCAGTAGGTGAGAAATCTGGAGAACAGACAACCAGTTCACATTTTTCACTAATCTTTAAAAAAATAATAAATAAATAAAAAACAGAGCAGAAATGCCTGGTTTGGACTGTGATGGGAAATGGAGCAATTATCAAACTGTTATTTTAATTTCTTTAGCGCCTAATAGCTGCCCTCGCCTCTGATTCTTTTACAGGTTCGGGGTTTAGCTCATTCAGGACCGATTTCTCCATTTGGAAAACAGATCAGGGAACAAAAATATACAGGAGTCCTCTTTCTGTGCAAGAGCCAGAAAAATGGTGGCAAGAAACGGCCAACAGATGATGCAAGAGCTGGTGACACTGACTTTACTCTTAGAGGTTTTGTTTTTTTCTACAGACCACCAAGTGCGGATAAATCCCAGCCAACCAATACTGCGTTAAATAGAAGTGAAATAGATTCAAGTGTGATGGTTTTAGCCAAACTGCACCAGTTTAGAAAGTCCATGCTTTCAATCCATTAAGTTTCTCCAAAGCTGTACTGATGCGTGTTAAAACCACGTTGGGGATCATTTGAGACAATAGTATCCCCTCCAACAACAGATACTCTGAACAAAGAATGCAGAACAGACTAAGAGCCACATGTAGTTTAGTCAAACATGCAAGGATCTACTCAAATATAACAGTTGCTAAATTATAATAACCGGTTTCAACTGAAATACGTTTGATTAAAACCCTCCAGATGTGAGTGGACTGACTGGACAAGAACAATTAAATTACCATATTGGTTTAAATCAAGAAAAATAGATGACATACATCACGCTAATTATCTTCATTAACCACTTGCTCGTCGGACATCATTCAATGGTAAAACGAAAGCTGTTTAAGCCTGAACTCAGAAAAGACGAAGGTCCTCATAATTTCCCCTGATGATGCTGTCCCTAGTAAAAAGCCGCAATCTGGCTACTTACGTCACGTCATTTTATACAAAGTTTAGGTGTTGTTTTTGATTCTGCAATGTCCTTTGAACAGCACTGTAAACACATAGTTAAAAACGGCTTTTTCCACCTTAGGAGCATCTCTAAGTTAAAGCCCTTTGTATCAAAGATTGAACTAGATATGATCCTCCATACATTTGTTTCCTTGCACCTTGACTATTGTAATAACCTTTTACCTGGTTTAAAGCTGCAGTCCAGAGAACATATTTATGTATCAAAGTTTTATATATCTTTAAAATGATAGTGGGGTTCAATACTATGATAAAAGACTGGTGCACTACAACATTTGTTATTCTTTCTAAGTCAAGCCTTCCTCCCATAGACCCCTCTGCATTTCACACTGAGCGCCGAATTTTTATCAGCCAATAGAAATCGAGTTTCCACCTTGTCGGCTGTCAATCAACTTGCATGCGCATCGCGTAAACCTGTGAAGATGGGGCCGCGCACGCAGACCGCTCCCGTTTACAGTTGCCATACAGGAAGAGAGCGTCAGCCGTGGAGAAGTCGCTCACCTCTGAAATGTCCATAACAAAATACAATCGGGTGATGCTCAGTAGCGCTTGCTGCTCTCCTTTTTGACCCCCTGTGACAACACAGGTCATGCGTGCGCACAACTGTTGAGGTGGGGCTAGAGGGAGCGAGAGGGGAGGGATGTTTTGGGAGAGGCCTTGTACAGTGGGATTCAAAAAATATCTATCTCCCTCAAATATTCCGGACAGCAGCTTTAACTAAGAAAGACCCAGGTCGTTTGCAGCTTGTGCAAAACTCTGCTGTAAGGCTCCTAACTGCAGCACACAAACTGTCTCATATTTCTCCTGTCTTGGCCTCCCTTCACTGGCTCCAGGTACATTTTAGAGTTCAGTTTAAAATTCCGACCCTGGCGTTTGGAGCCTTTTATGGCCAAGCTTCCCCTTACCTAGCTGACCTACTCAAATTTACTGTCTTACACACCATCTGAGATGAGAAGGTCAGTCCCTAAAGCCTGGTTGAAGACCCGTGGTGACCGTTCCTTTAAGGCAATGGCCCCAAGGTTATGGAATGCGCTTCCCCCTTTTTCTTCGTTGGGCCAAATCTTTTTTATTTTAGAAAGCCGTTAAAGACTTGACTTTTTAATCTCTCTTTCAAATAATTTTAGAATACGTTTTCTCCTAACTGATTGTGCTTGTTTTATCCATTTTCTTTTATTTTCTAGTTCTGTCGGGAAGCACTTTTTCGTTCCTGTCTGTGAAAGGTACTATATAAAACACATTTTACTAACTTTACTGACTTACGCAAATAATTGTAATTTATTTGTGTATAAATAATTTATATAAATATTGAGTCAACATTTCCACCAACTGACTCTCATTCAACATGTAAATTTAACACACGTCTATAATTTCTCTTCAGGGCCACTAATCTAAAGTGTCTCTGAAGAGCCAATCGCATGTGGTTGCTAAGGAAGAATATTACATATTTGGCTAGTCAGCATTGCTGAATTATGTTTTTGGGGTGCTGGAAACTTTACCCCTGCAAGAGAAAATGTGGGAAAGTTAACATTTAGCTCTCCTTTTTTCCCCGCAGTTTTTTTCTCCCCTTACGTGTTGGCATTTGTTTTTTTGTGGATAATCAGATGTGATTTACATGATGCTAATATTCCTCTGGTTAGCATGATACTAATCCTGCTCTCAATAAACGTTTCTAAGTTCTTTTTTTAAATTGTTAATAATGATTCTCATGATGCCTTTTTTGAGTTTCCGCTGTTAATAATGTAAATATTTGGTTAATAGAATAATAATGTTTGCTGGGTAAGAAAGCCATTCGGATGTGCTGTTGTATAAGGTGGAGGAGATGTAGAGCTATTTAGTGACTCAGATCTATTAGCATTCATATCTGTAAGATTCTGCTAAACGACTGTCAGATAAATCCAGGGGGTTTGCTTGGTGTTATGGTTCCAGCAGAACCTGGTTAAGTCCTTCGAATTTCTGGGTTAATTTTATGTTTGTAGCAGTGAATATTTACAGTTTTTCTGAATTGCTAAAACACTAAACTACAGTCTCTAAACCAAATTATCAGCGGTCTAAACAAATTTTTCGAATAAAGACTATTTTGGCCAAACCTTAAAAACTGCTCAGGTACTTATACGCAATTTGGAAAAATCAACCACTCTTTTTTTTTTTTTTTTTTTTTACCTTAAACACACTCTCACTCACTAAACACATTTCACACTTCTATAGTAAAACTGTAAACACTGGCAGCAAAATGTGAACCCAACTAAAAACACAGTTGTCATCTTTTAGACACAGCGACTCAAAATTCAACACTTGTATCTGGTAATGTGATCAGACCAATTGAACAGGATAAAAGTCAGTAGATAATTCACAGGTGGCACATGTGCATCTACAGATGATAGACACATATAGAGAGGAAAAGGTGGAAGATTCCATGTGAGTGGTAGCGGACGAGGACGACCAAGAACAGTCATTACTGATGAAATTCAGCCAACTATTGTGAATCTGTGAATTAGAGTAACGTGGTTTCTATTTTGGTGTTTCGATTTTGTTTCATTTCTTTTTGTCATCTACATTCAGCAATTCACATCTCTCTAAGCAATATTTTTTTGTTAAATACTCTTAAAGCTACATTGTGTATTTTTTTGAGGTAATTCTTAACAAAAAACCCTTTGTTTTTTCAAAAATATCTGCTCATTCATGTGTAATTACTTCCACCTACTAATGAAAGTATTCTCATAAGTGTAGAATCTGCTAGTCAGAATACATACACACGAGTCGCACGAATGGCTGAATCCATGTTGAGCCTCCATCTTTGAAATACATCGCCAACGAGGGACATTCCTGGAAATTCTAGCTCCGCCTTTTGCGCTTTGGCTACACTCAGTTGCACCGTGACGAATGCCAGAGGGAGATTGTCTACTCGCGACGCGGCAGATTTGAAAGCCTGTTGAAGATGGAGGATCACAACTATTCTCGAGGACATGAAAAGGAGTCGCTAAGAAAGCAAAAAAGAGAATTAAAACGACAACGTGATAGGAAAAACAGCAAGACCAAAGTCAACATTGGAGTGGCTTTTCCAAGATGGAAAGAGCTCATGAGGAGCAAGGATTTTAAAAGGGACGCCGAAGTTGCCTGCTTACTTCTCGACAGGTAATTCAGCCTATTTGTGTAAATCTATACAGTCTATGGTGTGAATTCGAAGTTTTATAGTTGCTTGGCTAACTATAGCATGGCTGTGCATAACGCTAGAACGACGTCTAGGATAGGCTACTTTTCCTCGCGTCAATAAAAAAGGATTCTCTAGGCTACCTAACATAAATCTATGTGCTATGATGGATCACAGGCAAAGGGCACTGTAAATTGTAGTTACCCTAGCACTGAAATGGTAGCCTAGCAAAATAACGAAAAAATCTAAAACTATTATTGACTTTACATAGAGGTCATAACCAACATATTTACTGACTATATAACTAAATGCAATGTAGTTTTCTAAAGTAAACTCATCACTGGAAGGAACCCTGGACAAAGTCGTAGTACTGGAAGCCATGTTAACCCTGGCATGAAACAGCCACCGCAGGATTTAAAATGCACTCGGAATGGGGGGGTGGGAGGTGGGGCTAGAACGTAATATTTAGTTGGTTGTCACCACTAGATGGGAGAAGTTCTTACACAATGTAGCTTTAAAATATTTCCTGGAAACTACATGTCCTGGACGCTGTGTCTTCAATTATTTGATGTAGTGTCTAAAGAATGTTCTGTGGTGAATACATTTTACTTGCTCTGCGTATGATGTGAACACAGTGTTTTGAACACATGAGGACTGATTTTGAGGTGAAAGTTTGATTTTGACAGAAAAGTCTTCAGTTTGGTGACTGTAGTTAAGATTTTTTTAAAGAATTATTTTTAAGAACCAGCAGAATGTACTTTTTTTTAGCATAATACAAATTACATGAAGGTTAAGGACATCATCTTTGATGCTTAATTTTGAAATGTCTTTATTGTCAAATAAATGCATCGAATTTGTTAAGGGAAAAAAATCTGAATGAGTAAAAATCAGATATAGAAGGTGAAATCTATGAGAAAAACAGAAAACAGTATCAGCCAGGAAAAGCCTGATTGGTACCTGTCTAATTGTAGTTCCTGTTTCCTTTCCTTTTCGTCTTTAACATTTTTTTTTTGCCCGTTCAGTTGAGAAAGTTATTACAAAGTCTGAAGGATCAATAAAAGCGGTTTCATTATTGTTGTACTGTCTAGGTAAGAAAGCCAGAGTGGGCTGTTCCATTTCTGATCATCTCCAGGTATCCAGACCACATGCATAATACACAGAAAACAGAGTTTTACAAAGTCCCAACAGTATCCGTGTGTGGACTGGCCATACGATTTAGGAATCACAACCTCTATTCTTGGAAGTCTAAACAGTAAAAATGTCCTGATTTGGTCCATATAATTGGTGTCTCAATGAGAGCATTTCTTATTGATCCTATTACGGTCACTGAGTGCAGTTAACTCCTAAACTTTGACATTGTCACGTCTGAAACACGACTGCCAGAAAAGCGGTGATGGGGCTGCGCCAACATGTCTGCTGTGTGTAATTATTAAAAGAAAAATTGCTACATCTAATGTCTTAAAGTAGCTCTTTTCAGGACATGGTAATAACAGAGATTTGTTTAATACTGCCAATGTGATTACACATAAATTGCTTAAAAACTTAAATACTTGGCAGAATACAATGGGTTTACTCAGCTGAATTGGGCTGAGGCTCAGCTGAAGCAAGACACTTTATGGAGTCCAACTCACAGCACCTTGTTTTACATTACCTACCAGATGCTACACACCCAAAGCCAGAAGGATTAAAGAATTTGATCGAACCCATTTTTCTGACCCATCAATTAATTATATGAGCTATACCAACACTTAATTTCCCTCTGGGATCAATAAAGTATTTTTGAATTGAATTGAATTGTACTGTGGTGCAAAAAAAGAAAGCGCTCCTCAAACAAGAGTTAAACTTTGTCACCATCAACAAAGTATTTCAGTCGATGCAACAACTATAGCTTCACTGCTGTAATTTTCTGCTGCTGAGACAGAATGGACAAAGATCCAAGGCACCATTTGATCAAAGGAGGGGTATTATGCAAAACGGACTTTCTGAAGCTTAATATTCCCTCATTAAAAACATGCCAGAAGTGTTGCTCTGACCCATTCACTCATGTTAATCTTTGAGTCTCAGCTGGTAGTTCTCGGGGTTGCTGAAACGCCTGCTCCCACCTATCCCCGCCTTTTCCGCCCATCTCCTCCTCCGACCTTACGTACTCAGCCGAGAGCCTCGCCCCTGCAGAGCTCCCCCACCCCTCCCCACCTCACACAACTCCGGCTGAGTCCCAGGTGCAGTAATTATAACACACCAGCTGCAGCTGGGCGTCTTTTGTGGGATTTTTTCCCAGACTCCGTGCATGCTGCGATGATGAACGGTATGTGACGAACTGAAGGGGGAGTGTAAGAAAGAGTAGGAGGGTCTTAGAGAGGCACAGGCGAAAATCAAGGCGTCCAATACGGAAGTAAATTTCTTTAAGGTGGGTTTGCATATATGACAGACTTTTAAAAAACTTAAGGTGACAATTTTATTGGAGTTTGCTATAGAAGGGTAATATGGGCCTGGAAGAAGCCTAATATCCCCGCTTTAAATCCTTTAGGTGCTTTTCTCAGTTAAAGGGGGACACCTGTAGAGGGGTACGAATACTTATCTGGAACACTCTACGGGTCATAACTGAATGATCTGTCGATCTCTGATGCTAAGGATATGTGATATTTCACTGTGGAGCTGATGTTCTGAGGTGGCGGTAAAGACAAGGTCATCTGGCTGACATCATCATGTGTATGAAGCATGAGTGGCTTATGCGACTGACAAAGAACTGGCCCACTACTGTAATCTTTCAGACAACTCATTGTCATTGTGTAAAACTGATTTCGTCCAGCAATACATTGCCACTTCCTGTGCGGGACTGGTCCTTGTTTGAGCATGATGTATCTGCCTTGATTCTTCAAATAAATCGTCTGGAGAGAAATTCAGGTAACTCGCTTCTTCCTTAATTAAACAAGTGCACAAAGTTTTATAAAACTTAGCAGTGCTGAAAGCCCAACAGATCTTTGGATTTCTTGTTGCAAGAGGTCCAAAACACAGGGTTAACACAAAAGGTTAAATTAAGTCCTTCTGTCAGGGTTTCTGCTCAAATTTATAAAATGTTTCAAGGGTTTCTTAAAAACATTATGGACTTTTGAACATGAATCCCATACCTGGATGGATATAATCTCCGATATGTTCCACAAATCACAAAACGACAGAATGCTGATTCATGTTATTGTTAAATTTTACAGCATTTTTGGGATCTGCACCAACTTGGATCAAATGTACTTAAAAATCTAGAAACAAACATGCATAATCTAAACTCAATTAAGATACTAAAAACAGAGTCACAGATTTCTGAAACATTTATATTGTTTGCAAAAAATAAAATAATCTGGGTTTAAGGCCCAGTTCCAGAACCATCAGTGCAGTTTAAACCCAAGATCTAGGAGTGTCCAAAGCAGGGGTCTCAAACTCCAGTCCTCAAGAGCTACTGCCCTGCAACCTTTACATGCATCCCTGCCTGAATCAGCTGAATCAAATGACTGAATTACCTTATCAGTATGGTGGAGCAGGGATGCAGCTAAAAGTTGCAGCATGGTAGCTCTTGAGGAATGGAGTTGGAGACCTCTGGTCTAAATCCTGAAATTGCCTTTTTGTGGCTTTCTGAGTGAGTTTGCATTTATCAATAGATTATCTGCGATTCGATTGGATGAAAACTCAAGCTGCAATGTGGCAAGATTAAAGATAATGGACGTCAGTTCAATCTAAAACAATGTACCTTAATTTTCGGACTATAAGCTGGTACGTTTCTCACACGCTTTGGACCCTGCAGCCTATACGTCATTCAGGATATGTTACTCTGAAGTGTTGACTCTGCAGCCCAGATATTGAACACTTGGCAGTAAGTATTCGTCCATATTATTTACCAAAAGAGTTCACCAGTTTTATTTTGGCAGTTGTTTACATTTCACCTTCAGCCGTTGCCGCAAATGCATGTGATGTCATCGGTTCTGTTGTCGCTAAGCTACAGACCCAGCACCCCAATGAATTTGTGGTAATATCTGGTGATTTTAATTATGCCTCACTCTCGTCCACACTTCCAACATTTCAATAGTTTGTCAGCTGCTCCACAAGACAAAACAAGACCTCAGATTTTATTTATGCAAATTTCTTTCTCTGCTCAGAATATTAACCACTTGCATAGGGGTAACCTGTGACAAACAGAACTGTGAGAAAACAGTCACATGAAGCTGAAGAAGCCCTGCAGGGCTGTTTTGAGACCACAAACTGGATGACTCTTTGCCAAGCACATGGAAAGAATATTAATGCCATGACTGAGTGTGTGACTGACTACATAAACTGCTGTGTGAACAACAACATCATCCACCACCACCAGAACAGTGAGATGCTTCCATAATAAGCACAGCCTGGACAGAGAAAATTACCTGAACACATTCTTCAACAGGTTCAGTTCAGGAACTAGCTCAGCATCCTCCTCTCCTGTCCCCAGCCAAAAAGACATCCCACCGTCCTCTGACTCATAGCTTTCCGGTAACACCAAGGATGTTTTAACACAATTCAGCCTAATTTGTTTTGTCAGAAACTCCAGAAGACACAGGTGGAGCCCTCAACAAGCACCTGGACAAATGACTATCCGACAGATAGACAGACCACAGTTAGTGAGACTGAAGGATTGTGTGTCAAACCAGGTGGTCAGCAGCACAGGAACACCACAGGGGATCATACTCTCCTTAGGGCTGGACGATAATTCGATAGCAATATATATCGATCGATAGACGTGTGGTGCGATAGAAAAAAAAGGGGTCAACAAAAAACTTCGATAGAAAAAAAAAGTTTTCCCTCATTTTTTCATTACAGCTTATCAGGTAGCTTAATACAACAATCATTACTTACTCCAAATAAATCATTACCGCTGATAGGCAGCTGTCAGCCACCCCTCTCTCCTTTCAAACCACAAAAAGGATTAAATGATTTGAGCTGAAACAGAATTTTTTGATAGTCCCTAAGCGAACCATCGCCGTAACTTCACGTCAGTCAAATGTCACAGCAAGGGAGCAGCGGAGGAAGTTGTTCCGGATAAACGTTTCAGTGACTCGGGTAAAGGTTGCATCCCATTTTGAACCGATCCTAGACGCACTAAAACACTAAACGTAGCAATAATAAACCAAATAAAATACTATGATCAGTTGTCTTAAGCAGGAGTCCCCTCTCCAGACTCGCTGCAAATCCGTTACAGAGAGACACAGGAAACTTACCCAGGTTGCGCTGCTAACAACACCTGTGGCTGTTAAAATGCCCCCCTCGGTTCTGACCCCGGTCCTCAGAAGCAAAAAACGCTTTAAAAAACACAACAGGGTTGGATAGGCCAGCCGGATGAAATGAATTAGACTAAGCTTTATTGACAAACTAAACCAAAGGTTTCAGCCATTAATATTATGACGTGTCATAAAATGTTTAAAAGATTAAAAAGCATCAAGATAAGCATTTAATTTCAATTACTAAGAATTAAAAAAATATATAATATAATGGTTAATAATATGACTTTTCTTTGTATTTACTGATGTTACTCAGGTCTCTTTATTTGTTTCTGTGTCTTACAAACTTATTTATGATAAAAAGAGGTGTTTGAAAATTTATTAATTTAATTCTTAGTTAAAATTAGTTCATTGAAGAACAAAATGACCAGGAAGGCACTTAAAATACACTACCGTTCAAAAGTTTGGGGTCATATTGAAATGTCCTTATTTTTGAAGGAAAAGCACTGTACTTTTCAATGAAGATAACTTTAAACTAGTCTTAACTTTAAAGAAATACACTCTATACATTGCTAATGTGGTAAATGACTATTCTTGGTGCAATATCTACATAGGTGTATAGAGGCCCATTTCCAGCAACTATCACTCCAGTGTTAGTTGCTGAGCATCCTCTTCGTGAGACTATCATACAACAACAAAGTGTCTTCAGTCAAAGGCTTCTTCAGGTTTCACTGCAACACAGTTAATGTCTCTTCCCAAATAGGAAATTCCACTCTTTTTTAAAGGGATGTTCCACCCCTAAGTGACATTTAGTCTGTTGGCATCTTCCCTAGAGTTAAATAAGTGAGAAAAAGCATGTTATAACCAGCCAAGTCATGTTCTTAATCTGGCAGCAATTTGTTTGCTTTAGCTTAGCATAAACAATGTAAGCGAATGGTAACAGCTAGCATTTTGTGTGCAAAAGGCATGAATATGCAAAAATATTGCTGGTGACCTCAATAAGCATTTCGATTGAAAATGAAAATAAAAAGTAACATGAAGGAATTACAGGAGCCAATTTAGATTTGGGACTATATTATGACAAAGCACCGCTGTAAGCCGACATGACAGCGCTGCAAAAGCCACGTAAAAGTGATTTACACTACAAAACTCACCCTTTACAGCCATTAGGGTGAAATGTTGTAAATATATATACAGTAAACCTGAAGGTGACAATGTCAGCCAGATGTCACAATTTAAGTAAGTCATCATAGCTCAGCGACACCCAAGGAATTAAAGTAAATAGAACTTTACTTACAGACATTGATGATGCACTTCGTTCAGTATCTGTACAAAAAAATGGATGGGACAGCCGTGTTCTTCAGACACAGTATCATCTTTCTACTAGAATATTGCATTTTTTCTTCACAGTCCTCTGGGGTGAAATCCTCCTCAGAAACCAGATATTGATTAATTTTCTCCATGTGTGTTGTTGGAGGAATTCCCAGGGCAGAAAGCCGTTGTCTTCCTCGTTCCACATTAAATGGAATTCTGTGAAACATTGTGCTGATGTATATCTTCAGCTTGTTTTATAGTTTGAGTCATAATCTACTCAAACTACGGCAGTAAAAACTCACGCATGTGTGTTTACAAAAGTAGGTGGCTTTTGCGGTGCTGCGTCATGTCCTTAGGCTTTGCAGTGGCTGCTTACAGTGGTGCTTTGTCGTAATGTAGTCCTAAATCTAAATTGGCTGATGTAATTCCTATGTGTTAATCATTATTTTCATTTGCAACCGATATGATTATTGAGGTCACCAGGAATAATTAGGATCACTATTGAGTAATTTGCATGACTTTTGCACACGAAATGCAAGCTGTTACCATTCAATTACATTGATAATGCTAAGCTAAAGCAAACAGACTGCTGCCAGATCAGGAAAATGACTGGGCTGGTTACAAAATGCTTTTTCTCACTTATCTAACTCTGGGGAATATGGCAACAACTAAATTTCACATAGGGGTGGAATAGCCCTTGAAGACTGGGTAGGAACCTGTATTAATGTTAGAAACTTGAAAGATGATGAATAATTCAAAGACAATGCTGCGTAGGTTACTCGTTACCTTGAGACACTCCTGTCTCAGAGGAGCGTCAAACATTTTAAGGCTAACTGGGATACCATGATGGAAAAATATTGATTCACCAGGAAGTTAAACAGCTTTAGAAAGTACGTTTGGTGCTGAGGCCTCTCTACAGGTCCGATAGTAAATACCTCAATATTCAAACACCTTCCCACACAAGGATGTGTGACTTTCGGTTTCTTTGGAAACTAAACCTACAAACTCCAACGCTGCTCTGCCCTCATGCTTTATAAACGGAGCGCCTCTCCATGTTGACCTTCTATGGTTTGAACAAGTCCCAGGGTAGAATGCTTTGTGATGGATGAAGCGTTTCAGCAGCACTGGACGGGAGCCAGACTTCCACTGAACTGTGATCCCTGTAGCAGCACAGTGAACTTATTGTTGGTGTCCTCTGCAGCTGTGAGCAGCAATGCTTTGTCGTTACAGGTGTAGACGAAAGGCTCAGTGGGTCAGGAAGAGATCAGAGTAAAGACTCTATCCCTGTGGCTGCTGAAGACATATTTGGAACGTGTGAGAGAAAATTATGACCCCATTACTGTGCATATGAAAATGATTTTCTTAAGAACTGTGTAGTCCAAACGTTTCCTTGAAGAGTGGATCGTGAATTGGGAAATGTGGTTGGACAAGGCTTTCACTGAGGCGTATTGATAAATGACCGATCCGCCACTGTTGTCATGTTTCATATCAGCTTGCCAAGAACGTTCCAGCTGAAGAAAAATATCTGGATGCAGTCTAAGGTGTTACGTAGATTTTTACCATGTTCTGCTCATTTACAGTATTATCTAATGACACATACTCTGTTAATGAAATATTTGATATATATATATATATATATATATATATATATATATATATATATATATATGACTGTTACCTAGTGTCTGTTCATGCTAAAACCTCTTAAGGTTATTTTGAGTTTTTAAATTCAGATGATGTTTGATTATGTTTTTTCTCTTGCAATATCATTAGGAAATATTCCAAACACTGTGATAAAAAAAACTTTTTAACATGCTTATACCAATCACACCGACTGTAAATCAACCCTAGCATGTTATGCAGCATTTACAGTGCTGTCCAAATACACTGCCACTCATTGTAAAAGATGTGTTAAAAGCCTTAAAATAAATTCAGTTTTCATTATCCCAGAGACGTTTTCCAACATTCAGTTTTAAAGATTTTTAGGATCAACTTGGGTCGTCTCCATCCTTACTTGACACAGTTCCAGTTGTTGGAAACTGCTGACTCATTCCATCCACTTCACACTCTGCTGTGAACCACTACGGTGCACCCAGAAGGTCATGGCCCGAAGAAGCCAATGGAACTACAAAACCCATAAGAGGCTGTGGTAGAAAATTGTTATGCAATTAGGAATTAAGTGTATATTCTCTGTTTAGTGAATCCATCTAGGGTAAAATGACAAGCTTATTGTTCCAGGTTAGTGTTATGAGAAAGATATATGTGTCAGGTCACCAGAGAGACAGACGGCGGGGCAGTAAGATAACAGTCTGGCCTTCGGATGAGCTGTTTTATGCGTTGATTTGAGACTCGCATGGAGCAGCTGTCCAGAGGCGGGGTGTGAAGGTTGGAGAAGACATCTACAGAGATAAACAATGATTGCTGAATACTATTTTAAGTGGTTAGTTAGAAAGGTTGGTTAGGGTGATGCACGAGTAACTCTGTCCCCTCCATGGTCTGGTCAGACATGTTTGAATTAAATACTTAAACGCCTTCTGGGTCTCAAGTCTTCTTTATTATGGAAACCCTGAGATACTTTTTTTGCCATAACACTTGGCGCCCAACGTAGCCTCAGCGAACGGAATGGACCAGCAGGGACAGGGTCAAGGGAGTTGCTAAGGTCCTGGGAAATTTTCTCCCAGCCTCTTACCTCCAGTAGCTGTTTGGGAGATGGAGGCCTTGAAGCGTCTCTGTCGGCCCTGCCGTCGCCTGAGACAGAACCTGGTAAGACTGAGTCCTTTAAATAAATAGATATAACAGGATTTTATTTGCACTCAAAGGAGGTGAAATATTTGCTTGCAGTTTCGTGTTTATTTACTTACACGCGGTTGATTGATTGATTAATTAATATAATATACAGTGGCTTGCAAAAGTATTAAGCCCCCTTGAACTTTTCCACATTTTGTCACATTACAGCCACAAACATGAATCAATTTTATTGGAATTCCGCGTGAGAGACCAATACAAAGTGGTGTACACGTGAGAAGTAGAACAAAAATCATACATGATTCCAAACATTTTTTACAAATAAATAAGTGAAAAGTGGGGTGTGCGTAATTATTCAGCCCCCTTTGGTCTGAGTGCAGTCAGTTGCCCATAGACATTGTCTGATGAGTGCTAATGACTAAATAGAGTGCACCTGTGTGTAATCTAATGTCAGTACAAATACAGCTGCCCTGTGACGGCCTCAGAGGTTGTCTAAGAGAATGTTGGGAGCAACAACACCATGAAGTCCAAAGAACACACCAGACAGGTCAGGGATAAAGTTATTGAGAAATTTAAAGCAGGCTTAGTCTACAAAAAGATTTCCCAAGCCCTGAACATCCCACGGAGCACTGTTCAAGCGATCACTCAGAAATGGAAGGAGTATGGCACAACTGTAAACCTACCAAGACAAGGCCGTCCATCTAAACTCACAGGCCGAACAAGGAGAGCGCTGATCAGAAATGCAGCCAAGAGGCCCATGGTGACTCTGGACGAGCTGCAGAGATCAACAGCTCAGGTGGGGGAATCTGTCCATAGGACAACTATTAGTGGTGCACTGCACAAAGTTGGCCTTTATGGAAGAGTGGCAAGAAGAAAGCCATTGTTAAAAGAAAACCATAAGAAGTCCCGTTTGCAGTTTGCCACAAGCCATGTGGGGGACACAGCAAACATGTGGAAGAAGGTGCTCTGGTCAGATGAGACCAAAATGGAACTTTTTGGCCAAAATGCAAAACGCTATGTGTGGCGGAAAACTAACACTGCACATCACTCTGAACACACCATCCCCACTGTCAAATATGGTGGTGGCAGCATCATGCTCTGGGGTTGCTTCTCTTCAGCAGGGACAGGGAAGCTGGTCAGAGTTGATGGGAAGATGGATGGAGCCAAATACAGGGCAATCTTGGAAGAAAAGCTCTTGGTGTCTGCAAAAGACTTGAGACTGGGGCGGAGGTTCACCTTCCAGCAGGACAACGACCCTAAACATAAAGCCGTCCATCTAATCTGACTGAGCTGGAGCTGTTTTCCAAAGAACAATGGGCAAGAATTTCAGTCTCTAGATGTGCAAAGCTGGTAGAGACATACCCTAAAAGACTGGCAGCTGTAAGTGCAGCAGACGGTGGTTCTACAAAGCTTTGATTTAGGGGGCTGAATAATTATGCACACCCCACTTTTCAGTTATTTATTTGTAAAAAATGTTTGGAATCATGTATGATTTTCGTTCCACTTCTCACGTGTACACCACTTTATATTGGTCTTTCACGTGGAATTCCAATAAAATTGATTCATGTTTGTGGCTGTAATGTGACAAAATGTGGAAAAGTTCAAGGGGGCCGAATAGTTTTGCAAGCCACTGTATATACTTATATATAATTGTTTGGTTAATTATTTAATCAATGTTAAAGAAAGTAACGGGTTTTTGCTCCGGGTTTTACCTGTAAGAACGGCAGTTGGACAAGTGGTCAATTAATTAAATTGATTGATTATTTTCCGACGAGGTTTTTTTTAGGCTTTTGTTTCACTCAAGGAAACTAGAAAGCGATGGGGGAGACGTCCTTCCATCAATACTGGGTACCCAGGCAGACAATCGGGTCTGTAATCTAGCAACCCTTCACCTCCAGACAGTCCAATATGTCGAGAGAAAAATAAAAATAAAAGAATTAATGGGCCCAGGGGGAGGAATTTGGATAATCTGAAAGAAGATCTAAAAGTTATGTAATCTATTTGTGGTTTATTTATGTGATTTTGTTTATTTCTCTTTTATTTACTCTTGTTTGCTTCTTCCAGAACTGGAGTGTTTGAGCATTAAGATCATTAGTTTGATGGCTTGGTATAATGCAGAATGACACACACACACACACACACACAAACACTGTTGTTACACATTCCATTGTAGAACTGGGATGAGTTTCGCTGAGTTGTCCTGTGTTTTTCTTCAGGCTGGTTGGGACCCCTGCCTTCGGTCCAGCGGCGCCTGGGGAGGGCCAAAAGGAGACCTAGTACCCCCACCCTTGGAATAAGGGGTTTGGCAACCATAACAAAGGCGGAGGCCGGACTCCGGCCTGAATGCGGGCTGACCAGTGGGCAGAGGGGAAAACTCTTGCTCAGGTGAGATAAGTTATTTGGGGGCTGAGGTCCCTGAAACATGGCGATTAGCTGGATCGAGGGGGGGGGGGCCCTGGGCCGGCCAGCTTGCAGATGACCCAGCGAAATTCAGGCAGGACAATAAACACACAGCTCAAATGCAATTAAGAAATGCTTGCTGACTTATGTAGCTGTATTTTATCTCTGTGACACCTGCTTATGACACACACACACACACACACACACACACATCCACTCCCTTAGGAAAGTAAATCTTGTTTTGTTTCTGCCAGAGGACCCTTAGAGCGAAAGGGGTCTCGATGGAAGCAGGCCATGATTTCTGATTCTTTCTATTTTTTATCTTGATCTAATTTGTTTTGTTATTGTGTTGTAATTTGTAAGGGAAAGTTGATGTGCAACTAAACTTAATTTGTTTGTTTTAGACGGACGAGGTAAAGCAGACAACGAAACTGCTACAGCTCTGAAAAGGTGATGATTCGTCATCCGGTGAGTTTAGTCTAATCAGAGCTTAAAGACTGTGTTGCACATCTATTTTTTTTAGGGCAAGAGAGTGAACTGATCATTTGTCTTCTGGGGAGTAATCTGGTAAATGGACAATAGTCTTTTCTTTTCTCCTAATGCTCTCTGTCAGGAGAGTCCACATTTTATTTCATTTTGGTTGAAAGTTATTTGATGGAACCGTTATTACACTAAGTACAAGTTTCCTTAGATATCGCAGCTTGTGTGCACTAACTTAGAAACTTAGAGTTCCCATTTTACGACTAGCACAATTTGAGTTGATTGGGGCATTTAGAGTAGGTTGGGAATTATACCCTGACTGACCTAAATTTTCGAAAAGCAATTCCGAAAGATAAGAAGGCCCAAGACCATTAAGACACTTAAAAATTATTAAAAGAATCTTAAAATCGATCCCAAAACATACGGGGAGCCAATGCAGTGATTCTAAGACTGGTGTAATGGTTTCCCGCCTCCTGGTCTTAGTCAGGACACGTGCTGCTGAATTTTGTAGTAGTTGCAAACCTGATATACACTTTTTGGGAAGACCAGAAAGCAGGGCATTACAGTAATCAATTCTACTGGAGATAAAAGCATGCATCAGTGTCTCCGTATTGGCCCGAGAGAGAATGGGGCGGACTCTGGCGATGTTCTTTAGTTGATAAAAACCTATTTTAGTAATATTTTTCATGTGAGGAATAAAAGTCAGCTCAGAGTCAAAAATCACGTCCAGGTTCTTCACTTGTAAAGAGGGATTAAAAGACAGTGATTGTAGTTTTGGTAAAAGTTTCTCTCTCTGAGCCTCAGGACCGATGACTAAAACTTCAGTTTTGTCCTGGTTGAGCTGGAGAAAGTTTTCTGCCATCCAGGATTTGATGTCTAAAATGCAGTTAAAAAGTGCGTCCACTGGCCGTGTGTCATCAGGAGACATGGAGATGTATAACTGTGTATCATCAGCATAACTGTGAAAGTTAACTCCATGTCTTCTGATGACGCTGCCAAGAGGGAGCATATAAAGGTTAAAAAGAACTGGGCCTAAAATCGAACCCTGGGGCACACCACATGTGATCTTGTGGAGCTTAGAGGAGCAGGTATCTAAACTTACCATAAAAGTCCTGTTTGTGAGATAGGATGTGAACCATTTATGAACAGCACCAGATAGGCCAATCTGTTTTAAACGAGTTAAAAGAATAGTGTGTACTACTGTTTCAAAGGCAGCGCTTAGATCCAGTAGAACCAACACTGTCACCTTCTGGGCATCATAGTTTAATCTAAAATCCTTTAAAAAAATTTAAAAGAGCTGTCTCTGTGCTGTGGTTCACCCTAAAACCAGACTGAAATTTCTCTAGGACATTATGAGCGTTAATAAAATCATTAAGTTGATTTAAAACAAGTTTTTCTAAAACTTTGCTTAAAAATGGTAAGTTAGATACCGGTCGGAAGTTGTTAAAATCATTAAAATCTAAATTGCTCTTCTTTAACAGGGGCCTCACTACCGCCCCTTTAAAGGCGGCAGGAAAGACCCCCGTCTGAAGGGAACAATTCATCATGATTATAATCTCGTCTTTAAAAGATTCATAAAATTGCTTTAAAAAACGGGTGGGAATCGGGTCCAGGGCACTTGTAGTGGTCCTCATTGAGGAGAAAACTTTAACAAGGGTCCCAGCTTCCACCAGGAATAAACTGTCCAGCGTTTCCTCTGGTAGAGACACACCTCAGATTTGTCTAAAACCATGTTACTCTGAGAAGATAAAATATTACATCTGATGGTGTCTACCTTTCCTCTGAAGTGTTTGCAAACTCCTCGCACAGAGTGTTTGAGGGGGTTTTCTGAAGTGCCGTAGAGGTATGATTGAGAATGTTGTCAATGGTGGAAAACAGAATTTTGGAATTATTTTTATGTTCTAAGATAATTCTGGAGAAGTATGCATTTCCGGAATTTCTTACAGCTTTATTGTATGATTTGAGATGTTCTATGTATATCTGATGATTTATTGTGATTTTGTTTTGCCTCCATTTCCTTTCTGCCACCCAGCGATAAGCAAACATAGCCTAGGTTTTCCTCATGAATATGAAAACATCTTATACTTTCTAGGAAGACCTGTACAGTCTAAATCCAGGGTGCATTGCATATGGGCTGAAATCGTTATCTGGTCTGGATTGAGATATATATATATATATATATATATATATATATATATATATATATATATATATATATATATATATATATATATATATATATATATATATATATATATATATATAAATAAAGTTTTGATTGAGCTGGAAAGCTTTTTAATAGAAATGTAACTTAGAATAAAAATGCATGTAAACGAAAAAACCCAGGGGTCTGTTTTGTTGTTCTCTACACTTCCTCGTGTTCCAAATCACCAAAACATCATACTAGATAAACTGGCCTTGTAATATAAAGCATCTAGTGGTCAAAAGCTGCATAGACTATAGAGCACCGTTCTGGTGGAATGATCTGGGGCTGTTGTTGGGCTGACCAATCACAGACGTGCGCTCTCCGCTGCGTCTGACAGATTTAGTTAAACAATTGCGCTTTACTCCCTCTGTGCCTGCGTGAGTGATGAAGAGCCTTTGCACCGACGGAAAATGGCGCTGCATGTCTCTCCTCCTCCGCAGACGGAGAAGTATAAACTAGACTTTAGTCCTCCTTAATCAAATTCCAATTTGTTTGACCAGAAAGTCTAGTTTGTTTGGGGAGGTGTGAATGTGCAATCGAACTCCGAGGCGGACCAAAAAAGAGAACGCTGGTCCGCCTAAAAGCCTGGGTCTTGGCTCGGTTAAAATGAACTCTGGTGCGATTCAATTGCATATGTGAATGCCAAGCGACCCAGGGGTGCCCCAAAAGCAGGAAGGGGGGTATAGCTTAGGGCATTTTGGGTAAATACAACCAGAACTCTGCCTCTTTCTCTGCTCATGCTGAGCCCATTGCTGGAACCTAAACTCAGCAAAAAAAGAAACGCCCCTTTTCAGGACTGTGTATTTCAACAGTAATGTTGTAAAAATCCAAATAACTTTACAGATCTTCATTGTAAAGGGTTGAAACAATGTTTTCCATGCATGTTCAATTAACTATAATCAATTAATTAACATGCACCTGTGGAATGGTCGTTAAGACCTTAACAGCTTACAGAAAGTAGGCATTTAAGGTCACAGTTCTAAAAACGCAGGACACTAAAGAGACTTGTCTACCGACTGTGAAAAACACCCAAAGAAAGATGCCCAGGGTCCCTGCTCATCTGCGTGAACGTGCATTAGGCATGCTGCAGGGAGGCATGAGGACTGCTGATGTGGCTAGGGCAATAAATTGCCATGTCTGCACTGTGAGATGCCTAAGACAGCGCTACAGGGAGACAGGAAGGACAGCTGATCATCCTCGCAGTGGAAGACCACATGTAACAACACCTGCACAGGATCGGTACATCCGAATATCACACCTGCGTGACAGGTACACAGGATGGCCACAACAACTGCCCGAGTCACACCAGGAACACATAATCCCTCCATTAGTGCTCAGACTGTCCGCAATAGGCTGAGAAAGGCTGGACTGAGGGCTTGTAGGCCTGTTGTAAGGCAGGTCCTTACCAGCAACAACGCCGCCTATGGGCACAAACCCACCTTCGCTGGACCAGACAGGAGTGGAAAAACGTGCTCTTCACTGATGAGTCACGGTTTTGTCTCACCAGGGGTGATGGACGGATTCATGTTTATCGTCGAGGGAATGAGCGTTACACCAAGGCATGTACCCTGGAGCGGGATCGATTTGGAGGTGGGGGGTCCGTCATGGTCTGGGGCGGTATATCACATCACCATCGGACTGAGCTTGTTGTCATTGCAGGCAATCTCAATGACTTGCGGTACAGGGAAGACATCTTCCTCCCTCATGTGGTACTCTTTATGCATGCTCATCCGGACATGATCCTCCAGCAGGACAATCCCACCAGCCATACTGCTCGTTCTGTGCGTGAGTTTCTGCATGACAGCAATGTCAGTGTTCTGCCATGGCCAGCGAAGAGCCCGGATCTCAATCCCATTGAGCACGTCTGGGACCTGTTGGATCGCAGGGTGAGGGCTAGGGCCATTCCCCCCAGAAATGTCCAGGAACTTGCAAGTGCCTTGGTGGAAGAGTGGGGTAACATCTCACAGTAAGAACTGACAAATCTGGTCCAGTCCATGAGGAGGAGATGCACTGCAGTACTTCAAGCAGCTGGTGGCCACACCAGATACTGACTGGTACTTTTGATTTTCCACTGCGAGGCCAATGATTTCCATTCAAGGACACATTATTCTATTTCTGTTAGTCACATGTCTGTGAAACATTTTTAGTTTATGTCTTATGGTGTTGACTCTTTTAGTGTTCATACAAATATTTACACACAATTAAGTTTACTGAAAGTAAAAACAGTTGAAAGTCAGAGGACGTTTCTTTTGTCTGACACATTTACCAAACACAACAGAACAATCCAAAACCCAGTAAAATCTGATGTCCCTCCATATTAATTTACATTTCACGGAACAGGAAGTGTCTCTGTAGTGTGTGCTTTCTGGTGCAACGCAGGCGAGGAGGTAAACATGTTACTCAAAAGGTTCGGTTTGTTTGACAAAGTCCAGTGTGAAAGCGAACCGCACCAGCTAAAAAAAGCAACAATGTTGCAATTTTGGTCCCTGATTGAACAGAGTCTAGCGGAATCTCAGGTGTGAAAATGACCTTAATGTGTTAATTAGAAATGAAAATAAATGAAAAATATCACTACTACAACTGATAATGATACCAAGTATTGTGATACAGCATTTTCACACCAGTATATCCTTATTATGTAGCAGAAGAGCACCTCTCAGTGGTGCATCATTGTTAAAAATTGTTACAATAATTTTTGGAGCTAATCAGACAGAGAGTGCACAAAGTCTCATGCAAGTATTAAACGCTAACTCTTCCTGATGAAGGTAGAAATAATTATGTAAAAATTATTCAAGGTCTTTTCAGAAATGTTCTTTGGCCTAAAAGAACATTTTTTTCTTTAGGATCTATGTTTTCCATGATAAAATAGTAAACAGCTGTATCGTCCAGGTCATATTTCTACCTCAGGGAAAGAGGAAGTCCTGGTTTATTATAAACTTCCTAGCCTCCTGGATCAACTTGAAGAATAAAACAAAAAAGCCCCAGTGTGAAAAAAATATAGGCGATCAGACAAACAGCAGCACAAGTGATTAAGTTATATCAACTCCCACATTATGAAATAATTGTTTTTGTATTTAAAGGTTGGATTTTTTTTAAACAATCATCGTTGCAAAATGTTGCTACTTTAAAGAAAGAATAATATATTTTATGGCTTTGTACACATCTTTCTTAGGAGTGCCAATGAATATGAAGGGTACTGTATAAATGAACTACAGAAAAAGTCCTACTTGTTCATGAGGTCGAAGCCTTGGTCTGACAGCAGAGCTCCAAAGCGCTTTCTCAAGTTATTGTAGGGATACTCTGTGAAGCTCATCTTCTTCACAGCAGGTAACTCGCCGTAGCCAGGCCAGATCTTCTCACTGGGTGACCCCAAATCCTACAGTTAACACATACACAAGCACAAATGTCAACTGTTACACTTTCACGAGATGGATGTTGGGGTGTTTTTGCTTGTTTTCGTCAGAGAACAATTTCCCTTTTGGGAGAAATAAAGTATGTATCTTTCATTTGTCACTTGTGAAATAGGAGGCATTTTTATTAGTATACATGGCTGTATTGCTTTACAGTATGTGAATCACTAAATATGGAAAGCTTTTTGGTCTAGTCAGCTTGCTACCAACAGCTCCCTCTTTAGATGAACCACTAAACTACGTTCTTAAAACTCAAAAGAAAACAGTGCATTAAATTGCACTTCAGACAGTAAACAAGGTGATTTTGCTCTTCTCAGTGACAATTTCGTTTAAATTTGAAGAGCACATAATGGCATTCACCTTGTAAATCTTGTTAATTTGGTCAATTTCAGATTTTCCAGGGAAAAGAGGTTTCTGGGTGAGGAGCTCGCCAAATATGCAGCCCACTGACCACATGTCCACAGCTGTGGAGTACTCCTGCGGAGAGAAGAAAAAACACAGTGGTAATCCACAGAAACATCAAGTAGACAGTCTGCATGGCAGGGATCCGCTCGAGTTTGTCCCGCAAGAGGGAGTGGATGTTCTCTGATAGCTTTCTGGGCCTCTGCCGTCTGGCTGAATAAAGCCCGCACTCAACAACTCCTGCAACAACTTGTGGAATTTGCTAACATACAAGCCAAATGCTTCACAGATGTTGTCTTTTAATGGAAATATATCTCTGAGTCTAGCAGTCAAGATGATGCAATCAGCTCAGAGAAAGTTCATCATCTTAACGTGTGCGGCATTAGCTGCTGCTCAGGTGCTTTATCCAACCCCCGCGGTTTGGGTAGATGGTGCAATGTTGAAATCTTACCTTGGCTCCAAGCAGCAGCTCCGGAGATCGGTACCACAGAGTCACAACAACAGGGGTGTACTGCTTCAGGGGCGAACCATACTCTCGCGCCAAACCAAAGTCCCCAATCTAAAGTACAGGATGAAGAAAGGTAAACTGTAAGACCTCAGTTTTTTGGCAAAGGTGTAATAACTTTAGTAGATTTCCCCACAGGCATCTATATCAAGTTGCTGTAATCAAATACTAACCAGTTGATTTATATAGTATCAAGGCTGGATACAAATGTTAAACTGACAGGTGTCTACAAAAAAACTTTTTTTTTTTTTACTTTGAGATTTAGAAAAGTTTGCATGTAGCTTGAGACTAAGAGACAATGACCAGACCAGACCATCCCGATATCCGCGTGTCTCCACTGCATCGGGCCAGCCCAACAAGGCCGTTTTCGGGGCCATTTCACGAACCAACGGAGTACCTGAATGGGGTTATGTACTTGGAATGGCCCGATCGAGTCACTCAGCGGGGGCTGTGGTTACGTCGCAGAAGAACGAGGAGAAGTCACCAAACAACCAGCTTTGTAAAAATAAGAAGTCTTACTGGTGAAACAGTTTATAACCACAGCATACAGAAAGGCAGGAACAAGCCTTCTTCCATGTCGATCTTTTGTTATTACTGCTGCTGTGGGCCCCATTTTGAGCTGACCAGTGACGCTATGTGCTGCAGAGAGGGTCGTGATATGCGGATGTCTTTAGCTGATTCCTTAAAGGGCCGATTATGTATGGAGACAGTGACTGAGAGAAAAAGACCAAGATTTCCCTGCCAGACAAAGATCTGGTTAAATTATCCTGACGTTCCGATAGTGGAAACATGCTTATTACCTCTCTACTAGGGCGTTTTTTGGGGGTTACATTTCGACCCTGTTTTTTACACTGGTAAATCCAACAGAAACCGAGGGGAGAATATTGGCTCAGGAAACAACAAGGAGTCAAAATGCACCCTTTGCCAACTTTCTTTAGGATTCTTGGGCATAATTCAACTCAGACTAAAGATGTATCAACTTCTGTAGAGTTATTCATTGGGCTTTCAACAAACTTGATTCTCAGACTCTCCCTGTACTAGCTTATATTTTATATTACATGAGGTAATTTAACCTCTTTTTTAATGCATGTTTTCACAGACGCCTACATTACCTTTTATTCTACACACAGGTCATTAACCCTCCACACACACACACACCTGCTTACCTTGAGGATTCCCTTGTGGCTCAGCAGCAGATTAGATGTCTTCAGGTCCCGATGAAGAATCCAGTTGTCATGGAGATGTCGGACTCCTCGAAGCAGCTGGAGCATTAGAGTCTTTATTTCCCCTAAAAGAAAAAGGATCCTTTGCGTAAGCTTCTGTTTAGTGCTGAATAGTTAAACAACATTTTACCTTGAAAAGAAGTCACAATATAAGTCAAAATAGATCTTTCTCTACTTTTACTGGAAGAAGAAATAAAAAGCAACATTACGCCCCCATTACCAGGCAAGAAGGGCTGCTTCATGGTTTCCATCAGACTCTTCAGGTCATGCTCTACATAGTTCATCACTATGTAGATCTTATCCATATTGCTTCCAACAACGATTTCCTGACGACAAAAAAGGAACAAATGGGGAAAAAAACATAATTCTAGAAATATCCCAAAGAGCAAACGTTAGTCCCCAAATACATCCTCAAGTTGTCTCACCCTCACTGTGACAATATTTGGATGTTGAGCTTTCAGAATTGTATTAATCTCTCTTAAAGATGTGATGGGAAAGCCTTCCTTCTCCTTCTCCATCTTCAACCTTTTTAAGGCAACAATCTCATCTGCAAACATAGTAAGAGGGTTTATCTCACAGAAACGCATTAAAAAAACCCACAAAAAACCCCAAAAGCAAAACATACACAGGATTTTATCTACATACCAGTCTTCTTGTCCTTGGCTCTGTACACCACTCCATAAGTTCCCTCCTCTATTCGGTTCAGACATTGAAACTCTTCAACACTGCGGCAACCCTGAACAAATAATTTCATTCAGAATATTCATACTGCTAAATGTCAGTAGAGGATTATTCAGTTAGGATGGTCGGCATAGACAGCCTGACCACACATACAGTGAGTACTGATTCTCGGTTTTTTCTGTTTTGGATGTCAGAATGCAATAGCTGCATTAGGGTTGGTTTAATGTATAACAGAGTATCCAAAAGAAGTGAATAAATAATAAAGTGAAAAAACTGTCCCACTATTTGCTGTCAGTTGTTCAAACGAAAGCTAAAATTCGCCATATCTTTCTGCCTAAAGTGTGTACATCCTGTTGCAGCCTGGTTTATACTTCTCCATCAGCAAGTTTGCACTCAAACTCACACATGTCGACAAAGACATTTTCCTGTTTTACATCTACGTTGCCTAGGGAGTCAACTCACCGCCAGCACAACAGGGGGGTTGTCCCTGCAATCTATACAGTCATATCTCTGATCATCAGCAGTGTATTTACTTTTAAACTAAAACTCTTCACTTGAACAACTTCTGCCTCTTTCAATGCTCAAAGGAGCTTTTCGTGAACAAATGAGAAAAAGCTTCCCACTTGTCGTTACTGTATCGGATGCTGAACGTTCTTCAATCTGCTCTATGTCTGCTGCTTGATATCGTTAGCACTCTGTTTTATGTAAATGGCGGTGCTGTTGACCAATTTAAAGGAAGTGGCGTGCCCCCACCAATCACAGGCTTGTACTTCTGCGTGGCAGTATTTTCTCTACAGCAACACCTTATGGTTAGCAGAGTGACTGAAGGAGTGTGCCTGACAGATATAAACAGTATGTCACGCTAAACCAGGGGTGGGGAACCCTGGTCCTCGAGGGCCGCATTCCTCTAAGTTTTCCATGCAACCCTGCTTCAACACACCTGACTCAAATCAAATGGATCCAACAGCCAATGAAGTTCTGCACAATTACTAGTTAATTTGAATCAGGTGTCTTGACGCAGGGAAAGATGGAAACCTTGCAGGATGAGGGCCAAGGTTCCCCACCCCTGCGCTAAACTCTGGCAGCACCCTTCCCCTCTGAAATATTTTAGTAATATTTTTTAGGACTTACTTAGTTGGGGTTCTATGCGTGCCAAGTCCAGCTGAAAACCCAACTTCAGAAGACTGCCGGTCACTGATTGGCTAGGGGGGTGTGGAGTCACTGGTTGAGTCACAAGAGTGACTCCCTCACAATAATCCGATCCACCATTTGTAAAAAATCCAAAATGGCGACTGAGCGTATTTAGAAGGAAAATGACTACTGAAAATGACAAGGGTCTAACGACTAGGTGTGGACACGCCTGTGCTTGTAGCGTTGCGTTGGTGTTGCACACGGATCATGCCACGTAACTTTTCAGACTCTGGGGCTGCCCTGCTTTGTTGACCCCACCCACATAAGAGCAGGTACTCAGTTGTGATGGAAAATCCCTCGAACGTCATAGTCGAGTAGATCTAGCGGCGCCGAGAAGGTACTAGCGGAAAAGGGTCATTAATGTCAGCTACAAAGCCTCCAAGTGTCCTACACTGCTATCATCTCAAGCCTGTCTAGGCCGACAGTAATACCATATGGCCCAGTATTTTCTAGGAAGGCTTAATGAGTATCAAAAAATGGTTGAGATCCAATACTACCCTGCAAACAAAAGATATGAATTGAGTGTAGCACATAAAGGGTGAATTTACAGTGCAGACACTGACCTGTAAAGCTGGCAGGTATTTAGGCAGCTCCTTCTTCAGCTCCACAGGTGAAACTGGCGGGGACTCTGGGACGTAGTTCTCCTCAGGGGTGGGGGAGCGGGAATGAGTCTGGGACTGAGGGGTGGGCTCACCCTCTCTACCTTCCTCTTCCTCCTCCTCCTCCTCCTCTTCCTCCTCCTCCTCCTCTTCCTCCTCCTCACCACTTTCCTCAGAGTCGTGGTCAAAACGAGATTCTGGAACTGCGACAGAAAGTTAAGTCAGTTCACACAATCTGATTAAGTATATTTGATGAGAGCCACATCAAGTTATCAAACTTCTGAAACTGAACTTGTCTTCTTTTTTTATCGCAGATGCTATTTGCTATATGCAACAGAGCCAGGGACTTAAAAGGCTAAATCACCTAATGAAGAAGGCTGGTTCTGTTCTTGGCACTACTGTGGAACCACTGGAAATGATGATGCAAAGAAGGATTCTTTATAAAATCCAAAAAAATGATGGACAGCCCTGAGCATCCTCTTCATGAAACTATTCTACAACAACAGCGTCTCCAGTCGGAGGCTTCTTCAGTTTTGCCTCAACACAGACCGCTACAACAACTCCTCAAAGAATTAACTAGTATGAGCTACAACAACACTTAATTTCCCTCCGGGATCAATAAAGTATTTTTGAATTGAATTTTAGTCCAATCTACCAATGCATCGTACTGATTTCACTTAATTGTTATTCATCAGCATATCCATAAAAAAATATATAATAATAAAAAATAAATCAATAAAACATAGTTAAGCACTTGTTTTTAAAACAACCTCAACCAAAACAATGTCACTTTGTTTTTTCTTTTTTCTTGGAATGAATTAATAAAATATTTTGAGCTTTTCGGTGCATCTTCATTTTGCTATTTAGAGATATTTGTTATAACTATCGAAAAAAATTGGGACTTACTTCATGGAATTTCCTAATTTTGTGAACCTGTTCACACATATGGCAATAAAACCTTTCTGATTCTATCATTTAAACACTCATTCTTTTTTTGCTTTCTAAACAGTAATTGAAATTTCAGGGCACTTATTTAAAAAAGCAGAATCATTTTCTTTTAAACAGGGATGGTCCTGATCTGATCTGACATATTAAACCATATTAATCAAAGCATTTCCGAATGATTGGTAGCACAACCGCTTATGAAACTCAACTTCTGATATCTACTAAATAATGAGTTTATGTAGCGCCCCAGCAAAGAAAGGGAAATGGACTTAAAGGCTAGAAGGGACTGGAAGGAAACAATAAACTATAACTGAAGCAAGAAACTGCAAAAATGGCGGTGTACAGCAGCTAATGAACCAGTGGTTCACCAACCTGCAGGTATGTGCTTTCCATTTTCTCTCTCCTCCTCAAAGTCTTCCTCTGACTGCCCTTCCTCACTCACATCCTCTAAATGGGGAAAAGTCCTTGTGTTAACCATGTTTATAATTAGACTTGTGCAACATTTTGGAATAGAGAAATAATGATTTTTACCTGCGCTCTGTTCAGACCGCCCAGAAACTGAAACAGACTCCTCCTCCTCGTCTTCCTCTTCCTCTTCCTCCTCCTCACCCTCGCTCTGGCTACTGGACTGATCTTCTCCTTCTTCTTCTTCATCCTCCTCCTCCTCAGAGCCTGACCCTGAAGCCAAACAAAACAGAGAGAACTCTGCTGTAGAATAAAAAAACAATTCAATTCAGCTGTGAGATGAGAATAGTCAACTCATTGTGTAGGAGGAGGGGAGGACTGCAGACAAGAACCATCGCTGCTAATTGGATTTTTTAAATAAATGTAGAAATGATCAATATTGAGTTTCTTTCAGGCAGAAGAGTCAAGTATTTGGGAATGTAATGGATAACTGGGGCAACACGAATTAACATGAGCTTAAACCTATTTGGTCACTGAAAGGTGCAACTCAACATTACCCATGGAGGATTCTGCCGTGCTCGTCTTCCTTTCAGCATCACTGATGTCTTGGAGGTCTGCAAGCAGGTCTTGAACATCTGCCCTCGGCTCTTTTGATGCTACGTTCCAAAATTTCAAAAATGATTATAAACACAGCTGTTATAGAACAGATAATCTCACTAAGAACACAGGCTCTATGCCAAACCCTCACCAGGAACTTTGTGTGGCTCACTGTGCTCAGACCTTTCCCGGGAACCACGGGTAGGACTATGACTGCGGTGACTTTGCTTTGACATGTCGTCATACTCGTCAGGTAGCATGCGATGGTGAGATGGTACTGTGAATGAGATCGCCCCGGAATGAAAACACAGCTCTGCAACTGTTCAGGGCTTTATAATAACATCCTTTGAAACCGATGTATGTTAACAGAGATGCACACAAATATTGACCGTTGACCTGAATCAGACATTTTTCAACTTGATCGGCCAGTCGGAAAATCAAAAATCGGTTCTTTTTCTGATCAGCCGACGCACCTTCACGAAGAAATTACTCTAACAAGGCTGTTTTGTGTAGAAGTCGTTCATCCAGAAACAAGACACAATATTAACTATCTTTAGCATCAGTGGGGTCTTTAAAAATGAATTACATCTTAAATTATAATGCAAGCTGCTAAGATTCTTTGTTTTAAACAGGAGTAAAAGCCACAGCAAGTCATCTCTCATTCAAGCTTAAGTTACCACGCTATTCTTATATTCTTTCAGCCTTCTTTCACTGTGAATATAAAAGGGGGAATCTGAAGCTGCCTTCATTTTTATGGGCAGGTCAAAGTTTAACAGAAAACCAGAGATAAGAAATCTGTCGCAACATTCACTGATAGCAAATGTATTTAGTGTAACTCATCAGGAAGAGTCATGTTGAATCAAATCAATTTACATACAGTTGAAACCAGATGTCTTTACATACACCGAATAAAGATGGACACATTTTGTTCCTCTCCGGCTGAAATCCGACCAAACTTCTCTTGTTGTATCAAATTTTTTCTATTTGCTAAATGCCTCAATAACGAGAGAAAATATGTTAGGGATTTATTCATTAATGTCAGCAAAATTTAGAAGTTTACATACATTTCCTCGTTGTTTGGTAGCATTGCCTTTGAAGTGGATCGCTTGGGTAGTACTTTGCTGGAGTTCTGGCCCATTCCTCCTGACAAAATCGGTGGAACCGAGTCAGGCTTGCACATGCCTTTTTTAGATCTGCCCACAAATTCTCAAAAGCATTGAGATCAGCTCTTTGTGACCGCCACGCCGAAACATTGACTTTGTTGTCCTTAAGCCACTTTATAACCACTTTGGCTGGATGCTTGGGGTCATTGTCCATTAGAAGGACACATTTATGCCTGAGCTTTAACGTCCTGACTGATGTCTTTAGATGTTGCTTCAATATTTCCACATAAAGTTCTTTCCTCATGATGCCATTTATTTTATGAAGTGACCCAGTTACTCATGCAGCAAAACAGCCCCCATAACATGATGCTGCCACAACCATACTTACCAGTTGGGATGGTGTTCCCAGGCTTACAGGGGTCCATCTTTTTACCCCAAATGTAACAATGGTCAAACAGTTCCACTTTAGCTTCATCAGAGCACGGGACATGTCTACATAAAATTAAGATCTTTGTCACTGTGTGCATTTTCAAACTGCAATCCGTTTTTATTATGTTTTTGTAGTAATGGCTTCCTCCTCCCTGAGTGGGCTTTCAGTCCAATAGGACACGTTTCACTATGGATAATGACACCAACTTACCAGCTTCAGCAGCATCTTCAGAAGGTCTTTGGCTTTTGTTCTGGAGTCCATTTGCAAATTTTGGACTAAAAACAGGTTCATCTCTGGGACACAGAACCAGCCTCCTTCCTGAGCGTAATGATGATTGGACATTCCCATCATGTACATATACATTGAGTATAATTGTTTGATCAGATTAACGCGGCACCTTCAAGCGACTAAAAATTGTTCTTAAGGATGAACCGAGCTTGTGTAGTTCCAAAATGATTTTCCTGAAATATTTGATGATATCTTTTGACTTTCCCATTGTGTCAAACCAGAAAGCAGTGTGTTCCAGGTGTGCCTCCAAAAAAACTCAAACGTGTCAGTTACCCTATCAGAAGTTTCCAAAGCCATGACATCATTATCATCTACAGCTTTCCCTCATTGTTTAAAGAGATAGTAGTCACAATGAATGAAAACTTTTGAAGACCTTATTAAATAAATCTCTGACGTATTCGCTTTCTAATTATTGTGGCACTTAGCAAATAGAAATATTTTGGCAATTCTAACGGACCTAAAACAAGAGAACTTAGGTCTGACTTAACTTAAAACTGAGAGAAAAAAAGGGTGTACATGTCTTGTTATTGAATGTATGCCAACTTCTGGTTTCAACTGTATATTGTTTTATCCCACAGAGGATAGTATATTGTTCAATAACCAAGATAGAACATAAAAAAATATCTTTTGTAGGAACTAACTTTCTCGTCGACTCCCTCTTTCTTTGTGCCGATCGTCAACCCTTCTCTCTCTGTCTTTAAAGTCCCGTTGTTCCTTCTGCTGCTCACGAATCTTTCGATCTCGTTCCCGCTGGCGCTCCTGCTGCTCCAGACGGTCCCTGTAGATAGACGCGGCGAACAAGAAGCAGAGCATTTACACCAGCAAGAAAAGTAAGAAACTGTGCCACATCATCCAGGTGGTTGTGTGTTTTTGGTTCAGATGCTTTGGGAAGAGTAAATGCACAATTACAGTAAAACTGGAAGGAGTATCTCAGCGAGGGGTGGGCAATATGGCAAATATATCAAGATTTTTCTAACAAATACTGATTTTATCACTATTTCAGGACATAAAAGCATAGCTCTTACAGAAAAGGCCTAACGGGGCACTATATGGTGCAGATTTCAATCACTTGCATAATTTTGACAAGATGTGACAGGCATAACTGATATTTAGGTTATACACTGGCAAATTAAAGACTTAAAATATAGCCCGTCTCAAATGGTTTTGTCAAATTCAAATCAATTTATTTCAACTTAAAATTTAAACCACACCAGTACTCAGGTAAGGTGCACTCTTACAACATAACAGGTATGTAACAGTCTAAAATCAGCGTATTTTGATTATTATGTTTATTTTTAGAGAAATGATTTAATCTCATAATAAAATGTTGCCAATATTATTAGTGATAATATCAGTCGAATCATTTTTATATTTTTCCCCTAGTTAATCCCACTCTCACCAACCCACTCAGCATGTTTCTGATGCCATGTACACACGTAGCCGCTTTTTTTATTTTTTTGAATGAATATTCTCACCACCTCGTTAAAAAAACGAAGAAAAAAATCTCAGTCCACACCTAAACGCATAAGTGCATTGTTAAGCACGTTCATTGGCATGCCAAATCCTTTCCACTTAAAGAGTTATTTTCTACCATCTAAATTGTATCATAGAGTAGTAAATGAACTTTTTTTTAAAAAGCAAGCAAAATGCGTTTGGACAATCGATAATGCTAACACAGCTCTGAGGGCATAAATGCTGTGTTGTGTAAACACAGGTCACACATGTGATGTCGGAGTATTTTTGTCGCAGACAGTGACGTTGAGAAACCGGCTATGTCTGTCCAGAGGCAAACGCTTAAAACGGAGAAAACGCAACTCTTCACTTTGGACGGAGTTTTTAGAAAGATTTGTTTTCGTGCCCTAAATCTGCGTTTTCATGTGAATGACAGGCCAAATCGTAGAAAAATATCTCAGTTTTGTGAGATACCCGGCTACGTGTGGACAAGGCCTGGTTTTCAGATATAAAATACAGTGTTTCAGCCCAATCACTAAGACACCCAGGAAGACTCTTCTGATGATACTGTAAGCCTTTTTAATCAGCTGTGAATATGATATTTTAGGTTTACAGTGCTTTGAATGTAATTTACGCTTTTAGTGTTAAGGCTTGCTGTATTGACGCTATATTAAAATAGATACACAAACCCTGCTGTTACTATGACTGTCCCACATATGCAATGCAGGTAATTTACGAAAACTCACAAGTCAACAACACGTTAACAGACTAACCAGACCATTCTGGAGCCAGCAAACAGCCAGCTAAATGTTTACTTACTTAGCATTAGCCGCTACACACCTAGGAACAGCTGGAGGAGAGGAGTGTTCTTGTAGCTTTCTTCTGTGTGTAATGAGGACAAAATATCTTCAATTGCATTTGATGGACAATCAGAAAAACCTGAGTCTTTAGTAGCACCGTACCTGAATATGGTTTTAAAGGTAATTTTACTTTCAAACTGCAATATTAACGATTCGAATATCATAAGAGTACCATAGCAAAAACCTCAACGCGTTGTATTTCTTCAAGATGTAATATTGTCATATCGCCCACCCCAAAGGTTCAACATATTGTTAAAAAAAACTTGAATTAATTGTGTAAAATAGAAAATATCTTTAGGTGTTGGGGGGTGGTTACATTTAAAACCATATCTGCTTCCCTACGATGAAATCAAGAACTCTCTTAACATTGGCGCTCACCTCTCCCTGCGAGAATGAGCTCTGGCTTGTTCCCTTCGTTTCTGCCTCTCCCAGTCTCTGCGTGCTTTGTCTTCCTCCCATCGGCGCTTCCTGCGATCGCTGTCCCGATCTTTTTCTTTGTCTTTGGCTCGTACGTGTTTCCCTCCCACTTTAATTGTAACCAACACAGACAAAAAGCAATAGGAATTATCTAAATTCAGGAACAATGATTGATCGGTCTTGTTTTTGCCTGAGTAATCAATCAAACGTCTCACCTCCTTCAGCAGAGTGACTGCGGTGACGTCTTTTATCCTTTCTCTTCTCCTCCTTTCTGTGATGGGATTTGTCCTTCCTCGCTACCTGCTGTGGGGGCTTGATTGCTAGTGATTCATCTTCTTCTCCTCTACCAGAAATATAAAGCAAACACAGTTAAATCTCACAAGTAACCTTTCCTAATGAACATATTATAAGCTAATCCACCTGTCCTCTGTGGAGTCCTCCCGTACGTACGGGGAATTACGAATTGTTATTTCCATTCTTGGATCTCGTAGTTCTCCTTCCTCCGGAGTGTCTCGTTTCGGTTCCCGATCATTCGCCTGTGGAACAACGCCCTGTGAGAACTGTATAAAACAAGAGCAGCTTTATTAGAGCTTAAAATCCGACAGCTAATCACTACAACAAGCTCAAATCAGAATCCAGCACATTTAAAATGCAGCTACTAAAGCTCAGTTATCTTGTTAGGGTTTTTTTAGTATTACAACTGCTCTGAAACCAGAAAGAGGTAAACGCAGTTCTTGACACAAAATAATGACAAAAAATATCTAATATTATGAAAGAGCATCATAACATAAGCAAGAACATTCTATAATGAATAAAGTTCACATTTTAGTTTTGATCCATCATCACAGCATTCACGTTTTACATAGCTCTGACATCAACGTTCTCCCTTAAAGACGCCTTACATTTTTCTGGCGCTTAGGGTCGGTTTTCTCTTCCAATTCTCTTCTGCGTTTTTTTTCCTGCAAGATTTCGTCAAGAGTTTTTACTTTCCAGGTCTCCTTTTCGTCCCCCATCAGCATCCACTCTCCACCACCTGACGCACAGGAAAAACACAGACATGCACAAAAATGTATCACAGCATAGATATTACAGAATACTTTCATGAGACACGTTTAAATACAAGCCTGAAATGTCTATTTAAGGTTGCCATGAAGTTCTCGCCCCTCCAATTTGGCCGGGAACGCCAAGAAATCAAAGGGGGGGTATTATGCAAAATGGACTTTCTGAAGCTTAATATCCTGAGAACCTGTCTTTCCCTCATTAAAAACATAACTGAAGTGTTGCTCTGACCCATTCACTCATGTAAGAGTGATCTTTGAGTCTCTGCTGGTAGTTCTCGGGGTTCCTGAAACGCCTGCTCCCACCTATCCCCACCATTTCCACCCATCTCCTCCTCCGACCTTACGTACTCAGCTGAGAGCTTCGCCTCTGCAGAGCTCCCCTACGCCTCCCCACCCCTCACAACTCCGGCTGAGTCCCAGGTGCAGTAATTATAACACACCAGCAGTCCGACTCCGTGCATGCTGCACGGTATGTGACAAACTGAAGGGGGAGTGTCAGAAAGAGTAGGAGGGTCTTAGAGAGGCACAGGCGAAAATCAAGGCGTCCAATACGGAAGTAAATTTCTTTAAGGTGGATTTGGATATATGACGAACTTTTAAAAGACTTAAGGTGACAATTTTATTGGAGTGTGCTATAGAAGGGTAATATGTGCCTGGAAGAAGCATAATACCCCCCTTTAAAGGAACAGCAGAACTGCAAGAATCAAAGGGACTTTCATTTTAACTCAGGAGAATTATTTAATCAGGGTACCACAGTAGGCTGTTTGAGTTCTGCAACTGATCCTCTTGGTGGAGGTATAACAGTGGTGGGTCAACTTCAAACTCCTCAGAAACACCCGTTTTTAACACATCCTCACAGTAACAGAGCCACTTTACGAAGTTCTCCCTCATCAACGTTTTAGGCAACAAAAATAGAATTGCAATACAACACAGATAAAGAAGACTTAGAGGAAAGTGAACTGCTGTTAATGTCAATTCATGTATATAGTGCTTCTTAATTAGATTTTTTGTTGTTGTTAAACATTTGTTTTACACAGAGATAAAGCTACTAACCTAAATACCTCAACATCACCACTAAGTTAAAGTTCATTTCATAAATATTAATGAAAAATTTAATGGAATTGCTAAACACAATGTTTAGAGAAATGTCTATTATTTCAATGGCCCCTTTCTTAGCTAGATTATTTTTTATCTCCATTGCTCGTCTTATTTAAAGAGAAATAGGACATTTTTGTTTTGTTTTTTTGCATTACCATAACTGTAACTCAGGTACAACTTGGATTCTTTTTTCTTAGTACCAATAAACCCCAATTTTCAATGCATAAAAGAGCTAGATGAAACTAACAGAGACTGACATTTTTGTCACCGTCTCGACAATAGATGTCTGACTTTTGAAACAATGAAATGTAGCTGAACCAGTTGCTCTCCTGCAGTTTTATGGTATTCGAGTAAAGAATATTCAGCAATCTTTGGTTCATATCAAGACTAGGCATAGCACTGCTGCTGGTAACAACGTAATCCAACAGTTCCTATGATTTAAAGCCCTTTTAATGACCTGACAGAGAAAGTGTCGGCATGATCGGTAGAGAAATGGATGAGCAAATGGTTAAACTCAGAACGGCTCTCAAGAATGGGGTGTATCCACAAACGGCGCTAATGCGCCCGACGTTGTCTAGCTTTTATTTAGGAAATAAACCCAAGCCACTCTCTCGATATGATCCGCAATTGTTTAAAACATCGGGCCCACGCTCTCTTTTTTTTTGCTCAGCAAGTGGCGAGCTTTGCAAGCTTCAGTCTTAAAAATGTATTCGCTTCAAACTTGTCGCTTTGTGAACGATTTTTGACGCCGACAAAGCGTGCGGTGTGAAGGCAGCATTAAAAGGTAACTTTAAAAACTACAGTTGGCAACTAAAAGCTGCATTAATTTTAAGCAGACTCTCTTTGAGCAGATAGCTTAACTAATTACCCAGCTAACAACAAATTACACTCCCAGCATTAGACTATAAGATAGCAGAAAGTAAAAATGGATTAAAATCTGTATAGTACAGCTATTTACTTGAAAATCTGACAAACCACGACTTCTATTACAGGTGAAACTCAAAAAATTAGAATATCATACTAAAGTTCATTTATTTCAGTAATTCAACTTAAAAGGGGAAACTAATATATGATACAGACTCATTACATGCAAAGCGAGATATTTTAAGCCTTTATTTATTATAATTTTGATGATGAAGTTGGATGTTCCCAAAGTGCTGTATCAAAGCACATTAATAGAAAGTTATGTGGAAGGGAAAAGTGTGGAAGAATGAGGTGCACAAGCAGCAGGGAAGACTGCAGCCTGGAGAGGATTGTCAGGAGAAGGCAATTCAAAAGTGTTGGGGATCTTCACAAGGAGTGGACTGAGACTGGAGTTAGTGCATCAAGAGCCACCACACACAGACGGATCCTGGACATGGGCTTCAAATGTCATATTCCTCTTGTCAAGCCGCTCCTGAACAACAAATAATGTCAGAAGCATCTTACCAGGGCGAAAGAAAAAAAGAACTGCAAATTTTGCTTCTCATTTGGAAACCAAGGTCCCAGAGTTTAGAGGAAGAATGAAGAGGGACAAAATCCACGATGCCTTAAGTCCAGTGTGAAGTTTCCTCAGTCTGTGTTGATTTGGGGAGCCATGTCTTCTGCTGGTGTTGGTCCAAGCCTTATGGAGATGCTGACTTCATTTTCCAGCAGGATTTGGCACCTGCCCACACTGCCAAAAGTACCAAAAACCTGCTTCAATGACCATGGGATTACTGTGCTTGGTTGACCAGCAAACTGGCCTGACCTGAACCCCATAGAGAATCTATGGGGGATTGCCAAGAGAAAGATGAGAGACATGAGACGGAACAACGCAGAAGAGCTAAAGGCCGCTGTTGCAGCGTCTTGGTCTTCCATTAACACCTCAGCAGAGCCACAGGCTGATAGCATCCATGCCACGCCGCATTGACACAGTCATTGATGCAAAAGGGGCCCAAACCAAGTACATATGCATGATTGTACTTTTCAGAGGTCAAATATTTCTCCATTTAAAATCCTTGTTTTATTGATTTTATGTAATATTCTAATTTTCTGATATTTTGAATTTTGGGTTTTCCTGAGCTGTAAGCCAAAATCATCAAAAACTAATAAAGGCTTGAAATATTTCACTTTGCATGTAATGAGTCTATATCATACATTTGTTTTAACTTTTATATTGAATTACTGAAATAAATGAACTATTGTACTATATTCTATTTTTTCAAGTTTCACCTGTATATATTTTAAACAGTAATTAATAGGCAATAACTGTCCAACTTCTTACGTATGTGCTTGTTATACAATTACCATGTCAAACAACAAAGCATCTCACCGCGGTGAAGTTAGTTTTAAGTTGGATATTCGACGGACATTCGTTTCATTAAAGCTGAGACTCCCTCCGACGTCTCACCGACAACTGCTCTCATGGAGCGGATACATCGCAGCTGAAGACTCGCTCCTGAAGGCGGTGGTTTCGGTTAGGGACCATCAATAAATTTCCAGACATCCCAGAAAATAAGACAATACCTTTGAGATCTCTTGACAAAGTAACGCCCAAATATTGATACGTTGTTGCTCGACACCTGAGATACACGACACAACGATTTATGGATTTAAAAAAATCATATGTAATATTTCTTATTAATTTTTTACTGTAATAGTGAGGGGTCTTCTTCAATAGCTTCCAGGTCATGTGACTGAGAGACACCAAATCAATCCTAAAATGTCGTACTACATCTAAATAACCGCACACAACAATTTATTTCCGATTTGAATGCAAATAATATTTTATATTAATATTTTACTGTAATATTTCATGTTTTTCTTCAATAGCTTCCAGGTCATGTGACTGAGTGACACCAAATCAATCTTAAAATGTCTTAATACATCTAAAGAACAAGAAACATCAATTTATTTCCAATTTGAATGCATTTTACATTTTATATTAATATTTTACTGTAATATTTCAGGTTTTCATTCAATAGCTTCCAGTTCATGTAAAATGTCTTACTACATCTAAATAACCAGACACAAAAATGTATTTCCAATTTGAATGCACATAATATTTTATATTAATATTTTACTGTAATATTTCAGGTTTTCTTTCAATAGCTTCCAGGTCATGTGACTGAGTGACACCAAATCAATCTTAAAATGTCTTAATACATCTAAAGAACAAGACACCAATTTATTTCCAATTTGAATGCAAATCATATTTTACTGTAATATTTCATGTTTTTCTTCAATAGCTTCCAGGTTATGTAACCAAATGACTCAAAATATGTTCCCAGTTGTCCTAGGACCTAGACCAGTGAGACACAAGAGTTTTTAACACATATTTTACAATGTCATATTTTATATGAATATTTTTATGGAATATTATAGATTTTTCTTCAATAGCTTCCAGGTTACGTAACCAAATGACTCAAAATGTCTTCCCAGTTGTCCCAGTATATTAGACTAGTGAGACACATCCAGAGGGGGCTCAGAGAAGAGCCGCTGCTCCTCCACATCGAGAGGAGTCAGTTGAGGTGGCTCGGGCATCTGGTCAGGATGCCTCCTGGACGCCTCCCTGGGGAGGCGTTTCGGGCACGTCCCACCGGGAGGAGACCCAGGGGAAGACCCAGGACACGCTGGAGGGACTATGCTTCTCGGCTGGCCTGGGAACGCCTTGGGAATCCTCCCGAGGAGCTGGTCGAAGCGGCTGGAGAGAGGAAAGTCTGGGTCGCTTTGCCTCTGCTACTGCCCATATGACCCGACCCCCGGACGAGCGATGCTGCTACACCCTTTTTGAGTTGGGTTCCCCTCCGTTAAAACAGCACACAGCTTTCAGGTACACAAACAAACGCACGCTATAAAGTTCTGTTTCATAAGCACTCATCACTTAGTTTTACATTTGGTCCTACAACTCGTTTCCATGTTAACAGTCCCAGTCAACCACCTTTCGCCGTCAATTTACACTACGGGTATCCACAGCCTTGTTATAGCCGAGTTATAAAGCTAAATCAGTTAAATACCGCAACGACTTGAACTCTAGGATTAATTCGGTAAACCAAACATTGAGTACGACATGCAAAGAGCAACATAAGAGCACGTTAAGCTTTCTAAACCGCGTCTAAGCGTCATGTTTTTCCAGAATGCGAACACGTTACTTAGCATTAGCTAACGTTAGCTTGAGCTAGCATGTGAGACCGTTGTTAAAGAAATTCTGCAGCTGAAAACGTAGCTTCTAAAAGGAGGAAAAATAACATCGCCGGCGTCAGACATTTGAATTGGCGTGCAAGTAACATTTTTGATCTTATAAAACAAAGGCATAAGTGCAGAGTATGATTAAAATAGTCAGTGGAAAAATAAAATACACAAACACACCTGAAAATGCGCAGCGGAAGATTAATCGCGCTACAAACGTGTGCACTCCTTCCGGTGTGAAACAAAAACTTCCCGTGTGTAATTATGATTATATATATATATATATATATATATATATATATATATATATATATATATATATATATATATATATATATATATATATATATATATATATATATATATAAAATTCTTCTTTAACAGGTTGTTTAGCCTCTTTAAATAATGTGTATATATATATATGCGCAGATATAAAGAAATGCAAAGCATGACAAAAAATATATCTACGTCTCGGTTTTTAACTTTATTATACTACACTTTCCCAGTAATAAACCCAGTTTAGTCCTTGCTACTTTAAATTCCTGGTTTGATCACATCCTGTGCAGATATGAAGAAATGCAAAGCATGACAAAAAATATCTAGATCTGGGTTTTTAACTTTATTATGCAATCTTAGGTGATCTCATTTTAAACACACACACACACACATATATATATATATATATATATATATATATATATATATATATATATATATATATATATATATATATAAATGTCTTTTATTTTAATTTTATGAAGAATCCTTCTTCTTTATCAGGTTGTTTAGCCTCTTTAAATAATGTGTATATATATATATATATATATATATATATATATATATATATATATATATATATATATATATATATATATATATGTGTGTGTGTGTGTGTGGGTGTGTGTGTGTGTGTGTTTAAAATGAGATCACCTAAGATTGCATAATAAAGTTAAAAACCCAGATCTAGATATTTTTTGTCATGCTTTGCATTTCTTCATATCTGCACAGGATGTGATCAAACCAGGAATTTAAAGTAGCAAGGACTAAACTGGGTTTATTACTGGGAAAGTGTAGTATAATAAAGTTAAAAACCGAGACGTAGATATATTTTTTGTTATGCTTTGCATTTCTTTATATCTGCGCAGGATGTGATTAAAACAGGAATTTAAAGTAGGAAGGACTAAGCTGAGTTTATCACTGGAATTGTAGTATATAAAGTTAAGAACGAGAGTTAGATATAGCCTGTAGATTTATGACAGGATGGCCTCAGTGAACACTTGCACTTTGGCCAAGGTCTTACACTGAGACTGAGGCAGAGCTTTCTTTTTGAGTCGTGGATTTGAAAGAGAACTTTCCAAGCTGGTTGGTGTTAGCCACAGGTGAGAAAAACTTTTTTTTAATATTAAAACTGACTGAGTTATTCTTTATTATCAGTACTGAAAGTAAGAATCTTTGAGAAGTTCCTTTTTGGTCATCAAAGTAATCAGTCAGCCAGTTATTTACCTTCACATGGATGTCAAACATATTTTTAAATCGTATTAAATACCTAACTACTCCAAACATTCGCATGCATGTAACGTAATATACATTTTCTGTCTCTAGACTGACATTGAGCAGGGAACAACTACATATAAACCCCTGATAATAGAAAAAGACATTTCCAATGGAGTCCAGTGGGGAGAGCAGCGTGCATTATAACCGCTGGAGTGAGAGTAACATCAACATGAATGTGGAAGCTTCACAGTCTACTGCCAGGAGGTGAGCTGAAGTATTGCCACACATGAAGATGAAGCTAAAAAATACATTTATATGTGGGGAAGAGTTTTCTCACGCTGTTGAGGAGGAAACTGCAAATGAAAATATTGAAGAGATAAAACTGCTGGATTGCTTCGATGGGGAGGCACAACAGTGAGGAAATGTTTAAGTCTGTTTTCATAATAGATTTTTGTTAATAACTGGACCATTTTACAACCAGGGAAAGTTCTCCAGGCTTTTTCAAGGTCTTTTAGAGCTCTCATTTTCTGTACAGTCCCATGTCATTCTATGGACTGTCTATTTGAAAAGTGAGGGAGGTTGACGTGTGTGAAACACAAACTAAAACACAAATTTCAGCATAATATCTGAAAGCCATGTCTTTGAGAGAAGGAAAAAAAAAATCCACCAAAGGGCTTAAACGGGACCTGGGAGCAACATCATGAATTAATTGAGAATTTACAGTTCGGAAAGCTTTCAGCTAATAGCTCTTCTGGGAGATGAATATGAAAACTTCATTATCCACCCATTTGGAAATAAAATGCCTAAAACATGTGAATTTAAATATCAGCCAGCTGCCAGTTGTACAATTTTGTTTCATATCAAAAAGTTACAGTGCAAAGATTTTACAAATGAGAGGGTTGAATGAAATCCGTAGGACCTGATATTTGACATGAATTCTGCTGTCACATTGACACCAATGAGGAAAATGAGACTTCAGACCCACTCTGTAGTGGATGACAGGAGTCATTGATCATTTTCTACGCTTTTATTTTTACCATTCACCATACATACTTTTTGGTGATTTGTAGCCTCTGTATGACAACTAAGGACATTCTCACTATCTTCTGTGATTTTACCTTCGACCTTCATAGATGATCATATCACCCGATGATTTTAAAAGATAAAGGGCTTTCCACTAACCTTTCATACACAATTTTAAGAATGTTTTGGCTCACTCCAAAAACTGCTTGAAGATATTTTCCTGAATATATTAGGCGTTATATTTTCAGTTATTTACTTCGCCCATCTGCCCCCTGTTATAGGTTAAATTAAATAATGGTTGCGTTGAATATTTATATTTTGAATAATCAGTATTTTTGCCATAATAGTTTTTACAAAAAACTTTTGCAGCACCTTTACTGTCAAGCGAACACATTGTAAACATAGATCTGAATCTGAAACTTTCAAGCAGAAACAGAAAAGATATGCAAGTGTGCAAATACATGTTCTTGGCACTGTTTTTTCAATCAGTCAAGCTGTGTTTTTGTGACTGGTTGCTGGTATCAAACTACCTAAACACTCAACTTAAAGTGGGTTGTTTGCTGAGGTCCCTGTTATGTGTATATACAGCGCGTATTTTATGTGTTTGAACACGTTAATAGCACAAATTATTCGTAGATCCAAGTCAATTGCATTATACACACAGATACACAAAAACATTCCTCTGAAAATGGTCAGATATTGAAAAATTACAAATGAAATGACAAATTAGGTATTTAATGTGTTAAGTATTAGTATTTTTATGGTTCATAAACCCAGACCCTGGTGCATCTCATGCCGTTATAACGGCAGGTTCCAAGTTGAAAAAGAAAACAAAAAGAGACCCCCTAGTGGTGGGGTGGCCAAAGCAGTCAAAGTCTGAAGAAAGATTGAAAATAAAAAATATATATTAACAAAATAAAAATGATAATAATACAACTTTTTTTTTTTTTCAAATGTCGCTCAGAGCTGCTCTTTAACAGATTCAAGAAGAGTTTTACTCATTTTAAGCAATGAAATGTGTTAACTTTGCGTTTGGTCTGATTCTCAGGCTCTACAGCAGAGTGTGTGTTGGAAACACTGGGATCGCGCTGAAGGCTGCAGGAGCGCTGGCTGCACTGGCGGCGATTTACATGATAGGTTATGTGACTGGATACTATGTCCATCGGTGCTAAAGGGTCTGTTTGAAATTTCGAGAAATTGCACATTGACATAACCAGAGGAGTTTATGCACAATAAGGAATAATGAGATTTTTCTAAAGAAATGGGAAAATAAAGAAAGGAAATTGCAGAAAACTTGTATTAATGTATTTCTTGGATTTAGCATGACGTGTTTCCGAAACTTTAATGCCATTAAAGTTCAGTTAAAGCTCAAATGAGAAGCCACTGGTATAATTTGAACAATAATGGGCTCACATAATGAGTACAGCTACAGCAACACCAACAGATGTGGAATTCTGCAGTGCGTCTTGTTTACTGTGTTCAAAACATAACAACAACAAAATAAATAAATACTTTCCACAATGTGAGACCAGCTAAATAAAATACATTTTCAAATTCCTTGCTGTATTTGTGCCATTTCTGTTATGATAAATTTTTAAAGCTTCCAGTCTGGCAGCCAGTTTAAAATCCGCCCATTGTTTGCTCACGGATGAGAGTTTTGCTTCAGTGTTGAAGCTATGTAGATCAGATCAGATTCAAATGGTTAAAGGCCAGGGATCAGTCTCAAGCAAAACACATATTCAAATCAACCCACGAGAGCCAGTAATCAGCTCTCATCACTCAGATTTTGAATGTATTTTTTTTTTTGTCAATCACAGTTTTATTTATTTATTTATTTGTTACAAATGAATCATGTTTCCTGAATCAGTGTAATCCCAGAAAAACTGTTCATTTTAATCATAAATGCATGTCCTAAATGAGATATTTCAACCAGTTGGTCAGACAAAATTATCTAGCTATATCTATTAAGGTCACCTAAAGCCGTAAAAAGACATGGTAACTTTCATATTAGTCATCTGTTGAGCTCATTTTTTTATTGTACAGTTCAGATTTGTTGCTTCCTGAAAAAATCTATTCAAAGACCAAATGTAATCATGTTTCTTATCACAGATCAGAAGTCATAATAGTGAAGAAGAAATTAAAAATCATGAGTTTACGGTTTTTTTAAATGTATAAAAGAGCAAAGTGTGTGTTTTTGATCACAGCACCACAGAAACGGAGGGGGCTCAGAGTAGAGCCGCTGCTTCTCCACATCGAGAGGAGTCAGTTGACGTGGCTCGGGCATCTGGTCAGGATGCCTCCTGGACGCCTCCCTGGTGAGGTGTTTCAGGCACGTCTCACCGGGAGGAGGCCCAGGGGAAGACCCAGGACACGCTGGAGGGACTATGTTTCTCGGCTGGCCTGGGAGCGCCTTGGGGTTCCTCCCGAGGAGCTGGAACAAGTGGTTCGGGAGAGGGAAGTCTGGGTCTCTTTGCTTAGGCTGCTGCCCCCGCGACCCGACCCCGGATAAGCGGAAGAAAATGGATGGATGGATGGATGGAGCACCACAGAGACCGCAGGAAAGATCCAAAGGGACCAAGGAGAAAGATCCAGTTTTAAAAAAGCCAGATGCCAATAAGCTCTTTAATGTAAATGTAAGAGGTCTATTTAAATTGAAACTTGATCAGCAAGTAAATCACTAAGTATTGTTTTTATTGTTCAAAAGTAAAACTTGCTTTTACAAAACGTTAAAAGACGTTGCTGTTGATGATAAATGCATACCTGTTACAAGTGGCCTTGTGTGACTCAAAATAAAAAAAATTAAAAAGTACAAAGACAGAAATAAAACACATAATCAAATTACTTCTGATTTAATAATTTATTAGATTCAATGAATACCTTTTATTTTTTTACATAAAGGATGCAATAAATGTGCAAATACACCCTGGTCTATTTTGTGTACAGTCACCGTGAAAACAAATTTAAAATTGCACATATGTACCCTTTAAAGGTTGAGCTCCCCAGGGGACATAGATTCATTTTTTATTGTGTTCCCTCGCAATATTAATTTATTTACTAGGCAGTTATAAGTTTGGTTATAAGTTATTTGTATGGCTTTTACATGTGCATTAAGGTGGGGAGGAAAAACAGTTCAACGTGGGCTTCCCATTCCTGTAGAAAGAAAGAAAGAAAGAAAAAGAACATTTGGATTATTTTTAGTTATTGTCACGGGGTAATGTCGCCATCTGCTGACAGTTTTGGTTGTGGTAGTCTAGGACCCGTTTTCATGTGCAGTCGCATCTTCTGCTATTAGTTATAAAAACTATCATGAACCCCCAGTTAATAAACCGCTTCTCAACCAGTTTTCTGCACCAAAGGTACAAGATTGTACAAACACGTCTTTTACTGAGGATCTTTAAAAGTGTACATAGGTGCTATTTTAAATTTCCATTTGTTATCACTGTCACTGTATTAAAGAAAATGAAATTAATTAAAATGCAAGGGAATGAAGACGAAGAAGAAAATGTTCTATGTCCCCTAGGGGCCTCCGTAGGGGAGCGCGTATTATGCAGATACATTTCTTTTTCTCGACGCACCTGCTCCACCATCGTTGTGGTTCATTTCCTGGATCTGTGGGGAACTCCGCCACGGTGACGTCACAGCTCTCAGACGTCGGAGGAGGTGGAGGTTTTAGAGGAGCTCCGCTCAGCCCAGCCAACTCTACGGCGTGTCTGAGCGAAACGAAATATGGATGAGGGGGTCGCCGAAAGTTGGGAGGCAGCTGCCCATAGTGGGGTAAATAAAATAAAAAACAACAGAGCACGGCTCTGGTCTGAGATTATTCTGCTTTGTGGAGCTCCGTGATTCGGACGGGCTTCCCCGTGGAAGAGTTGTCTCAGCGACTCCCACGGGCCAACAATGTGGCTACAGCTAATGGTAGCTCCAAGAAACTTAGCCAGTCGAGTAACTTATCCCCACTTACCTGGTTAGAACTTTATCGGGCTTAATTAAACACGTGAGGCTAACTTGTTTAGCATGTTGTCTAAATTAGGTAAAATACACGCAGTTCTTCGGTATGACTTGGCCAGCTAGCGCGGCTATGGGCAACTGCTAAGGCTAGTGCTAACTAACGTAATGCTACATTGGATGGAGCCGCGTTGAAATGTTGACAGTTTATCTGGGGTAGATAAACACATGACACTTAAATACCTCCGGTCTTCGGTTCAATTCAACAACTACACCCTAAAAAATGACTTTACAGATTTTTAGATAGCTATAAACGAAAAATGTTCATCAGATAAGAGTGAAAGTTTTTTTTCTGATGGTCATAAACAATATTGGGAACAGTAAAACTCACAATCAGTTTATTCGTTTATGTTTAATAAAGTTCGCGAAATTTAGACATAATACTTGGACCTGGAAAGGGTGTTGAGCAACCTTGTAGCTCTGAGTAGGAGCTACTTGTTACCAAACTGCTCCTCCGCTTTTTTGTTTTTTACTTTACAGCTTTATTTGTTCAATGTTTAATTACAAAAAAAAAAAAAAAAAATTCATCAGCGTAGTATAAACCTATTTGTTTTTATATGAATAGCTGCAAATGAGTAAGGAAAAAAATAATATTAGGCAGATTAATATTGTTAATAGAGTTGCACTACAGAACGAGCTACTTTATTACACCACGTTTAAAATAAGAACATGAATGTAGGTTAGAGAGCTACAACTTTTTGAAATCAGATAAGTCGTCTTTTAGGCCAAGTTTGTTAGTGCAGAATGTTTTTTTTTATTATTATTATTAATTAAACAGCTGCAGCCAACCCTCTGGTCTTAAACAAAAGAGGCATTGTGGTTGTATTATTTTTTTCAAAGTAAACATAGTTACAATCTGAAGTTAAGAAACACTTCTTTTTTCCCCCCACACAAATCAGACGGGTTGAAATGTATGTAGTTGACCTAATAAATCAGGAAGTTTCAGCATCATGCTCATATTGGCAAACTAATGTCACAATACTTTCTTGGAGTACTGTTGTGTAATTATGGTTAAAAACCTGACAGAAAAGGGTCTGCAGTCCCTAAACGTACCTTCTGGTTTTCACAGACTTTGCTATCTTTTATCTAGTACTTCCGTTTACTGTATGTTTACATATGACTCCACAATAGATGGAAAATGTATGATTAGAATATCTGTACCAGCGAGAATTGCTTTGACAGCACTATACACGAGTGACGTTTATACATTAAGCGATGTCCATTCAGGCTTTACAACTGATTTCATGATTCTGGTTGCAATATTGCCACGCTATTATGGTTCTTCACCACCAAAACAGCAGATGAAAGCTCAGTGAAATCATGTTGCTATATAAATAAGTATTATACTACATAACACCTGTAAGGGGTTATAGATACCAGCAGGGGTCTTTGTTAGCAGAGAACCCAAAACAGAAAAGAAAAAAAATTGCCAGTATATACTTGTGCATGTATTTTTCACAAGACCATCAACAAGGTTATCACAGGCTTCAGACTAACATCTTTTTCAATAGAGACCTGGGCACGAGAGTAGCAGCGCTCTATTGTACTGCTAAACAGACAGTTCTGAATCAAGAGAACCATTTTCTTGAAAGTGGCGTTTTAAAAACAGTTCTTCAGATTTTCTGATTGGCTTTGTTTTGGTCGAGAACATTGAGATTTCTGTTTTTGGTTTTTATTCTGTGGTTAAGGTTAATAAGTACTTATCTTCAGAAAAATGCTTTTTGTCTGTTTCTGCTCCTTAATGCAGAACTACATAGAGGAATTTTCTCGTCTTTTAGAAATAGGACAACATCCGACCAAGAACCGACTCCTCGAGGCCTGTGATGCTCCCGGCCCGTCGACTGAGCCATTTACTTGCCAAAGCCTGATCGAAAATGGTCCTGGTGGAAGGGTGGCTGCCATAAAGCAAGTTTTAAAAAGTAAAACGGGGAGAAAAAGGTACGTATTGCACTATTATAAAAAATAATAATAATGTAAAACATTATAGTTGCAATATTGCTCTGGGTTTCTGCTGGCAGTTTTGTGGCACACTGTCGTCTTAGATACCAGATTTGTAATCCTTTTCAAACATGTGTAATCACCTAACCTCTCTCCTGTTTTTCTGTCTTCATTTTTATTGTTAATAAACTAGGATGAATTTTAAGCAGTACTTTATATCCAATGTTAGCTAACTGGACACAGAGTGTATGACTTGGCAGCTGTTCCCTTGTGTATAAATAGCTTGTAACGGAATCCTGCTTTCCATCCTCTCTCCAGCTTACTACCTACTTTACTCTTTCCTGTCCCAAATCAATTTGGTGTTTGTTCTCATGAACTCCTGTTTGCCCTACTTTCCCCTCAGGAAATGGAAAAACGGTTAGAAGAGAAGCTTCGGATCAGCCAGAGAGAAAAGTAAGAACCTTTAAATGCTAAAGTAAACGGCCCAAACATGCGGTTGGCTGTGGCGTTTTAAGTTTGCTTGGCGTTGGGCTCAATGCTGCACTTCACTGCGTGTTGTGTACAAGTTGAAAAGTGGGATTTCTCAGCACTCTGTGTGAAAACTAAGCCAGTTTAGGTACAAAACTGTGGTGTCGTTGGTGTGTTCACACTTCAGAACAACAGTCTCCCCTTTTACAACTTCTGAAGCTTCAGTAGATTTGCGTTTTAGATCCAAAAAATCAGCATGAAAAACATTTGAAAGAGTTTGAGTGAAACAAAAAGAAATCCCAAAAGTGTTGGCATATAAGTGATTAATCCGATTCGATCTGGGCCATTTGTTATCAACCTTCGAAACGTGGCTGAAAGCTGACAAAGACAGGAGTAATCACATCAAAAAGGTTTGTTTGTTTTGGCCCTAAACTTATTGTCGTCTGTGCTTCTTTTCTTTCTTTCCCTCAGGGAGTCCAGTAATTCTTCCCGATCGCCATTAAAGACAACCATGGTGATTCAGGACAACTCTTTACCAGCAGGACCCCCGCCTCAGATACGCATTTTGAAGCGACCAGCGAGTAACGGGTCTTTGGCGTCATCCATGAACTCGAACAGGCCTACTCCGCAGGTCAAGTCTCTGGCCCAGCGAGAGGCGGAGTATGCGGAGGCCAGGAAACGAATACTGGGTAGCGCCTGCCCAGAGGAGACTCCTCAGGAAAAGCCCAACACTGACAGGTAACAATTACTGAGTTGAGATTCGAGAGCTTAGTTAAAAGTCATTTTTTATGCTGCTACGAGACAAGGTAGATAGTTCTCAGTTATTGCTTAACCCCACATGATGTTTTGTTGAAGATCTTCATCCATGTGTTTGCTAACAGCTTTGTTTTAGGCCTGCATAACCAAGTACATATCAGGGAAAACTTATTGAACGACTAGGAACTATCCAAATGCTTTCCAATCATTTTATTGTTGTTTTATTGCTTTGTCTTTTTATTTTATGAGTTTTATTCTTCTTGAATTTTATGTGCAGCACTTCAGTCAGTTCCGGCTGTTTTGAAGGGCTTTTTAAACACTGTTGGCTTGGCTTTCTCTCTGTTGTTGTAGTTCACGTCTTTGTAGGCTGAGCATTCACTTTTTTTGAACAGGGCAGTCCTATTAAAACAAAAATAAGTTGTTTTATTATTTAGCTTAGAAATTTTACAAATTTCTTTTTAACTTTCGTTGTGTACTTGAATCAGGAGGAAAATATTTGCAGTGACTTGAACCCTAGAACTAATAAGACAGTAAGTCAGTAGGAGGATGTCAGAAAAGTGTAGGGAAATAGAAAAAAATCCATCAGATATTTTTTTTTCTCCGTCTGCCTGTTTAAAGCTTTTAGAAGTTCTGCTCACTTTTAAGTTTTAGTTTCATTACAAGAGCTGGTTAGTCTTGATGTAGAAGAGTACAGGTCCTTCTCAAAAATTAGCATATTGTGATATTTTCCATAATGTAATGATAAAAATTTAACTTTCATATATTTTAGATTCATTGCACACCAACTGAAATATTTCAGGTCTTTTATTGTTTTAAAACTGATGATTTTGGCATACAGCTCATAAAAACCCAAAATTCCTATCTCAAAAAATTAGCATATCATGAAAAGGTTCTCTAAACGAGCTATTAACCTAATCATCTGAATCAACTAATTAACTCTAAACACCTGCTAAAGATTCCTGAGGCTTTTAAAAACTCCCAGCCTGGTTCATTACTCAAAACCGCAATCATGGGTAAGACTGCCGACCTGACTGCTGCCCAGAAGGCCATCATTGACACCCTCAAGCAAGAGGGTAAGACACAGAAAGAAATTTCTGAACAAATAGGCTGTTCCCAGAGTGCTGTATCAAGGCACCTCAGTGGGAAGTCTGTGGGAAGGAAAAAGTGTGGCAGAAAACGCTGAACAACGAGAAGAGGTGACCGAACCCTGAGGAAGATTGTGGACAAGGACCGATTCCAGACCTTGGGGGATCTGTGGAAGCAGTGGACTGAGTCTGGAGTAGAAACATCCAGAGCCACCGTGCACAGGTGTGTGCAGGAAATGGGCTACAAGCCACTTTTGAACCAGAAACAGCGGCAGAAGCGCCTGACCTGGGCTACAGAGAAGCAGCACTGGAATGTTGCTCAGTGGTCCAAAGTACTTTTTTCGGATGAAAGCAAATTTTGCATATCATTCGGAAATCAAGGTGCCAGAGTCTGGAGGAAGATTGGGGAGAAGGAAATGCTAAAATGCCTGAAGTCCAGTGTCAAGTACCCACAGTCAGTGATGGTCTGGGGTGCCATGTCAGCTGCTGGTGTTGGTCCACTGTGTTTTATCAAGGGCAGGGTCAATGCAGCTAGCTATCAGGAGATTTTGGAGCACTCCATGCTTCCATCTGCTGAAAAGCTTTATGGGGATGAAGATTTCATTTTTCAGCACGACCTGGCACCTGCTCACAGTGCCAAAACCACTGGTAAATTGTTTACTGACCATGGTATTACTGTGCTCAATTGGCCTGCCAACTCTCCTGACCTGAACCCCATAGAGAATCTGTGGGATATTGTGAAGAGGAAGTTGAGAGACGCAACACCCAACACTCTGGATGAGCTTCAGGCCGCTATCGAAGCATCCTGGGCCTCCATAACACGTCAGCAGTGCCACTGGCTGATTGCCTCCATGCCACGCCGCATTGAAGTAGTCATTTCTGCAAAAGGATTCCCGACCAAGTATTGAGTGCATAACTGAACATAATTATTTGAAGGTTGACTTTTTTTGTATTAAAAACACTTTTCTTTTATTGGTCGGATGAAATATGCTAATTTTTTGAGATAGGAATTTTGGGTTTTCATGAGCTGTATGCCAAAATCATCAGTTTTAAAACAATAAAAGACCTAAAATATTTCAGTTGGTGTGCAATGAATTTAAAATATATGAAAGTTTAATTTTTATCATTACATTATGGAAAAGAATGAACTTAATCACAATATGCTAATTTTTTGAGAAGGACCTGTATCACATGTGGTTTGTTTTGCGCCCTCTAGTGGAAGGCTGAAGACATTTTCATTAGCTCAACCTTTACCAGGGGTTGTGGTGGTTTTGCTTTTTGACTCGCTCACATTTGTGCTTCAGCCAGCCTGATGAATGAAATCATATCCCCACTAGAAGCAGCGTCGCGTACTTGGCTTGACAGGGACCCAAAGCAATTCAAACACAATTAAAACTCATCAAGTTGTAGTGATGCAGGCCTTGTCATTGTGGGGATCTGAGAGCAGAGCAGCACAGTTAGCTTAATTTAAATTCTTGTATCAACTCTTAATTGCCTTAAGTAAAAAAGAAAAGTTATTTCTCAAAGTTTTTTTTAATGCTTTGCATTTGTGGTCATTTGAGAGCCAACTATTTTTCTGAAGGTGGAACAAGTTGGAGAACATTTTCAGTTTACTGTAGCTGGGTTAGTCTGGAGGCCTGAGAAAGTTTTGGATCTGGACTAATCACCTAATGAGCTGTGTGTCCTACTTGTGTGTAATGTGTTTGATCTCAGACGGCTGAATCAAAGGAACTGGTGTTGATTTGGATGTTTGAATTGTAGTGAATTCCTCAGCAAATGTACGAATTACAAAAAGTCGAATTAGCTGGACGGTCTAAATAGTGTTTTAGATAGATGTTGAAGGTCCTTGAAGCTGAGATAATTGTCTCCTACTCAGTGGGATGTGATGTGAGACTTCAGGGATTCAGTACGTAGCATCGAACACATTCAGTATAACCTCTCTAGCAGATGAGAGGGGGGGGGGGAATAAAGCAGCCGTGTCTAATTCACTCCCATTTCCTCTCTTCTCACAGGCCAGTACGCAATAACTCCACAATGCCTTCAGAGGACACCAGATCAAACAATCAAACTGTCCGGCAGCCCGCCGGCCCAGATAGCACCCAGGGGTTCCGACAGCACAGATAAGTGGGTCTCTGGGACGTCCCAGCCGCGGAGGGGAGAGACAGAGAGAGAGATTAAGAGCCACCTGAGATCAAACAGCGCACTGTATTCTTTAGCCTTTCTCCCCTCAGTTCCCTCACGTCAGCCGGGCTGTATAGCGTCCCTCTCGCAGCCGGACCAATTTGTCAGGGAGCGAAGGAACTCCGGGGCGACGTCGAGCTGAAATGAGCTCTCCTCTCTCTCCTCCTCCCCATGTTCATTCGGCACTGTGATTATGGACTTATTCTGGACTCACTGTGATGATCCCCCCCCTCTCCTCCTTTAACAGACACCCCTCAGCCTCCACCTTTTCATTTTATTTTTGGTTCTGTCTGTCCACAGACGTAAGAAGAGCAAAAGCAAAGACTCGTGCATGAGCAGTTCAAGGATGAGGTGAAACGAGGGGTCATATCAAAACTAGATCAGCTGGTTCTTGTACAGCGGCTTCTTCCCAGCAATAATACCAGACATTCTCTTTTTCTTTCTTTTTAATCACTCGTCTTTACACAAGGCATGCACTGATATCTTTTAAATGCATATCCCAGTTCTTAAGCACCGCTAAGTCTGTTCATTGAAACAGCATTAGATATTAAACTTTAAAGCAGGAAATGAGAATCATGTTTCGCCACCGTCTTATCCGGTGGTAAAAATCGAAGCTTTAACAAGCTCTCGGGAACTGCAGCGCGTTTTATCTGGTGTAAAAGATGCATTAAATGCTGAAAACTGTTCAAGGTATCAGTGCATCCCCTACTATTTAAAAACTGCCATTTTGTTAAAAAAATAAACAGAGGTCAGGGGTTATGTGTGTCAAGTTATATATCTGACAAGTTTTGTTTACTTTTTTTCAAGCTTTTAGCTGTCTTCCTTCGACAGTCGTTGCGTACTTTCTATTTAAGAGGAAATAAGAATGAAGAGGGGGGAATGGATCCAAGTCAGGTTTCAAGTAGCTTTTCTGGCCTTTTATATGAAATGACAGCAGTGTAAGAAGAGTATTTTAAATAAACCAAAAGCCCCCCTTTTTGTTTTATTTTTTAAAGAAAAAGCTAAATTTTTATGATTTGAAAATAGTGTTGGCAGGAGTTTTAGTGAAATTTTAAAATGACATTTACTGCTGTCCTGTCTCCACCCCTTCGGTGATGTTTCTTCACACCTTCTTCTGAAGTAAAATTTAGGAACTCAGGTCCATATGAATGAGACTGAATGAATGAATGAAATGAACGAAGATTGTATTTTCCCCAGCGGGTTTGTGTTCTCAGAAGACTAATTGTATGTATTTAACTTACGGCCGGCACTTAAAAGCAGTGCTCTGTCGAGCTTAATATAACAGAAAATAAGAGTTGCTGTCTCAAGGTAAAAGTATTTTAGTTGCTTTTTCTCCCCCCATTAAAAAAAAAAAAGGTTTGCATCTTTGTGTCAGAACTGTAGCTTCATTCCCTGTAGGACGATCGACTGCCTCAACAGAGCGGCACAGCAGGTTGTGAACCAGAGAACTCGACCGTGTGGCTTTTCTAGGACCGTTGTGCCCAGTAAATGTTTTCTCACCTTTTAATTGTTCAGATGAGATCTCAAAGCCATACTTAGTGGTGCAAGATCATCAACACAAAGACTCTTGTGGTAATGGGTGAATTCAGCTTGTGCCTCCTGTATCACATCTTTACTTCCTAGTTGTTGATTTTTATTCCTTTTGGTTTTTAAGGAAAAAAATGGGTATATTTAAAAGGGGGAATTCTCTATATTGTTGAAGAGATTTTAGTTGAGGAAATCTAGTGGCGGAGCAGAAAATACAGACTGCCTGTAAATACTGATTTAATAAAAAGATTTACTAAAAATCTGATTTTGTGTGCATACTTGTTCATTGTAACAAACTTATTGCTGACCTGAGAATAAAATTGCTTATAGGTGTCTGGAACAGAGAAAAAAGAAAATCGTTCCTTGGTGTGTCACCGTATTATACAGTTAAACCTGGATTTTACATGCACCAAATAAAAAATAAAAAAAGTCTCGCTGTCTTAAGTTAAACCAGACCAAACTTCTCTTGTTTTACCTAAATTATTTCTATTTGCTAAATGCCTCAATGAGAAAATGTCAGGGATTTATTTATTGTCTTCAGAATCAGAAGTAATGAGGGAAAGCTCTCATGACATCATGGCTTTGGAAACTTCTGATAGGGTAACTGACACATTGAGTTTTTTTGGAGGCACTCCCGGGAGGAGGAAGCTATTACTACAAATGAAACCTTAAGAGCCAGACTGCAGTTTGCAAATGCACACAGGGACAAAGACGTCCGTTTTTGAGACGTCCTGTGTTCTGATGAAACTAAGGTTGGACTGTTTGGCCACAAGGACCATTGTTACAATCGGAGGAGGTCCCCCATTAAGCCTGGGAACACCATCCCGGAAGGGAAGTATTGGGTTGGCAGCAACATGTGGGGCTGTTTAGCTGGTGGAAGAACTGGTGCACGTCATAAAATAGATGGCATCATGAAAGAACTGTGGAAATATTGAAGCAACATCTAAAGACATCAGCAAGGAAGTTAAAGCTCAGGCATAAATGTGTCTTCTTAATGGACAAAGACCCCAAGCATACAGCCAAAGTGGTTATAAAGTGGCTTAAGGACAACCAAGTCAGTGTTTTGGTGTGGCTGTCACAAAAGCCCTGATCTCAATCCTATAGAGAATTTTTGGGCAGATCTGAAAAGGCCTACAAACCTGACTCGGTTCCACCAGCTTTGTTAGGATGAATGGGACAGAACTCCAGCAATCTGTTTTCAGACGCTTGTGGAAGGAAACCCAAAATGTTTGACTCTGGTCATCCAGTTCAAAGGCAATTCTACCAAATACTGGGGAAATGTATGTAATTTTGAAGATGGTAAATTCCTTCTCATTACTGAGGCATTTAGTGAATAGAAATACGTTTGGTAATTCTGACCTTTAAAAAAGACGTTTGCTCTAATTTAACTTCAGAGAATGAGAAAAAAGGTGTAGGTCTCTTTATTCGGTGTATGTAAATTTCTGGTTTCCACTGTATATGAGCAATGTTGGTAGTGGTGTGGGTGCAAATGTTCATTAGTGATCCATTACTTTCCCCCTTGCATCATAATTGTGATGTGACACATACCAATTTCTTGAAGTAATTCTTCAAAATGGTAAAGACAGAAGAACGTGACATTCAAGAAATAAAAGATAGCTACAGTCCTAAACTAGCTGATGTTTACAGTAGGAGCAAGAATTAAAACATTTAAAACTGAAACCTTGACAAACCATAATGAACAAGAACTTACCACCATGCATAGTGTGGATTGTAAAGGTGGTATATATATCTACAAAGGTCACTGCTAGAGAAAGCTATGTGGATTCTGTGCATCCCCAATCATCCCTCCAGACTCTGAGAACTTGATAAATTAAATGCAAACTCTCCATAGATCTGAAAAGAGGACTTTGGACCACTGAGCAACAGTCCAGGTCTTCTCCTTACCCCAGGGGGGATACCTGTGGCCCATGTGTAGGATTGCTCTGTGCATTGTGGCTTTTGATGCTCCGACTCCAGTCTTGGTTCTTTCCTGGTGAAGCTCCCACAAATTCTTGAATGGATTTTGCTTGACAATCCTCTAAAAGCCGTGGTGCTCGTGGGGAGTGTCAATGACTGTCTTCTAGACATCTGTCCAATCAGCAGACTTCCCCATGATTGTATAGCCTACTGAGCCAGAATGAGAGACCATTTAGAAGCCCATGAAACTTTGCAAGGGGTTTTGAGTTAATTATCTGATTTAGGTGTGACACCATTAGTTTCCAATATTGAACTTTCTCCCAGTATATTTTCTTCGACACTGAAATGTGCGTTTTCATTATCTGTAAGCCATGAAGCTGTAAGAAATATAGGCTTGGAATATTTCACTTTGTGTAATTAATTTACATCCAGTTCAACTGACAAGTGACATATTTACCTTTTTAGGATGTTGTAATTTTTTTTTTTTTACATACCTGTAGATCACCATTAGTGGTAACTACTTTCTGTAGTGGTATGCAGACTAAAAGAAACGGCAGCTTTAACACGATGGTGTCTGGTTGGAACCATTCCAGGCGACTGAAGTTTCTATTCCTCTGAAAAATTTAGCAAGCTATAAAGCCCTTGACTTTTCAGTGAAGAAATCATCATAGTGCAAGTGTAGTTTGTGCTAACAGAGTTCTGATCAGGAAACTGTCTCTAGGTCCTTATTTTAGGAGGGCTTGTCTTTTTTGTAATTATTCGACATCGTTTGATTGCTGAGAGGCCTCTGCCTCCTACAGCACGTCGACTTTCTGGCTGTTGATTTGGTTTAAAAACAAAAAAAAATCCAACTATCATTCCAAAGATTTTACTTCACAAAATCAACTGGCAGAGTACGAAAAGTCAGACTAAGCTAAACACAGAGCTTAAACGGTCTTTAAAAATAATTTAATTTTCAGAAAATTAGCCATTATATAGATGATAGCTCATTAGTCTTCTTAAACCTACAACATTTTTATTACTCAGAACACCCAGACAAAAGTGTACATAAAAATAGTTTTTATTTGGCAGGTAAACATTGCATTGTTGGTCAATGAGAGGATGTTGTTTAGACATCCAACATGGTTAACCTCAGGTGAGTCCAGTGTTAGGCCAGGTAAATACTAGCTGAAGGAGATGACTGTATCGTTTGTGGGGGACAGTGTTTGATCAAGTGGAGGCCACAATGAAGAGTCGGACAGCAGAGCCTTCAGACGTTTGTACCGCTTCTTAGACGGCTGCCTCCCTCGCAGCAACCGGAGGCAGTTCAGAATGCCCACATCTATCAGCAGCTGGAGAAGAAGGAAAAAGGTATTCATGTGTATTACAAAATTTGAGAAGGTTTTTAGGGATGTTTTTTTGCTTTTGGAATTAACTTGTTACGTTTTCCTTCTAATGGGTTTTGTTCAGCATGCACACTGGACAATATGTTGTCATGGTCCTGTGCCAGAGCTGGTTTTAAAAAAAGGGGGGGGGGGAAAGCTCTAAAAGAGCTTTAGAAAACCTAAAAATCTGCCATATGTAAAAAAAAATGACCAGAACTTCCTGCAGCTCATTCAGTGTTGCAGTCAGCCTCTTTTAAGCCTTTCTGAACCAATTTCTGCTTTGCTTTTTCATCAGTCTTGGATGAATATCAACTGTTTCCTAATGTCACCTATACTTCCAAAGCTACCAACAGACTTCGCTGTGACATGGCATTTATATAATGCTGAAGATTCTTTTATCCTTCTCCAGACTGATACCCCTGCTCAATAAAACCTTTTCACAGTCACGTTTGCCAAAGGATGCAAATATGCAATCAAGACAATTCCACTAGGACATTCCAATGTTTCATGTTTACACCATTTGATGTATTTATTGCAGATGTGAACCCAAAGTGTAAGCTGTAAACATGTTTCAAGAACGTTTTAGGTTTAGAAGGACGGCATATAATTGTACAACCAGGATATTTCAGCTTTCTTTCCTTTTTACATATTCATCCCCAACAGATTGACTTTATTTTAAGTTGAACTGTAAAGGTTAGAGGTTACATGAAAGGTGGAAAACGTTTTCAAATTTCCATTATCTGTTTAAGGTAAAACACACCTTTTACCAGAGGTGTGTAAACCTTTGACATCCACTGCATGCGTAGGTTGTCTTGGTCTGAACATTTCATTGCCAAATAAGTTTGTAAGCAATGCTTTAACTAAATTAGATTATCACTGGTCCATAGAGTGAATGGGACCACTTGCCTATTGTGGCATTGACTTACCTCGACCACAAAGCACACCAAGAAGTTGAGAGCAGCCATGGCAACGAGCAGCATCTTAAAGTTCATGTCAGTGAAGTTGTACAGTTTAAATATGTTCCTGAAGAAAGGACCTGGATACAACACCAGCGAGGTCATCACGGCAAAGTGGATCAGCAGCAGACAGAGGAAGATCACTGGAAAGAAAGAAAAATCCCATTTTAGGATTGATGTGGTAAGTGTAAGAACATGACAATAAAGAACAGTAAGATGAAGAGAAGAGGTGAAAAGCCTCTTAATCTTTCCTGAACTCACCATTATGATAGAGAGGTTTCTTATGAGGTAAGCTCTTGGTGACTACCACCGCCATGATGATATATTGGTAACCCGCTAAGGCAAAGACGCATGTGTTCTCCATGTTGGGTAGGTTTTCTGCTCCAAACACTGTAGAATTTAGTGGAATATACCTAAAGAATATTTAGAGAGTAATAAAAGTCAATCTTTTCAGTGTGAATCAAATGTTTATTTTAGTTAGTAACCAATGGCTGACCATTCCTGGGTGGTGGTGATGAAAAACGCAGCCAGCTGGCCCAGGACGATTGTGCAGGAGTGAAGGAAGAGGCTGCCGAACACGGGCAGGGCCAGCAGACTGGCCGGAGGTCTATTTGGGTGCAGCTCCTCACTGGGACCTCCTCTCCCCATCACGATGGCCAGCAGAGTAACGAGGAACAAGTCACAGAACAGGAACTGCAGGTCAGCCATGGTCGTCTTCACCTGCAAGTAAAAGTCAGCGCATTTATTAAAAGGGATTTAGAAAATGCAGTAGTTGGAGCTGTAATTGTTTAAGCAGTAGAACAAAAATTGTTGAATGGCATTTGTCATAACTATGATGGATCTAAAACCTATGTCTTCGTATTACTGGATCTTACACATTCATCATCTTCATCATGACACAGTAAGGGATAAACTAGAAAAGTGGAATGGACTGCCTGCTACTGTGCTCAATTGGTTCAGATCTTAAATAGCAGACAGGACTTAATTATGTCATTTAAAAGGTGTGGATCTGAGAAAGAAATCATCACATCTGGGGTTCCTCAGGGCTCCATTCTCAAGCTACTTTTATTCAGTTTATAGTACACTCCCGATAGCTCAGATTATAGAACACTGCAACATCTTTTACCATAAATATATTGATGAAATGCAATTTTATAACTCTTCCTCAACAGATGATCACAGTCGTTTAAAGTCATTTAGGAAGTGCAACTGATAAACATGAACGGACGGGTCAGAACTCCCTATTGTTTGTGCAAAAAAGACATGTGACTGGTTTTAGTTCGAAAATGCAAGGTTAGAGATCAGCACTCAGCTAGACTTCCTCTTCTCTTTCACTTCTGGTAAATAGTCTGTTTTTTAATGTACAGATACAAATGCACATTTTATTAAAAAAAATTTAATTATCCTGCTCAGTTCCACATTCCTTGGGATCTCAGTATACTATTTTTTTTAAACTGCACAGTATTTTTGTGTTTTAATTCGCCCATTATGGTTTTCTTAATTCTGTTTTTTTATTTTATGTTTTTATCTTTGTGTAAATCTGTGACTCTGTTCCTACTACATCTGAATTTCCCCAGTGTGGGACAGTGAAGAAAATGTCTATTCTAAATGTTATTTAGGATTTCAATAGTTTTAAACACTACTATGAAAATTTGTGAAGAAAACAAATGGGAACGGTGTTATAGAATACAAGCATGAAACTGACTTTGTACATTAAACTGATAAAAGTAATCAGCAAATAAAATTCTATTACACCAAGAAAAAAGCGATCAAATCCTTTAGACTTTGATCAAAGTTTTCACTGAAACTAGAAGAAGAAAAGAATCTTAAAGTGGCGTTTCTTCATTGCAACTCACTGTGTTCAGGATGAGGACGGAGCAGAACTGGATGAGGCTGTACAGCGCCATGTATCTGAAGAGACTGAAGGACGTGACTAGCGAACATCTGCCCTCTCTGCAAAAATCCCCAACCCCGCCGCCCAAAAATTGAGAGTTCATTCATCTTCTATCGCAGTGACAAACATCAGAGATTTAGCTGAATTTTAAAGAGCTCAACTTCCGTTTCTCTTCTGCCTCCCTCCATCCTCACCTGATCAGCAGCGGGACGCAGCTGATGTTTTCAGTCTTGGAGGTGAAAGGCGAGGCGACTGAAGCCTCGGCCTCAGACAGGGAAACCCCGACGTCGGCAGCTCTCAGGGCCCCGCAGTCATTGGCCCCGTCCCCACACATGCCAACTCGATAGCTGCCGGAAATTTGATTAGAACATACATTATTATTTAATTTGATCATTTTCATTAAGATAAACTTCACAAAATATAAGTACATGTAAGTTAGGATGGAACTGCTCTAAGCTGAACTTCGTCTGAGAAACACTAAAAACTATTTTCAGACGACATAAATTTATACCAATCACACAAAAAATGAGTTTTGCATCATCTTTTCGCCTTTTCATTCCAACTTTATCATATTCCCCACTTTTATTGCACGTGCACAAACGTAGACCTGAACTTACTTTAGTTTTTGCAGCTCCTTCACCAGCTGGGTCTTCTGGTCAGGGGCCATGCGTGCAAATACAGTGGCTTTCAACAAAACCTGCAAAAGCATGCAGTCGTGCAATCTCTGGATTAATGAGTTCCATTATTGGGAAAACGTTTTTGCATGCATTATAAAGTTTATGTTACCTTCGGAAGATATTCGGGGAAGTGGTCACAGAGGGCAGCGAAGGACTTCCCATTAATAGCTAAATGATAGCCAAAACCAGCCTGGTACAGACCCTGAGGGGAGCAAGGAAGAAAATACAACACTACTAAAAAGAGACAAGAAATACAGTTTGTATAATTTTGTATACTACTGTTCATGCAAAAGATCCAGGTAAACGGCAGACTGAAAGGCTGACCTGATTAATGGCGTCTCTGGGGCTCTGGGCAGCAGTAACCCCACCATCCTCCATGTTGAACCTCAAAGTGGGCATAGATTCTGCAGTGTGGGGGGTTGCGATGACAAAAATCACCTTCTTGTCAGAGCCCACCATCCCGCAGTTCTTTGCTACATTCACTGCTGTCAGAATATTGTCCCCTGTGTGATGGAGAACAAAGCAAGTGGGATAAAAACAGCATAAAATAATATACTTTTAAACGTAGGGTCTTACCATTCATACCACTTTTTGATTTGTTTTTCATGGGTACAACCATAAACTGCAATGTATTATACCTTGATTCAATGTGGGACCAACACAAAGTATCGCGACATCGTGAATAGATGAAAAGTAGAACTTAACATGAATATGCTTTGATCCAATCACTCACCTGTACAGTCGTGGCCAAAAGTTTTGAGAATGACACAAATATTAGTTTTCACAAAGTTTGCTGCAAAACTACTTTTAGATCTTTGTTTCAGTTGTTTCTGTGACGTACTGAAATAATTACAAGCACTTTATACGTTTCAAAGGCTTTTATTGACAATTACCCGACATTTATGCAAAGAGTCAGTATTTGCAGTGTTGGTCCTTCTTTTTCAGGACCTCTGCAGTTCGACTGGGCATGCTCTCAATCAACTTCTGGGCCAAATCTTGACTGACAGCAACCCATTCTTTCATAATCACTTCTTGGAGTTTGTCAGAATTAGTGGGTTTTTGTTTGTCCACCCGCCTCTTGAGGACTGAACACAAGTTCTCAATGGGATTAAGATCTGGGGAGTTTCCAGGCCATGGACCCAAAATGTCAACGTTTTGGTCCCCGAGCCACTAAGTTATCACTTTTGCCTTATGGCACGGTGCTCCATCGTGCTGGAAAATGCATTGTTCTTCACCAAACTGTTGTTGGATTGTTGGAAGAAGTTGCTGTTGGAGGGTTTTTTGGTACCATTCTTTATTCATGGCTGTGTTTTTGGGCAAAATTGTAAGTGAGCCCACTCCCTTGGAAGAGAAGCAACCCCACACATGAATGGTCTCAGGATGCTTTACTGTTGGCATGACACAGGAGTGATGGTAGCGCTCACCTTTTCTTCTCCGGACAAGCCTTTTTCCAGATGCCCCAAACAATCGGAAAAAGGCTTCATCGGAGAATCTGACTTTGCCCCAGTCCTCAGCAGTCCATTCACCAGACTTTCTGCAGAAGATCAACCTGTCCCTGATGTTTTTTTGGAGAGAAGTGGCTTCTTTGATCCCCTTCTTGACACCAGGCCATCTTCCAAAAGTCTTCGCCTCACTGTGCGTGCAGATGCACTCACACCTGCCTGCTGCCATTCCTGAGCAAGCTCTGCACTGGTGGCACTCAGATCCCGCAGCTGAATCCTCTTTAGGAGACGATCCTGGCGCTTGCTGGACTTTCTTAGACGCCCTGAAGCCTTCTTAACAAGAATTGAACCTCTTTCCTTGAAGTTCTTGATAATCCTATAAATTGTTGATTTAGGTGCAATTTTAGTAGCCACAATATCCTTGCCTGTGAAGCTATTTTTATGCAATGCAATGATGGCTGCACGCGTTTCTTTGCAGGTCACCATGGTTAACAATGGAAGAACAATGATTTCAAGCATCACCCTCCTTTTAACATGTCAAGTCTGCCATTCTAAGGACTATGCAATTCATCTGATCACTGTTCATAACATTGTAGAGTATATGCAAATTGCTAATATAAAAACTTAAGCAGGAACTTTTCCAATTTCCAATATTTATGTAATTCTCAAAACTTTTGGCCACGACTGTAGCTGTATGTTTAGGGTACTACAGCTGGAAGGTGGACCTCTGCCTCAGTCTGTGTGTGTTTGCAGACTCTAATAGGTCTTTCTTTTCCCGGAGGATCTCTCTGCACTTAGCTACATCCGTCTTCCCATCGACACTGACCATGTTCCCTGTCCCTGCTGTCTCCATAATGTAATTAAGCCACAATTTTTCAAGCGGGAAATGGACTGTTCAGGGTGATGTGAATGTTAGTATTGCACCACATACAGCGTTTAACATGTAGGTCAAATAGTTGAATTTTGGTGTCATATGCCCAGGGCATCATCTTCAAGATGTTCGCCATATCCCTGACTTGATGGGGCTGTTTCTTCACAAATGTTTTCTAACAAACCAATGAGGCCTTTAAAGAACAGCCATTGGTTGTTGCTCTTTGAGTTTATTTCAGGGTATTAGAGTAAAAACGGCTGGATACAAATGTACAATACACTTTCCACATTCCCTTTCCACTTCACAGTTATCATTACTTTGTGTTTGTCTCCCACATAAAATCTTATTCACATTTGTGGTTGAAACAGCACAAAATCTGGAAAAGTTGAAGTGGTATGAATACTTTTGTAGAATAATGTACTTACAAGCAATTCCGTGCATTTACAGTTTAAAAACAAGGAAATCTAAGGAGCAGGTAGGCTGTGAACACGTTCTCACCAGTGACCATAACACTGCGAACGTCAGCGAGTGTCAGGATGTTAATGACCTCAGCACTCTCGGGTTTCACCAGGTTCTTCATCATCAACAAGCCCAGGAACTGCATTTCTTTCTCTACCTCCCCCCTGCAGACCAACACAAATTATTCAAATATGGAGCGACTTAAAGAACCAAATTTAGAAAAAATGATTTTGTCGTTCTCACCGTTCAATGGTCGTCAAGTCAGAGGTGACATCTACTGGTTTACAGGCGAGTGCCAGAACCCTGAGGCCTTCACTGGAGAAGTTGCGTAGTGTGCTGGAGAACTGGGCTGGAACTGGAAAAAATGAAATGAGCCCATTTCAGTTTTAATTTACCAGAAAAAGGGCAAAAAAACAGATAGATGCGCGTTGACAAGGAGGCTGAACCTGTATCAGGGCGACAGAGGCTAGCCACCATCTCTGGGGAACCTTTGAGGAGAGCCAGAGCGGAGCGCCCCCCATGGGCCACCGTCACCACACTCATCCTCTGCAGGGCGGAGGAGAAGGGAAACCTCTTTATGATGGCGACTGCCTCACTGCTGGACTGATGGCCAAAGAGGAAATAAGAAAACAATGCGGATAAACCTTTTTTTTTTTTTTTTTTTTTTAAATGTGTAATTTATATTGTATGACAAACCATCCTGTCTTCATTTGCAGTAGGTGTTGACCTAATGTAATTCCACTTCAGTAAAAAGGAGGCAGTAGATATTAATTAAAGAAATTACTTGGAGAGTGTTTCTGATAAGCTAATTATGTTAGCACCAAGACCAAGACAAAGACAAGACCACAGCATTAGAGTCTTAGAGACCGCTAATATCAACTATCCAACCCAGGGATTAGACCGTGATTAAAATCCAGACAACCAACATGAGAGCCATGGGTCTTGGGAAACGGGGAAAACATGGAGCAATAAAACCACTGCTAACCAAAGCGATCACAAAAGCCCACCTCACATTGGACCAAAAAAACAATCAAAATCAAAATCTCTTGATGAAGCCAAAGACTTATAGGAAATAATAATAATAATACATTTTATTTAAAAGCGCCTTTCAGGACACCCAAGGACACTGTACAAATCAGAAAGCACATTAAAAATACAAAATACAGATAAAACATCAAAACAGGTAGCAGTTAAAACAAGGTTACAACAAGACAAGGTAAGTGCATGACTAATCGATGTAAGATAAACGGAACAGATGAGTTTTGAGTCTGGATTTTAACAGCGGGAGAGAGTCTATGGCACGGAGGTCAGGGGGGAGAGAATTCCAGAGCTGGGGGGCAGAGTGGCTGAATGCTCTGTGGCCCATGGTCACAAGTTTAACGGGTGGCACAGAGAGCTGTAGAGTAGAGGAGGAGCGGAGAGTGCGTGCTGGAGTGGAAACATGAAGAATGTCAGAAATGTAGGAAGGTGCCAGGCTATGAAGGGCTTTAAATGTAATGAGGAGTATTTTAAAGTTGATTCTTTGTATTATGGGAAGCCAGTGAAGTTGTTGCAAAGTAGGGGTTATATGGTGAAAGCTCGGAGTCTGGGTTATGATCTGTGCTGCAGAGTTATGGAGGAGCTGCAGTTTCTGGAGGGATTTATTGGGAAGGCCGAAGAGAAGTGAGTTGCAGTAGTCAATCCGTGAGTTGCAGTAGTCAATCTGGGCATCATCCAAGGATGATGCCCAGGCTCTTGACTTGAGGGGAAGGAGAAACAGAGGAGTTATTAAAGACTATTGAAGAGAACTTGGATTTGGAGAGAATTGAGGGGGTACCTCTGAGAAGGACTTCTGTTTTAGAACTGTTAAGTTTGAGAAGATTGGCCAGGAATTAATTTCTTGTAAGCAGAGGGTAAGGGAGGTTGGAGGGAGATACTCGAGTGGTTTTGTGGAGAGGTAGAGCTGGGTGTCATCGGCGTAGCAGTGAAAATGGATTTTGTATTTACGGAATATGTAACCGAGTGGGAGAATGTAAATGATGAAGAGGAGGGGTCCTAGGACAGAGCCCTGAGGGACACCGGCAAACAAGGGGGAGGGGTCAGACCTATGGGATTTGAGTTGGATAAGCTGTGTGCGACCAGATAAATATGAAGTGAACCAGGCGAGGGGGGTGTTGGTTAAGCCGATCGAGGAGAATCTGTTAAGGAGGATGGAGTGAGAAATGGTATCAAACGCTGCTGTGAGATCAAGGAGAATGAGGATGGAGAGCAAACCAGAATCGCAAGCTATAAGCAACGACCTGTTGGTTATTTTAAGGAGGGCTGTTTCAGTGCTGTGGAGGGGGCGGAAACCGGATTGAAAATGTTCATAAATATTATTTGAAGTGAGATGGGTATGGAGTTGAATAGCCACAGATTTTTCTAGAATTTTGGAAACAAAGGGAAGGTTTGAAATAGGACGAAGGTTATTGAAATTAGTGGGATCCAGACCAGGTTTTTTCAGGATGGGTGTGATTATGTCTGTTTTGAATGACTGAGGGACAATACCAGAGATGAGGGATGAATGAATAAAGTTGGTGAAAATATTCTTCGGACTGACGACACAAGGGTAGAACTTTTTGGAAGGCGTGTGTCCCGTTACATCTGGAGTAAAACATGATACTGACAGTTAACCATGATAGTAATGTGATAGATGGAAGACTTTTAGCAATTCAATTCAATTCAAAAATACTTTATTGATCCCAGAGGGAAATTAAGTGTTGGTATAGCTCATATAATTAAATCTTTAAGGAGTTGTTGTAGATAATGATGGCTGTGTGTGGCTGTTTGTAATTGACGGAACTATAAATGTTAGCAGTTGTGTCAGCAAGGGTGGCACAACCCGTGATTAGATGTAGGAAGCAATTACTGTTTTTTCTTTTTTATAAAAGGACCAGGTTAGTTTAAACAGAAATCATCATCATAAGAATGCATTTAGCATTTTCTTGAGGTACCTTTGTAGATTAAAACTCATATGGTGATCTGAAACATCAAGTGTGACATAAGCAAAAACAAAAGAAATCTGGAGGGATGTAAATACTGTTTCACAGCTCTATATTGTGGAAGTAACCAGCAATGAGAAGAATTTTGAGGAAGAGATCCATAAAATGGAGCGATATTGGTGCGGTGTCTGCTGTGATGCGGGCGCTGTCTGTCGTGGTGAAGAAGAGCTGAGCTAAAAGGTGAAACTCTCAATTTCCTGGTCGATCTACGTTCGTACCCTAAACTATGGTCACGAGCTGTGGGTAGTAACTGAAAGAACGGGATCAAGGATACAAGCGGCTCTTTCCTCTGCAGGGTGTCCGGCTCTCCCTTAGAGATAGGGTGAGAAGCTCGGTAATCACAGAGGGGTTTCAGAGTAGAGCCGCTGCTTCTCCACATGGAGAGGAGTCAGTTGAGGTGGCTCGGACATCTGGCCAGGATGCCTCCAAGACGTCTCCCTGGTGAGGTGTTCCGGGAACGTCCCACTGAGAGGAGACCCAGAGGAAGACCCAGGGCACATTGGAGGGTTTCTCTGCTGGCCTGGGAATACCTTGGGATTCCCCCTGAGGGGCTGGCCCAAGTGGCTGGGGAGAAGGAAGTCTGGGTCTCTCTGCTTAAGATGCTGCTCCCGCGACCCGACCCCGGATAAGGGGAAGACGATGGATGGATGGATGAATGAATAGTTCAGGATCAACATCGGTATCGGGAGATCTTAGTCATTTGTTAACGGATCGTCATTGGTCCGATAAGTAAAAACTGGGATGGTATAAATGACCAATGTTTGTTTCCATCTTGTTGCCGTTGGTGTATGTCTTGCGGAGGGGAGGGGGTTGGCCATGTGGTGTTTGTTGGGTCATGTGAAGTGATCGTAATGCAGCGCAGGATTGTGGGATGTTTAACTGAAGCAGAAATGTAATGTCAGCAGTGTGGTTGTTTTTTTTAATGGTGTCAAAAGGGCAGAAAAATATTCATATAAAACATTCAATATTGGTTCTCAACCATAACAGCAATGTTAATATCAGATATGGATATATGCCCAAAGTTTCTCATCAGTGCATCCATAATAACAGTTAACAGGTAGCCGTTTGATGTCATTTCATTTATATCAAAAATATATAAAAAAGAAGCAAAATATGTTTTCCCTTGTTGAGAGATCAGCGAAACTGTGAATCATCCTTCAGATGTAGGAGATCAACCAGGACGAAGTAGGGGACCAAACCTGTCACATCTCTTGATTCTCAAGCTGCACAGGAATTTGCCTGAGGAATGCGGTGGTTCTTCGGTCATCAATGTCTCTTCTTTGGCTACCTTTAGTCTCCATAGTAACTAACCGGTTAGTGCCCACTACATTCATTACTTCATCCGACTTTAAGGCAGACATTCACCACAGCATCAGGATATCTTGCAGCAGACTCAATGCTTTATCGCTGGGACAGAAGGTCATTAGCTGCCATTAGTAAGTCTAATGGTGCGTTCACACCGGTCAGCGTGTCCAGGCAGCAGGGCAGCTAGATTACATGCAAGTCTGTTACCTACGCATCAAGTGGGCGTCAAGCTGCCCCGCAGCAAGTCACGCGCGTCGGCGCAGCTGTTGCTCGGCTGCGTTGACTGACCGTTGGCGCAGCTGCTGCGTGAAGTTGGGAAAACTGAACTTTGGGGCAGCAAACGCGGGGTGTCAACCAATCATAGGGACTCTTTGTACTGACGTGGATCGGCAAGTCATTCATTCAAAATGGTGGATCAAAAAATCGTCGGTGTCTAATTTTCGTGAATTATATGACCCGTCTTTGTCTTTTTACAAAGACAGGAAGAGATCGGATTTATTTGGAGGAAGATATTGGAATGCCTGGTAAGCAGTTAAATATTTTCTTTTAACTGGCCAACTACCTGACGTGACGTGCTGACGCGGACTACAAAGTGTGCAGGCAGCTGGGTTTTAATTTTAAAGCGTCAACTTTTGTCAGTTTGAGCGATTTGACACGTGGACGCACTGACCGGTGTGAAGTCTCTTAAGGCAAAAAATGCTGATTTTGTATCCACAGCTGTAAAGAAAAAAACCCAAGAAAACTGCTATCTAGGGAAAAAGCTGCTCAACCTCCGTTCCCAGACATGCTGCTCTCACTTCATCCTCTCTCCGTCAGCCATGGCCATGCAGCTCCTCCTCAACAAGCCGTACACCATACAAATGTTATCCCAATTTACAATAATAACTGGGAGGGGGGGAATCCTCCATTATAGCAAATGGAACCAAAACCAATAAGCAAAACTAGAACTGGGCTGTTAAAGACAATTGGGGATTTAGCAAAATCTCAAAGACAGCAACATCGCTCAAAAACCTCACAGATCAAAGGTAAACACCTAAAACAATGCAAATAAAAGTTTGATAGAAATGTTACACGAGGACACATCTCTGACAAACATGTTGAAGCTGTCCAAATTAAAAAGAAATAATGAAAAAACCCTTTAGTGCACCCAAAAAAGGAGAAGGTTGATGATGTGTTTAATTGACGCTAAAACTTTCTCTAATCTCTGGGTTGAGACACCATTTTGTAAAAATGTGCAAAAAAAAACAAAAACCTGAACAACAAGGGCTAGAAAGTATGACTGAAACAGACGAAAAAAAGCTTTCAACAAAATGGCTTAAAAAGAGTAAAAGAATAGGATGGAGTTTAACAGGTTGCGCAATAAACGACACTCCAAGCTAATTTTTTTTACGCTTCTATAATTAGGTAATCTGTGTTGACATTTTATGCTTCCCGCTTTTAACTTTCATTGACCATGATCCTTGAGGCGATGAAGCCAGATGATATCTGTCGTATTTGCCCGGTCTGTGAGCCAACCATTGTGAACACTACAGAGATCCTGCTGTTACCGGACTGGGTGTGTCATATTTATGATCTCTTTATGGGACTCGCTCTCAAGGAGTCGGACTGTGTTTGAACTCGTGTGATACAGTCCTGATCAAAAGTTTAAGACCACTTGAGAAATGGCACAAAAAAACCAACAAAACACATATTTTGGATTGTTTGATGTTAACAAGGTTAACAAGAAAAAATGGAAGTGAGACAAAAAGAAATTTGAGCATGCAATTTATTAAAAACAATGCTTAAACTGAAACAGGCTTTTACAGCTGATCAACAGACACACCTCCCAAAAAACAAACAAAACAAAACAAAAATCAAAGTTCCAAACCTGAACTCGCTAATGAGTAGTCCAACAGTTATTGTTGATCACTTCAAAAATTGGTTGCGGCATGCTTGATGCGAGCGTTTCCATGAGGTGAGAGGGAACATTTCTCCAAGTGGTGAAGATGGCCGCATGAAGAGCATGTACTGTTTGGAACAGTTGTCCATTTTTCTCAACTTCCCTTGCCATCCATTCCCAAAGGTTCTCAACTGGATTTAGATGAGGAGAACAAGCAGGATGGTCCAAAAGAGTGATGTTATTCTCTTGGAAGATGTCCCTTTTCCTGTGGGCATTGTGTACTTTAGTGTTGTCTTGTTGTTACCATGGAGACGAGGGCCCCCTCTCATGAGGCATGCTCTCTACAACATCTGGAAGTTGGAACCAGTAATGGCCTTAATTTGGGTCAAGGATCGTCTAGTGTCTTGACGGACGGCCAATTGGGTCCTCCAGCTCAGTGATAGTGAAACAGTTTTGGGTTTTCCACGTGACTTTTTTGTTCAATAACCTTCAGGATCATTTAAGAAATTCCAAAATACTGTCTTACTGTGTCCTACATCAGCAGCAATGGCGTGCTGCTAGAGACCCTGCTTATGCAGTTCAAAAACCCAATCACATTAAAAAAGACGGAATGTCATGACAGTGTGACAACCTGATAGAAAATGACAATAAATCCACCGTTTTGCACAGATTTGGCCTTTTGAAGGCACGTGGTCGTAAACTTTTAATCAGTTGTAAAATAGCCTGTTTCAGTTTTTTTAAATAAATTGCATTATATACATATACACATACATATATACATATACACATACATATATACATACACCCACACATATATATACACATATACACACACGTCTTGCTATCCTTGTGTTGACATTGTATTGACTTCCATTGATTTTACTATGCCTAACCCAGACACTTTCCCTAAACCTAACCATTACTGATACATGCCTAACCCTAACCTTAACCTAATTCACACCATACCTCTAAACCTAACTAGTAGAGTTTAATAGCTAGTTAAACATTGTGGGGACCAGGCAAAATGTCCTCACAACTACAAATGTCCACACAAGGGTGGTGGGCTGTCAAAGGTTGGTCCTCACACGTATAGCTATACGTGTACACACACACACACACACACACACACACACACACACACACACACACACACACACACACACACACACACACAGGCTTGCAAAAGTATTCGGCCCCCTTGAACTTTTCCACAATTTGTCACTTTACAGCCAAAAACAGGAATCAATTTTATCGGAATTCCACATGAAAGACCAAAACAAAGTGGTGTACACGTGAGAAGTGGAACGAAAATCATACATGATTCCAATTTTTTTTTTTACAAATAAATAAGTGAAAAGTGGGGTGTGCATATTTATTCAGCCCCCTAAGTCAATACTTTGTAGAACCACCATTAGCTGCAATTCCAGCTGCCAGTCTTTTAGGGTATGTCTCTACCAGCTTTGCACATCTAGAGACTGAAATTCTTGCCCATTCTTCTTTGCAAAACAGCTCCAGCTTAGTCAGATTAGATGGACAGCGTTTGTGAACAGCAGTTTTCAGATCTTGCCACAGATTCTCAATTGGATTTAGATCTGGACTTTGACTGGGCCATTCTAACACATGGATATGTTTTGTTTTAAACCATTCCATTGTTGCCCTGGCTTTATGTTTAGGGTCGTTGTCCTGCTGGAAGGTGAACCTCCGCCCCAGTCTCAAGTCTTTTGCAGACTCCAAGAGGTTTTCTTCCAAGATTGCCCTGTATTTGGCTCCATCCATCTTCCCATCAACTCTGACCAGCTTCCCTGTCCCTGCTGAAGAGAAACACCCCCAGAGCATGATGCTGCCACCACCATATTTGACAGTGGGGATGGTGTGTTCAGAGTGATGTGCAGTGTTAGTTTTCCGCCACACATAGCGTTTTGCATTTTGGCCCAAAAGTTCCATTTTGGTCTCATCTGACCAGAGCACCTTCTTCCACATGTTTGCTGTGTCCCCCACATGGCTTGTGGCAAACTGCAAACGGGACTTCTTATGGTTTTCTTTTAACAATGGCTTTCCTCTTGCCACTCTTCCATAAAGGCCAACTTTGTGCAGTGCACCACTAATAGTTGTCCTATGGACAGATTCCCCCACCTGAGCTGTAGATCTCTGCAGCTCGTCCAGAGTCACCATGGGCCTCTTGGCTGCATTTCTGATCAGCGCTCTCCTTGTTCAGCCTGTGAGTTTAGGTGGACGGCCTTGTCTTGGTAGGTTTACAGTTGTGCCATACTCCTTCCATTTCTGAATGATCGCTTGAACAGCGCTCCGTGGGATGTTCAAGGCTTGGGAAATCTTTTTGTAGCCTAAGCCTGCTTTAAATTTCTCAATAACTTTATCCCTGACCTGTCAGGTGTGTTCTTTGGACTTTATGGTGTTGTTGCTCCCAACATTCTCTCAGACAACCTCTGAGGCCGTCACAGGGCAGCTGTATTTGTACTGACATTAGATTACACACAGGTGCACTCTATTTAGTCATTAGCACTCATCAGACAATGTCTATGGGCAACTGACTGCACTCAGACCAAAGGGGGCTGAATAATTACGCACACCCCACTTTTCAGTTATTTATTTGTAAAAAAGGTTTGGAATCATGTATGATTTTCGTTCCACTTCTCACGTGTACACCACTTTGTTTTGGTCTTTCACCTGGAATTCCAATAAAATTGATTCATGTTTGTGGCTATGATGTGACAAAATGTGGAAAAGTTCAAGGGGGCCGAATACTTTTGCAAGCCACTGTGTGTGTGTGTGTATATATATATATATATAGCCATTTTTCAAGTGGTCTTAAACTTTTGATTTTTAATTCAATTCAGTTTATTTATATAGCGCTGATTCACAACAGATGTCATCTCAAGGCACTTTACAGGAAAGTCCTTTCAATACAAACATTCCGATCAGTTTAAAGGTTTAGCTAGTTTTTTATGTAAGGAATCCCAGCAAATTGCATGGAGTCATTGACTGGCAGTTGCTCAGGACTATATAACAGCCACCAGTCTCTGCTGCTCCCAGGTGAAAAGTTTTTTTTAGAGCGGAGTTGATTCAATGACCTTGTTTCACTCTGTAAACTTCACACCTGGCTTGTTGTGTGAGATCATAGTGAAGTGAGGCTGAGCCACATCTGTTTGGTTTATATATAAATCATTAACAACAGAAGCAGCTGAGAGAGAAAGCCTTTCTTGCACAAATGAGGTAAAAACAAATTGTGAAAATTGCTAATAATGCTTATAGAATTTAATTAGCTCTTTTTGACAACATTTCTGAGACACTTACAGCTCCCAGAGATTGAGGCCTTGGAGGTGGAGGTCTCATAACGGCCAAAACTTTGTGACCTCCAAATGCAGAGTGGACAACATCTCCATCTGGTTCCTGGAGAGTCTGAAGAGTCATAAAAACGAAACGAAAATACTGACTTTCACACTGATGTTTTTAAGCTTTGATTTGCATTTGATCTATGAAAACAATTTTTAAAAAATGCACATATTTACATACACTGTATAAAAAAACACATGCATCCTTTTTCATTGTCTGAGTTTGACTCAAACTAAACTAAACTCCTGTTTTAGCTTAGTTAGGATTACCAGAATTATGATTTTCTTTTACTCTTTAAATTCACAAGCTTTGTGATGGCCACTCCTAAACATTGACTTATTTTCAGCTGTGTTCTTTAGGTCACTGTCCATTTGAAAGCCCGAGTTCCACTCAAGCTTCGCAACTTCTTGGCTGATGTCTGAGATGTTGCTTAACTTACTTCCTCGTGATGTTGTCTATTTTGTAAACTATTCCTGTGTCTCCTGCAGCAAAACACCCACACAGCATAATGGTGCCACTCCCATACTTCACAATTGGGACGGTGTTCTGAGGCACGGTCTACATAGAGATGATACCAGTTGTAGCAGAAAAGATACTTCTTTGAATAGGTGTCTCAAACACAAGGAGCCGGCGTTTTCAGGACACCATAAATGATCATGTTTGAAATCGGGTCACAGAGTGGAGAAATCTCACAACGCCGGCTCAGTTGTCTCCGTGATTCTGAGCTCTCTGGTATTTATTCTGAGTAAATGGCGTCACCGCCCCATTCCTATCTGTAACGCACATGCCCAGCTCCGTGATAAAGTACTCAAACATGGCGCTGTACGGTGTTGCAGTCCTGATAAAGCAAATACTGATCTTATTACGGATCCTAGAATACAATTAACTGTCCCTCCTCTATCACCAGCAGCAAAAAATGCATCCAGAGAACCACAGAGACCGTATGGTTTTGAATAAAGCTCTCATTTAAAGCTAGATTTGTCGTGTTTGCCACCGGGTTGACTGCGCATGCTCACTGTTCTTTTCTGGCAGTGTCACAGTGCAATCAGTGGGCCCGGCATATGTACTGCACCATTTTAAGCCGGTTTGTGTGATTTAATGTGGACAAAGGTTTTAATTATTTTGGTGCCGTTTTACAGACTCTGTTTTTGAAACTAAACCTGCTTTTCTACATGTACAGCAGGACTAAGGCTGGCAGGCTTTCCCCTTTTTCCTCCAAAAGCATCCGTGTTTATATAAAGGCCAAACCTTTCAATTTTAGCTTCATCAAACCCAAGAACATATTAAGAATTTGGTTCTTTAATCTGCCTTTTTAATTTTGCCTTTGGATGATGGCTTCTTCCTTTCTGAGTAACATTTCAGTCCATTTTTGGTACAACACTTGTTTTGCTGTGGATAATGACACCCTCTTTCAATCTTCAGCCAGCATCTTCACTGGCTTTTGTTCTGTGGTTGATTTAAATAATTTGCACCAAAACAAGTGGAATTTTCTCGGGGACAGACACCTCGTCTCCTTCCTAAACAGTTTAATATTTGGACATTCTCGTGGTGTTTGTTCTGGCATTTAATCCTTTGGAGCAATGATCTCACACAAGGAAGCAGAATGTTTGAGGTGTGCCTTCATTTAACTCCAATGTTATGAATTAACCTACAGAAACCTTTTAAAACCATGGCATCATCATGTGAGCTTTGGCATAGTAATCTTAGTGTATGTAAACGTTTGACTTTGAAGACTGATAAAAAAAAGAATCTAGGTAAAACTCAAGTCTAGCATTTAAAAAACAAATAATTTTGGCATTCCTAACTGACATAAAATATGTCAAGGTTAGTCTGATTTGTTGTAAGATGGTGAATATTAATGGTAAAATATACTCTATATATATATATATATATATATATAAATATGTTTCAAGTCCTGTACCAGTACCGTTAAACAAAGTAGGGTAAGACACCTCTGGTTATAAACATAATAAACCGTATAGTGTCCTACCCAGCCAGTAGACTCCACCATCTTGAGCTCCAAGGGGTCTCCGAGGGGCTCCCCCTGCAGTAGTGTAACAGTGTGACAGCAGGCCAGCGCAGACCTCATGTTCCCTGGTGGCAAGAGTCTCGGATCAGGCACCAGTTCTGAGAAACCAGCGTGTCCACTTTCCATCACCCCCCACACATCCAAACCCTCCTCTGTCAGCGTTCCTGTCTGGGAAAAATGATTTACTCCAGCTCTGCAGTCGGCATATAAAGCAAGCATGAGTTTTACTCCTTGTAAATTCCCAGATATTAGCTTCCAGCCTCACCTTATCGAAGCAGAACACAGACACCTTGCCACAGATGTTTATTCGTGGAGGACTGATGCAGAAGATACCCCGCTTCTTGAGCCTGCTCTGGGCATAAATCGTTCCCGTGGTGATGGCAGCAGGCAAGGCGGGAGGCACTGCAATTGTCACAATATCCAGGCTTCTGATAATTAACTGAAGCCAGGTCACCTGGACACACATCCAGCAGTGTTGAACCTCCACACATTATTGGCAGGTCAGAAAGCACATTGACGTCATGTTAGAGCACTTACATTGGTTCTGAACAGGATCACAAATATGTAAATAGAACCGATGAGAGCTGAGGAAAAATGTAGGACAAGATTAGAAAAATAGAATCAGAGTTGTTGAGTTAGTGAAGTCCCTGCTGTAGCTTACCAATCACACCGAGGATGAGCAAGAACTTCATGGCATCTTGGTAGAAGCGGAAGTTGATAGGCTGAGGGTATAAAATAGAGCTAACCAGGTTACCCTTGGCTGTGAAAAACCCTGCATCAGAAAAACACACAGCAGAACTGGTTTGGCTTGGAAAATGCTTGGAGTCATTTAGTTTAAATGCTAATTAGTTGGTCCTAGAGGCTAAACATAAGACCAATTCTAAGGGGGGCCAAGACCAAAATATACTTCTACCACCTAATAAGTACTCGACTCTCAAAAGACGTCACAACAGGTTAATGCTAACGCCGTTTTATGAACCTTTAAACAATTGTTATGTTTGCCAGTAATCTACACTGAAACCCATGATAATTTACACAGGAAATGGAGGGCGGAGGAAGCGCAGCACTAGTGATCTTCCTCTGTGAAACACAAATTGAAAACATTTTGGCACACTATTCTTTGCAGAATTGTTTTCTTTTTACTTCAACCACAGTTGAAAGTCCTGCCACCTCATCTCAGTCAGATTTATTTCCAGAATTCCAGACACTATTTTTTACCGTTTTAGAGATGGACCTTCTGGTGTCCTTATCTGACTGACTGACGAATATTGTTCTTCAGGATTTTTGCTATATAGCATAAGTTATAGTTTTATTAATTACAGCACGTCATCCAGGTCCTGAAGCAGCAAGCAGAATCCGACCATCACAATACCAACACCATGTTTGATACAAAGACATTTTCTTCCTGCCATCCTGTTGAATAATGAACTCTGACCTTAATTTAGGCAAGTGAGACCAGCAGCCCTCCTGGAAAGGTTCGCAAAGCACTCGCGCAGTTATTCTGGCCATTCTTTTAATCACTGTATTATATTTTGTTCTTTTCAGACAGGTTCTATTTAAGTGTATTCATGATTCCACCATGTGGTTAATCTTAGTTATTTTAAGATTTTGTTTTTATTTAACTTTTATTTTATTTAACTTTTTTCCTTGATAAAATCAACCTATGAAAATGGGTTTTTGTATGCCCCAGGACATTTACTGCATGTCTTTCCCTTCTCTCTCTGCCTTTCTTCCTGTCCAGCTACTAATGAATAAAGCCACTAGTGGCATAGACAGCACACACACACAAAAAAAAAATCTGTAAGAGAAAAGATTTTTTATTTTTTTTAGACCACCCTACCTGGTACCTCTAGGAAGGGAGATCTAAAACAATGTAAGGCAATGAAAGAAAAAAAACAAATCAGTAAAACCACACTCACCCATAGCAATACAATAGTTTTGCTTTTTTCACTGCTGCAATTTTACATCAGACATAAATCTGAGAGAAAACACTTTACAAGTTCCATTCTCAGTCCATGCTTCCCAAAGGCAGACCATTGGTGACACTCTTTCCCTTACCACTATTTCAGCTGCATTGACTTCTCTGTGAATAATCGGCCAGTGCAAATGTAACAATGGTCTAGAGTTGTTTTGTTGATCTTGGGCCTTCTTTGCACTACCCGTTAGCTTCGGACTCGCTCAAGAGCCAGCTAATCTGGATTCATGATAAATAAAAGGTGTCAAGAAATGATGCCAGACATTTACTGCTTGTAATCTTTTAACAGAACCTCACTTCAACGTTTCTGAACCATCCCTTTAATTTAGCATCTACAAGCATCCGGTTCAAAAAGAAGCATTTCCTCAACTAACCAGTGCTTGTGACCACAGCAACAGCGCCGCTGCCTCGTGGCCGTCCTCCTTTAGCCTGAATGATGTGGGTGCCGCAGAAAACGGTGTGTCTGCGCTCGGTCTCTGAGCTGTAGGTCCTGTCTCCGGCTGGGAGCGGGGTTTTCAGCACGGGGACACTTTCCCCTAAACACAACCATGTTTACAGAAGATTTAAACAAAGGAAACATCTAAACAAGGCAACAAAGTAAGCCGTGTTCAGAGTCAGCAGCACAGACCTTTTCATGTAGGATTTAAACGTGTGGAAACTCATACACCAACTAGATTAGCTAGGGTTAAAACCCTTACATATGACAGAGTAATAAACTAAATAATTTTTTTTTTCATAGTAAAAAGGATACATTTACTAAGTCTTTGTGAGTCTGGTTACCTGTGAGCATGCTCTCGTTGACCAGACACTCCCCAGCCAGCAAGGCGGCGTCACAGGGCAGCACCAGACCTTCCTGAGGGATGAGCAGACAGTCACCGGGGACCAGCTGCACAGAGCTCACACATTCTTCCTCTGAGAGAACAGAAAACCACAGTGTGGATGTTATTAATTCAGTCATGCTGGAAAAGAAGCATGCAAGGAACAAATGTGGCACTTTAATGCCATTAGCAACCAACGTAAGTTGCACATTAGAAAACCTGAAAATGCAGTGATGATAAAAGTTTATGTCTCGCCAGTGAGATTTGTAAAGCCAGTTCCAATAATGGCCCCTAAAATGATAACTACACATAAATGAGAGAGATTAATGCTCACTTTATGGCCTCCATTTACTTCTTTTATCATTTCTTGATATTTTATTTGAGTCACGAACATGAATCCATAAAACTCTTTACAAAGGCTTTAATTCATAAGGATATAACAAAACCCTTTTGGTTTATGAGTCGCATTAAAAGCACGAACAGTACTGCTGTATTAATTTAAAAAAACTAACTCATGTATCAGTGTACTAAAAATGTATGTAAGTCACACCTGGAAACATAGTCATAAACATACCTCCTGAGTCTCTGCGTATCGTGACATTAGTAATAAACTGAGCCATGTTGCGAAGAGTGATTCTTTGCTGTGGAGCAAGAGAGAATTATAGTTTATAAAGTCGGATTTAGACATCAGCTAAACACATCAGAACGAAACACGTTTTTCACTGAAGGCTCACCTTTCGAGTCTCATACAGTGAGATACTGATGGAGATGACAGAGATAATAAATATGCACAAAGCATAGAAATAGTACTTGTCAATGCTCCACAGGGTGATGCTGAACACCTGAAATATATAAAAAGGGTTGAGGACCTGCATGAGTAAAAACAGAGAGAGAAGAAATTAGATTAAAAAGCATGAAATAAACACAAAACTAACTTTTTGAAAGTTCCATGTATATATACACACTGCTGGTCAGCTGGCTGAAAGAAGGCTCTGACAATTGTCCCTCAATTACAAAACAAGCAGATTTGGCAGTTTAGAAATACTTCAGGTTGCCAAAAACACGAACAGTCAGGATATGGTTGAGAAAGAAGCCCCATCCATCACGCCTACTAAAATGATTTAAAGCTACAGACTGACAGGCTATAAGTGGCATATCCTTTAAGCGATTGATTGCAAGCTGGGTACCTGAGCACATAGACTAACCAATTAATATCAGCTTGGTACGTTCCCAGTCTTACTCTATAAAACAATTTTTGTAATAGGCATATTTCCTTACAATTACTACTATATTTAGCAGGTGTTTAGTCTATTTTTATTTTGGCTTAAATCTGTGTATGAAAATCTGAACGCCAATACAGTGGGGCAAAAAAGTATTTGGCAGCCAACCATTGTGCAAATTGTCCCAACTAAACAAGATGAGAGCGGTCTGTAATTTTTATCATAGGTACACTTCAACTGTGAGAGACAGAATGTAAAAACAACATCTAACAGAAGGCACCCACAGTTGCCACCAATTAACCTGCCTGATCCTATAACATCAGAGAAAGTTACAATTTGACGATTTTAAAACAACTTTTTATCCCCCTCAACTCACTTCCTCAAACAGTAGCCTCATGTAAGACTTTACAGGCACATCAATAAGGTTGGCCCCAAACATGCATCTCCTGAAAGAAAAGAAAAAAAAAACATGCATAGATTCATCAGCAATTCCTTTTGAGTTTAAAACATTTCCAGCAGAACATCTTCTCCTACCTCAAGCTCTGTTCCCGAGAACTCAGCCCCTTTTGGAAGCCATACAAGTCTTTGCAAGTCCAATCCTCATTGAGGACACTGGAGACAGAGGATAAAAGGTTTTACACAGCATGATATATCCTGTTCAGAATATTCCTACCTAAAGTGTGTATGCTATGCATGTTTTTAGGAATTATCCATTTTCTGGTAAACATGAAAACCATCAAATACACTGTTGAGATGCAGTGAAACATACTTGTGTGTACATAATTCCTACAATATAGTTTTCAAAACACTCTGTTTCAGTACCTAACATGACAGAAGGCCGCTTTTCTGTCCAACCAAATGTAACGGAGTCCTTCGTACAAGTAGTAGCGCAGCAGCGTTTTCTGAAACACGGCAAAAGTCACTTTAAGGCCTGGGCAGAATCTTAATCAGGACGTCGTTTCATAAAAAAAGAAAAACCCAACAAAGATTACCTCCTCTGTGTGCAGCTGAACCGTATCTCTCCAATCAGCCTCCTCCTGCTGCCCCAGCAACTCCAAACTAGAGGAAAACAGCTGAATCAGCAGAGTTTATATGCTTGTTTCTATTCTGCTTTTTCAGCAGGTGCTTCTGAAAGTTTAAAGATGGAGAAGGCGTTTAGGCTCAGAAGCAGACAGCTTCTTACCTGCCCGCCTCCACCTCCTCTGTGAGCACCTCCACAACATGCTGCTGGCCAAAACCGTCCTGACAGAAAACAGTATTTTATGAAACCTCAAAAGCTTGCTGTGCAGATCTAACACGCAACACTTCATTCAGCATCAAGATGATCAGATTGACATGATACAGAATCAACAAACTCAAATAAGTGTAGGAATGGTGCTTTGAAAAAGGTATTTATTCTTCGTGATATTTTTCACATTTAGTCATTTTTACAACCCAACTCCAGTGCATCTTACTTGGATTTTATGAGACCGACCAACACAAAGTCGCACGTGATTGGAAGAATCTAAAACTTTTTACAACTGAAAATCTTTAAAGTGGGACATGTATTCATTCCCTTTTACTCTGATACCCCTGAAAAAAAATAAAGAAGGAACCCTGGATCTCCACAGCTTAATTAAGATCGTCATTGAAATCAGACAAACCATAAAGTAAAGATAAAACATGTAGAGGCACTTTTGGTCAGATAAAGTCAATGCTAAATATTTTTGGCCTGCATGACAAACCCACAAAACTAACGCTGATAGTTGAAAAAAAATAAACTGTGTAGTGAAACATGGTGGTGACACCATCATGCTGTGGGGATGCTTTTCTTTAGCAGAAATATTGGAGCTGGTCAATGTTGATAGGAAGGTGAATTGAGCAAAAATAGAGTTTGTTTGAGACTGCTGAAGACATCAGACCGGGGCAGAGCTTCTCAACATCCAGCCAGTGCTAAAATGTAATGCTTTAGATCAAGGCACACTCGTGGTTGTAATGTGACAGAATGTGAAAAAGGGTATGAATATTTTTTTGAAAGGCTCAGCAGTGCCACTAAACAACAGCTGCAACATTGGTTTAAACAGCACGCATGCATCCGTTTTCTCACTCTCAGCAGCAGAACGTCTGCCAAAGCCAGGGGGCAGGACCGACAGCGAGCGAGGACAGCGAGCCGCGGGCGCCAGTGAAACACGATCAGGAGGAGGCCCAAGGACAGCAGGGCTGCCAGACGACACAGCCACACCCGCCAGCGAACCCACTTATACCCCTGAACATCCTGAGGGAGCGGAGAGGCAGAGGAGTCAATTCACTTTCAAACACATGATGAAGTTTGTTCAGAGGTTAGCCGCTGAAATTCCTGCTAAATGATCAGAAACCACATCACATGACAAATTAAAGGTCGTTCAAAAGAGAGATCCTTTACAGAGACCATGATATGCAGCAGAGAATTAAACCCAAATCTGAACTAATGTCTGCTAACAGAGAAATCATACTTCTAGCTATTCTTTTTGCCTTGGTAGAGGAAAGAAAAAACTATCTGATCTGAACAGACAGCGATCTTACCATGTGAGAGTCAGGACTGAGCAGGGGGTCTCGTGGACAGGGCGAAGGGAGTCCGCTCTGCGGATCCGCAACACTACCTGCGGGACAAGAGATGAACTGATTACCTCCATCATAACATATACAAGTCAGCAATATCACAAATCTTTAAAAATCAAGGTTTGCGGTACTGCAAAGTTCTAACTTTCATTAGATTTAAAAAAAATAACTTCTAAAGCCCTGATTTCTTCCCTTCTTGCCTCATTAGTTTTGTCCCAGAGAAGTGAATATGTGAGATGAGGCTTCCTTTACCAAATGGCAACACTCTTGCCTTAAAGTGACCAGTTTTGTCCAAACACAGTCCCTTCTATTCCTCTTGAACATTTTCATATTTTTGTCAACCAGAACTCCCCTAATTAGCTAATCCAGTACATGGGTTTGTAAGCCTCAGAGTTTGGTCGGAGAACAGCAGTGAACAAATGCTTTAAACCAGGATTACATAATCAAACAATAAAACAATATTATTAAGCTTCATTGTTTGTTATAAGCTGTCCAAGTCTGGGCTTTATTAAAGAGAAGACTGTGGGGCTGGGCGATATGGCCTAAAAATACAATCTCAGATTTTTTTCACACCAAATCCGATTTTAATCGATTTTTTAAAATTGTGATGGCATCTGTGATCGCTTTTCACTGGACACCCGTCTTATCATAAAGGGACACAGTGTGAAAATGATTCCCCTATGGTGGCTTGTCTTTTGACGGTGCTTTGTGAACTGCTGCTTGCTTGAGCATCTCGTAGAGAGCAGCACTTTTTTGGGAACAAGCTCCTCTTTGCTAGTTGCCATTTTGACGTCTACACGTTGCGAGAGACGGACTGGCTGACCTTGCTCCAAGCTACAGAAGCCCAAGAGAGCAGTGGGGGGGGGTGGTAAATCTCGATTTTCCCAAAAATAAATCTTCTTAAAAACGGCAAATTCAAATTAATCGATATAATTGATTTATCGCACAGCCCCAGAAGACTGCTATCGTTACTTAGAAAAAGGTTTAAGGTTTGCCACAAGTCATGTGGGAAACACAGGAAGCATGTGGAAGAAGCTGGTCAGTCATACAAAATCCCAATTAATATGCAGGTTCATGGTTGTAAAGTGAGAAAAAGTGAAGAAATTCAAGAGGTATGAACATTTTTGAAGCGCTGCATGCGCTGTAGAACATCTCCATAACGTATCGAATGTTCTGGTGCATTGTACCGCCATATTTTAGCCCTTCTGTCAGCTGAAATTAGTCATTGTAGAAGCTTGTGAACCACCCCGAGGACATGTTCACGTTTTAGACTCATGCTTGTCTGATTTAGTCATTGATGTGCATTGTTGTCTCATCAGGACATACCTGACCAACACAGATAATTACTACTCCACATTCAGAACCACAGAGGGGTAGCCAGCTTTAAAAAGGAAGGTCATAGTCATAATGGGGGAAAAAGATATGAAGAAGAGCCATGGGTGGATCCACAGCCACGATGATGTGGCCACAAGCAGCAGTTATGAATCAGTATGTCCCAGCACCTGCTATCACTGACAACGTCAAACTCATGTCGGAGTTCATACGACTCAGACTGTCTCAGAAACTACAGAGCTCTGCTCCAAAAACAAAAATGGAGCTGGGGGAAATAAGACTGAGACGGACCGCAATGGTGGAAAACTAATCGGAACCCCGAATCTTACTGGAGAAGCAAAGAGGCAACATGAAGCACTGATACTGAAATGTAATATTGCTTTCAAAAGACATCTGATTGTTCTTGTTTTATGCCAGCTGGCATTTTTTATTGGATCTGTTCCTTCTTTTAGTCACGCCCAGAGGACAAAATGTTTTAACTTTTCCAAATGAAGTCAGATTCTGACAGCAACATTATTAGAACTGTACAACAGAGACATAGCTTTAAAAAAATAAAAAATAAAAATCGACAAAGCTTTTTACACGATCCTTCCTGCTGGCGCAACGTTTTACACTCCGATTCTGACACACAACATAAACTCACCAGCGGCTTTATCATTCGGTACACCTTGCTAGGTAGCATCTGGTTGGACTGCATTCTTTATTGCATAAAATCAACAAAAGTCTCAGAAACATTCTTTCAGAGACTTTTGGTTCATATCAACATGAAGGCAGATTTACAGGGTGCGCAACCACTGTGGGAATCTCCTGTTCCACTGCAACCCAAAAGTGCGCTGTTCGATTGCGATCTGGTGACGCTTGAGACCAATAGAGGACAGCAAATCGGTTTTCATGTTGCAGAAACCAGTTTGAGATGATTTGAGCTTCGTGACGAGAGGAAAGTAGTCATCAGAAAATGGTACAGTGGGGGTCATAAAGTGATGGACATGGTCAGCAACAATATTCAGGTCAGCATGAACCGTTGACGCAAGGCGGGATGGATCCCTTCTTTAATGCTCCTCGCATCAATTTGAAACCTACCATATAAATATTGCAACGTTTCTCCAAGCCATTGTGCAAATTTTTGTGAGCCAGTGGGAATTTGTTTTGCCCAAGTTCCTTCGCTGACAGTGACATAGGCTTGATGCGTAAACTTGGATTCAACAGCTGCCTATTTGAGCTACTGTTGCCTTTTTATGATACCAACCCAGTCTGGTCATTCTCCTCAGACAAGAAAAATAAAAGTAGAAGACATTTTTATCCACAAAACTGCAGCTAAATTGATATTTTCTCTCTTTTCAGATCATTCTCTGTAAACCTGAGAGATGGTTGTGTATTCAATCCCAGCAGATCATAGGTTACTGCAATCCTCAGATCAGCCCATCTGGCACCAATGCTCTGCTCAAAGCCACACACAGTGGCTTGCAAAAGTATTCGGCCCCCTTGAACTTTTCCACATTTTGTCACATTACAGCCACAAACATTAATCAATTTTATTGGAATTCCACGTGAAAGACCAATACAAAGGGCTGTACACGTGAGAAGTGGAATAAAAATCATACATGATTCCAAACATTTTTTACAAATGAATAACTGAAAAGTGGGGTGTGGGGTCTGAGTGCAGTCAGTTGCCCACAGACATTGCCTGATGAGTGCGAATGACTAAATAGAGTGCACCTGTGTGTAATCTAATGTCAGTACAAATACAGCTGCCCTGTGACGGCCTCAGAGGTTGTCTAAGAGAATGTTGGGAGCAACAACACCATGAAGTCCAAAGAACACACCAAACAGGTCAGGGATACAGTTATTGAGAAATTTAAAGCAGGCTTATGCTACAAAAACATTTCCCAAGCCTTGAACATCCCACAGAGCACTGTTCAAGCGATCATTCAGAAATGGAAGGAGTATGGCACAACTGTAAACCTACCAAGACAAGGCCGTCCATCTAAACTCAAAGGCCGAACAAGGAGAGCGTTGATCAGAAATGCAGCCAGGAGGCCCATGGTGACTCTGGATGAGCTGCAGAGATCTACAGCTCAGGTGGGGGAATCTGTCCATAGGACAACTATTAGTGGTGCACTGCACAAAGTTGGCCTTTATGTAAGAGTGGCAAGAAGAAAGCCATTGTTAAAAGAAAACCATAAGAAGTCCCGTTTGCAGTTTGCCACAAGCCATGTGGGGGACACAGCAAACATGTGGAAGAAGGTGCTCTGGTCAGATGAGACCAAAATGGAACTTTTTGGCCAAAATGCAAAACGCTATGTGTGGCGGAAAACTAACACTGCACATCACTCTGAACACACCATACCCACTGTCAAATATGGTGGTGGCAGCATCATGCTCTGGGGGTGCTTCTCTTCACCGGGGACAGGGAAGCTGGTCAGAGTTGATGGGAAGATGGATGGAGCCAAATACAGGATGATCTTAGAAGAAAACCTCTTGGAGTCTGCAAAAGACTTGAGACTGGGGCGGAGGTTCACCTTCCAGCAGGACAACGACCCTAAACATAAAGCCAGGGTAACAATGGAATGGTTTAAAACAAAACATATCCATGTGTTAGAATGGCCCAGTCAAAGTCCAGATCTAAATCCAATCGAGAATCTGTGGCAAGATCTGAAAGCTGCTGTTCACAAACGCTGTCCATCTAATCTGACTGAGCTGGAGCTGTTTTGCAAAGAATGGGCAAGAATTTCAGTCTGTAGATGTGCAAAGCTGGTAGAGACATACCCTAAAAGACTGGCAGCTGGAATTGCAGCAAAAGGTGTTTCTACAAAGTATTGACTCAGGGGGCTGAATAATGATGCACACCCCACTTTTCACTTATTTGTAAAAAAAAATTGGAATCATGTATGATATTCGTTCCACTTCTCACATGTACACCACTTTGTATTGGTCTTTCACAACGAATTCCAATAAAATTGATTTATGTTTTTGGCTGTAAAGTGACAAATTGTGGAAAAGTTCAAGGGGGCCGAATACTTTTGCAAGCCACTGTAAATCCCCTCCCAGAGCCGGACCAATGCAGAAGCGAACTAACCCACTGCTTAAATCTAAAATGTTTTTGTAGAGAGTGAAAATATTAATAAGTTTGATTTGACGATTTCAGCATCGTTAAATTGAAAGATTTTAACATTTAAAGAAGTTGTAAAGTTTACTTTGTAAAAGTGTAAAGGATCATCTTCATAGTGTGATTGTTGTGTTACCATGGTTACGATCGGATAACCTTTTCTTTGCTGTTAAGCATTGCTTCGTCCTTAAATGCATCTCGGCAAATAATGGCCAATTATCTCTGATTGATTTAAGCCCCGCCCCCTTCCCCAGATTCCACCACAGCTGTACTGTGCTGACCTGAACAGGAAGGCAGGCCCCAAATTAAGTTCTGCCCCATATGACCTTAGGCCCAGTTTACACCTCAGGGACTTATTTCAATACCCGAGTTGCTACCATGCGATTGGCTGATTCACCACCTGTGTTAAAATCGAACAGGTGTACCTAATAAATGGCTAGTGAGTGTGATTGATATAAGATGGGTCTCTTCGGTTTTTATTTATTTAATTTAAGTTAGACATGTTAAAATTCGCGTTTTACTGTAGCCAATATTTTACTTGGAAGAGGTCGGCACATTTAAGGTGATTTATAAAGCGCAGGATTTAAAAAACAGACGGCGTGAGAATTGAGTCATCGTGAACTTTTCCCACGGTCAGTAAACGCACCGCAGTGGCAACCTCCTAAAGAAAAAGATTTAGCTCTAAAACTTAAAAAGAAAATAAAGAGAGAACAAAACATAGCGTCACATAAAGCACACAGCTTCCTTCCAAAAGCTTACCGAGGCAGTGTTTCATATAAAAAAAAAAAAGAGATAAGCGAGACGCCATAAAATGAAAATGTTTGTTTGTATGTTTGACCGGATGCTTACTTCCGCTTCTATTGGTAGAGATATACCGAAACTATTAACTTAGGCAGGAGGAGGAAATGCAACTTACCGTCAAAACTAATTCTGAAGCGAACCCCTTCTTCTAATTCAGAAAGCTAACTGAAATGTCCCGGAGGCTGAAGCTGAATAATCCCACCGTTTAGCTGAGCTGCAGCTCCTGCCTCTGACACCGAGAAAACACTTGTTCAACCGGCTTGGGAGCAAATATCTGACGCCAGACAGCCAGAAAACATACAGTACGAACTACCACGGGGGAAAAAATGCATTTAACGTCTTCTTTTTTTTTAAAACCTTTTGTCATAATGTCAACACAAAACTACACGTATTAAGACAATACAGTAAAAAATAAACGACAGCTCAAACAGTTGCATAATACTGAGCCCAAACAGACAAAGCCCACATTATACTTTCTACTCCATCAAAAAACATGATAGCCTCCTGTCAACCGCAGCCACAAGTCAAACACCAACATGTGTTGAAAAGGTTTAAAGACAGAGTTATTTTTTTTAAGGAAAAATTTTGTCCTCCATTATAAGAGTTGGTATAAAGTTCCCACACTGTACCTCAGAAGTAGGCTACCTGTATCCTGTTCCTGAATCCTGCTGCTTTGTGTCCAGCAGGAAGATAAACACACAGGCAGCCAAAAAGAAAAAAGAAAAAAAAAAGATCCTGAGACTTCTGCTTCATGCAAATAAACAAAACAGAAATTATCTCAAGCTTTATCAAGGCCGAGTTATTTAGCCAAAAAGTAAACAATAAAGAGAAAACAATCACATCTTCCCTCAGCCTCAACCAAGAGATTTGTAATCCAACTCTGCAGAGTTCTCAGTCATTCAGAGTATGTGGAGATTGTCATGAATAAATGACAATACAAATACATTTAAGGCCCCTCCCCAAGAGATAAACAAATAACCCAATTCAAAGATCCACCCACATCTGAACAGCGTAGAGGTTCTAAACATAACTTATAACTTTATACCCCGCACACTGTTCAATGAGGCAAGGGCGAACGTTGCTAAGAGTCCAGACTTTCGGTTTCATCTTAAATAAGACCTTTATTACCACAGACGGAACTTGCAGCAGTTTCAAAAAGGGGAAATATGGCAAGTTAACAAATGATGATGAGACAGACACAAGGCAGTCATCTGAGCTGAGAAAGCAAAAAAACCCAGTTCTTAACCCCAAGGAGCTCAACCCATGGGCTTTATCAGCAGGTTCAACAGCCACAGCATTGTTAGTTTTGATGAGGCTGATTTTAAATATCAATTTCTCTATTAACATCGCTAAGTACGGAAACAAAGAGTTTTGCTATAAGGGGGAAAATTATTATTTTTTAAAACTAGGCTTTAAACTAATCACATGGAGCAAGTTACAGTAAAAAAAAAATTAAACAAAACTTCATGAGGTGATGCAGATTTATAATACTTTGGTCTTTAATACACTAACATGACCACATTTTCTTATTGTAATTGCTCTAAGCGACCTCCTCCTGATGTTGGTTTTAGAATGATAAAACCTGATCTTTATTATAATGTAAAATAATTAGTACAATATAAAGAAATGCTTTCAATCAAAGTAGATACAAAAGGTGCCCCTAGTTGATACAAACTGAAACCATCACGTGGCAGAAGGCTCAGGTTTTTAACCTAAAAAAAAAGTCAAGTTCAAAAGCTGCCAAAGTCCAAAACTGCGAAAGTAAAAATGGAGCAAAAAACAGGTTAATTTAGCTGCTATCAAGTGCATGAAATATTTAGGCTGGTTTCTATTTCTTTCCTGGCCACTAGATGTCACTATTTCTGATACACCGAACCTTTAAGCCAGTCTGTGCGCCTTTGGAAGAATATATAAATATATTGTAAGCAATCATGCTGTAGTTTATTTACAACAACACACACACACATATATACATATATATATATATATATATAAATATATATATATAATCTCTTTAATTGGTTTTCATACTATATCTATTGATGAGCCCCACAAAACGGTCTTGTTCACTTTTACTCTATTAGTTCTATTTAAATATTGCATTAGATTGATTTGTTCTGACAAAGTTTACAGCACAAGTAGGACACGAAATGCATCATGAAAGCCAAAGAGACACATTAGAATGCAGTTGTAGGTGTAATAGTGATCTTCTAGGTCAGGGATGCCCAATTCCGCTCCTCAACGGGCCGGTATCCTGCATGTTTCAGTTCTTTCCCTGGTTCAGCACACCTGAATCAAATGATAGCTCATTAGCAGGCCTCTGCAAAACTTTGACATGCTGAGGAGGTGGTTGGACAATTTGAGTCAGCTGTGTTGGAGCAGAGACACGTCTAAAAGTGACTGAAGACCGGCCCTTGAGGCCCGGAATTGGGCACCCCTGTTCTAGGTGTTTGGCACTTGGAATAGAAAAAAAATCTATGTTATTGAGATCTGTGAAATAACCTGACAGCACAGAGACTGGCTTGCACCTGGATGGTAGCATTTAAATATGATAGCGGTTCATATAAATAAGTCAGGGCTGAATTACACAAGGTTTTCCAGAAATAAACATTTTTGTTTGTAGTTGGCGGGGGGGGGGGGGGGGGGGGGGGGGGGTTGAAAAATGGAGATTTAACCCAGATACAAAAAAAATGTTAAAAAATGTGATATTTGTGTTATTTTCCTTACTAACGTCCTGATTTTTATAAGGAATCTCTGATTAACTTTGAAGCTATGTCTGTAGATTCATTTAGCTTTATTAGCGCAGGATGCAAACAACAAATAAGGTAGATAACCTGTTTAAGTTTACTGAACAAAAACTGTTTATAGATCAGTGAAGCTGGAAACTCACTCCAGTTGCAACCCTGGCTGTCTGGGTCTGAGGCTAGCGGTTAGCAGTCACACTATAGCGGTTCCTCTGCGGAGGAAACAGCTAAATATCAGACGGAAACCTTTACCCTGCCGATACATCCTCCGGTCTCGATCAGAGCCTCCACATGCCTCTCCTGAAGAACACAGACTGTCCTCTAACGGGACATGGTATCTTGTTTCAAAACAAGCCACTAAAAACGCACCAAGCGACACTCTCCTACGGCAAGCCGAATGGCTCAAAACACCATCAGGCGCATAATCAATCAATTAGTAAATAGACAGTGGTTTATTGTGGCAGAAATGTGTAGTAATAATCCTCATTTCATTCCACCTGAATAATAAATTTACTGATTCTGAAATAATCTTTATGCATGTTGTTGTTACTATTTCTTAAAGCTCTAACATTAGTCTACTTGCCTTTGCAGCAACTGAGTGTAGTAGATTAGTATAGTAGACATTTTAATTTGACATTTCTGATTCAAATATTTAAGATGTTACATGTTTTTGCCATAGAACTACCATTCAAAACACTTTAAATAACAAATAATTTTGTTTTTACAAATAAAACTAAAACGTGTGACATTTGTTTGCATCCAGCCACCCCACCCCCTTTACTCTAATACAGTGGTTCCCAACATGGGGTCCGGCACCCTAAGGGGCTCCACCAGAGATCCCAGGGGGTCCGCACAATTTTGTCTGTGCTGAGGTTACCAAAATTATACATGTAAATATTACATTTATAAAATTCAAAAGATAAAAAGAAAAATATCTATATAGCCTGCAGTGTAAACCAGGAAGACTAAGAACAAACATCTACAATTGCTGTTTATTCTTTTGCACATAAAAGTTTGTAATTAAATCACTTTTACTCCCTGTAGCAGTTGAGGTTGGGGGGTCCAGGCTTGTCTTGGACACAGGCAAGGGGGGTCCTCAAGGAAAATAATCGAGTTGGGGGAAATTCTATTATATACTAAATAAAATATTAAATTATATATTTTCAAAAATATTTAGAAAATTGTTCAATTTATATTCAGCCCCCTAAAATCTGCTACTACTTAATATATTCCAGTGCAACCAATTGCCTCCAGGACATAACCTAAAAAAATGCACATTTTAAATAACAAAAGTAGTAGTACTAGTTGATGTTGCTGGTTACAAATTAAAAATTTCTTTTTAACCTTTATTTCTCCTCTCAAACATATCAAATAGAAATAATAGTCTTCAGCATTCCAGTGGATCCGGTTTTCCTTATGACCAGAAAGCACAATTCTATCTCACTGTATCCTTCAAGATACCATTTATTGCAGCTTGGGTAAGCACATTGAATGAAAACTGTCTTTTTCTGACAAAACTAATTTAAAACATGAATATGACCTCCAATAATCTTTACTGAATACATAATTTACGATTACCAGGCTAAATATTATGTCATGCAAGCCTCCTGTTTTCTGTTTACACACTATTTAGCAAAGCTGTGGTCCATAATGCTGAAGCACACAATATATATTTGATGACCAGCTCTCAACTCTCACTGTTTTATTTGTTTTTAACATTTACACTCACACAAATCCACCCACACAACAGACACTCAAAGTCTTAAAAAGTGCTAATGTAGCAGAAGGTTCCATGTACACCAGTTGCTGGTGGTAATGCACCATTTTGTTGTTTGCCAACTGCCAATTAAATTTTAAAGAAGAAGAAGAAAAAGAAGGTTTCAGATTGGCTCTTCTCCATCTCCCAGTCCAGTTTTAGGTATCAGAGGTTGCTCTAGAGCCATGTTTGCTAACAGTTGTTTATGAAGCTGCAGCTTTCCTCTCCTTGTAAGTCGCCATCATTTTCTTGATTTCTGCTATGGCCTTTCCTGGGTTGAGACCCTATTGAGATGAGCAGAACAGTGAGACATAGAGACTCCAAATTCTGTGAGAGAACGTGCTGGTTAATTGCTTTAAGTACCTTGGGGCAAGTCTTGGTGCAGTTCATGATAGTGTGGCAGCGGTACAGGGAGAAGGGGTCCTGAAGTTTAGACAAACGTTCCTCTGTGAATTCATCACGGGAGTCTATCATCCACCGGTACGCCTGTGGAAAAACAACACAGCGTTCTTAGTTTTAGAACTCAGAGTAATACTGATTTCCTTTGGAACTGATGCACCAAAGGCTGACTCTGTTCTCACTTTTCAATTTAAGTGTGTAGGACCCAGAAAACATACAAGGAAGCAAAATACTGAGACTGAGGAACAAGAAAGCAACACAGTTTATTCCACGGCAACAACAGACAGCTCTTACAAAGTCGTCAGCCAGACCACTGAGGTCAGTGCGGATGTTGTTTGTGAGCATAAAGTTTCTCAGGTAAAGAAGTAATGTATGTGTCCTCTGTCACTACAAACAGCAACTGATGTTTATGGGTCACGTTAATAAATGAAGTCAATGAGTGGTCTCTTCAAGTGTTCCTCCTCCATGTTAAGCCATAGTCATTAGTTGCAGCAGTGACTCATTTTTTTCGGTGTCTGAGCCAGATGAAGAATACCGTGTGACTGCAGCAGCCATCTGATTGTATATCAATATGTCAAGTGACAGCAACATGTTGTTGTGAGAAAGTTAACTGCTTGGGACTCATTGTCTTAAGTAGCCGGACTTTTGAATACAATTTTAATGGCTTCGTTACTGTATTCCAGTATTCCATCACTCATTGTGTATAGAAAAGGGACTCTTTTAGCTGCTACTCACTCCCGTTTTACACAATCACTGCATGGTTTGCCAATGAATCCCCTATTCTGTTGGCACCATCGCTGGTAGGAACATACTAGCACACATGAGTGTGTATCAGAATAACAATGTGAGTCATAGAAAAGTGGAAATTACTCTGTCCACCTAAATTCTGCCAGAATTCTAATTTTACAAATTATGCCATTTGTCACATGTGGTCATTCATCACCATAGTGAAGTATAGGCAGACTGGGCTCCAAACAGAGCACTTTTAAATCCCTGGGAAGCTACTGCACACAGAAAACATTTCGCGATCCGTCTCTGGCCCTGGATGAATGACCATTAATCTTCATCTTATAAAATCAAATTCAAGCATCAGATTTTGCTTTGACCAGGAAATGTAGCTGTGGATTCGAGCCACAGACTTTGCAATGACTACTTTCCTCTTGGGTTAGGCCTTTGATCTCCAAGTTTGATGTTTCGTACATAACCACATGTATACTTCTCAACTTCTGACATGGAAATGAATATAACCATCATAAGATGAAAGCCTAAAAACACTTTGAAAAGCAAATGTTACACTGCCTCGACAAAAAGGTTGACAAAATAGATTTAGCCATATCAAACTGACTGAAACAAATTATTTTGTTCTTATTTGTCTTTAATTAAAGTATTTTTCCTCTGTGTTCATGACAAGAATTTCAATTATAAACAATATTAGCATAATTGCGATATGAATCTGATATATGTTCGCTGACCTGCATGAGGACAGCCGGTCCCAGGTATTTGTCTCCATTCCACCAGTAGCTCGGACAGCTGGTGCTGCAGCAGGCACAGAGGATGCACTCGTACAAGCCGTCCTGTTGAGGTAAACAGGAGTCGGATACAGTCTTACTCTGCCTTTGTGGTTTTTACTTCCAGAGAAGTTGGCTGCTCAGACAAGGATGTGAAAACCAATGCTTTGCTTGCTGCGGATGTGTTTGAGGTCTGATTATTTACCAGTTTCTGCCGGTCCTCCATTGACTGGAAATACTGCTTCTTCCCCTCCTGGCTCTCGTCTTTCTTCTTCAGATACGGCTCAATAGATTTGTACTGTGCGTAAAAGTTGCTCATATCCTAGTTGGGGATAGAGACAGAGAAAACAGAGCTGATTTACAGAGATGCTCTGATGTTTTTAAATGAAAACAACAAGAAAGTCAAATGGCTGCACTCACCGGCACCAGATCTTTGACGACGTACATATGTGGCAGGGGGTAGATTTTAGTGGGTTTGCTGGTGTTCGCATCAATTTTATTAAGGCACGCCAACGTGTTGCCTCCATTTATGTTCATGGCACATGAGCCACAGATACCTGAGAACATCCGTAAATGATCAGTCTGCCAGAAAGTCCTAGAGCGGACTCAGAGTTTAAAACGGTGGACACGAATATGTGCAAGTCAGCATCAGCTAAGATTTGTTCCCTACCTTCGCGGCAGGAGCGTCTGAATGTGAGCGTGGGGTCGATTTCATTCTTGATCTTGATCAGGGCGTCCAGAACCATTGGACCACAACTGCATTGGGAGCAAAACGTTTAGACACAAGACTCCCAAGTTATTATCCAGTCACAGCAGAGTTGTTTTGCATCGATCCAGTTGTGACTTACGTGTTGAGATCCACTTCGTACGTCTGCATTCGGGGTTTGTCTCCAGGGGTGTCTGGATCCCAGCGGTACACCTGGAACCTCTTGATCCTGGGTTCAGGAGCCGGAGCAGCAGCAGTCTGAGCATGACGCACCATCTGTCTCACAGAGAGTAATCAAAAGTTGCAGTAGGTACCAATAAATGAATAGGTATTGCAGGTGTGGACAAACTTGTTGTGAAAAGATGCTTAAAGAGACTGACAGTAAATGCATCTTTTATTAAAGCAGCAAAATCTCACACAATTTTTTTTATTTATTTAACTTTTAATTTGATTATTTTTATTCAGAGAGGAAAAAAAGTCAGTGGTAAAAGAAAGAAAAAAAAGAAAATTGTTTTTAGCAAAATCCCTGCTGCCACAATTAACGATAGCCCCAAGGAACCAGTTTAAAATAAATCTAACTGAAGCGTTTCAAATTTATACTTCATTTTTTTAAGGTTGATCGGATCATTTAGGAACTTCTAATTAATAATCCTAGAATTTCTGTTTCCCTGGGATACAGACATTATAATATGATTTATAGCAAAGGACAGTTTCTTTTAGCTACGGGCCACTAGGCTGAATGAAGATCCAAGTGTATCATGCAAAGTAAGGGGAAAGGTAAAAAACAAAACAAAAAGAATTGCAAGAACTGGGAGCACGGTGGCACAGCTGGTAGCCTGGCTCACCTCAAAGCTAGAAGGTCCCGGGTTTGATTACCACCGGGGACGCTGTGGGTGCTGAGGGTGTGTTTGTTCCCCCACATCATCGGCACCCACACCCTGGGTGGGGTTGGCTAAAGGGCCTGTGGAGTTTGCATGTTCTCCCCGTGTTCCCTTGAGCAGCTAATGTGAGCTATTCCCACAAAAACATGCATTAGTCCTGGGGCTGTATACTGCCTCCTCCTGGCCGGCCGGGGCGCCCGAAGGGTTGGGGAGGATCTGGCTGGAATAACGTGATCCTTCCACGCGCGTCCAGACGGAGAAACCCCGCCCCGTCGGGTGAAAAGAAGGGCCTGCCCACTCCCCAAGCACGAAGGAGGCTTGGGTTTCAGTGAAGGGCCCCTCCCGGGGCCAGCACAGAGGGAGAGTGGAACCCCAGGACCTGAACTAAGGAGCACTGGGTGATAAATAATGGGGAAAAACCGTGGGATAAAAAAAAAAAAAAAAAAAAATTGCAAGAACTGCAGCAAACAAAGTGGAATCCTGTTTCCATGACAACCATTAGATGGTATCTGACTGTAGTCTGGAGTTTGAAAATATCTTAAGGAACTTTAACTGGAACTGGGAGCTTCGGTCAGATGAGACTGAGATTGAGCTTTCTGGTAACAAAACACTCGGTGAGGGTTTAGTGTAAAAACATAAGCATAAATTCCGGAATTGCGCCGCTCAAGGGCTTTTTACACTTCCAAAATATGTGGAGGGCGTTTTATGGGAGCAGAAATCTAATGAAAAAATATTTCATAAATGACTAAACCCCACTGTAAGATTACAGCTAATAAATCACCTAGCCGTGGGTTGATCGTAGTGTGCATCGTAGTGTAAAGTTAGTACAGTCAAGGTAAAAAGATTTATAAGCATATTAATTGCCATATTTAAAGGACAAATAGTCCAGGGAATCATATAAAAAAAATCACACAATAGCTATCAGAAGCAGAATAATTTGTAATGTTTTGGATTTCATATCACATTTTTCAATTACAAAGTATGAAGTCTCCCCCTAGTGGCGGCTTGGGTGAACTGACAAGGAAGAGTTATATCACGGCTGTCCTTTGATTACCTAACTGACTCCTTCAGGACAATTGAAAATAAACTTAATAACAAAAATGAAAGTCTTTTTGCTTCCCTGTAACGATCAGGTTGTTATTTATGTACCTTATAACCCATTTTTTAAAGAAGCTTATTCAACTACAGCATCAAAGAGAAGAGGAGACAACCAACAACTCAATTCAAGTACGATCACTGACTAAAAGGCACAGATAAAGAAAACTGTCGTTTTTCAATATAGTCGATCATATTTACAAACAAGACATTATGGTAATATATTTATAAAATGTATACAGACCTAATGAAGTCCGAGATGCCTGTTTCAGTGTAATATAAGTGAGTTTTTCGTACTTTTTTTTGGCTAGCGCAGGATAAACAGAGAATGATTCCACAAAAACTCTCTGTTAGAAACATTTCTCTCACAAAAGATGAAAATACATAAATTCTAATCCAAATAAGATCATTTAAATTAAAAAGAAAAACCGGTACCGTACTCACCACCATCATACCAGAATTCCTAAAAGCCAGAACATTTCGGCTCAAACAAACCACGGACATCTTTTGCTGGCTGGACGAATAAACAGTTCCCAGTAATTACCCGTATAGGTGTGTGTATGAGCGTAATAAATGCTCAGCAACTGTCCTTAGTGTCAGTGAAAGCAGCCTGAGTTATCTGAACTGTGCGCTGAAGCCTCGCCCGCGTTCACGAGGCTGCGTCACTGACGTTGCGTTCACGTATAGT